>OZ010791.1:74240305-75488655 GCA_963932465.1 Maratus speciosus | reverse complement strand
GCGCTACCAGATGAAACCACTTCCAGCGTCACCTGGCCCAAAACAGATGAGTTAGTATTCCTATCTTGAAAACGAGATTCATATTCAGAACGAGAATCATTTAGCATTCATGTTCACAAGGTGTCTGTCATCATTAACTTTTATTCCATATTTCGAACCGTTTTCGCGATAGGAACGCTAATGTCGTCGTTTGCTACCAGGTGGCGCTGTAAGCGGTCTCATCTAGTAGCGCATAGCCTCTTTACTATACCTATACACCACGTTTATTAATATAGATGCAGTCGTTCGGCAGTTACGAGGGTGGAAACGGACTTTAGTGGGTACCCTGTATTTTTATTTTAAGACTTTGTTGTTAAATAATCGAATATTTATCACTTTTTGAGTATTTTATTAGTGATGCATTCAAATAAACAGCCTCATTGCCATCCAAACGTAGTCCTTCGCGGGCGGTCTTATCCTAGGGGACTGTGGTAGCTTTGCCAAGTTGTGCTTCGTCAGAAACCCACGGATGCGCAAAGCGATGCGGCTGGGAGCATTGTTACAATAGAGCACACTAGTAGCGGTGATCTCCTTTCGCACATGGAGGACCCTTTTTCTCAAACAGAATTTTTTGGAGCATCCATTTAGTAGACAACATTGACTGTCTGTCCTGGAGGTATAAATTCCTTTTGGGGATTTTCCTTCCTTCCTTTTTAGGTGCGTTCGTAATTATATAAATATGTAGCACCTATACTCGTCGTTTAGGCCGTCTGTCTTTCTGTCCGTCTCTCCGCATATAACAGAGCAAAAACTACCCAACTGATTGGTCTGAAATTTTAAATATATAATTGCTGCAAAATTTTGTCGAGTCATTTCAAATTTTATGAACATCGGATCTATAGTTTAATTACAGGGACAGTCAAAAGTTTTCCGTTACATTACGGCTAATGGGGAAAAAATATTGCAAGTGCATTTTAATGATGTTACAGCCTTCAGAATGTTCTAAAATTTTAAATATATAATTGTTGCAAAATTTTGTCGAGTCAGTGCAAATTTTATGAAAATCGGAAGCATAGTTTATTTACAGGGATAGTCAAAAGTTTTCCGTTACATTACGGCCAATGGGAAAAAAATTGTTGCAAGTGCATTTTAATGATATTACAGTCTTCCGAATGGTCTGAAATTTTAAATATTTAATTGTGCAAAATTTTGTCGAGTCATTTCAAATTTTATGAAAATCGGATGTATAGTTTAATAACAGGGACAGTCTAAAGTTTTCCGTTACATTACGCCCAATGGGAAAAAATTGTTTTAAGTGCATTGTAATGATGTTACAGCCTTTCGAACAGAATGAAATTAATGTGCACTTATGACGTGCACAAAAATATACATTCAGTACCGTATGCGGTGCAAAAAATATTTATAAAGCAAGTTATAGTACGAACGCACCTCATTTGCCACGTTTGACGAGCAATTTCCAACTTGTTTCTTCACTTTTTGCGTCGAAACAGACCACGTCGTGACACGGTCTTTGGGACGAAATTCACAAAATGCACAAAATTCAAGCAACCACTGCTCGGGGCAGACTGAGATTGCTCGGAGCAACGCCTCCCTTCCACCGAGCTCTAGAGCTCAGAAAGCGCTGCGAAGTAAGTGGCTTCACAGTAAAATAACTTGCATTACTTTTTTAACATACATGCTGAAAATACAAGTTATCCATAAATAGGTTTAAAAAAATTTTAACTCAATAACAAGTAAATAAGTACTATTGAAGTTATTATTGCAGGAGATTATTCTATGAAGAAGGAATTTATTCAGTATGCTTCCTTATTTTAGTTCTAAATATGAAAAAATGATAGCGATGTGCTATGTCAAACTTTTAGAACTATCAAAATAACGTATTAAAATGCTTGAAAAATCAATCTTCATTACGTTTAACTGCTCAAATACCAAGATTACGGTTTGCGTTTCCGAATTGCAATTATCTCTCGAAGCTGGTAGACGGGAGTTGCTGGGTTCGAACCCATTCGTGCCCGTCCGCCTAACCGTTCGGAGTTTTCATAGTTTTCTTCGAACCTTGGATTTGCATGCGTAAATATGGGTTAGGTTCTCTTAGAAAGACCCCCACGAAGGGCACTTCCCCCTTGGGCCTATATCCCTCGAGTAGATAATCGGCCGTCAAAAATCAACCCAACCAAACCCCAATGGCAATTTATATACTGAACATTTTTTTTTTTAGACAACACAGCGATGTCTATTGGTATTATTTGTAACTAAAACAACCAAGCACAGTAAAAAAAAAAAAAATTCTGACCAGATATTATCCTACTGAAAGAATAACTGTAATCATTTACTTGTTATTGAATTTTTAAAGGGTTGATCCCCATTTTCGGGCATTATATGTCAATTTAAAGAATGTTAAAGAATTAGATTTGAATATTAATTTGTCAAAAGTTATTTTTCACATTATATAAAGCACACGTGTTCTGTAAAAATCCTTTTAACACATTTTGTGTTCTCAAAATGTAAAACAATATTGAGCTAATACCGTCTGCATTTTTTCTATCTTTGTCATTGGTGATTTGAGAGAAGTTTGACAAAGGGCTCAAATTTCATTTTAAATTTTAAAAAATTAAATTCCGGTAATAAATTTCACAAGTTGAAAAAAGAGAAAATAGAAATAAACCTGTATGAACAAGAAAATATTTTAAAAGAAAAAAATTAACCCTTTTTCAACTCTTTGATTACGGGCAAGGACTGCCGGCTATTTTTATGTTAACCCTTTAAGAGGTTAATTTTTGTTGACACAATTAACTAAAAATAGTTACCGTACCAAAAAATATGCTTTATATAATCGAAATATGTCTGCTATTAAATAACATGAATAACAGTTTAAAATTAGTGGTATCGAAAAGCTTTTAGTAACGAAACAAGCAAACATTTCTTACACATGCGGTGAACGGGCAAACCAGTTAAAGGGTTAGTCGCCCATCTGTACTTGTAATGGATTTCGCTTGACAATGTTCTAGTATAAGTGTATGACAGGGATTTTTTTTTTTTTAAGTACAGCTGAACCTCGATTATCCGAAGTAATTGGGACGGACCCTCTTTCGGAAAATCGAAATTTTCGGATAATCAAGAATGCTTCAATTTAAGACTGAGGAGAAATATGTGCAATATTTTTTCTTATGGTAACAAGTGCTTAATAAAAATAAAGCAATAGCAAAAAAGAAACAAGAACAAATTACCTGAATTTTTATTTTGAAATGGAGTATCTTTTATATATATCACAAGGGTTTGAAAAAATGTTTTGTTTTATCGCACTTTCGATTGCGTTTTCTTTGAAGCTGTATCACGGAGTTTTTAAACATTATTATTTCACCAGTATTACAGTCTTTCTGCTGCTACAGCCATGCCAAACCTTTTGCAAAGCATTCAAAAGTTTCAGAATTGCTAATTTGTTCGTTTTCTTTGTTCCACTCCGTAGCTTACGGAAGCTCAAGTTAAATTCGGAGGAATTCTAAGAAAGGGGATCGAAACTATTTATAAGTACTCGTTGTTCAGAAAGGACTGCTTGCGCAAAAGAAATATAATAGTTTTATTAAAAAAAAAAATCTTTAAAAAGCAATTTTCCACACAAGGAATGTTAGTAAAAAAGAAAACAAAAAGCTTTAAAAATGGATTTTGGTTAAAAAGGTTTCCGATAAAAGAGGCTCAACTCTAGTATAAAAAAGTAATCCACCGCACATGTTCCACACAAAATAATCGGTAAATTGATTAATTACAAAGTTTCACCGTAACTACAAAGAAAAAATTTACCAATGCAGCACAATATAGAAAGATTCGAATTAAATAAAATTTCAAATAAGATGCATATTCAAAGAAGATACTGTTGTTGAAATAGCGTCCATCCAGCAGTTAGATTTATAAACTTCGGGCGTCTAATAGGGATAGTTTCTATTCTGACTTTAGTTAGTATTTTACATTAGTTCTAATTTATGATCTAATTTAAACATTTAAAAGATGCATTTTTCGTGGAATAAGTAAATAAGCCAACCAAAAATATATAGGCTCGCATGTTAGGGACAGATTTAACAAATGATTATGTGGACCACGAAGAACGCATTTTAGATCTCCACTGATCTTGGCCAAAATTTCTAATATTGGTATGAAATATTACACCAAAATTAAACAATACGAAAAAACTGCAAAAAATTCTGTACATTTATGCAACCAAGTTGTCAGCATTTATTGTTGTAAAATGACAGAAGAAAAGCCTTAAATAGTATTATTTTTGGAATTTTACACCAAAACTGGATGTAATCATTCTAATTATGCTACAAAAGCAACTCTTGTCATACTAAATATTTAAGCACAGAATGCTGATAATTTGGGTGCATAAATCTAGAACAAATTTTAGCGGGGTTTTTCCCCTTTTTTTTGCCGTTTTTTCTTACATTGTAGAATGTTTACATTATCCATTAGTTCACCGATATTAGAAAAGAAACATTTTGCTATTTCACGGCTAATATTTTCAATGTAAAACAAACATATCTATAATATTCCCATTTCATTAAAAATCTTCCTATATAAAACCAATATTTATACAGAACTGATTTTTCAGTTCCAAATATTTCCACAATTTTAACGAATATTGGCATTTAATTGTAAATATTTCGGATAAATTCTATATTTCGCAATACTGGCAATTATAACCAACATAATATTTCCAGTTTCCTACTAAGGATACAAAACAATTGACAATTCTCAGAAACTTGGCTTCGCATATAAGTTATAAAGTGACATATCATCTACATGTGGTATGTTATAAATTAAAATAAATATTTTCAATCTGTTTGAAAAACTAATATCATTCGTAGCTTTAATGAAACTCTTAATCGACGCCTGCAGATATTCTAAACTATTTTTTAATCCAGTTAAATACACGAAACAAAAATAGATGTGGGGAAAGAAATTTTTTTAAGAATGAAATATTTCCCAAAACTATCATTTTTCACTTCTTCTTTCGTACTTTTGTGATCAAATGCCTGGAATTTTATTCAAAACCATTCTTTTTTGCAGTTTTTTTTTTCTAAAAGCAAAAAGATAGCGATTTAATCTTTTAACAGTATACACTGCTGCATTTCTTTGAAAAACTGGTTTTAAATATTGGAAATAAATTGAAATCGGGAGAGTTTTCCCTGAAGACCTGCTTCTTGTAAAAGTAATCCTTGAATTTTTAAAAACATTTTCGTCTTTTTTAAAAGTGGGTAGTTGGTCGGAAGCCTGAATAATAGAATAGATGGGATTTTGAAGATTTCGTAATCTTGTGATAAACAAACAAAGCGCTAGGAATTATCTGAGTGCAAATACATCGTATGTATAATCGAAGGAACGAAAAAGAGATATGTGGACAAATAACTAGGTTGACAGAATGATAGATACATCCATTTATAATATAAGGGAGAGTCAAAGGAAAATAGAACACCGCCACAAAAGATATTCCTCACCAAAGTTGGAAACATTGTTGTAACATATTGATACTTCCACCTCGAGGATTGGTAGAAATGCATAATGACAGCTCACAGGTACTCATATAATCGAAGGAAAGCAAAATAGATATGTGTACAAATAACTAGATTGCCAGAATGATTGATACATCCATTTATAAGGGACAGTCAAATGAAAACAGAACACCGCCATAAAACACATTCCTCGCCAAAGTTGGCAACATTGTTGTAACATATCGATACTTCCATCTCGAGGGTTGGTAGAAATGCCTAATGACAGCTCATAGGTACTCATATAATCGAAGGAAAGAAAAATAGATGTGTGGACAAATAACTAGATTGACAGTATGGTAGATACATCCATTTATAAGAGACAGTCAAATGAAAACAGAACACCGCCATAAAACACATTCCTCGCCAAAGTTGGTAACATTGTTTTAACATATCGATACTTCCATCTCGAGGGTTGGTATAAATGCATAAGACAGTTCACAGGTACTGATATAATCGAAGGAAAGAAAAATAGATATGTGGACAAATAACTAGATTGCCAGAATTATTGATACATCCATTTATAAGAGACAGTCAAATGAAAACAGAATACCGCCATAAAACACATTCATCGCCAAAGTTGGCAACATTGTTGTAACATACAGATACTTCAATCTCGAGGGTTGGTAGAAATGCATAATGACAGCTCATAGGTACTCATATAATCGAAGGAAAGAGAAATAGATGTGTGGAAAAATAACTAGATTGACAGGATGATAGATGCATCCATTTATAAGGGATAGTCAAATGAAAACAGAACACCACTATAAAACACATTCCTCGCCAAAGTCGGCAACATTGTTGTAATATACCGATACTTCCATCTCGAGGGTTGATAGAAATAAATAATGAAAGCTTACTGGTACTCACAGTTGATTTTTTTTATTTCTATGTAGGTGAGTGTGGTGAAAAGTGTATTCGTCCAGCATTAGAAATGGAGGCAAACTGAGAAGAGCAGACAGGTATGGTTCAGTTTTTTGTAATTGATGCTGCTATGGAACACGCGAAATTCGTCGTCGCATGCCTGCTGTCTATGGCGAACACCGCATGTCACTGACATGCCGCACTGATTTAGTGCCTTGAAGAAAGACGTTATTCATGGACCTCAGTTTAATTCAGACGAGGAAGTGCAAGAGCGGGTGAGATTATGGATCCGTCAGCAACCCAATACTTTCTACAAGACTGGAATTGATTATCCCTTTTCCCAGTGGGATAAATGTATTAATAGATCTGGTAATTAGTTTTGGATAAAAATTTTCCATACTCACTTTTTAGTGTGTGTTCGGTTTTCGTTGAACTGCGCCTTATATATACATAAAACAATCGTATACTGTAAAAATATAAATGTAATTTCAAGTCTTAACCATATAACTTTATCGGAAATTACTTTTTTTCAAGATAAATGGTCACATCTCATACAGTTTCGTCATGAAAGTATAATTTTGGAATAATGGAATGTTTTTACAAACAAAACATACTTATCTATGGGCAAAGCTGCCCCTTCCTCTTTTTTTCACATGCTTTGCTTGAAGTCAATACAGCAGCGCTTTTCCCAAAATTCTAGTTTGTATTCTTTTACAGTGTAGCCGGATTCTAAATAAACATTATTATTCACAGTAATATTTTTTCATATTCGATAAAACATGTTTTCTGATGTTTCCTAAATAATTTAAATTGTCTAATTTATTTTTCTTTTGTTTTTGAGATTTACTTATATTTCTTTCAGAATATTTACGTATTGGGAAGAAAGTAATGATACAGCGAACAAAAGAAAATCCTAAAGAAAACTTATATACGAATCACAAAGAGCAAGTTAAACAAAAATAATTAAACGAGTAATATAAAAATTTTGTTTTTAAAGTCAATTCCTGCTACTTAGGCCATCAAAGAAAAATTTAATATACTCCCTTAAGCTAATATTAGTTTTTGTTGCATTAAAACATCTCAATTTGTTGATTTTTTATAAGCAAGTAGGTTTACAATGAAAGTCTATGGGAATTTGGCGAAATATTAGAGATATCGCCAAGTTGACATCACATTTGGCGACTCATTTGGTCGCCAAATTTGGCGATACATCGCCAAGTTGGCGACAAACTTGGCGTTATTTGGTGACACAACAAGGTTCCCCCTAGGGTAACCCATTTACAGATATGAAGACGCATTAAATGCTTCAATAACCAATGACCGCCATTTTGTCTCCCATGTAAAATTAAAATTAATTAATTAAAATTTAATTAATGAATTAATATTTGAAAAAACTGTATTAACATCAATTGTCATCCAGTACAAGTTTAAAAAATTTATTTCAACTTGATAAGGTGAATAATGAGTATTTTAATAACGATTGAAAATTTGAACAAATATATATAAATAAATGAATAAATAAATATAGGGAGAGTGTGAACTAATAGTAGGAATAGTTCTTTTTCATTGTTTCCATATCAGCGTTTTCGTCATCGTATATTTTTCACACTAATTGAACCACGCATTAATTCCAGGACCTTCTGAAAACTATTTACAGATCAAACTGAAAATCGCATAAACTAAACCCACATAAAGCAAGGAAAACCTGAATGAGGAAGGATACAAGACTACATCGAAAGACAGTTATATTCCTTTTTATTCCCTTAATCAAAGAAGCTCTTTGTCCAGTTGCATATAAAAAGACAAACTGATAAAAATACATTAAAATAAGTTTTCTGGTAACGCTTGATTGAATACATCTTAGAGGCAAGAGATAAACGCTGGTCTGTCTTTTCTGTCAAAGTCTTCAAAGCTCGTTTAAGAAACAGTGACAAATAATTGCCATATTTTGTCATCTCTTAACAAATATGTCCATCTATATAAAACATGCTTTGATTTTTTGTTGCCAAACCATGATTAAGTTTTACCTGTCGTTCCCAACCTCTTTATAGTTCGTTCTTTGTTGCTTGAACTGTCTTATAAACAGAATTTAGATAAAATTAAAGTTATACTGCACAAAATAATTCTATCCTTTATTGTACAAAGTTGATTTTGAATGTAGTCGCATCCACAAATACATGAAACTTACTTTATGGACGCTTTAATTACTTTATATTTAACTTACTTTGTGGGCAATTGACAGAGCATCGGACTTGTAACCGAAAGGTGGCGAGTTCGACGCTCGCCGCCAAATAAAAATCCGCCATATATGATAATGGCGCTTGGTGCATTCACAATCCATCGTGGGTGCAAAGTCCTCCAAGTTCCCTATGAATTATACCTCTGCAGGTGCATAGTCAGATGAAGATCTCGTCACCTGATCAAGGTTCTAAATTATGAGATCAACTCGAGTAGTGGTGGTCGCCCTTCGGGTACTCCTAAACAAATGGCCATCACTTACAAATGGCCTTGTTGTAGCGAAAGGCCTAGTTGAAAAGTGCCCGTCATAAAAAAAAACTTTATTCCACTATACTGTTATCTCTACTTATACTATGCATAATCTATATGTAAACTACGTTTTATTTGTACCTTTTACATCTAACACTCTTCACCAAATACGAGTACCATTGCATTTCGTCTTAGCTCCTGAAACTTCCCGTATTATCTGTTGGATTTCATTTGCCATGCAGATAATATTAAATTGTTAACATTGTTTAAAATTAATATTTAATTATCAATATTAATATACAGGGTGTCCGGTCTCAACGGTGTCCAATGGCTAATTCCTAAACCGTTAATCATAGACATATGGTTCCAATTAGAAAAATGTTTTAAATGAGGTAAAGAAGTATTTTTAAAGCGATTTAGGTCAAGAAAAACATTTATTTAAAAGTTACGAAATTTAAATTTTTATACGGTCCCCCGGTCCTATAAGTGATATTTAGTAAACTTTTCCTATTTCTCTAACAAGTTCGGCAAAAAAATCCCATTCATCTAACACTAAAATTGACCGAGTTATGACATTTTTAATTTTATGACTTAAACCACTTTTCTGTAACTGAAAACAGATGAGTTGGACAAGCTTTCAGGGTCGTACACGAAGTGCTTAAAGTATTATAAAGGGCGTCCATTCCAAACGATTTTCAATGGATAATTCCTAAACCGTTAGTCAAAGACATATAATTCCAATTACAAAAAGGATTTAAATGATGTAAAGAAGTATTTTTAAAGCGGTTTAACTGAAGGTGCTTCCCCCCTATAAATATTACGGTAGTGTTAATTTTTAATAATTAACATTCAGATTGGTTAAAATAATTGAAGAAGTGAGTTTCAAAACTTGCTTTATCGAGAAAATCAAATTTTGCGAAATCGCATAAAACCTTTAAATGCGCCCATTGGTATTCATTGAAAATTTGGAGATTGTAGTGTTTGATTGGTACAGTTATACCAATAAAATAGATTGATAAAGAAACACGATTTTTTAAATTTCGGATAAGGCGAGTTTCGAAACTGATGTCCTCAATTAAAATTCGACATTTTTTTTTTTTTTTTTTTTTTTTGTAAGGAAATGAGTGTGTTTCTTTTGATGATTTTATTTTAAAAAGTTGTATTATTTTCATAAGCTTTTAACTTACGACGTTCGTATGTATAATATGTCTTCCGAATTCAAAATTTGTATTCCAATTTTAACTAACTTCCAAATATCCGATTAAGATTAAGTTTTGCATAATTATGTAAATTCAATGACAATGTGATATTAATATGATTTTAGGTACGTATCATTTATATTTATTTTACAGGACCACTCCAGAAATTTTGTATACATTATTGCCTACAAACAGAAATTTTAAAATCAAAATGAGTAACATTTATGTAAGGCATTGGGATTCACAATGTAATTTTTCCAAATGAAAGCGCGTTGCGTTTATATTTTTTATACAGTGCTGCACAAAAGAAGTCAGATACATTACGATGTATGAGCAGGGATTGCTTATTATACATTTTCATGATATTATGCTTTTTTCAAATTCAACTTTTTAGTTCTTTATAAAAACTTATTTGAAAAAAATATTTTAGAGACCAAAATCAAACCAGTACTTTTGGAAATAATATTATCGTATATGGAAGTCGTATTGAGTGACCTCCCAGGTCGCCAGATTTTAATCTTTTAGATTTTTTTTTCTTTGGGGTTTTCTGAAAAATAAGGTACATGAAAGAGCTAGTCGAGCAGATTTGTGGAATCGCATTGCTATGGCGTGCAGATCTGTAACACCTACAATGTTGAAAAAAGTAGAAGAAGAATTTATTTCACATGTACATTTCTGCATTGTAGCTGAAGGGAGTCACTTCGAGCACGTTTTAAGATATCCTTGATTTTTATTAATTAAGTTTTAGATTAGATAATCTAACTATGTATCATTTTCTAAAAAGTTGTGACTGTTGCTTTTATAATCATTTAACAAAATGTCTGTTATTTGTTTTACTTATATTTTTAGAAAAAGTTGTATATTTTGTTTTAATATGTCAGAATGAACAAAAATCTCAAAATGTATTTGTAATGTTAATTTACTCTCAATGTTTAATGTTAAATTTATATCTGACGATTATTTTTATTTCTAGTAAATTTGTGACTGACCCCTATTTTGCAGCAAAAAAGATACTCCAACTTTAAACATCTATTACTCGGTCAGTTTTAATCGCAGAGGAATGGGACTTGTTTTGTCTTACTTGTCAGTGCAATAGGATTCTTTTACTAAATATCACTTATAGGACCTGGGGACCATATGAAAATATAAATTTCGTATTTTTTTAATAAATGTTTTTCTTGACCGAAATCGCTTTAAAAATACTTCTTTACCTCATTTAAAACATTTTTGCAATTGGAACTATATGTATATGACTAACGGTTTAGGAATTAGCCATTGGACACCGTTGAGACCGGACACCCTGTATACCAGTAGTTGATTATAATATACAGATATTTGGCTTCGGTCGTAGAGCTGACTTTTTTTAACCAAATTTTGGCTCCTTTATTTATTTTAGTGACTGGTCTAAAGCATTATCAGTAGTAGCGCTCATACAATGCAGGAGTCAATGCGTAATTGTAAAACTTCAAACTTTGTGTGTTATTTACTCCTCCCTTAAAAGAAAATAAATTATGTACAATTAACTGAAATAAAAGAAAACATCTTTCCTCCTCGTCCTCAACCAAAAATAGACATTTGATTGGTAATTATGTCTTGTTTAAGTTTATATAAAATAAACAAGTAAATTCGAAACAAAAAATAAAAGCGGTTTCAAAAGCGAAATTTTTCTTTTTCACGACCTGCGTGTTCATTAGAGAATTTAATTTTCGTAGTGATTTTGTCTAAAGAAAAAGGTACACACGATGGCACTCAAAAGGTCGCACAAAGGTATGACTTAATATTTTCTGTTAACTTTATAATATTAACGGTGCCGGGAGAATCTGGTCCCCTTAATATCATAATATCATAATCCCTATCTCCGCCATGTTAAATTCACCAACTTTATGTAACTTTTTCCCAGAAATGGTGAAAGATAGAGGTCTAGATTTTTTTATGTTAGAATAGCATGTTTCACATTCCATTTTCTTTTTAAGTGAAACAGAAAAATTATCATTAATTATTTATTGGAAATCATTTTTAAGTTTCATAGGTATTGAAAAAAAAGGAACACCAACTTGAAAAATCTAAGTTTTGAGAAAAACTCATTTAAAGATTTAATTGCTATTTTTATTCGTGATTAAAAAGGTAAATTTAATACAATACTGCTTTGTATGAAGGATTACCAGCTTCTTCTATCTTATACGGCTCTTTAAGTTTCTTTTTTGCTGCTTAATTTTTTTATAAGTAAAATTTGATTTTTTAGTCGAATTTCGTTTACCTGGTCCCCTTAAGTTAATTTTACCATTGAAAAAAAAATAGCAATTAATAGTAGTAATTAGTTAAATTATATGTGTGCTAAGTTTTTTTCTAATTTTTGAGATTTTTATGATATTCTCGGTTATTACAAGGACGTTTATAATTCCCTTACTTCTTGTATTAACCGAGTTCGACTGTATATATTTTTCAAGCTTTAACTATATTTCGGAAAATCCTATAAAATGCTTTAAAAAAAACCTTATTTTCTCGTCTGTATTCATATGGGAATAGCGAAATACAAAATAAGAAAAATATTCTCTAAAATGATACACATCATAGAATTTACAAAACACACATTTCAACGCAAAACGCAAGACTTACGTTTCTTTTTTTTTTACTATTATTTTACCGAAACAACATAGCATTACTTTTGCTTTTAAAAGTTTATACCTCAAGATGCCCTCCAAAAATTTTACGCTAAAACGAGCAGCATATGAATGTACATAAAAGTGCATTTTAAATACTACGTATAGAGAAGATCTGGTTCCAATATTTGTGTTTGCTTTTGGGAAAAGAAAGTTTTCGAAAGCTCTAAGAACCTTTACAGCTATTTCTTCATTTTTGAGATTTTTCCCACATCACACGGAAAAAAAAAGAAGAAGAAGATGAACGTGGATTTACACTTCATGTTTTTTTTTCTTTTTTCTTATATTCTGCTTCCTACGCCGCAATCACTTTCTCAATAATCTCATGTGTAAATATGCATTGGATTGCTGTCGGATTATAAAACTTTCAAATTATGTATGGACACTTTCTGTTTAACAAAAAAAAAAAAAAAAAAAAAAAAAAAAAAAGTTTTCTAAGAATGTATTCGGCAAACAAAGTTGAAAAATTTTCTATTTTTATTATTTATGTATCATTTTCAGGGAGTGAGAAAAAATATTTTTCCTCTCTAATGTTTTTAAATTCTTTAGAAATAGTAAGTATTGTTCTTTGTAACAATAAAAAAAAATCTTGTTGTATTTATTCTTATCCACCAGCTTTTCAAAAAATTCAAACTAAACTTTGAAGAAATTCAGTTTTGTGATATTTACTTTTGTACTCTTATTTTGGAAAAAACAAAAAACAGATCGCCCTAATAGTAAAAATATTCTTGCATTGTTTATTATTTGAAAAAAAAAAACCATCTTTACTTTATATATGGGTAAAGTTTGTTATTGAAAGAAACAAAACGAAAAATCTGAAAGACACTTGAGAAAGAAATTTTAGCTTTTATTTTTTATTATACTATATACTTGTCGTAGATCTGCGGAATAAAACAATTTGCATATTCTTTATGTGTATTAATTTGTGTTAAGTCCTGTTACATTATTGTATGTAATTTTCAGTTCTGAGAAAACTTTAACGGCAGACTATTTTTATTTTATTTTATTTTATTTTATTTTACTTTATTTTTTACGAAATGCTGCCTAGCTACCAATTATCGCTTAAAATATAATTTTTAACATCTTTGACTATATTTAGGGACGTCTTATAAATAAGTTATTAAACAAAATCAGATTTATACGAATTTGAATATATCCAACTGAGCGAAAAAATGCCCAGGCTGGGAATCGAACCCAGATCCTTGGCTTGCAAGGCCAATGCTTTTCCGTTTAAGCTAACTGGGCCGACAACCAGCCAGCATATTTCGCTCAGAAAACCTTATTGGTAGAACATCTGGTCTGTCATGTAGACAGCTCAACAGAATAAACCGCAGGTAAAGGAACTCCATATAAACGATGGATACGTAGATGAACTATTATTTTAACACAATCAAACTGATTGGTAAAGTTATCATACGAATTTGAATATTTCCAACTGAGCGAAAAAATGCCCAGGCTGGGAATCGAACCCAGATCCTTGGCTTACAAGGCCAATGCTTTTCCGTTTTTCGCTCAGTTGGAAATATTCAAATTCGTATGATAACTTTACCAATCAGTTTGATTGTGTTAAAATAATAGTTCATCTACGTATCCATCGTTTATATGGAGTTCCTTTACCTGCGGTTTATTCTGTTGAGCTGTCTACATGACAGACCAGATGTTCTACCAATAAGGTTTTCTGAGCGAAATATGCTGGCTGGTTGTCGGCCCAGTTAGCTTAAACGGAAAAGCATTGGCCTTGTAAGCCAAGGATCTGGGTTCGATTCCCAGCCTGGGCATTTTTTCGCTCAGTTGGAAATATTCAAATTCATATGATAACTTTACCAATCAGTTTGATTGTATTAAAATAATAGTTCATCTACGTATCCATCGTTTATATGGAGTTCCTTTACCTGCGGTTTATTCTGTTGAGCTGTCTACATGACAGACCAGATGTTCTACCAATAAGGTTTTCTGAGCGAAATATGCTGGCTGGTTGTCGGCCCAGTCAGCTTAAACGGAAAAGCATTGGCCTTGTAAGCCAAGGATCTGGGTTCGATTCCCAGCCTGGGCATTTTTTCGCTCAGTTGGAAATATTCAAATTCGTATGATAACTTTACCAATCAGTTTGATTGTGTTAAAATAATAGTTCATCTACGTATCCATCGTTTATATGGAGTTCCTTTACCTGCGGTTTATTCTGTTGAGCTGTCTACTTGACAGACCAGATGTTCTACCAATAAGGTTTTCTGAGCGAAATATGCTGGCTGGTTGTCGGCCCAGTTAGCTTAAACGGAAAAGCATTGGCCTTGTAAGCCAAGGATCTGGGTTCGATTCCCAGCCTGGGCATTTTTTCGCTCAGTTGGAAATATTCAAATTCGTATGATAACTTTACCAATCAGTTTGATTGTGTTAAAATAATAGTAAAATCAGATTTTTTTTTACATATGGGGCATTCTCACAATCTATTGACTTTCATGTCCCACAATAATAATTTTTTATTTAATACACTTTTTTGTGTTTTTTTTATTTCATATACTGGGGAACATCCCATTGCAGGACTGCATAACAATATTAACGAGATAAATAAGTTTTGGACGATGTTGGGGGTCCAAATACCAGGAAAACTCATCTCCCATCCCGTGTCCCTGATGCTGATTTTTAAGTTTGGAGCTGTCTGTATAAATTTTTTCAGAAACTGGAACTATTGTTTTATGTAAATATGTAGCTAAAAATTAACCTGCACACATTTTTAGGGTTGTTATTATTTTTTAAACTCTGTCCCCGGGTTTTAGATTCCTTACCATCCCTCTTCTAAAATTATACGGAAAATCATTTCAGATGCAGCCACAGAATTTTTTTCAAATTTTTCTCATGCAGAAGTATGCTAGAGAAATAATGTCTAAAATTCTTTTGCAGGAAATTTACTGTAGAATTTAAATCAGCATTTAAATATCAATTTCAAGCATCGTGGCTTTATTGGTAGTCTCACCGTCCTCAAGGTTTATTCCTGCATTTTTCGAGGTAAATTTAAAATAATAATAATAATTTAATCCAATGTTAACAACTGTTTCTAAAAATCAATGAACATTGCGGCTATCACTTAGTCTTAGCATGATTTTCCTAAAAATAGGTGGTAATTTTCCTCACCGTCCCTTTTTTTACCATTTCGTCCCTTTTTTCCAATACCATCCCCTTTTTTTACCTTTACGTCCCTTCTTTAACACCCCTTTAAGACAATGTTATACAAAAATTCTGTATTAAAAGTACTACATTGCTATTATTTCTTATTTGAATGCCCTGTGGGTACTATGCAAATTCATTATAAGTAAAAATTTAGAAGAAAATAAAAAGTTATAGGGGTAAAACGGTAAGGAAAATTAAACTCGTATGTTTAACTGAAACCTCAGTTAAATAAAACTTTTTCGCTGCTGACCATTATTTCTTTATTTTGAAACATTAAGGCATTCGTCTATCAGATTAAAATGTTATTTTAGCAAGTTTAATTTCGCCAGATTTTTTTTTCCCAAAAGTCAAAAGATTGTGAGAATGTCCCATATATTTCAATGGATTTGCCAAATAAAAGATAAGAAGAAAATATCGAAAAATGATACACAGCATATGAAAGTACGAGTTTCAAAACACCGTTCATTTGAGGATTTTTTATTGTTGTCGTTGTCAGTAATTGTAACAATATAGCATTACTTTTGATTTAAAAGACCATACTTGTAAATGTCTTTCACACATTTTAAGGTAAAACGAGAAACATGTGAGTTGTCACAAAAATATGCTTTAAATACGATACAATAGAGAAGACATTATAACTCAAATATTTAGACCAATATTTGGGAACTGAAAACTTTCGAAAGCTTTCAAAAATTTTAAAAACCTTTACAACTATTTCTACATTTTAAAGTTTTTCCCATAACACAGTGAATAAATCCGTCGAACATGGGTTTACACTTGAAACTTTTTTCTTCTTTTTTTCTACTTATCTTTCTAACTTAGTAGAAAAGTATTGTTTTTTAACACAATTTTAAATCTCGCATTGCACTTATACCCATCTTTTTCAAAATTTATAAACTAAGCTTTGAAAACCTTAGTTTCGTAGTGGTACACCTTTGTGTACTACTTTTGAAATAAACAAGATTTCTGTTACATATTAAAAATGTTTTTTTTTTTTTAGCGAAACGTACTATTTATTTTTTTAAAAACAAATTAAAATGTTTCACTTTATGTTCCGACAAATCCTGTTATTAAAAAAAAGGATCTAAAAATATTCTTAGGAAATAAATTGTTCTGTTTTATTATGTTATAAACTCGAAGATACTCAAGCAATAAAATAATTGTGAATTTTACATATTTTCTCCATTGTTTTTCAATAAGGAAAATGATAAATTTAATGTAAAGCAAACTTGTCTTTTAAGAGATTGACTATCAATTACCACTTTAAACATTATTTTATAAGTCATCGACTATATTTAGTTTTATCTTGTTAATATAATATATATAAAAACAAATTTTGCTTGTCTCTATTCAAATGGAAATTGTAAAATAAAAAGCTGGAAGAAATTTTTCAAAATCTCAAAATGATACAGCATGAAAGAGGTGTCTTTCATAAACGTAAAAAAAACTAGTATTACTTTTGATTTTAAATGTTTGTATTTCAAGATACTGGAATTTTTATGATTAACTGAGCAACACATGAAAGTGCAAAAATATATATTTTAAAAATATTGAGAATATTTTACTCCTACGTTTCAGCTTGTTTTGAAAAACAGAAAGTTTCCGAAATATTTTTTTTTTTTAAATTACAACCATTTCTTCAGTTTTAAGATTTTCTTACATAATTCTCAGGAACAAAAATTAAATAAAAATAAATTGAAGAACATGTATATGCACTCCATGCTTATTCCGCCTTTTTTTCCTTAGTGGAAAACCCTGACAGAACATGCTCAATAATTTCATGTGTAAATATGAATTCAGTTGCTGAGGGAACTATGAAACTTTTACCTAATTTATACACTGTAAAAAAAAAAAAAAAAAAAAAAAAAAAAAAAAAAAAAAAAAATCTGTAATTTTTACAGAAAGAATTGTATTTTTTACAGAAAAAAAAACTCTTTTGAAGAAAAACAATTTTTTTTCTGTAAAAGAAACTGAATTTCGTAATTTTTGCAGAAAAAAAATCTGCATTTTTTACAGTAAAAAACTGTTTTAATGAAAAATTACAGTTTTTTTTCTATAAATTTAACAGTTTTCCACTGGCGCCATTAAGAATAAAACTAAGGTTGTATTTATAGCGGTTTTGTGAAATATTTACAATTCTAGCCAAATCATTTATTTAAACTACTCCGATTTTTCAGAATTTAGTGCCGCCGCCGATGAAAAAAAAATATATATGTATATAAATACGTACCTATCGCTGAATAATAGACAAATCCAGCAAAAATCGATGTCCTCATACAAGAAACTCGACACAATAATCGTCTATCTAATGATTCATATGACTTCATTTGTTTGTAATATTCACATAGATACTTAAAATTAAATATAGTTCATAATAGCTCCGTGTTTTATTAGAAATTATTATTATTATGTATTATTAGTTTAAAAAAAAACTATATCATAGTAATTTTTAGACGTGATTTTCAACCTTTTCATTTAAGTTTGCGCTGTTTAAAAATTATTTTTGAATGGATATATACATGTCTGTGTATACTGAGTGTTGTTAATTTCTCCTAACTTTCTATATATTCAGATGTATTTTTTATTTGTATAGCAAAATTCATCGAAGTTTCCGATTGTAATCATTAATATATGCAATATTTGCATTATTTTATGAATGCCTATTATGGAAAAAAGCATTCTTAAAAATTACAATTCGAAAAATTTTATTAGGCATTTCTTAATAAAAAAACAATGCGTTTAAATTTCTACATAGGGTTGACAGTTGAATGTATTTTTTATTCCATAAACCCGTCATATTTTTTAACAGTAATTTTTAAATTATTTAATAAAAGGCATTCCGTGATTAAATATAACGAATTTGAGACAAATATTGACAGTTATTTGAAAATTCTACCAGGTTTTTTGAATAATAAAATGCTGGCTGTGGAATACCGCGGATTGCCGAATTGCAATCAATACACAGATTATATATAAAAGTCGAAAAATTCTATAAGTCCTAATGTTCTAAACTTTTCATGCTAAACTTTCCAATTCTTTCACGTAGTCATTTAACAATGTCCTTATTAAAGATTCACCCACTTATTTCCGTACCTTATTTTTATATTTCGTTTAAAGGACAGCTTTTTAAATCAGAATTTTGAAAATCAATAACAAAACTTATAGTATCTACCATAAAACAAACAAACTCCCCTAATAATAAGTACTATTTTTTTTCGGATCAAGAAATATATATTTTTATTAAAAGGGAAATTTTACTTTATATTGAAAATAAAAGTGAAACAGCGTTAAATGAAAATAATATATTCTCTATTGGAAAGCATAAAATCAAGGCGAAATTTCATCATTATTCATAGTATGAAACGACGAATACGAAAAAAAAAAAAAAAAAAAAAAAAAAAAAACGTTTTTATAAGGACAGAATATTAAATATCCTGAAAGTCAAACGCCCATGTTATTGTTTTTAAGAAACAACACAGCAATATTCCAAGCAAAGAACATTTCTCAAACAGTTTAGCTGGATACTGAAGCACATTTACTACCAAGAGACTAAAAGTTCGATAAAAATGCTTAAAAATGTAACTGTTTTTCTTATTTTTTCATTCCTGCTTTAAAACAACAAGATACTTTATTACAAAGAACTCAGAGACATTCGCTTTGCAATTTCGTTTTCTAAAGACTATGCCTTTTTCGATTATTTCAGTTTGACTTTTGGAAATATGTTTTTAAAACATTATGTTTTCTGAAAACAATTCAGATATCTTCGTTAGAATGCATTAACCTCGTATCCTAAAAATGTACATCTTTCAGAAGAGATAGAAAACTGTTACTTCTGAATATGAATTTACAGAAATAATTTTGATTATAGAATGTTTAGAATGATTCTAGAATTTTTTTTTTACGGTAAATATGCCCTTAAGTAAATTATGTCAAGTTTTTTCGGTTATGAGTAGATCGTTCTTTTGGAAACATGCTTTTACAGCATTATTTATTTTTTAAAACAATTCTGATAATCGTCGTTAGGATGCATTAACCTCGTATTTCAAAAATGTAGATTTTTCGGAAGAGATATAAAATATATTGTTACTTTTGAATGTGAATTTAGAAAAATAATTTTGATTATAGAAAGTTTCTAATAACTGCCGAATGTTTTTCGATAGTCTTGTGTAAAAGTGCGAAGATTTTCAGTTATGGTATTATTGTATCTTAACGACGTAATCTGATTTCTTGTCAAATGTTATCAGTAAACGCTTGCTCCGATGCGTATAATTTTATTTTGTTACCGATATTTCCAAATAATAATCGTCGTATTTTAATTGCAGACATTTGTCACAAATCCAGTGATAAACAGCCAAAGTTTATTACACGGAAATAACGGTGACATATGTAAATACCTTTCCCACACAAGGTACTTAATTTCTCGAAAACGAGTTTTTCAAACAGTTTAGCTGGATACTGAAGCGCATTTACAGGCAAGGGACTAAAAGTGTTGTGCAATATTGTATTTGAAAGACGTTACCTTTTCCAATTATTTCGCTTTAATTTTTTAAACATATTTTTAAAAAAATAATTTGGATAATCGTCGTTAGTATGCATTAACCTCCTAACTTAATGATAAGTACTATTCTTTATTCTATTTTATTCCAGATCAAAAACTATATTTTTATAAAAGTAAAAATTTATTGTATGTTAAAAAAAAACAACAGCTTTAAATAAAAACAATATATTCCCCATTAGAAAACACAAAATCAAGTCGAAATTTCTTCATTTTTCATCATATGAAATGCGAAATAAAAAAACAAAAAACATTTTCATAGAGATAGAGAATTAAATATCCTGAAAGTCAAACGTTCATGTTATTGTTTTAAAGAAACAGCACAACAACATTCCAAGAAAAGAACATATCTCAAACAGTTTAGCTAGATACTGAAGCACAGTTACTGTCAAGAGACTAAAAGTCCTATAAAAATGCTTAAAAATATAACTGCTTTTCTTATTTTTGTATTCCTGCTTTAAAAGAACAAGATACTTTATTTCAAAGAACATTCGCTTTGCAATTTCGTATTTTAAAAACTATGCCTTTTTCGATTATTTTAGTTTGACTTTTGGAAACAAGTTTTTACAACATTATGTTTTTTGAAAACAATTCGGATAATCGTCGATAGGATGCATTAACCTCGTATCTTAAAAAAAGGCATTTTTCAACAGAGATAAAAAAAACTGTTACTTTTGATTATGAATTTATTGGAATAATTTAGATTTCGGAATGTTTAGTATGATTCTATAACTTCTTTCTTACGGTAAATATGCTCTTAAGTAAAAATGACAATTTTTTTTTTCTGTTATGAGAATATCGTATTTTTGGAAACGTGCTCTTACAACATTTTATATTTTTATAACAATTCGGATAATCGTCGTTAAGATGCATTAACCTCGTATTTCAAAAATGTGCATTTTTCAGAAGAGATATAAAACATTTTGTTACATTTGAATGTTAATTTTCAAAAATAATTTTCATTATAGAAAGTTTCTAAAAATTGCAGATCGATTTTCTTACGGGAAATGTAATCTTATGTAAAAGTGCCAAGATTTTCAATTATGGGATTATTGTATCTTACCGGCGAAATCTGATTTCTTATAGAATATTATCAGTAAATGAGAACATCCGCTTACTCACGATGCGTATAAGTTTATTCTGTTACCAATATTTCAAAATAATAATCGTCACTTTTTTAATTGCAGACATTTGTCGCAAATCTAGTGATAAACAGCCAAAGATTATTACGCAAAAATAGTGGTGACATATGTGAATACCGTTCTCGCACAAGGTATATAATTCCTAGAAAACGAGATTTTTCAAAGAGTTTAGCTGGATACTGGAGCTCATTTATAGGCAAGAGATTAAACGATCTGTGAATTTTTGTATTTTAAAGACGTTACCTTTTTCAATTACTTCTCTTTCTCTTTTATTTTTGGAAACATGATTTTACAACATTATGTTTTTAAAAAATAATTCGGATAATCGTCGTTATGCATTAATCTCCTAACTCAATGATAAATACTATTCGTTATTTTATTATATTCCTGATCAAAAAATGTATTTTTATTAAAAGTGAAAATTTACTGTATATTGAAAAAAGGTGAAACATCGTTAATTGAAAACAATATATTCCCTATATACAGATATATACCTATATATAGATAAACAGTGGACTCTCGTTAATGCGTCTCCGATTAAAACGTATCTCCTCTTAATGAACGCAATTTCATTTTCACCACCATATCCAATTTTCAATTAATGTTAGAGACATTGCTTAAAGCGTACTGCTCATCGTATAATGCAGACATTTATTTTTCCACAAACTTACCAAGAGGAATCGAAACTGCTTTTGTACACATTTTTTTTCTAATGTAACTTTGACTTTCAAGAAAGATTGTCAAGAGACATTCAAGAAATTACCAGTGACAATAATGAAGAAAAGGGAAACTTTCTACCACCAAAATCTTGAAAGGCTAAAAAAAATTGCTAATGGGTATTCGTCTATATTACGAATGAATATGTGATAGAATGGACCAAATTCTTTATTTTATTTTATTCCGGATCAAAAAATATATTTTTATAAAGGTGCAAATTTACTGTATGTTAAAAAAAGACAGCCTTAATTGAAATCAATATATTCTCTGTTGGGAAGCAGAAAATCAAGTGGGAATTTCTTCATTTTTCATCCTATGAAACGCGAAATACAAAAACAAAAAATATTTTTATAGAAACAGAAAATTAAATATCCTGAGAGTCAAACGCTCACGTTATTGTTTTTAAGAAACAGCACAACAACATTCCAAGAAAAGAATATTTCTCAAAGAGTTCAGCTGGATAGTGAAGTGCAGTTGCTGTCAAGAGACTAAAAGTCCTATAAAAATACTTAAAAATGTAACTAATTTTCTTCTTATTTTTAATTCTTGCTTTAAAACAACAAGATATTTTATTTCAAAGAACTAGAAAACATTCGCTGCGCAAATTCGTATTTTAAAGACTACGCCTTTTTCGATTATTTCAATATGACTTTTGCAAACATGTTTTTACAACATTATATTTTTTGAAAGCAATTCCAGTAATCATCGTTAGGTTGCATTAACCTCGTATTTCAAAAATGAGCACTTTTTAGAAGAGATAAAAAACTATTTGTTGCTTTTGAATAGGAATTTACGAAAGTAATTTTGATTATAGAATGTTTAGAATGATTTTAGAAATTTTTTCTTACCGGAAAAATTTTCTTAAATAAAAATTTTAAGTTTTTCGGTTATAGGAATACTGTACTTCTGGAAACATGTTCTTACAACACTAAATACCTTTTAAAAACAATTCGGATAATCATTGTTAGGATGCATTAAACTCCTACCTTCAAAATGTGCATTTTTCAGAAGAGATAAAAAGCTGTTACTTTTGAATAGGAATTTACAAGAATAATTCTGATTATAGAACGTTTAGAATTATTCCAGAATTCCTTTTTCTTACGTTAAATATGAACTTAAGTAAAAATGACAAGTTTTTCCGTTATGGGAATATCGTACTTATGGAAATATGTTCTTACAATATTAAATTTTTTTAAAACAATTCGGATAATCGTCGTTAGGATGCATTAACTCTTTCTTCAAAAATGTGCATTTTTTAGAAGAGATATATAAAACATCTTGTTCTTTTGAATGTGAATTTACAAAAATAATTTTGATTATGCAATGTTCCTAATAATTGCAGAATGTTTTTCTTACGGGACAGATATTCTTATTAAAAATGACCTGATTTTCAGTTATCGGAATGTTGTATTTTAACGACGTAGACTGATTCCTTGTAAAATATTATTAGTGAAAGAGAAAATCCGCTTACTCAATTTTTTATTTTGTTACCAATATTTCCAAATAATAAATTGTCACTGTTCTAATTGCAGATATTTGTCACAAATTCTGTGATAAAACGCCTCATACTCTAAAATAGTGGTGACAAATGAAAATACCGTTATCACACATGGCATATCATACCTAGAAAAAGAGATATTTCAAACAGTTTAGCTGGATACTGAAACGTACGGACAAGGAAGGGACTAAAAGTGCTGCGCAATTTTGTTTTTTTAAAGACGTCACCATTTTCGATTACTTCTCTTTGTTTTTACAACATGTTTTTAGAACTTTATGGTTAAAAAAAAATATATATATAGATAATCGCATGCAATAATCTCCTAACTCAAGTAATGATAAGTACTATTCTTCATTTTATTTTATTCCAAATAAAAAAAAAATATTTTTATTAAAAGCGAAAATTTACAATATACTGAAAAAACAGCTTTAAATGAAATAAATATATACCCTATTCGAAAACACAAAATCAAGACGAAATTTCTTCATTTTTCATCGTATAAAATACGGAATACGGAAAAAAAACAATTTTTATAGACACAGAATATTACATATCCTGCAAGTCAAACGCTCATATTATTGTTTTTAAGAAAGAGCACAGCAACATTTCAAGCAAAGAACATTTCTCAAACAATTTAGCTGGATACTGAAGCACAGTTACTGTCAAGAGACTAAAAGTCCTATAAAAATGCTTAAAAATGTAACTGCTTTTCTTATTTTTGTTTTCTACTTTAAAACAACAACGTACTTGCTTTATTTCAAAGAACTCGGAGACTTTCGCTGTGCAATTTTGTATTTCAAAGACTATGCCTTTTTCGATTATTTCAATTTGACTTTTGAAAACGTTTTCACACCATTGTACATTGCTAAAACAATTCGGATAATCATCGTTAAGATGCATTAACCTCGTAACTTAAAAATGTGCATTTTTCAGAAGACAAAAAAAGGCTGTTTGTTAATTTAGAATATGAATTTATAAAAATAATTTTGATTATAGAATGTATAGAATGATTGTAGATTTTTTTTTCTTACGGGAAATATGATCTTAACTAAAAATGACAAGTTTTTCGGTTATGGGAATATCGTACTTTTGGAAACATATTCTTACAACATTATATCTTTCTTAAGACAATTCGTATAATCGTCGTTAGTATGTATTAACCTCGTATTTCAAAAATGTGCATTTTTCAGAGGAGATATAAAACATTTTGTTACTTTTGAATGTGAATTTACAAAAAAAAAAAAAAAAAAGATTATATAATGTTTCTTATAATTGCAGAATATTTTTCTTACGGGAAATATATTCTTAAGTAAAAATGACAAGATTTTCAGTTATGGAAATATTGTATCTTAACGAGGTAATCTGATTTCTTGTAAAATATTATAAATGATAACAAGCCAAAGATTATTACTGGAAAATAGTGGTGACACATGTAAATACCGTTCTCCCTCAGGATATATCATTTATAGAAAACTAGATTTTTGAAACAATTTAACTAGATACTGAAACGTACTTATAGCAAGGGACTAAAAGTGATTGCAATTTTGTATTTATAGACGTTACCGTTTTCGATTATTTTCCTTTGACTTTTGAAAACATGTTTTTACAACTTTATGCGTTTAAAAAACAATTCGGATAATCGTCGTTACTATGCGGTAACCTCCTAACTCAAATAATGATAAGTACTATTCTTTATTTTATTTTATTCCGGATCAAAGGACGTATTTTTATTAAAAGTGAAAATTTACTCTATATTGAAAAAAGTGAAACAGCTCTAAATGAAAACAATATATTCCCAGATATACAGTGGACTTTCGTTAATGCGTCTCCGCTTAAAACATATCTCCTCTTAATGAACACAATTTCCTTTTCCCCATGATATCCAATTTGCAATTAACGTTAAAGACATCGCTTAATACGTACTACTCATTGGATAATACAGACATTTTTTTTTTTCACAAACTTAACTAGAAGAATCGAAACGGCTTTTGTACATATTTATTTCTAAAGCAGCTTTGATTGTTGGGAGATCAAGAAAATTATCAGTGATGATAAGGAAGAGAGATGAAACTTTCTACTTCCAAAAACGTGGACGACTCAAAACTTGTTAATGGGTGTTCGTCTAAATTACGAATAAAAATATGTTAGAATGGAACACAGTATCGAGTGTGTCTCAAAACTGGCAAACGATGTGGTAAAATCATTAAATAACAGTAAGAAAAGTAAGGGATTAATAAATTAAAAGTAAATAATATAAGTACGGCAATTTCTTTGCATATTTTATTTTGTTATTATTATTATTATTATTATTATTATTATTATTATTGTATTAGCAAATTGTGAGTAACTTGTATTTTAACAAAAATTATTAAATTAAAGAAACAGTTGTTTATTCTAGCTTTAAGTTGGTAACCTGTTTAATTTCTGTCAAAAGTGACTCAATTGATTTAACGAAAAGGACTTCCATGAAAATCAGACAAAAGAACTTGCACGTGACACTTACATAAATACCTAAATCTATTAACTTATCAGTTGTTAAAATATAAACTATACATAAAAAAAAACTTAGATTTTCATATTAGCATAGTTTTTTTAATTTGAGGATACAATAAACAGCATTCTTAAAACAGCAGTAATATGTAGAAAAGCTGTCTCACACGTGATATAAAATGGTCCTTTAGCAGATTTAAAAATCTCCACATTTTTACCCTAGATCCAAGTAACCTACTCGTTTTTAATAGATTTAAATATCTCCACAATTTAAACCATAGACATAGGTAATCTGCCCGTTTCCAGGGTCATGCCATTAAAAACGTAAAAAAATGTCCTGCTTACTTACACAAATTTCTATATCTATTAACTTAAAAGTTGTCACACGAAAAATAGTAAAATACCCTTAATTTTCAGATTAGCACAGTTTTTTTAATTCGAGGATAAAATAGCCTTTCTAAAAATGTAGTAATTTGCAGAAAAGCTGGAGTGTCCCAAAAGGGTTATTTTAGGCCATGCAAATGTTTCCATCATTGAATGCAGACTCCGGTTAAGTGCGGAAAAAAGTCTATGTTCAAAGTCCGCACTAACCTGAATTCGCTGTGTCAATTTTCTCATTTGTGGATGATAAATTAATGTTTTATTTAATAATTTTTTATCTCTCTATCTATCTCTCTCTCTAGATGTATATGTTACGGCCAAAACCCGAAATTGGACAATTCGTGAACTGGCCAACAACGTTTTAAACTAACTCTCCAGTTCGCGAAATGGTATATCGAAACCAATTTTTACTTTTTTACCCTTTCTCACACAGTTAAAAGTGCTTATGAATTCAATTTGTCTGAACGTCTCCCTGCCCGTGCTCTACCTGGAATAAAGACTCGGGTTGACTTGTAATTTTTATATTATTTACGTTTATAAATTAATTTCGGTATTTAAAGGATAGTGTGTACTATTTTTGGTTAATTTACAGGGGCACACAAAAGTATTTCATTACAATATCATCAATGGGAAAAGATTTTCCAGTGCATTTTAATGTTGTTGCGTAATCTCAATTATAATAAAATTGATATGCATCATTAAGATGGACGAGAAACTGTTATCTAAAGTGTATGAAATAAGTAGAAATTATAGTTTGTTTACAGAGACACTCAAAAGTATTTCGTTACATTGCAGTGAATGATGAAATGTCATTCTTATTGCACTTAAATCATGTTACACTATTTCAAACATAATGAAATTCACATGTCTCACTCATGTGATAAAAAATCATCAAATATATGAAAAAATCGTTTATAGAGTATTTTTATGATGTTACACTATTTTAAAAATAATGAAACTGTTATACATTACTACTGTCCTTCCTCTACAACATGTTTTCTATAGATTATTGAGTAGGCAGAATTTCTCGTTTATTTACAGAGTCAATCAAATAATTTGGTTGTTCGATTGGTTATGAACCATTATTTCTTGATGTGCATTTTCAGCTGCGATACGCATTCAAAATTTAATTTATTTGTAGTGCATTACCAGGTTTGTAGATTCTATGCAGGGCTGCATGGAAGCTAAAAGAAACACATTACCGGCTGTGGATACCCATTGCTTCGTATATTGGCCAAGGTTTCCCGGTCAGTTCGCGAATTGGCCGGTCAAAACCCGAAATATACTGCTCATTTCATGTATTTCGGGTTTTGGTCAGGAATCTGGGCCAATTCGCGAACTGTCCAAGTTTCGGGTTTTGGCCGTAACATATACATTGTAAAAAATTTGCAGCAAAGTTTCCAGTCATTCGACTGTTTTTAAAGAAAACGGTCACATAACCGTAAATTAATTGTATTCTGACCATAATATGAGCGATAATATGGTCAGATTACAGTTAAATTACTTTTATGTACACTGTTAAAAATTTGCAGCATTCTGGCAGGTCATTTGACCGTTTTTTCCGAAAACGGTTACACAACCGTAATTTTAACACTATTCTGACCATATTATTGGCCATTTTATGGTCAGAATATAGTTAAATTATGGTTACGAAACCGTTTTTTCAAAAAACGGTCGAATGACCTGCCAGAATGCTGCAAAATTTTTAACAGTGTACACTGTTAAAAATTTGCAGCATTCTGGCAGGTCATTTGACCGTTTTTCCGAAAACGGTTACACAATCGTGAATTTAACACTATTCTGACCATATTATTGGCCATTTTATGGTCATAATATAGTTAAATTATGGTTATGAAACCGTTTTTTCAAAAAACGGTCGAATGACCTGCCAGAATGCTGCAAAATTTTTAACAGTGTAACAGGTTTCTAAAAAAAGGTCAAATGACTGCTAACGTTGCTACGAATTTTTAACAGGGTACGAAAACCATTATATCATACATATATTTCTTGATACATCACGGTTCATTAAACTTACTTTCAGCTTAAGCAAATAGGTGTTGACACTCGCTATCGAAAACTTCTACTTTTCTCCTGTTCCAGTAATTTTATTATTTATTACTTCGTGAGATGTCAATAATCCAGTTTATAATCTGAATATTTAATTTATGTAAATTCATTTCCAAGCGCATTTAGCCAGATGAAGGGTATCTCATATAAATAACTAATAAATTCATATGGTGTGCGTCAGCTACATAAATGTAAATCCATCTAAATTTTCATTATTCTAATCTACAGTTTTATTAATCGATTACGATATTTTAAAATTTTTATCACACAGCCGGTAAGCACTTAATACGTTTATTTTTTAACAAGCATGTGCAAGTGAAAATCGTATGTTAATGTGACAGTCGTGTAAAATATTATTTCTCAAGTGAGAAAATATATTAACATACATAGGAACACGCATATCACGCGCTTATTTATTCATACATCACGGCTCATTAAACTTACTTTTAAATTAAATCAATTTATTTTTTAACAGGCATGGGCAGGTAAATATCACTATGTTAACTTGACAGTCGTCTAAAAGGATGTTTATCAAGTAAGAAAATGTAGTAACATATTAGAAACACCTTATATCATGCGCTTATTTATTCATACATCACGATTCATTAAACTTACTTTTAAGTTAAATCAATTTATTTTTTAACAGGCATATGTAGGTAAATGGCATTATGTTAATGTGACGGTCATCTAGAATGATATTTCTCAAATGAGAAAATGTATTAAGATATGGAAACACCTTATATCACGCGTTTATTTATTCATGTATCACGATTCATTAAACTTACTTTTAAGTTAAATCAAATAAATGTTAACACATACTATCGAAAATCTCTACATTTCCTCAATTTTCCAATGACTTTATGATTTATTTCTTCGTGAACAGTCAATAAATAAGCCTATCACCTGCATATTCAATTTACGGTAAATTCATTTCCAAGCGGATTCAGTCAGACGAAGCTCATCTCATACGAAAATCGAATAAAAGTTCATGGTGTGCGTCAATACTCTGATGGAAATCCACACACAAACCCCCTCACCAACCTAATCAATGAAGCTTTATTACCGAAAATTTCCAGCCCTTAATAAAGTTGCGCCACCATGCAGTAAATCACCCTTTCCAGAGTCTAAATTGGGCATGCTGTGCTTGGCCCCGCTCTCTTTCATATATACGCCGGGGCGTGATATATAGAGCATCGCGCCTTCTTGACAACCCATGTTTACGGCGACTGCGATATTCTGCTTCCACGGAAAATTGGTCATCGCTCTGCATAGGCGCTGGCTTAAGTCTTTTCAACACCTCTAGATGTAATGAAATGATTTTCAAGGAAGATATATATTCGTGAATAATGCGTAAACCAACCTGGAAACACCTTATGGTGGATTTGTTTACATTTTAGGATATTCGTGCTATAACGGACACAGATATATATCTTAATAAAATATTTTATGCTAAGAATGTAAGGTAAACGCTACTTAAAATATTACCTTGAATTTGAAATTTTTTAAAAATAAGGTTGCGTGAAAATAGCTCGACGAAAAATATTTTACACTGTTTTATTCACGAATACGTTGTAGGTTATTAAGTATTTTTGAATATATTAATTTAAAAACTGTTTCTCATAGATTATTTTTCATTTTTTTTTACATTCTTACGATCTTTTTTTCATAAAGATCCTCTACTTTGTCTGTCGAAGAAGATTTTGAATAAAAATACAGTATTAAGGCTTCGTAAGAAATTAATTTGCACTTCACATTATCGGGGATCAATAACAGAGGCTAAATAACCAAACAGATTAAAATGCATTCTGCTACACTGTAAAAAAAAAAAAAAAAAAAAAGAAAAAAAAGAGGAAAAAAAATCTGTAAATATACTAAAGTTTCTCTAGGAAATTGGGATTCCTAGAACTGTTTATGTAACGGTAACAACTAAAATTCATGTAACATTGACACACCTTTGGGCCGAAAATTAAAAAATCTGTAAGAATCCTAAAAAATCCTAAAAAATCCTAAGAATTTTTTAGGAAACTTGGATGCTATAGAACTTTTCATGTAACTGCAACCAGGGCTACAGATAAAATTTTAGTAAGATTAAGAATTTTAGTAAGTCATTTTAGCAGACTCATTTGTAAACTTACATATTACTGTAGCTTTACAAAAACTAGTTTCGTAGATTTGCAGCTTTTTTTGTACAGTTACAGATGAAAGTTTAGTAAGCATGTAACTTTACATCTGTAGAACTACAGATTTTTTTTTTTACAGTGTAAGAGGCTGGATGGTTAAATATTCTCAGCTTTTGATGGTGCATCTTATGATGAGAACTATCAATTAAGCGCAGTCGAAACTGTAATAGTATGGTTCTATTCAATATCGGAAGTAATAATGTTCTGTTAGAATCTATTTTTTATTTTCAGATAGATTTCATGCATAAATATGTGACCCATAAATTATTTGAAACCAATATATGAGTATACGGCATCCCCCTGACTTGCGTATTACGTGACTTATATAAATCGCAGTTACGTAGTCTCTTGTGAACAAACTAGCGCGTTTGACACACAGTTGCATACTTTTGATATTAAACCACAACCGTAATATAGTTTATATATTAGGTAGAGTTATATTTTTATTGGTATATACAATCAAATCTATAACAAAATAAATTAATCTTTATTATTAGTTATTCATAGTAGTTATCTAATTTATAATAAATACAATTTGTGCTTATCAAGGATTATTTTATTTTGTGAGTGATATTCATTTGTCTTGCAATTAGAAATTCATGGAGAATAGGTTAAATTAGTCCCATTTCATTATCTCCTTTTTTTTAATGGTCGTTTGATGTAGATTCAAAATTGTTATAAATCAGTTCATCAATGTTATATTTATAAATCCTCTATTCCACAAGATATTTGAAAAGTGTTCTTCAAGTTTGTTTTAATATATTTTTATACTTTTATAATTTATATACGAAAAAATACTGTCGCATGATGCTTTATTTATAAAAAAAAAATAAATAAATAAAAAAAAAATACGGGGTAAATAATATATATATATGCATGTATACATTTATATATTATAAATATATCAATTTTTAACAAAATATTACCTAATCAACTTAAAAATTCGACTTACGTAAAATTCAGGTTACGAAAAACTTTACGGAACGCATTACATACGTAAGTCGGTGAATGCCTGTATTCAATTTGGGACGATACTAACTATTAAACATGTAGTGCAACTGGACAACAGTCCAATGTTAGGTAAGGTAAAATTCAACTATGATGGAATTGTACGTTTCAAAATTAACAACAAAATTAATTTCTATTTTCTTGAAGTCCAATTCTTTGATTTAGTGCATTTCGATTGTAAATACGATGATTTATACGGGAACATATTATTAGAGAACTGTCTCAAAATCATGTTCTAGAACAGCAATAATTCGAAATAACTTGTAATAGCCCAAAGAATAATCTCCTGAGAATAGAACTTGTAGATAATTTATTTCACTATTTAATAATTCTTAATTATCTTTAAATTTATCATCTCGGCGTAGAGCGGATCGGGATAATAACCTTAAATATACATAAAATCGGTGTTAACGTCGAATTTTTTTTTTTTCTTAGGGAGGGATGTAGCGTCTGTGGACCCATTGCCTCCGGCTGAGTACACACTCGAATTCACATTACTGTATATATATATATATAACCTCGGTTTATGGCGTCAAATGCCGCCATACGAAGAATCTACAATAGTCTATTACCATTTTTTTCCGGGCTCATTCCTCCTCCTGACCTCAATTCCTCATTGTCTTTGCAATATCGTCCATCCAGTTCTTTCGTAGTCTTCCCCGTTTCCTGTTTTTCTTTTTTTATAATTAAATGCGATTTTGAGTAGTCTTTCGTCACTCATTCTTTTAACATGACCATACCAGATTAATTGCTTTTTTTGAAAATCATCTAATATGGTTCCCTTTATTTTCATCATTTCCTTGATTCTTTCATTTCTTATTCATTCTAATATTGGCCCCACCAGTGGCCGAGAGGGGAACAGATGTCATAAATTCCCGTGCTGCCATCTTGGAATTTTTCTTGGCGTGAAAATTTCTTTTCCGCCAAGTAGTAAATGTCGTCAAGAACCGGTTTATACGCATGTTTGGCTTAACGAAAATAAAATGTAAATAATAAACAAAATTCGCTAAAGTGGCAATCAGTAATCGTTGTATGAGCACTCTGCGCTCATTAACCGAAAAAAATCATCACTGTATTCAGCAATTCTCGCTCTGTAGCAATCTCAAAATTCAGCAGTTCTCGCTTTGTAGCAATCTCAAAATGTACAAAACTCCTAACGCAACAAAACACACATAAAAAAGGAAACTCACTAAAGTGGCAATCAGTAATCGTTGTACGAGCGCTCCGCGCTCATTAATCGAAAAAAAACATCACTGGATTCAGCAGTTCTCGCAGTGTAGCATTCTCAAAATTCAGCAGTTCTCGCTTTGTAGCAATCTCAAAATGTACAAAACTCCTAACGCAACAAAACACACATAAAAGACGAAACTCACTAAAGTGGCAATCAGTAATCGTTTTATGAGCGCTCCGCGCTCATTAACCGAAAAAAAACATCACTGGATTCAGCAGTTCTCGCAGTGTAGCATTCTCAAAATTCAGCAGTTCTCGCTTTGTAGCAATCTTAAAATGTAAAAAACTCGTAAGGCAGCAAACTATACATAAAATTATCAACATACCTTAACAGATATCTGCTTTCTTGAAAGCTCCAGCACGAAATATCGGTTATAACATCACCGTCATTTTCCAAAATAGGTTTATGAATGCGCATTGACGCACTGTAAACAAACCTCCTTTTTTCGTCAAAATTTCCTCATATTTCTTATTTACTTCAGTAAGAGCGTTTAAACGGGCTACAGAAACCATAGTCAATCAAATACATCCAATAAATTTAACATAAAAATAAAAAGACAGAACGATACAACACATCCAGATATCAAAGCACATCCACAAAATCCTAAGCGAAAATGAGCTTTTCAATGGTTGCCAGAATACGACACGCCAGAACACACACGTCACACGGGGTTCCACATATCGATAACGATTGCCAACATAAAATCGTCAAGAAATCGCCAAGAAATCTCAAAACATTCAAGATGGCGGCCATCTAGGAATATACCGTTCTGAGCCCCGAGAGGTTCTGCTCTCGAATCTGGCTGACGGGGGGCGCTGGGTTTGAACCCAGTCGTGCCCGTCGGCCTAATCATTCGGAGTTTTCGTGATTTTCTTCAAACCATGGATTTCCATGCGTAAATACTGGTTAGGTTCCCTTAGAAAGACCCCCATTAAAGGCACTCTTCTCCTGGGCCTATATCCCTCGAGTAGATGATTGGCCGTCAAAAATCAACCCCATTCTATTCTTGATATACTGCATGATCTTCTTAGGGTATGAATTTCTACTGCCGCTAACTTCTTTCTTTCTATCTCCATTATTCCCCATCCTTCGGCTTCATATATCAATATGCTCTTTACAATGGAGTTGCATATATTATACTTTCTTTTCCTAGAGAACTCCTTACTCTACCAAATAGTTTTTAAATAGTTTTACAGCTTTTCTCCTCTGACAAATTCTGCATTTACTTTCCTGTGAGTATCTTTCTTCTCTATTAATGTCTGAACCAAGATATCTATAATGCTCACAGATTTCAATTTTTATTTTATTATTTAGATTCAGGTCTGTCTCATTTCCTCCTGTACATAGGTATTTGGTCTTGCTAACGTTTATGTAAAATCCCCATCTCTCAATGGTCTTATTTTTTTATCGTCATTTATATTCTTAAAAAATAAATTCCAAAAAAAGATATAGTTAAGGACTCCACTGACATTGGCAGCTTACAACAGGGCGTGCTATGCACGGCCCCGATCTGTTTTTACAAATGAATCTTGAATTTGTGTTATTTTATGCATTTAAACGAAAATCTTTGCAAATTCCTTGCCCTGTTTTAAAACGCGAAACGATATGTATCACCGAGTGTCCCAGAAATAGTACCGAGGGAAACAATTCTCGAGAAAAAAATTCCAATTCATCAATTCTCCACGTGGGAAAATGAGCGAAACAGCCTGACGCAATTCATTTAAAACGCGAAATGATATCTTCGAAAACCCAAAATATAGAAAAAAAATTCAAGGATTTTTTATTGCAAATATTTCTTTTTTTTTTTTTATGAAAAGGTAACATTGATAGCAAAAAAAAAAAAAATTGTTATACCTGTTTTTTTTGTTGTTGTTGTTTTGTTTTTTTTTTTTTGTTTTTTTTTTTTTTGTATTTCCATCCGGAAAACGAGGATACCAGTTTAAAACTCCAGAAAAATAAGCGGAAAAAATGAGAATCATAAAGAAATTGTGTTTCAGAATTTATTTTTGTAAGTAAATCTTATTATTTTTTAAATAAAAGATACCGTTACAACCGGAAAGGTGCCCGTAAAACGTTTGAATTTCTATTTTTCTTTTTTTTGTAAATTTACTTTTTTTGTTGTAAATTTTTAGGAAACTCGGTGATTGCGATTTCAAAATGGAAAAAAAAAACCGGAAAATTTACTACTCCTGTACTTCAAACACTTTTGATTATTCGGATATGCGAAGAAACAATATTAACATCCGTGAACATTCAAAAATTGAACCTCGTTCACTAGGGTTTTTACATAAAATCTCGGCTAACTATCCAAAAATGAAAAATCTGAGTCTCAGTTGAATTTGGACATACTTGGTATACCCTATTTAATTTACAGACCTCTACGGGCGATAGATTTCGAGGCATTACTTTATTATTATTACTATTATTAATTTATATAAAATTGGTGTTGACTTTATTTTGTTCTCCCTGTGCGTTGAAGGATGGCCGCGCTTCGTTACTGTTATCTAAAGCTTTAAGAATATTGACAACAAATTTTACATTCAGTCTTTGATATCAGAGGCATCTTCTTTTCTCTAATTCTGTGTGAGTCATATCTGACCAAAATAAATATATTCATTTTTTATTTAAGACCTGTAGAGCTTTCCCTTCCCGCTTTCATATATCATAATTTACCGCTAGACTTATATAATACAAGAAGAAAATTATATTTTATGTGCATAAATCTAAAAATAGATATAACTATCTAAAGAATTATTATCTTACAGATAATAACGTCTCCAGTTTGATTGTCATGGATTTTAATTTTTAATAAAAGAAGCATTGCGTATTTTAAAATATCTGATGCACTTAATATATTTTTTATTCGTATTTTAAGTTCATTAGACTACTGAAAGTAAAGCTTGATTGCGAAATATGTTTAATCACTTTTCCATTATATGTCATAATATTTTCAAAGTGCTTTAAGAAATGGCATAATAAGTTAAAATCATTTTTATTTAAATTTCGTAGTAAAAATGCAATTTTCTATGTAATACTGCGATATAAATTATATATGTTTTAATAACACTTTCGCACATTATATTTCATCTTCCTATGCCACATATCTAATTGAAATTCTTTATAATTATCCCAAAGGTAATTAGTAATAATTATCTAAATAATTATCTAAAGCATTAAATGATAATTTGTGCAATATTCTTCAGCAATTTAAATAATTTCCTTTAAAACACATGCTCATTATCACGCGAACATAATTGCGTACTGATTTATTGAAATTGTTGCAAATAATGGCAGGTATTTTTGCATTTGCTAAATAAATCGTAAGTTTATTTACTTCTCAGACATATTAAGAAAAGTTTTACTCAGATATAATTTATTATATAACATTAATAAAAAAAAAGTATGTATTTGTAAAGTAATTTAATAATTATAAACAAATGAATTTTAATAAAAATTACTCAATTTTACGATACATGTTGCTATTTTACAAAAGAAAAAGACCACTTCCATTAAAGAGTTTTTACCATTATATTTTATTTTTATTTTCCACAATATTCTCCCCACGCGACCGTTATTGATTTAAAATTTCTCATTCTAAGCAGTGTAGTTTTCTGTTCTGAAATGTTTCTGTTGTTTTGTGTGTTTTTCTTAATGAATTAATGCATTTATTGTTTATAATCAAAGGATTTTTTTTCCTAATTTATAGTTTTTTTTTTTTTTTTTTTTGGGGGGGGGGGGGGTATAAAACTGGTTGGTGTGATCCAATCACCCTACGCGGTCTCCAAAATCACAGTTGGGTGCATGCCTTCAAACGCCAAAAAAAATATTTCTCAAGTAAAGAAATATACTTTCTTACTGAATTAATGCCCTTAATGTTTATAATCAAATGATTTTTTTTCTAATTTATTGTACATTTTTTTTTTTTTTTTGTATAAAACTGATTGGGGTGTGCCAGTCACCCCGCGCGATCTCAAATGTCATAGTTGGGTGCGTGCCTTCTGCCTGGTTAAAATTGCATAATGAAACATTGTTAAGAAATGATGCAATCGTCCAACGGGATACAGTCATCGAAACTTTTTAGAAAAACTTTCCACTTTCCACTTTATTAAAACGTTGACTGCCACTGAAGCTGAAAAATTTAAAATATTTTAAGTAATTTTTAAGAAAGTATAATACTGTATTAAATAAAAGAAAAGTAAATTTTAAGTAAATTTTCAGTAATTACATAAAACAATATATATATTTTTAGTTTTGTATCATATTTTAGACTATCAGCCATCGGTGAATGACGCGTTCTAAACGGAAAGTTGAGTGTCGGTCACCGGTGAGTGACATGGAGCTTAACATGTTAAAAACCAAATAATTTTATTCAACATTCTTATTAAATAACGTGAACAGAATTAAATGCTTTCGGTTTATTGTGGTTCATTCAAAATGTATTAGCTATTTTTAATTATAATTTTCTATATATAGTAGCAGATTTTTTGTGCCTCCGATTTTGAACATACTTTTAAATTTTTGTTAAATCGTAATATTTATATATGATTAATGAATAACAATAAAGTTTAACATTTTTAAGCCAAAATATTCATCAAAGTAAACGGTAATTTAAAATAATAAAATATAGAATATTTAAAATAAATAATTACAGTTTCTTTCCACTTTTAGTAGATACTTTCTAAAAAATTATATGAAAAGTATAAGATCATATACATTTACTTGAAACAAGCAGGTTTCATTTAAACTTGAAACATGCAAAGAAGCGTTGGAATATCAAATATCTGAAGATCTCTTAAAAAGCTTCTCTTCTTAAAAAAAAAAAAAGAATATATATATATATATACATATATATATATATATATATATATATATATATATATATATAACACAAGGTTCATCAGAGGCCTCCATTGCTCGGCGTAACGTTATTAAAAACCAGAATTAATATATACATACTACTCATTAATTAGATCATGTGAATATGTAGACGCTTCAAGTTTATTTTGATTAATTAAAATAATGTCGATAATTTTTTTACATTGCCTAAATGAAGTCAAACCTGAGACTTCATGCTTTATGTTAAATTTGAAAACAATTCAATATTTGATTACAATTCGTTTATGAAAATAATTTTGTATGAATACTTGTACTTAAATCAAAAATTTAATAAACAAAATGACCGTATATTTTAAATAAAAATTCGAATTTCTTCGAATATTAGCAGTCACATTCCAGAAATGCATATGAAATATACAAAATCGCATCGTGAAACACTTTAAAGAAGCGATGTAATATCAGACATTTAAAAATCTTTTGAAAAGCTCTTCTTCCGTATATTAGCATATAGCGCAAGCTTCGACAGAGGCTTCCATTGCTCGGCGTAACTTTATTATAAACCAGAATTATTATATACTGCTTATTAATTAGTTCGTGTGTGTATATAGAGGCGCATTAAGTTAATTGTGATTAATTAAAATATCATTGGTCATTATTTTACATTTTCTGAATAAAGTCAAACCTCAGACATCATGCTTTGTTTTAAGTTTCAATACAATTCAAAAGTTAATTACAATTAGTTTATAAAACTTTGTATCAATATCTAATCAAAATTACAACAGACGCAGTAACAAGCTTCAGCAGAGGCCTCCACTTCTGGGCGTAACTTGATTAAAGACTAGAATTATTAAATACTACTTATTAATTAGTTCGTGTGCATATATAGACGCATTAATTGTGATTAATTATAATATCACCGGTCGTTTTTGTACATTTTCTGAATACATTCAAATCTGAGATTTAATGCACGCTTTAAGTTTGAAAACAATGCAATATTTAATTAAAATTAGTTTATAAAAATAGTTTTATGTCAATATTTAATCAAAACTTTATTAAACGGATATGATCGGATATTTTAAATAAAAATTCGCTTTTCTTCCACAGTTAGCGGCCATATTCTAGAAATTTATATGAAAAGTATAAAATCGCATCGTGAAACACTTTAAAGAAGTGATGTCATTTCAGACATCTGAAGATCTCTTGAAAAGCTTCTCTTCTGTATATTAATATCTAGCACAAACTTCATCAAAGGTCTCCATAGCTCGGCGTAAATTTATTAAAGACAAAAATTATTAAATACTGCTTATTAATTAGTTCGTGAACATATATAGAAGCATTAAGTTAATTGTGATTCATTAAAATATCATTGGTCATTTTTACCCGACTGAAAAGAAGGCTTGTGTGTTTCATGCATATCTGCGTATGTGGATTTCTTTATACCCTCGAAACATCCTAACGGCTGGATGGATTTTAATGAATGAGGTCTCTATCGATTTGTCTTAACGGTCCGATGGTTATAGGCTATGTTTTGTTTTTATAAATTCAAAATGGTCACCGTAAAATACAAAATGGCGGTAGAGACGAATTTTTTTTTACGCACCCTATCGAGTGGCATATCATTGGATAGGTCTTTCAAAATGAAGACGATGTTTCATTGACTATTTTACAGTCAGAAGCTCCGTTTATATTATACGACCTGGAAGTTGTGTAGGTAGGATCTCTAGCATTACTGCAACTCTAACCATCATACATATCTATAGACCTCATCAAAACAGTGTTTATAGATAGGAACTAACAATTAAACACAACTTAAAAGTCATCAATACAAGTAAATAAAAAAATAGTTAAGTAATATAAACAAGTAATATAAAAAATATATATTTTTTAAGTCAATTCCTACTTAGGTCAATAAGATAATTTTTTTTCTCCCATTCTTCTTTACCTCTTGAGTGGCACTTATAATGCCTTGATCAAGAAGAGGGCTCTCTCGGTCTTAAAATACCTTGATCAAGAAGAGGGCTCTCTCGATTATTGAAAATTAATTAATTTAATTTAATTAATGAATTAATATTTGAAAACAAACTGGATTAACATCAATTGCCATCCATTACAAGTTTAAAAAATTTATTTGAGCTTGATTGGATGAATAATAAGTATTTTATTAACGATTGAAAATTTGAACAAGACATATATAGCGAGAGTGTGAGCTAATAGTAGGAATTGAAAAAAAAAATAGTTAATAGTTTCACATTGTTGAGAAATAATTAATTAGTTCACATTTTACGCAGTCCGGTTTTTTGATTTTTTAAATTTAATTGTTTATTTACATTATCTAAATAATGTCAAACGTCAGACTTTATTCATTGTTTTAAGTTTCAAAACAATTCAATATTTAATTACAATTAGTTTATAAAAATAATTTTGTATTAGTATTTAATCAATACTTCAGAAACAGTAACAATCTTCAACAGAGGCCACCATTCCTCCGTGTAACTTTTTTAAAGATCATAATTATCAAATTCTGCTTATTAATTAGTTCGTGTACATATATATAGACGTATTAAATTAATTGTGATTAATTAAAATATCATTGGTCATTTTTTTACATTTCTTAAATAAAGTCAAACCCTGGACTTCATGCGTTGTTTTAAGTTTGAAAACAATCCAATATTTAATTACAATTAGTTTATAAAAATAATTTTATATCAAAATTTTATCAAAATTTTATCAATGAAAATAACCGAATATTTTAAATAAAAATTCGCTTTTTGCCACTATTAGGATTACATTCTTGAAATTTATATGAAAAGTATAAAATCGCATCTTGAAACACTTTAAAGAAGCCATGTAATAGCAGACATCCGAAGATCTCTTTAAGCTTCATCAGAGATCTCCATTGCTCGACGAAACTTTATTAAAGACCAAAATTATTAAATACTGCTTATTAATTAGTTCGTGAACATATATGGACGTATTAAGTTAATTATGATTAATAAAATTATCAGTGGTCTTTTTTTACATTTAAAATCAAATCTCAGACTTCATGCATTGTGTTAAGTTTGAAGAAAATCAATAATTAATTACAATTAGTTTATAAAAATAACTTTCTATCATTATTAAATCAAAACTTCATTAAACAAAATGACCGGATATTTTAAATACAATTTCTCTTTTCTTCCACAATTAACAGTCACATTCTAGAAATTTATATAAAAAGTATAAAATCGCACCGTGAAACACTTTAAAGAAGCGCTGTAATATCAGACATCTGAAGATCTCTTGAAAAGCTTCTCTTCTGTATTATTAACATCTAGCACAAACTTCATCAAAGGTCTCCATTGCTCGGCGTAACTTTATTAAAGACCGAAATTATTAAATACTGCTTATTAATTAGTTCGTGAACATATATAGACTTATTAAGTTAATTATGATTAATAAAATTATCAGAAGTCTTTTTTTACATTTAAAATCAAATTTCAGGCTTCATGCTTTGTGCTAAGTTTGAAAATATATCAATAATTAATTACAATTAGTTTATAAAAATAACTTTCTATCATTATTAAATCAAAACTTTACTAAACAAAATGACCGGATATTTTAAATACAATTTCTCTTTTCTTCCACAATTCACAGTCACATTCTAGAAATTTATATAAAAAGTATAAAATCGCACCGTGAAACACTTTAAAGAAGCGATGTAATATCAAACATCTGAAGATCTCTTGAAAAGCTCCTTGGCACAAGCTTCAACCCTCCACTATTCCACGTAACTTTATTAAAGACCAGAATTATTAAATACCGCTTATTAATTAGTTCGTTGAATATATAAATTTAATTGTGATTAATTAAAATATCATAGGTCATTTTTTGTTTTTTACATTTTCTAAATAAAGTCAAACTTCAGACTTAATGCACCGTATACAATTTGAAAACAATCCTATATTTAGTTACAATTAGCTTATAAAAGAAATTTTATATCAATATTTAATCAAAACTTTATTAAACAAAATGATCGGATATGTTAAATAAAAATTCGCTTTTCTTCCACTATTAGCAGCCATATTCCAGAAATTTATATGAAAAGTATAAAATCGCATCGTGAAACACTTCAAAGAAGCGATGTAATATCAGACATCTGAAGATCTCGTTAAAAGCTCCTCTTCTGTATATTAACATCCAGCCTCAGAGGTATCCATTTCTCGGAGTAACTTTATTAAAGACCAAAATTATTAAATACTGATTATTAATTAGTTCGTGTACATAGACGTATTAAGTTAATTGTGATTAGTTAAAATATCATTGGTCATTCATTTTTTACATTATCTAAATAATGTCAAACCTCACACATTATGGATAGTTTTAAGTTTCAAAGCAATTCAATATTTATTTACAATTAGTTTATAAAAATAATTTTGTATCAATATTTAATCAAAGCTTCAACAGACACAGTAACAAGCTTCAACAGAGGCCACCATTCCTCGGCGTAACTTTATTAAAGATTTGAATTATTAAATACAGCTTATTAATTAGTTCGTGTATATATTTAGACGAATTAAGTTAATTGTGATTAATTATAATATCACCGGTCATTTTATAACATTTTCTGAATACTGTCAAAGCTCGGTGTTAATGCATTGTTTTAGGTTTGAAAACAATCCAGTATTTAATTACAATTAGTTTATAAAAATAACTTTATATCAGTATTTAATCAAAACTTTATTAAACAAAATGACCGGATATTTAAAATAACAATTCGCTTCCCTTCCACTATCAGCAACCACATTCTAGAAATTTATATGAAAAGTATAAAATTACATCGTGAAACACTTTAAAGAAGCGGTGTAATATCAGACATCTGAAGATCTCTTGAAAAGCTCCTCTTGTGATTATTAACATGTATCACAAGTTTCAACAGATGGCTAGATTGCTTGGCGGCTTTATTGAAGACCAGAATTATTATATACTGCTTATTAATTATTTCGTGTACATATATAGACTCATTCAGTTAATTGTGATTAATTATAATATCATCGGTCATTTTTTAAACATTTTTTTAAATAAAGTCAAACCTTAGACTTAATGCACTGTATTAAGTTTGAAAACAATTCAATATTTAATTACCATTAGCTTAAAAAAAAATAATTTTATATCACTATCTAATCAAAACATAATTAAACAAAATGACCGGATATTTTAAATTCAATTTCGCTTTTCTTCCACAATTAGCAGCCACATTCTAGTACGTTATTTGAAAAGTATAAAATCGCATCGTGAAACTCTTTAACCCCTTGAGGGGTGGTGGGATAAAAAATATCCCACCTAATTTAAACAAGATTCTCACCAGAAAATTTTTGCTAAATTTTATATTTTTAACTTTGGAGGAAAACCGTGGAAAAATTGCTTTTCCGTATTTAAAAATAATATTTTTCGATTAATCCGGTGAGAATTCAATATTTAAAGTCATTTTTGCTTACCCCTCAAGGGGTTAAAGAAGCGATGTTATATCAGTCATCTGAAGATTTCTTGAAAAGCTCCTGTTCTGTATATTAACATCTTACCATAAGCTTCATCATAGCCCTCCATAGTTCGGGGTAAATTTATTAAAGACCAAAATTATTATGTATTGCTTCTTAATTAGTTCGTATACATATATGGACGCTTTAAGTTAATTACAATTAATAAAAATAACATCGGTCTTAATTTTTTTTTTCTAAATATAGTCAAACTTCAGACTACATACATTGTTTTAACATTTACAGGTCTGGTGTACTATTTATAGTACAGTTCTTTCATCGAGTAATATTTTGTCTTAACAATTACCTTTGTTACTATCTACATCTACATATAGTAATGAGAGTATATGTCTTATGTCTTTCTTATTATGACTTCATTTATGTTTTGACATTCAGTAATAACAATAATAATAAAAGTTTGCTTAATTCTCTTTGCACTGTTCGCGATTCCTTAATTTTATACATACATTTCACTCTTTAAATTTAAAATATAGTTTACATTTCTGAACGAATCATGTGTGATAAAATGAAAAAAAAAAAAAAAAAAAAAAAAAAAAAACGAGAAGTTGTAATATCTGTTAAATCCTGTTGTAATATGATATTTTCCAAACGTCTCCAAAAACTCTTCCTTAATCTATTATCATATAAATATGAATTGAATAGTACTCAAAATAAGTACATTCGTTAGATTTCAGACAATGAGATAATCTTTAAACATCAGTAAATCTATTTGGATAGCTACGATTAATATTTTTAAAGCAAAAGTAATTTTGTTCTCAAACTTGAAAACAAAAATTGGACTCGAAAGGGTTAAGTTTGAAAACGATCCAATATTTAATTACAATTAGTTTATAAAAATAATTTTATATCAATATTTAATCAAAACTTTATTAAACAAAATGACCGTATATTCTAAATAAAAATTCGCTTTACTTCCACTACTAGTAGCCACATTCTAGAAATGTATATGAAAAGTATAAAATCGCATCGTGAAACACTTTAAAGAAGCGATGTAATATCAGACATCTGAAGATCTCTTGAAAAGCTCCTCTTCTGTATATTAACATCTAGCATAAGCTTCCACAGCTCGGCGTAACTTTATTAAAGACCAGAGTTCCGGAGAAATTTCGAGCGACAGAGGTCATTGATTAAAGAGGCTTCGAGTAGGCTCTGCCGAATTATGACTAGCGCCATCGATCCGATCAACTCTAGGACAACTCAACTCTTTCCCTCCACATGCTTATTTAGAGGGTCAGAAAAAATAACCACGCATTTGTGTTAAAAGGATAAATTTGTTTTCTTTTCTTTTTCTTATATATTGCATTAAATAATGGGGAATATACGCATTTTTATACCAGGATAATGGAAGTTATTAAATCTCATCCATCATTCTTCTATATAGAAAATGAAAAAAGTTTTTAAAATCTGTTATGTGATTAACATCTCGCGTACGGCTCGATTTAGACATTTTGAGCTGAAATAAGTGTTATTTTTTATATTTTCTGTATTTGCATATATTATTTTTCAGACTTATATCAAAATTTTAAGTATGATATTGTAGAACGTCGGTTCTCTAACGCTTCTGTTGTCAAAAAATTTGCTTCTCCAACAAGAAGTTTGAATTTCTGAAATACGCGTTATTTTTTATATTTTTTTCTATCTGCATATATTATTATTCAGCTATGTATCAATTTTTTTAAGTATGATATTGTAGAACGACAGTTCTCAAACATTCCTGTTGTCAAACAATTTGGTTCTGGAACAAGAAATTTGAACAGTGTGATTTTTATTAATTGATCAGTGAGAGTGTTATTGTCAAACGACAGAATGAAAAAACTAACAAAAGCAAGTGAATTGTTTTTCTGCCTTACTTTCTGTTTAGGGGCGTTCTTAATTATATACATACGTAGAACCTACAGACGTCAGCTGGTCAGTCCGTCTGTCCGCATATAACAGCGCAAAAACTACCCAATCGAATGGCATGAAATTTAATATATATATTCGTTGTAAAATTTTCTCGAGCCATTTCAAATTTTATGAAAATCGAATCAAAACTTGAAAGGTATTAATAAAATTTTTTAATTAATTTTTCAACTACATTTCAGCACTGAAATTACGCTTGAAATTATTGAATATTAATGATGTGAATTATCACATTGCTACAAAGCGTAAACCAACTTAGTGAAAAATGTCCAAGCCGGGAATCGAACCCGGGTCCCTGGAATAGATCTCCAGTGCTCTACCACTAAACCACAAGGACGATGTCCAGCCTGGCATTTCTCACTTATATAAGTCGGTAAGGCTGCTACTGCAGCACAAGATGGAGAAGTCTTCATGAGCACACATTCTAGCGGCGTAACATGAGACGCAAATAAACCCAGCATCGGTGAATATACAATTTTTAATTAATTTTCAACTACATTTCAGCACTGAAATTACGCTTGAAATTATTGAATATTAATGATGTGAACTATCACATTGCTACAAAGCGTAAACCAACTTAGTGAAAAATGTCCAAGCCGGGAATCGAACCCGGGTCCCTGGAATAGATCTCCAGTGCTCTACCACTAAACCACAAGGACGATGTGGTTTAGTAAAATGCCAGGCTGGACATCGTCCTTGTGGTTTAGTGGTAGAGCACTGGAGATCTATTCCAGGGACCCGGGTTCGATTCCCGGCTTGGACATTTTTCACTAAGTTGGTTTACGCTTTGTAGCAATGTGATAATTCACATAATTAATATTCAATAATTTCAAGCGTAATTTCAGTGCTGAAATGTAGTTGAAAAATTAATTAAAAATTGTATATTCACCGATGCTGGGTTTATTTGCGTCTCATGTTACGCCGCTAGAATGTGTGCTCATGAAGACTTCTCCATCTTGTGCTGCAGTAGCATCCTTACCGACTTATATAAGTGAGAAATGCCAGGCTGGACATCGTCCTTGTGGTTTAGTGGTAGAGCACTGGAGATCTATTCCAGGGACCCGGGTTCGATTCCCGGCTTGGACATTTTTCACTAAGTTGGTTTACGCTTTGTAGCAATGTGATAATTCACATCATTAATATTCAGGTATTAATAAAAGTTTTCTACATTCTATTAAATCCTATCATACGTAAGTAATTAAATTATATCCCATGCTAGGAAATGATTCTATGTTGCCATGGTGATTTCGTCATATTTAAGATGAGATCATATTATTTCCGTATTACTGAATTTAATATATATAATTGTAATAAATTTTCCATTCATGCATTTTTTCATAAGAGCACAACAGCTATTGCACCAATATCTGAATATTTATAAAAGTAGTTTTAGTACGAACGCACCTCATTTGCCACGTTTGGCGTACAGTTTCCGACTTGGTTTATTTCAAAGGGGTAGGTGCGCAAAGCGCATATACATGAGGTACAGTAATAGCAGCGTTGACAAAATTTGACGTCGCGTAATTTTGAAATTTAGACACAGAGGCAATGCAGTCCCATTTATATGATAACGTCTAGTGGCTTTACAACAGATAGAAACTCGTACACTGTAAAAAAAAATATCTGCAAAGTTACTAAAAATTTTCCTGAAACTGCGATTCCTAGAACATTTTATGTAACGGCAACAACAAAAATTCATGTAACAGATACACTTTTGCACCGTAAATCAAAAAACCTGTAAGGTTACTAAGAATTATTTCAGGAAACTGGGATGCCTAGAACTTTTTAAGTAATCGCAACCCAGGTTATATATAAAATTTTACTAAGATTACTGTAATTTTAGCAGATTCTTCTGCAAAGATACAGGTTTCTGTAGCCTTACAAAAACTAGTTTTGTAGATTTACATCTTTTTTATACAGAGTACAGACAACATTTTAGTAAGCATACAGATTTCTGTAACTTTATCTGCAGAACTTCTGTAACTAAATCTGCAGAATTAAAAATTTTGTTTTACAGTGTAGAACAGCCCCATCTTTATCGGTTCAAAAGTCATTTAAGTGTTTCCCGACTTTACTTTGCATTTGCACCCTTTATCGCAAGAATTCATTTATCTCATTGTGAGTAATTGTGGTCTTTCAGAGCAAAGTTTTCGAATTATCTGGCCACGCAATAAAATGATCGATTTCGACAGTAGTTCGTACATTTAGAACTGGGATAAGTGAAGTAAACATTGCTGAAATTGTTCCAATTGCTTTATCTAATCTATTTTGCAGATATACTTACGGAACTACATCCAAAGCGAAAATATTTATCAAGAATTTAAATTCATACATACAGAGTGTTTCATAAAAGATGGGCAAAATTTTAAGAGGTGTTAGCACACATCGAAACAAAAAACTTTCATGAAAGAATGCATGGTGGGAATTAAAACGCAAAGGCGCTAGAGGATACCGAAGATGATGCTGTTATACGAGGGAAAAGCACATAAAGAACGGATAAGAGACAAAAGCAAGGTGGGAAACCGCTGTCCGTACAATCGTTGAGATTCTGAGTCATTTCCATTTGTAGTTCCGTAGGTAAAACGCATATCAGCCTATTCCCTATTAATTAGTGAGGGGCAAAATCTTCCGATACTTTCCTATCGCGATTGACAATTGCACACTCAGATCAGCGGCTTTTATGTATTAATAATGGCGAAATTTTGCATACGGATTCCTTCTTCTCCTTATGACATTTGCATACTATTCGTGTCGTTCTTCTCTCGATAACTCGCAACAGGAATAGAGCTTTAACGTTTGCATGGACCAAGTTCCCAAATGTGGAAACACCTTTGCGTTTTATATCGACCATGCATTCTTCGATGAAAGTTATTTATTTGGATGTGTATTATCACGTCTTAAAGTTTTGGCCATCTTTTATGAAACACCCTGAATATTATAATCATACGTTGAATATTCTTTCTTAAAGTGTGCTTGATTAAATGCATTTACTGTATTTTTAAAATTTTGTTGGCGGGCGATACAAGAATTTAAAATGCATTCATCCCCGAAAATTTCAAAATAGTACAAAAACGCTTAATGTTTAAAATTATGATGAATCGATTAAAAACTCTTGTCTCGTATTAAGACAATGCTTCACATGGAATAAAGAACATTTTATGTTTTCCAGTGCAAGCGTGAGGTGAAAGTACATGTTATAAAGTATGCATTAAAGCAATGAAAAATACTTTTTGCGTGCTCATTTAATAGGCTTATCTCACTTTTGTTCCTTTATCCTTATAAAAATGCTATTCATTTTAACATTGAATAACCAATCACCTTATGACGCACTTTTATCTGCATAAAAAAGCTCAATAAGGTCAAAGTTCAAGAATCAAGAGTCATAAATTCAAGTGCATTCAATTTCGATTAATATTTCATTTTAAAAGTTGGACGCAGCGCACGTCTTTAAAAATTATAGTTGGAGCTCGTGCGGTTTGAGATATGCGATCCGCCATAAATCAAATCAAAACATTTCACATTCTTCCAAAGATTAGACATTAGAACGAAACAAAGATCGGCTTCTTGTTTTGTTTATTTCGAAAATGAATTTGTTATCTTCGGCTCAGCTAATTCCCAGAACGAACAGCGACCGTTTCTCCAAGAGGATAAATATCCTGCAGCACCCCCCCCCCTTTCCATTCTCCCTTTGTGAACCAGAACCAGTTCTTCATGAGCCGGCGGTGAATTTGAAAAGTGACCGATATCCGGTTGTGTCATACAAGTTTTAAATAGGTGTGAGAGATTGTCTGGGATAGAATATAGCATGTACTCGAGCTTGTGTTTATAACTGTCATTGTATGTTTATGAAGATGGTAACAAGTTATGTCAACTCCCAAACCGTGCGCGAAAGATAGTGACGTGATTATTAAAGAAAATATTAACTTTCCTCTTCATATCTTTAGTCAGACGTGATAGTAATCTTCTTTGATAAAAATATTTGCGACTATGCGCATACCTGTCAGTATTACGAAGATTTTGCTACATGTGTTTTAAAAGCAAAACACGAATTGACACGATAGTTAAGAGGATATCTTTAATAATTCGGCAAGACATAATCTGATGTTAATCTAAAAAAGAGAAAATACAAATAATGTGACTTGAAGCATGGTATTTAGATATTTTCCTTTGATTTGTTGGCATTTTTTACAATGTTTCTGAACACCTCTGTGAATGTCTAAAAGTTTAATGAATCGTTTAATGATAAGCGCTTTTAGATAAGCCAATATATCATTCGCAATAATGGTGCTTTGTGTACTTCTTTGAGTGAGCTTAAGATATATACTCGCCAAAAATTTGCATTAAAGCAGGAAAAATTATGCGTGAAAGGCTGAGATAGGAAGTACCAGTTGTTGTATTTATAACCGTCACTGTATGTGTACAAGGCTCTAACTCATAACAAGTTATGTCAATTCCTAAACCGTGTTCGGAAGTTAGTGACGGCATATTAATGAAAGCATGAACTTTATTATAGGTTGTAATTTGCCACCTCTGTGAATATCTAAAAGTATAATGAATCGTTTAATAATGAACGTTTCAAGATAAGCCAATATATTATTCGAAATAATAGAGCTTTGTGCGCTTCTTTGTGTGAGCTTAAGATATATACTCGCCAAACATTTGCATTAAATCAGGAAAAATTATGCGTGAGAGATTGACTGAGATAGGAAGCACCAGTTGTTATATTTATAACTGTCACTGTATGTGTACAAGGATCTAACTCGTAACAAGTTATGTCAACTCCTAAACTGTGCTCGGACGCTAGTGACGGCATATTAATGAAAACATTAACTTTATTACAGGTTGTAAATTTCCTTCTGGTCGAAAAATGTTAGGGCCAGGATTCGAACCAGCGATGTCTTGGCTGAATCTGCTAAGGCTCTGCAAACTGAACTAACCCGGTCGAATCTGGAGGACATAATTCACTCAGCTAACCTTATTGTTCGTAGCATCTGTTCTGATATATGAATCAACTCAACAGGATAAAACGCAGATTATGGAACTCGAGTAAACACAGATTCGACCGAGATAGCTCAGTTGACAGCCACTGCCAGATTCAGCCAAGACATCCCTGGTTCGAATCCAGGCCCGGATATTTTTCACCCAGAAGGAAAATTACAACCTATATCAGTTACTTTTCCAATTACAATAATTGTGATAAAATTAATCTAGATCATCTTTCCTCTCCATAATTTCAGTAAGCCCTAGCATTGCTCTTCTTTCATAAAGTATTTGCGACTATGCACTTACTTATCGGTATTGCGATTATATATCAGATAAGCAAAACACCAGTCACGCAGGATATCCTTCATAATTATACAAGATTTAAGCAAATGTGTATAATACAAGTCGTTGTACGACTTGACAGTATATTTACATTTTTTACTTATTTTGTGGGTTTTCTTCCCTTATTTTGTTTCATTCTGTGCATTAAAAAAAAATCTTTTGATATGCTTCTACCATGTTTAATTATTCTCGCTTTTAAACTTAAGCTATCGAGAAAGCAGTTTAAAAATCTGAAATCCTCCTAAGCCTAAACGTATTACCTACTTCTATTTAAAAAAACAAAACAAAAAAAAACAATTTGTATTCCATTCTGATTTTTACCTATCTATGTGTTTTTAATAAGTAAACCTTATAAATAATTAAATTTTCATGCTATTCTTTTAGTTTTAATTCTTAAGGCTGCTAATCACCCAGTCCCTCATTAATGTTAAGTCTATGGGAGTTTGATAGATTATTTTAAACTCTTTTTTGCTCTGTACTCTTTTTAAAGGATGTCTCTCTCTTTATTAGTTCACTAAATATTTCTAAAGTATGTACTTAATTTTATATGAAGTGTTAAAATCTTACTTACAGTTTGCCAGCTTTTAACACATAAGATATTAAATTAAGCATAGATTTTAGAAATACTTTCAGAACTAAGAAAACAAGTTGGAAATCGCAATTGTACTATAGCTAGTTTTATAAATATTTTTTTTACCGCATATTGTATTAAATGTTTATTTTAGTGCACTTCATAAGTGCATATCAATTTCATTCTGTTCGAAAGGCTGTAACATCATTAAAATTCACTTGAAATAATTTTTTCCCATTGGCTGCAACGTAATGATAAACTTTTGACTTCCTCTGTAATTAAATTAAGTATCCGATTTTCATAAACTTTGAAATAACTAGACAAAATTTTGTTACAATTACATATTTAAAATGTCAGACCATTCAGTTTGGTAGTTTTCGTTCAGTTATATGAGTGACGGACAGACAGACTGACTGAACGACGACGACTATAGGTGCTACATATTTATATAATTACAAACGCACCTAAAAACGAGACATAATTTAAGAAGAGAACAATGAAAAAAGGAGATAAAAATATTAATTTCCCGAGGAGATATTTTAAATACACGAATGCCCGTAGACTTAGCATTACGAGGGTAATTCAGAAGCACAGTGACTAGTAGCCTTAAGTGAAAAGAACACAATTTTTTCTGTTTTTGCCTGCTGTTAAAAAAGTAATAAAAATGATAGTTTTATTTGCTTTCCATGCGTAATTATTATTCAGTTTTACTTGAGACTGCTTTACTAATATCGATTTATATTAATAAAATTGTTTTTGTAAATTTAAACGCAAATTTATATTTTTCAGTTCTGTGAAGGATTTCACATTTAGGATTTACTTACAAATGTAGTCGTTATTTATTCTTACAATATGGTCATTAAAATATCATTATGGAGTTAAATGAAAAAAATGATTTGAAATCCAACAGGCAAGTGATTATTAGTCAGAGCATGTTCCTTTTTTTCTTCCTTTCCTGTGATCTCGTGTGATTTGTAAGTCATAAATCATCGGTTACTAAGTTTTTTCGGTAATTTTATAACACATACCTATATAAAAGCGTGTGTAAGTAAAAAAGAAAAAATATATAGCTATTAAAAAATCACGAAAATTTGCGAAATTCTTCTCCGACCTATGCTAATGTTTCATTATGTCAGTCGTGCAACAAAAAAAAACATGGTTACATTACCACTTTACATGAAATGGATTTAGTGGAAGGGGAACTTGTGTGCGTAATATAGAATTCAGCTTCTATGACCTCTTATAGCCAAAGGACATTTAACAGCATATGCACATCAGTAGCAAATGATATGTTGGCAAAAATAACACCTCCTGAAAGGTCAAGCTTCCAGCATGAAACAGACATTTTGTTTTTATTTTTCTTTTACAATCACGTAAGACTTTCAAATGAGCAGACGCCTAATTATTGTTTTCTTCTTCGGGTATAGCTCATTCTCGAAAGGTAGATAAAAGAATTTTTTTATGTATTTTTGATGCGTAGTTTTTTTATTCACCAATTTATTCAATGTATTCTGTCGAACATTTTAAGAACTGGCTGAAATTTGAGTAATTTTGTTAATTACTTACAGTTAACTTTGAAATAATTCATAAAATTTAAACATTCAAATTGCAGTTTTCACTTTACGCGTGCTCTAAATTTAAAAGGTCATATTTTATTTCTTTGCTATATGATTAAAAGGTTCAGTTTTGCTCTTCCTTGGTTATATAAAAAAAATTTGCTTGACCATAATAACGACGAAAAACAATTAATAAAATAATTAATTTAAAAAGATGTATAAAATACATTTGTCTATAAATAACGTTAGTACTGAATTTTACAGCACATATTTCATTTACTCCTTTTAAAATGATCTTTAAATGGCATCTTCAGGTTAGAAAGACAAATTTCTAAGAAAAAAAAAGCGTGCAAAATAACTCACTTTTAATCTTTATAAAATAATATCTGATTAGTTTTCATACAAAATTGAGAAAAAAAAATGAACATTTTTCTCCAATTACAGTGCAAAGCAATAATTTGACTAAGTTTTAGGCAAGCATTTTATAACCTGCTTTATAAGACTGCGCAAAACACTGACCTTAATAACGATATTTTTTCTAGCCTTAACAATGATAATTGGCTATAAAAGAAGGATAATCATGCCCTTTAGTCACACAACGGAACCCTATTTGGCCTATTTAAAAAAAGTTGAGTTCTCCTCTGTCTCTGAGCTAAATAAAATTAATTTAAATTATCGGAATATACTTTTCCATGGAAATTATTTTTCAAAATATCTCTGATGACACGCAGTTTTCACGAACGAAGCTTAATAAATTTAAATTAATTCCGAAGAGACAATAAATATCAGAAAATTTATCTTCTTAAAGGGAACAGGAATTTTTTTCCAGATTTCCCCTGAACACCCGCGACAAATACAGATGATTTCCGTAAAATTTTTTCCGCAAAATTAAATGAAATCCGTTAACAGATTTTTTTCGCGTACGGGCTAACAGATTTTTTCTATAAAATAAACAGTTTTTTTTTTTTTTTTTTTTTTTTTTTTACAACGTATGCAAAAAAGACATAAAATATGATATACAAATGCTTCTTTTTATTTGATATATTATTCTTTATATTATAAAGTTATATAATATTCTTATATGCATTATTCTTTCTGTTTCATGTAAAAAAGTGAGTGTTTACTCATAAAAAATCGCTTAAAAGTAATTTAAGTGAAATTGAGAAAATTATTGAATTTGCTAATAAAATTAATTTAAATTATCGGAAAAATCATTTCCATGAAAAGTCTTTTTCAAAATATGTCTCATGAGGCGCAGTTTTCATAAAAGGAAGTGTAATAAATTTAAATTAATTCCAAATTGACAAAAAATACCCGAAAATTTGTCCTTAAAAAAAAAAAAAAACAGGAAACACTGTTTTTTTCATTTCTCCTAAACACCCACGGTGGCTGAGAGGTTCTGCTCTCGAAACTGGTAGACGGGAAGTGCTGGGTTCGATCCCAATCGCGCCCGTCGTCCTAATCGTTCGGAGTTTTCGTGGTTTTCTTCGAACCATGGATTTCCATGCGTTAATACGGGTTAGGCTCCCTTAGAAAGACCCCCACGAAGGGCACTCCCCCTCGGGCCTATATCCCTAGTGTAGATAATCGGCCGTCACAAAATCAACCAATCAATCAACCTAAACACCCACGACAAAAATTGGAGAATAAATTAATTTTCATCCTTCCAGAAAAAAAGATCCCACCTCCTCCTAAACGTAAATCTAGAGGCGGCACACAAACTGAAGATCAGTGTCCAAAAAATCCGCTTATATCATTTATTCGGCGACATAACATGGCAGCAAAAAGTCGGTTTCACTTTCACCCTTTTTCAAAGATATCGTATGAGAAATCCCATTTTAAATAGACTCCATCTCAAATAGAACGTCATCATCATGGCAGCCTAGAATCATTACGTATCAGGGGATATCGTTGAATTAATTACGTATGATAGGATTTAATAGAATGAAGAAAACTTTTTAAAATATCTTTTTCAGTTTTGATTTGTTTTTCATATAATTTGAAATGACTCGAAAAAATTCTGAAAAGATTATATATATTAAATTTCAAACCATTCGGTTGGGTAGTTTTTGGGCTATTACAGTGGCGGTCAAAAGTTTCCGGCCAGTTAGTTTCTTTGATTTGTTTGCCAGAACATTTCAACGAAGAGGAAGCAAAATTGGTCCAAAAGTTAGGAGTAAGCAAATGACCTCTGACCACGTGATCATTTTGATTGGATACTGAAGATACTTGATGCAAAGGGGAGGAATTCAAAATCTGCGTGTGCAAAAGTTTCCGGCCATTCGTCATTCGTTAGTTTTTGTTACAGGTAAAGTGTTTTTTTGACCGTGTTTGTTAATTAATCAACGTGAATAACATATCTGAAATTCAAAAATTAAAAGTTTAGCAATTATTGTTCGTAAACAAGTGGTTTGTTTGTCGCTAAATAGCCAATCCTCTCGTGAGATTGCGGCAAAGTTATCGATCGGAAAATTTATTGTGAAAACGATATTTTAAAAAAATATAAAGATGGCTATGGCCTTCAAGACTTGCCACGGTCCGTAAGACCCCTGGAAAATGACTATTCGTGCGAACAGATTTATCAGGAGAAAAGCAGTTGATGACCCGCATAAAAATGCCGCTGCAATTCCCCTCGATTTACGGTGTTAAAATATTGTTGAAATAAGTCGGTCTACCGTGTCAAGACGCTTACGTGTCGTAGGACTTTATGGAAGAGTCGGTGTTAAAAAATCTTTCATAAGTAAAAAAAAATCAGAGGGCCCGACTGACGTTTGCCAAGGAACAAAAAGACTGGTCAAACGTAAACTAGAAAAGAGTACTATTTTCCGATGAATCGAAGTTCAACCTTTTTGGGGTTGATGGTAGGCACTACGTCCGACGACCTAAAAACAAAAAATAAGATTCAGTACATATTATTCCTGCAATGAAGCATGGCGGAGGACACGTTATTGTATGGGGAGCATTTCCTGTAAAATGTGTCGGTCCGTTAGTTGAAATTCGCTACAAGATGAATGGTGCAATGTATAAATATATCTTGCAAGATCATTTGCTACCTTATTGGAGTAAAAATTATGGTCGCAATTATTTATTTCAGCATGATAACGATCCAAACCATATATGCAAGCTCGTCAAGCAGTGGCTTAAGCGCGAAAAAAATCCGCTTTTGAAACAGACAGCCCAATCACACGATCAGAAAACAATATAAAATCTTTGGAACGAACTTAAAAACGTGTGCGGAATTATAAATATTCCAGTTCAGCGGAATTTCCCCAAAAATTGGAAAAACAGTGGAAAAAACTTACCATAGACGATTTCCAACCGTTCTTTAAATCGATGCCACGTTGCTGCGTCGCAGTACTTATTCTTAAATGTACGAAGACAAAATACTGGTTGTAAATGTTGTTGATCACTGTCATTTTCTGTTACAACACCATTTTTTCCCAAACTTGCCAAGATGGCAGGAAACTTTTGAAATGAATTTTGTCAATTAAATTTATTGATATTTATTTTTTATTCCATAAATATGTTCCTAACTATTATGTCAATAAAGTGCATAAGTGTCACTTTGTGATTCTTCTTCATATGGGTATACTTACAAATTAACCAAAAATTTTATGCTGGCCGGAAACTTTTGACCGCCACTATATATGCGGACAGACGGAAAGACAGACAGACGGACAGACAAACCAGACGACCACTATAGGTGCTACGTATTTATATAATTACGAAAGGACCTTAAAAGCATCAAGCGAAAAATACATAAAATATGAGACATAGATGCTTCTTTTCATTTGATATATTATTCTTTATATTATAATCTTATATTCTTATATATATATTATTTTTTCTATCTCATTTCCATTTATCTTCATATTTACTTCCGTTGATGAAAATGTAAAAAAGTGAGTGTTTAATTAAAAAAGAATCTCTTAAAAGATTGTGAAATTTATTCGATTTGTTACTAAAATTAATTTAAATTATCGGAAAAATCTTTTCGATGATAACTATTTTTCAAAATAGCTCTGAAGACACGCAATTTTGATAAAAGAAGGTTAATAAATTTAAATTAATTCCAAAGAAACAAAAAACTCCAGAAAATTTGTCTCTTTAAAGAGAACAGGAAAATATTTTTTTTTTTCGCAATTCTCCTAAACAACTGCGACAAAAATCCGAGAATAAATTAATTTTCATCCTTCTAGGAGAAAAAAAAAACTCACCTCCACCTAAACCTAAATCTAGAGGCGGCACGCAACCTGAACATCAGTGTCCAAAAAATCCCTTTATATCATTTATTCGGCGACATAACATGGCAGCAAAAAATCGGTTTCGCTTTCAGCATTTTTCAAAGGTATCGTATGAGAAATTCCATTTTAAATATACTTCTTCAGTGGGCAGCACTGTGTGTGTGTATATAGAATGTATTACTGCATTTCCGTGAATAGTGGAATATATCTTTAGAAAATACGTCGTATACTTAGATAGCGAGATATGAAATATTGAATATACTTTTGTGTTCGGGATGGTTTATTCTCAGAGATTTTTCATTATGAAATATTTCTACTGTCGAGATGCATTTATTGTCGATATCGCAGGAATTGCATGTTGAAACGGTTGTAGTTTGTGTATGTCCTTTTTTCCGGAGGTTCGAAAAAAGATTTTCAAAAACATCTAGTACGGTAAAAGGTTACAGTTTGAAGTTGTATATTTTTTGATAATTCAAAAAATCAGAAGTAAAAATAATGTATCCCAATTATATAAAATTGGGAAATTACATAATTACAAAAGTCGGAAATTGCACCTCAAATGTGGCAAATCAGGGGAGTTCGTACTATAACTAAGTTTTATAAATATTCAGATTTTGATTCAATAGCTGTTGCGCTCTTATGAAAAAAAGGCATGAATATAAAATTTATTACAATTATAGATATTAAATTCAGTAATAAAAAAATAATATGACTTCGTCTTAAATAGGGCGTAATCAGCATGGCAACCTAGAATCATTATCTATCATGGGATATCATTAAATTCATTATGTATGATAGGATTTAATAGAATGAAAGAAACTTTTTAAAATATCTTTATCAATTTTGATTTGAATTTCATAAAATTTGAAATGACTCGACAAAATTCTGCAAAGATTCTATATATTAAATTTCAAGCCATTCAGTTGAGTAGTTTTTGCGCTGTTATCTACGGACAGACAGACAGACGGACAAACCAGACGACGACTATAGTTCCTATGTATTTATATAATTACGAACGCATCTAAAAAGCATCATGCAAAAAATACATAAAATATGAGATATAGATGCTTCTTTTCACTTTATGCCTTATCCGTTACCGGAGCAGCGTCCTTAAAAAAGGACACCTAATTTTAATTCCGAAACTGACAAACGGCACCAAGAACATTTAACTAAAATTTTCCTATTATAATGTACATGAAAATAAGCACGTTCGTATTTTCTAATAAATTCGTTTATTAATTTCGGTGCCAGTCCATTATTTCATCAATTTATAAACAGAATTACTCCGCGCCGGTAAGGGTTAAATTATTCTTTATATTATAATCATATATTATGTCCTTATATATATTACTCTTTGTATTTCAATTCCAACTATCATCGTATTTTCTTCTTGAATGAAACTGTAATGAAGCGAGTGTTTAATAAAAAAAAAAAAAAAAAAAAAAAAAAAAAAAAAAAAATCTTGAAAGATATCTAAATGAAATTGGGAAAATTATTTAATCTGTTAATAAAATTAATTTAAATTTCCGGAAAAATCTTTTTGATGAAAACAATTTTTCAAAATATCTGTGATGAGACGCAGTTTTCATAAAACGAAGCTTAATAAATTTAAATTAATTCCAAATTGACAAAAAATATCAGAAAATTTGTCTCTTTAAAAATAACAGAAAAACCTTTTTTTCTCTTCTTTTGCGATTCTCCTAAACATCCGCGACAAAAATCCAGGGAATAAATTAATTTTCATCCTTCCAGAAAAAAAAGAACGCACCTCCTTCTAAACCTAAATCTAGAGGCGGCACGCAAACTGAAGATCAGTGTCCAAAAAATCCGCTTATATCATTTATTCGGCGACATAACATGGCAGCAAAAAATCGGTTTCGCTTTCAGCATTTTTCAAAGGTATCGTATGAGAAATTCCATTTTAAATATACTTCTTCAATGGGCAGCAGCACTGTGTGTGTATGTGTGTATAGAATATATTACTGCATTTCCGTGAATAGTGGAATATATCTTTAGAAAATATGTCTCATACTTAGATAGCGATATATGAAATATTGAATATACTTTTGTGTTCGGGATGGTTTATTCTCAGAGATTTTTCATTATGAAATATTTCTACTGTCGAGATGCATTTATTGTCGATATCGCAGGAATTGCATGTTGAAACGGTTGTAGTTTGTATATGTCCTTTTTTCCGGAGGTTCGAAAAAAGATTTTCAAAAACATCTAGTACAGTAAAAGGTTACAGTTTGAAGTTGTATATTTTTTGATAATTTAAAAAATCAGAAGTAAAAATAGTGTATCATTATATAAAATTGGGAAATTACATAATTACAAAAGTCGGAAATTGCACCTCAAACGTGGCAAATCAGGTGAGTTCGTACTATAACTAGTTTTATAAATATTCAGATTTTGATGCAATAGCTGTTGCGCTCTTATGAAAAAAAGGCATGAATACAAAATTTATTACAATTATAGATATTAAATTCAGTAATAAAGAAATAATATGACTTTGTCTTAAATAGGACGTAATCAGCATGGCAACCTAGAATCATTACCTATCATGGGATATCATTAAATACATTACGTATGATAGGATTTAATAGAATGAAAGAAACTTTTTAAAATATCTTTATCAATTTCGATTTGAATTTTATAAAATTTGAAATGACTCGACAAAATTCTTCAAAGATTCTATATATTAAATTTCAAGCCATTCAGTTGAGTAGTTTTTGCTCTGTTCTCTGCGGACAGACAGACAGACGGACAAACCAGACGACGACTATAGTTCCTATGTATTTATATAATTACGAACGCATCTAAAAAGCATCATGCAAAAAATACATAAAATATGAGATATAGATGCTTCTTTTCACTTTATGCCTTATCCGTTACCGGAGCAGCGTCCTTAAAAAAGGACACCTAATTTTAATTCCGAAACTGACAAACAGCACCAAGAACATTTAACTAAAATTTTCCTATTATAATGTACATGAAAATAAGCACCTTCATGTTTTCTAATAAATTCGTTTATTAATTTCGGTGCCAGTCCATTTTTACATCAGTTTATAAACAGAATTACTCCGCGCCGGTAAGGGTTAAATTATTCTTTATATTATAATCATATATTATGTCCTTATATATATTACTCTTTGTATTTCAATTCCAACTATCATCATATTTTCTTCTTGGATGAAACTGTAATGAAGCGAGTGTTTAATAAAAAAAAAAAAAAATCTTGAAAGATATCTAAATGAAATTGGGAAAATTATGTAATCTGTTAATAAAATTAATTTAAATTTCCGGAAAAATCTTTTTGGTGAAAACTATTTTTCAAAATATCTGTGATGAGACGCAGTTTTCATAAAACGAAGCTTAATAAATTTAAATTAATTCCAAATTGACAAAAAATATCAGAAAATTTGTCTCTTTAAAAATAACAGAAAAAGCTTTTTTTTTTCTTCTTTTGCGATTCTCCTAAACATCCGCGACAAAAATCCAGGGAATAAATTAATTTTCACCCTTCCAGAAAAAAAAAAGAACGCACCTCCTTCTAAACCTAAATCTAGAGGCGGCACGCAAACTGAAGATCAGTGTCCAAAAAATCCGCTTATATCATTTATTCGGCGACATAACATGGCAGCAAAAAATCGTCTTCGCTTTCACCATTTTTCAAAGATAACGTATGAGAAATTCCATTTTAAATATACTTCTTCAATGGGCAGGAGCACTGTGTGTGTATGTGTGTATAGAATGTATTACTGCATTTCCGTGAATAGTGGAATATATCTTTAGAAAATATGTCTCATACTTAGATAGCGAGATATGAAATATTGAATATACTTTTGTGTTCGGGATGGTTTATTCTCAGAGATTTTTCATTATGAAATATTTTTACTGTCGAGGTGCATTTATTGTCGATATTGCAGGAATTGCATGTTGAAATGGTTATAGTTTGTGTATGTCCTTTTTCCTGGAGGTTCGAAAAATGATTTTTAAAAACATCTAATACGGTAAAAGGTTACAGTTTTAAATTGTATATTTTCTGATAATTTAAAAACCCAGAAGTAAAAATAGCGTAACCCAATTGCATAAAATTGTGAAAATACATTGTTTAAAAAAGGGTAAAAAGCATAAATAACTTATATAATAAAGTTGTAGTACTATATAATAAAAATAAAATAATAAATAATGTATTATAATATACTTCTTTTAATTACAAAAGATGTAAAATAAAAACCTTAAAAAACCAGCAAAAACTGTTTTATTTGACTGTTTTCATGTTTCGACTCTATTGAAGCCGTTATTATAAAAAAAACAAAAAACAAATAAGAATATTCTAAAACTGCCCGATCTATGACGAAGTGATTTGAAGCGCCATTGTTCTAATTTTCACTCATTTTTCTGGCTAGGCCGGGTATTTTTTTTTTTTTTTACTTGGATGTTTATTTCTATATTCGTTTCCGTCGAGTAAATCAATGTAAGTTTTATAATTTAATAATATAATAAAATTATAATACGTTAAAATAATAATATTGAAATTTCATACTAAAATAATATGATCACCAAGTTATGGCACTGATAGTAATATTACTTAACCACTGACAAATTAATCACTGCTTTTAATATTATAAAACAGTATAACATAATAATAATGTAAAACAGTAAATATTGCATTTTCTTTTCATTTTACGAATGCGTTTGTAATTTTAAAATATGTTTGCATATGGGGAAACACTTATGGTTATGTTGATTGTTATAATGTATTTTTTTTTTATCTCCATTTTTATACTTGCATAAAATATTCACGAATAAAAAAAAATCTTTACACTGTGAAAAGTTATAAAATAATATGTTGAATATCAAATACGTGCCTTCCAGTTTACGCTTAAAAATAAAATTACATTTTAAAAATATTTTTTAACTATGTTTATTAAAAATCAAAATCTCGAATGAGATAAGAAAATAATGGGATTAAATTTTCTATTATAATAAAACAAAAAATTTGTTAACATAAAATATAAAAAATATCTTTGTAACTCTCGAAATAAGGAAATAAACAGAAACGTACAGTAATTTAATTTTCTTGAAAATTTTTAAATTATGTGAAATAGAAGAAAAATTTTAAATTAGGAGCACCTAACAACCGCAAAATTTTGTTTTGCGCAATAACATTAAATCACACAATGACTCTTTATTATAGAGAATCACGAAATATTTTATTCTTTACCTACATCTAACGCTGCTGGAGCTAGTCGAAGATCCGAGATAATTCCGTAAATCATTCAAAAAAAAAATTCGTGACTTAGTTTGTTTGATTACGATGTTTGATTAAGTTTTCTTTAAAACGCGTATCATGTCAAATCGAGGAGTTTAAACTTTTGAAGAAAAGAAAGATATTTTCAAAAACTTCAGATGAAAAAAGTCCGAAAAAAATCTGAAAAACATCTTCATAATAACAGAATAGCATAAATACGATTTTTCCACACAATTACACAAAGAATATCAATTGTTTGAATAAGTGAAAGAAATAGTTCGTGAGGTATTTATGTAGTAGAATACTATGTTTTATAAGTGAATGAAAAAGTAAGTAGGAATAATCAAGGTTGTCCTCTCTGAATAAAGTGAGGCAATATTTAATACGGCTTATATTACGGGTGATAAATGTGAAGCATAAAATTTTTATTCACTTATATATAATTCTTGAAGAGTTTAAAATTAGCACATGTTAGTGCTTACACTGTAAAGAAAAATCTGTAATGTTACTAAAAGTTTTCTAGGAAACTGCGATTCCTAGATCATTTTATGTAATGGCAACAACAAAAATTCATATAGCAGGTACACGTTTGCACCGTAAATCAAAAAATCTGTAAGGTTACGATGAATTTTTTAGGAAACAGGCATGCCTGGAACTTTTTATGTAACTGAAACCCAGGTTACAGATAAAATTTTAGTAAGATTACTGTAATTTTAGTAGATTCTTTTGTAAAGTTACAGATTTCTGTAGCTTTACAAAAACTTGCTTTGTAGATTTATTTCTTTTTTGTACAGTGTACAGATAAAATTTTAGTAAGCATACAGATTTCTGTAACTTTAAATCTGTTGAATTACAGATTTTTTTTTTTTTTTTACAGTGTACGGTTCTGCTATTTCGGAATGTACCAATGTACTATTAAGTACAGATAGAACACCTCCATAACATTAATAATAATATTAGGGGCTCACAACCGTAGTAGACCAAGTCAATTAAAAAAATGAGATAGTCCATTTGGAAGGCGCATAAAATCTGTTTTATCCACTTCCATAGTGAACCAAGTCTGTTTTATATACTTTATCATATATGTCATCTGTGTACAGACTTGGTTAACTGTGGGAGTGGTTAAAATAGATTTTATGCATCTTCTAAATAGACTATCTCACTTTCTTTCAAAAGGGTCTTGGTCTACTATGGTTGTGAGCCCCTCATATATATATACGAGGTTTGAATCTCAAATGTTATATTCACGAAAATATTCTTTAATGAGAAAAAAACATTTTTTATGTTAAATTTTAATTCAATAGTAATCCAAAGCATACTATCACAGGTTCTCCATAGAGAAAGCGTAGCTTGAACGACTAGGTACTAGATAAAATGGAAGAATAATTTTTATAGTTATTCTATTTCGTAGGACTGTGTCATTACTGCTATTCATTGTAGCAAAATAAAAGGAAAGAACAGACAAAATTAAAGTACAATATGATGAAATTTAATTTAGAAAAGTTAATTAAATAATAAAGCATATGGCTAGCTCGATGGGTTTTTGTAGTGTAAGTCACACAGCTAATAAGTGCTATGCTTGTTGGCCACCGTTGTTTTCGAAAAGTTTGCTTGGCCTTATTCAATTAATGAGATATCAACCATAAAATAAGTCCCGTTTTCAAGTTCTAAAAACTGGTAGCCATAAATCGTAGCATGTGACTTACACTACAAGTACTCAGGGAAATAGCCATATATTTTGTAAAATAAATATGTGACAACAGCAACACATAAATGATGTTGTAAAAAAAAGAATACCGGTCAAATGAAACGTAGATGGAACAAAAAAACGTTTTCGCTTAGAACGACCAAGGCGTGTACGATTACCGATATCTAATAAAATAAAACTACAAACCTCATTTTAATAAAAAAATGTTCCTGAAGTAATTTATCGCCATTAATTTCTATTATTAGCATCACATTAAAATATGTACAGTAATTTATCGGCACATTATAAGTTAAATAATAAAGCAGATGTTTTGAAACATCAATGTGTGACAACAGCAACACACAAATGATATTGGAAAAACGAGAATGCCAGACAAATGAAAAGTAAATGGGAAGAGATAATGTTTTCTCTTATAACAGTCAACGCGTATACAATTACCGATGTCTAATAAAATAAAACTGTAATGCCTCTGTTAATAAAAAAATATAATAAAGTAATTTATCTGCTTCAATTTTTATGCTTAACATAACATTAAAATATGTCCCGTAATTTACGGGACCATTGTACGTTAACTAAATAATAAATCAGATGTTTTGAAACATCAAAGTGTGACAACAACAACACTTTGAAAAACAAGAATGCCAGACAAATAAAACGTAGATGGGAACAGAAAACGTTTTCTCCTAGAGCGGTCAACGAATATGTAATTACCGATATCTAATAAAATAAAACTACAAGACCTCTGTTAATAAAAAAAATTATTAATGTAACTTATCTGTTTCAATTTTTATGTTTAACATAACATTAAAATATGCCCAGTAATTTATAGTCACATAGTACATTAATCAAACTATAAATTATTCGTCAAAAATCTCTTTCTTTTACATTCTCAGAAACGTAACATACCTTATCATTAAAACACCATAATTAAATGTATTTCAATTCTTTTTCACATTATCCATTTTATATATGGCTAACTCTCCAACTGAAGTCATTAAACTACTGATGTTATTACGGAAATAAAATTTAATGCTTCATCAAGATAACCCGAACAACTAACTCATACATCCATTGTATCTTCAGAGATGTGTAATTAAACGAAGATACAAAAAAAAAAAAAAATGAACCGACTCTTATCGGAGAAATCGTAATAAAGGATTACAACTCAAACATGATCATATCGTAATCTGCGACTAATGGCACAAATAGAGACCGTAATGTGGTTATGGAAGGGGGAAACGAGATGCAACATGTAAAAATTATCCACATAAAAATAGATAGAGTCGATACAGTATATCTCAAATGGCTCTGAGTCCACGCAAGCGTAAATATTTTTGGACCACTGAAACGCTTTCATTGCAGTAGTAAGAAAGAAGTCGTCATTCCTTAGCATTCATCGATTTCTTCCCCACGGTGGATGATTACGAGTTACCAATAAGCGGATAGCCTTGATTAATGATTAAGTTGTGCGTAATTGATTTTTCTGTTTGAGTGTTGGGTGAAATTTTTTGGGGGAATATTACATTGTTTTCTAAGTGCTCTACTTTTTTCAGACAACAGTAAAAATGAAATATAAAACGTTAAGTGTTATAAATTCAGTATAAATTATTGTGTGATGAAATTAATTGAAAAGAAACGTTCTCCATAGTATAATTTATCAAAGAAATATTAGCAAAAAAGCCTTTACAATAGCCACAATTTCTGCATCTATTTTATTGGTTTTTGAATACATTGAACATTTGATCATACAATAACATGTAATTCTGAATATTTTCTAATTACACCTAGTACGCTAGTCATTTTTTTTTATCAGTGATAAATTTGTAACTAATTGGTTTTGAGCGGGCAACCTTTGTAGGCATCTATTTTATTGGTTTTTGAATACATTGAACATTTGATCATACAATAACATGTAATGATGTAATTCTGAATATTTTCTAATTATACCTAGTACGCTAGTCATTTTTTTTATCAATGATAAATTTGTAACTAATTGGTTTTGCGCTGGCAACCTTTGTAGAACCTATTGGGACTATTGCATGATTTTCTAAGGGCAGCGCTTTCTCGAGGGCAAATTAAAAATTAAGTAAAAACATTAAGCATTATAATTTCAATACACGTTATTGTGCGATTAAATAATTAAATAAAAAAAATTTCTATCTGATGCTGTAAACATAACGTAGAATCGCAAGTGAATGGGGAAATTTCCGCTATAGACAGGATTCCGTTTTAACAGATGCATTACCTGTTCTAATAACGAATCTTGTCAAAAAAACCATGTATGTTTGTTTTTTTATTTAAGGAAGGGTTCGGGTGCATTCAGGTTCATTTCTGGTATATTTTATAGTATTGTAGAAATTTCAGATTTTAGAACTATATTCTTTATATTTAATTAGTTGATTTAATGTTGTCAATAAAATATATATTTGGCTTGTGATTTCCACAGTTTTTAGTCATATGATTAATAAAATCTGGAGTTTTTGTAGCGCATTACTTCCGACTACTGCCTACACAGTAACATACTTTTATATTTTGAGAGATGGGCGTATATGAATACGAGATACTTTTTTCAACTTACCACCACATAGAAGCTATAAAATCCAGCCTCCCGATTTATCAGTTGTGGGGCTCTTTAAAGCGTTCTAAAATTCACCTGTCGACACATGGATACTCAGAAATCCAGGCATAACCATGCCATGTTCCTAACTGCTTAATGATTCGGAGAAAAGCATAAGAAATCAGCTCCCTCTTACTAATTACTGGTACAAAATAAAAAAACAATGCAAATATTATATAAAAGTGTTTTTTTCTAAAGTTTTTATTCATGCGCATTAGTAAATACTGTATTTAATAGGCACCGAATAAGCATATTTATATATACTACAGCTAAAATCGCTTCAGTCGATATTTAGACTTCTGTGACGGAGCAACTTCGATTTTAAAAATATTTACTCAGAATACATCATTTTAAACAGGTAAAAAAAATAGTTAAAAAAAATAGAAGATAAAATCAAAAAAGAAAGAACTGAAAGATACTTTTTTCTGATCTACAAATAACAGAAAATCACATACTTCACCTAAATATTGTCGATTTTCAAATACAAAATTGTAAAGTGTAGAAAATTACCTTTCTAAAAAATATATTTTTGAACATGTTCAGACTTTATATCTGTATAAAATTTACTAAATTCCTTTTAGCAATCACGATGTGAAACTGCTCAAACAATAAATAAAACTTTGGAATGGAAAATTAACTTAGATTCGGCGACTGTTGAGAATTCTATGAACAATTTATATTAACTGCTGTGTTGGAAGATATCAGCAATAAATAAAATCTTATTTTAAAACCCACTCTATAAGTGACATTGGATTTTAGGTATGTTGCAAATATCCAATGCGGTGATAAAAAAAAAAAAAAACTGTACTGTAAAAAAAAAAAAAAAAAAAAAAAAAAAAACGTAAATTACAGAAAAATTTCCGTTTTTCTGGAATTTACGGGTAAAAATTTCCGCTAAAATACGGAAATAGTACTGGCGGCGTCTGGATTGCCAGTACAATTTCCGTATTTTAGTCCGTTTTTTTTTTTACAGTGAAGGGTTAAACTAATATGCCGTGGTCATCACAAAACTTTCTTCTATGCCATTGTAATACATTAATTTAAATAACATACTCACACAGCAACAATTATAGATATGAATTGCAGGGATAATAATATGCTGTGGTCATCATAAAACTTTCTTCTGTGAAATTATATTACATTAATTTAAATAGTACACTCACACAGCAACAATAGCAACAATTACGCATATGAAATACCTTTCTTTCAATTTTTCATAGAATTGCAGTTGTGAATGAATAATAATAGAAAAAATCACACTTGATAAACTGCATCAATTGAATGTGGACAAGATTAGGAATCTTTTTCAAGTACAGGATACAAGCGCTCCCTGTCGTTTGATCAAAGTTAAATTTGAATCAGCATCTATTTATGTCAAATCGTTAGGGGTCTCAGGACTCTTAAAATTGGAAAAAATGAAAAAAAGACCATTTTCGCATTTAGTATCTTAAGATGTATATGATTTAAAAACACAATTTTTATTGGGATGAAATATTATAAGCATGTTCTTTTACATCATGTATTTAAAAAATTGCAAGATGCAGAATTAGTTTATAGGAGGCTCCAAGCTGTCAGCTATTTGTCGAGCAGAAAATTGATATGATAGCTTACGCTCAGGATTACAAAATAAATTTTGAATCTAGAATGAATTTTTTTGTTCCTAATTATACTTCCGAATGCAATAATTACTCTGAAGCTAAATAAATTTGTATTTAAAGCATTTTTATATTTTTAATACAAAGTTGTATTTAGCTAATACAAAATTTTGAAAATTTCAACAAAATAATCACCTAAATAATATATTTTTTTTTGTACAATTAAATGAAATTTTAGGTTGCGTTTATACAGATTTTAACATGAAACAGATGTTTTGAAAATTGCATGAAAAAATATTCAGCGGTTTTTGAAATATCCTGCGCATTATGCCTAAAAACGTCATTTGGACAAAAATGAAACACGGACGTAAAGATTAGAACACACCGCTTCAACTATTGAGCGGATATATTTCTAAAAGCCATAACTTCTGATCTAATCGGAATTTTAAGGAAGCAATCATACCATATTGTTCAGAAAAGACAGGAGAGTAGCATCTAAAAAAATTAAAATTTCGAAAATCTTGGAGCTTTAAGACTCCTGACACCTTAACAGAATATGATGTTGGATAAAATTCCATGTATTAGCCTCCTGATATAGCCATTATAGCCATCCTGATATTTTTTTCACAGAAATCATTAAAATTACGGCATAGCAGCGCTGTCTGCTGAGTGATTTACACCCAAACATTAGCAGCATCTATTTCTGAAAAAATATGACATAATATGAAGTCTGATGAAATTCCGTGTATTAGTTTTTAAGACATAGCTATTGTAGAAATCATAAAAATACAGCATAACTGCACCACCTGTTTGAGTAATATTCACCGACACCTAATCAGCACCAGTGACCAGTGTATGTCAAAATTTATATTAAGCAGAAGTTTGATACAATTCTGTGCATTACTTCTTAAGATACAGCGCCCAAAAATTTGTGTCAAGTATAGACAGATAGACAGACAGACTCGTGGACAGATATTTTCTAAAGACAGTCAAAACGTGTTTAGGACCTTCTAAAACGTATAAGTCCGCCAAAAACCGGAAGTCAAAATTTTTAACGAAACAAATATCTCTTTATATAGATGAGTGTAAAAAGCTGTCGCATCGTGCACAACTCTCCCTTATAATTCCATATTTTTATATCAATTAAATTTTAATTTTCTTTAACTTAATGAATTTCCTTTAAATCATATTTGTATCTTCGTAACTTGTAGAAATAAAATCAGAAAAACTAACTTTAATGTTAGTAATAGCGGACAAAATAAGAATAAAAAACAGTCTTGAGTCTTTTTTTTTTTTTATCATGAAATCTTAATTTCATACGATCTATTATATGTATATGTATATATATATATATATATATATATATATATATATATTATACCTTCATTTTTTAGATTTGAAAAATGTTTATAAGTAAATAGTTACATTCACCTACAAATAATATTTTCTATTTGCAAAAAAAAATGTTATATGGATACTAAAACAATAAATAAATAATTAAATAAAATAAAGTAAATAAATAAAAAAGGGTGTTTAAAACAAATTTTATCGGAAGGAAAAAGATACCTTCCATATTCGGGCGGCATTCCACCTGCACTTTCTATACATACTTTTGTTTAAATTAATACAATAAGGATTAAAAAATGTCTAATAAAAAGATCCAAAACAATAAAACCAGAAATCACTCTCACAGGTAACTCATTAGGTCCAAAAAAAAGTAACATAAATTCTTTACTATCCTTTCTTTCTTTTCACCTTAATTGGCTAATAAAACATTCTTCAGTTTTGTCGTCGCAAAAAATGCCCAATAAAATTAGATATTTGTAAAATTCCTTTAAGTGGTGTTAAAAAAAATAACAATTAATGTAACTCATGTTAAGCGACAAAAACTTGGCAGGAGCAATGTAAATTTAAAAGGAAGTATTTATTGTGTAATCAAGTACAGGGATGTCGCTCATTTGAATGTTTCTAAATATCTCAAGAAAGAAAAAGCTGAATTTTATTCTTTCTTTTTTCAATTTCATTATTTTTAAACAAGGAGATGCAGGTTGGTTCGTTTTAACAATCCATAAAAAAAAACAAGCATTGAAAAAAAAAAATGAAGAAATAAAGAAAAATACATAAAAGAAAATTACCTTGATAATTGAATTTTTGGAGTGAATTTAAAATTACGATGAGAAATAAGGTTTTAATTGCATTTTTTTTTTTTTTTTTTTTTTTTTTTTTTTTTTTTTTTTTTACGTTCGGACACATTTCCGAAATTTTATACAAACCGGAAAATTTCAGAATTACAACATTACTAAAGAATTCGGAGGTACTTTGTATCGACACTTTTTAATTTATTTTATTTTTTGAACTCCCTGCATAAAAAATCAGTCAAACTTTTATTTATATTTTTAATATTTTATAAAATATTTTCTTATAAAATTATAAATAGTAATTCTTGAAGTATTTAAGAATTCGAAGTACTTTTATAGTAAGTAGATACGCATTAAGAATAAAGTATTAATAGTTGTAATAAAATATTATCTTTATAGATTTTAATACACACGCGTAATATAACTTCTCATTACCAATTTTAATTAGAAGCGTCAAATATCAATCATTAAGAATAACTTTTTTGTACAAGAAACGGAAAGTTTTATGCTTGCATTCCAATAAATCCAGAAAGAAATTTCTAATATTATAGTAAGCAGAAACTGGTTATAAGAAGATTTTCAATATTCGCACAAGTACTTCCAATCATTTGCTCAGTAAAAGTATGCTAGGTAAAGAAATGTACAAAATTTCATCATTTTCCTGTATTAATGCTTTGATAACATAAATTGACTTGTTGTAATAAATACAATACATATGAAAAAAAGAGAAAACAGGTGGATGATATATATTTTATTTTACTTCTTTTCTTTTCCTTTTTTTTTTTTTTTTTTTTTTTTTTTTTTTTTACTGTTCTGAATTTTTTTCAGACTAATTACAATTTTTATATTAAAAAGACAACACATTATTACATGTTATGAATATATACATTTAAAAGAATTTTAACCCCATATAATGCTGACAAAAAATGAAGGACATTTCTGAGAAGGAGAATAGTTTTTTTTTTCTAATCTAATGGCATCCTGTAACACGCACTCATACTATCAACAAGAAGGATGAAAAATTTGGCATAAGGCATAGAGTGTGTAATACTTTCCGATACAAACAGCATATTATAAAAAAAAACAGTTTTAAAAAATTAAGTGAGATATAAATAAGCAATTTAAATAGCATGCACCAAAAACGATTTTCCCCCCGTAGATCATAATTAAACGGAATGCTTTTGTGTGCACCTGTAAACGAACTAAAAATGCTAAAATCTTCATTTTCAATAGAGAACATTCTACGGTGAAACTAATTAGCATATGAAAATTGCATGTCAATCCGAGTGTATTTTCGCGTATTAGGGATCGGGCAGACGAACTGACAACTTGATTCATTTACACCTTTCAACTATGTCGGAAAGAGTTACAAAATTAAAATTCCAAATCCTGAAATAAAGCAGTAGCTTAAAAAAAAAGAGATTATGCAGAGTAAAATGAATTAAAAAGAAATTCAGAATACCCTACGTTATATCACTGTCCGTAGAGGACGAGAAGGAAGATTGATGTAACCATAACTGTAATGAAGAGTTTACTATAATGTAAGCTACAAGTTCAATTTTTCCAAATGTGATGACCCATAATTATAACAAATTTCTTGAACCAAAAAATTTAATGCAAGAATCGTAGAAAAGGTGTTACAAAATCAAATAGCTACATTTCCGGAACAAAATCTTCATGTCTAGTGGTTAAGGGGCAGACTGCTGGACAAGAATGGCTGTGTTCGAGTTTCAACTTAGGCATGGGTGTTTGTAGTGGATTGGATTCAATTTCAACGGAAGTCCAAGTCTGTTTGGCCCACATGTGCAAAAGTGACCGTAGCGCTCATAATCAAACAACCAACTAGAAAAAAAATGCGCAATTTGTTGTTGTAATTAGAGTGCTTCTTATAGAAAAATCCGGAAATCGAGATTATCGCTTCTTTTTTTTACCGTTGAATGTCAAATAATCCTATGGGTGCTACATCAGTGAACGCCTGTTTCATCAATTGGAAGTGAATGAGGGAAAATATGACGCTTTTTGAGCTAGGGTTATTTAAAACATATCTCGCATTTTACTATCTGATATTTTAATAGAACTATTAGTGACGAATTGGATCTTTAAAATTCTAATTGAAGAGTTTAAGGATAGTATTGTGGTTGGCATCAAAGTAATCACTGAGTATGAGAGTGAATATTTTCCAGGTATTATTAGTAAGATAGATAAAGTACAATGCCAATGAAAAGTTCCATAAGTTGTAAATAGCCAGTTCGATGTGATAAAACACTTTATAAGCTGGATAAAATTAAAGAATTCCTTTTACAGCAATTATTAAATTTCTAAAACAATTGTAGTTTTCCAAAAATTATGATGAATATCAAAATTTCATTTTGAAAAAAATGTATAAAACATATGTAATAAACATTGCTTTTGTAAAATGAATGTTGCTTTGGTTACACATAAGTTAATTCTATTTTTTAGTGCGTTCGTAATTATATAAATAGGTAGTATCTATAGAGGTCGTCTGGTTCATCCGTCTTTGTATCCGTCTGGTCGCGTAACAGCGCACAAACTACCCAAACGAATGGTGTTAAATTTCCACTAGGCTACACAAATTACTTATAAAAAGCAGAAAAACCAACGTTTAAAATGCACAAAAAACATATGAAAAGCAGCAAACAGCTGTTTCGAATCTACTATCGAGATTCTTCTTCATATACGTATGCGAGAAGAATCTTCGAAGCGAAGAGATTCGAAACAGCTGTTTGCTGCTTTTCATATATTATTTGTGCATTTTAAACGTTGGTTTTTCTGCTTTTTAATATTGTTGCACAAAGGGTTTATTTGCTATTTTTATACACAAATTATATTTTGTCGTACATTTTACAAAAAAACAATTGAGTATTTCAACTTGAAATTAAACATAAAAATAAATTATGATCTGTAGATTTGCACAATTTTTTTTTTACTGAATAGCCTTAAAAAAATGTATTATTTTAATTAATTTATTTTACACGTTTATCCATAACGGACGCATTTTTGCAAATAAAAAACGAAACACGTATATTTTCAGAAGAAAAAATAAATCATGGTGTTAGTAATTATAGATAGAATCATGATTAATTAAATAGTTTCAAGATTTCGTTTATGAAATTTTTAAAATACCCTTTTTATGAAATTTATAGCATATTTTTAATGAATTAAAATTTGTGGAAATTCAATTATTTACATTCAATTATAAAAGTATTTTTCAGTATTAAAAATTCAAATATACAATTTATTCTTATGTGAAATCATTTACGCAGACGATACTTACGCATTGTAAAAGAATTATATTATGATTTTATTTTGAAAGTGGCAACAAAAGAGTTGTAAACAAATAAAATTAATTATTAAATTCGTTATATCATAAATAAAAAAATTCCGAGGAAATTCTTAGTTATTAGACTGAATTTACATTTCAAAAATTCAAATGCGCCAAAACATAAAATAACGTTTTTGCTTAATAAAGATGCAAAAATAATATTAAAAAAATATTGTTACTTTTAAAGATTTATCTTATTAAATAATGTTTCGTGAATCCAAAGAAAGCATGGCTTTTGCTAATATATACAATCGGTGTAGAATTTTGTCAAGTCATTTCAAATTTTATGAAAATCAAATTAAAACTTAAAAAGATGTTAATAAAAGTTTTCTTCAATCTATTAAATCCTATCTTACGTAATTAATTCAATGATATCCCATGATAAGTAAAGGTTCCAGGTTGCCATAGTGATTACGTCCTATTTAAGGTGGAGTCCTATTATTTCCGTATTACTGAATGTAATAAGTATAATCAGAATAAATTTAGTATTCATGCATTTTTGCATAAGTGTGCTATAGCTATTGCACTAAGATCTGAATATTTATAAAACTGGTTAAAGTACCTCATTTGCCACGTTTGACGTACAATTTTAGAGTTCTTATTTATTGCCACACATCTTTAACGTATCAATGTGGAATGATTCAACACTTAATTGAATACAGTATCAAATGTATAACAGTTAAAGAACTGTTAAATTAATGCAATTAAGATGAATTGACATGCATCAAATATTTTGTCACATTTAGGTACTTTGGACACCTCATTTAGGCTTTAGCATTTTAAATGTGACAAAAATTATCTAAATGTGACGATACTATAGTTTCGTTTAAATTACAAATAATGTTTGAATTACTTCAAAACAATATAATTTAAACTTGAAATGATAATTTTACACATTTTCTACTTGTATTCGACATTTTAAATGTAATAAAAAGTTGAATGCAGTCTAAATAAAAGATGAGAAACTTATCAGAATTGCGTCACTTATAGGCACAATGAACTTATACTTTCTGCATTTTTTTTTAAGAATCTCCACATATCACCTGTTTCTAAAGTACAGCTGTAGCATATATTCTCTAGTGTATAGTCTAGTATATAATCTATAGCGTATACATTCCTGGCTCTTTTTACGGCTACAGCTCTGGATATGTCCAAATGCACGCTATGGCCAACACCACTGAAGAAATTATTAGGGGTTATATAATATATAACTTTAATGCAAATATTTCATATTTCATCTCCACAGATTATTTTATCTCATTACTACAGTTTTATTAATAAAATTAATAATAGGGAATTGCAGTTAATTATTATTATATACATATACATTTTTTAAAAATGCAGAAAAGTTGTTAGAGCTTTTTATCTTTTTGGGGGGATAGGCAAAAGAGAGCGATATGTTCAACTGAGCGAAATATCGAGAAGCGATATATAATAAAGAGCTACTGTAGAGACACATATGTTGCTATGTGTGTGTACATGATTATAAAGTATTTCGAATAAATTCTTTCAACTGCTGATGTAATTTAATGTACATTACGTCTAAACAAAAATGAAAAAGCTTTAGCTAAACAGTCATTATATCATATTTGCACTTTAAAAAATGTAATTTAAAATATAAAAGAGATAAAAATAAAATAAAATTGACAAGAACTCTAAAAAGTTCCGCATTGACGGAATTCTTCTAAAGATTTAAAGCATTCCGTTAAAAATTTTAATATATTCAAAATTTATATTTACATAACAGTAAAAAAGGTAAACGCAATAAAATGTGAGGAAGTGGCGAAATTTCAAAAGCGACAAACGAAAAACTATACATATCCTTCACATCTTAAATATAGTTAACAAGTTTTGCGAAATTTTTGAATCTAAATTGCAATTTATCGCTAAATCAAATTCGTCGTATTTCAACCCTCTTTGCTTGTTAGTAAAATACGCCGCTCATATTATCATATATTTATGAATAAATAAAAAATAAATCATCTGTCGGCAAGTTATTTGGAAATATTACATTAAAGAAGATTATGCTTATTTCACAAGTTCGCTGCATTCAGAGCTTATTTTAGAAAATAAGTTCAAAATCACACGTCCACGATAAACATGTAAAGGCGATGTTCTATTTCGAGTACGGATGGATTCACATGGGTGATTATTACTTTCCCTTTAGAAATCAAACGAAGCATGAGCGAAGGCTTGCTACATAAAGGCTCTAAGCTTCCACATCTTTATCAGCATGTTTTGACTAGCATTGTAAAAGGCTATAGATTAATGATGTTAATTGCATAATTATAGGCAGATTACGATGATAGATGGCTGAACGGGAAATATTGAAAACAGCTGTTTGTAACTTTTCATTCAGAATGGAACATATCTGAATGATTGAAGAAGTTCAATAATTTCTAAGGGGTGTTCCAGGAGACTCATCTTGTTTGGTAATCATGGGGGAATAATCTGTAGTGATATCATCTGCATATTGTGTGTTAAAAGAGAAATTATTAGTTTTCGTATGCTTGCACGGGTAATAAATCTTTCTTCTCTGTTGATGATCATGATAAAATACTAAATACAGAAGTCATGAATCTGATAATAATTACGTTTATCTTTAACATGTTTTATTCAACGAAATTGCTTTACTCACTCTTTAAGGGGGTAGGATACCTTTGAATACGTCGAAACAGTAAAAAATATCACTATGTTCCAAGCTTCAAAACTTGTGTAATAAGTCAAAAATAAATATCAAATTTCATTTAAATATAAAGCTCATATTTAAATTTATATTTAGAAATATGTAATAGTGTTACCTTTATACTAAAACGAGAATATTTGTAAAAAATATTGACTAAATTAAAAAAATTAACAAAAAATTAAAAATTTTCACTTTTAAAAAAATATTTTCAAAGTACAAAAAAAAGGGGAGGGGGGTATTACCTTTTTCTGGGTTTTAAGTTGTAGGTAATACAGAAATGAATAGGTGGTGAAATTTTCTTTTGATTGCCATGCATAGTTTTTTAGTAACACTGCGCGCAGTATAAAAATTCAATTTTTAATGGAATTTTTTAATGCGATTTTTTGCATATCGTTCAGAAATAATTACTGAATTAAAATATGTACAAAAAATTTTCGAAAATTTTGAAGATTTAAAGGTATCCTACCCCTTGATCCTTTCAGGCGCAAAGCAATTCCATTGCTAAAGTGTTGAAATTAATGAATGACACCGGAATTTGAAAACAAATTTATTTGTAAACATGAAAAAGTTATATTTCACAGACATAATAAACCGAAAATGTTTTTACAAAAATTCTAGCGTCAATATGACATTTTGGAATTAAAATTAAGTGATTTCATAAACATACCACCACCCTTCAAGGTTTTAAAAACGATCTTCAGATTACGGATTACTTATTTAAAATGAATGATATTTTTTTTTTATAATGATGTTTCTTTTAATAACCTGCTAAGTATAAAAAAATAAAGAAAAATTATTTTCTTAACCCTTTCGTGTCCGATTTTCTTTCAGTTTTGAGAAAAAAACAACTTTTACGTTATCCCTTTAGTGCGCAGCTTTGCATATATGCAAACAACACTGTTTTGAATTTAATAGATTTTTTTTAATTCGCATATACTAATTCACACCAGAAAATTAAAATAGCAATATCTCCTTTAATTAAAAAACAGACATTCCGTATTTAAATAAAGCGAAATTAACCATTGAAACTTTCTGATGAAATGTCAGATTCTCTGAACTACGTAATTTTTAGAACGTATTCTATTATGGGAATTAAAGGGATAAAGATTAAGTTTTATAAAATAAATAATTATATAAAATAAGGTATTTGGAGACATACTTATCAAAATATTTACTAATTTACATTATTTTAGCGTAAAACAGCCACACGACAGTAGTTTTTACTTGTATTGCAGATGTTCAACAGAAGAAAAGATTGACGTATTACATGAAAAATATATCTCTGATTTTTTTAATTATTTTTTCCCGTATTATAAACCTTTCAGAGTATCATATGTAATTTTTTCGAAGCAAAATAAAAAATCGCGCATTTAAGGGTTAATGATGTTAATAGTAGCTATTCAAATAGATTTATTGAATTTTAACCAATATGCCATTGTCTAAAATGTGACGAATGTAGTTATTTTGCATACTATTCAATTCCTATTCATATGACAATAGGCTAAGAAAGAATTTTCGGAGACGTTTAGAAAATAACACATTACAACAGGATTTAACATATATTAGAATTTTCTAATATTTTTTTACTTTTTATCACAGGTGATTCTTTCAAAAAAGTGACCTATATATTAAATTGAAATAGTGAAATTTATGTTTAAAATAAAAGAGTCGCCGACGGTGCAAAGAAAATTAATCGAACTTTTATTATTATTGCTAGGATGAGCGAAGCGAATCTTCTACTAGGCTACTCAAATTACATTTTTTCGTACACTTTACAAAGAAAATATTCAGTATTTTGACTTGAAATTAAACAGAAAAATAAATTATGATCTGTAGATTTGCACAATATTATTTTTTTTTTACAGAATAACCTTCAAAATGTATTATTTTAATTAATTTATTTTACATGTTTTTCCATTACGAACGCATTTTTGCAAATAAAAAATGAAACACGTATATTTTCAGAAGAAAAAATAAATCATGGAATTAATAATTATAGATAAAATCAGGATTAATTAAATAGGTTCACGATTTCTTTTATGAAAATTTTAAAACACCTTTTCTTATGAAAATTATAGCATATTTTTAATGAATTAAAATTTGTTAAAATTCAGTTATTTACATTCAATTATAAAAGTATTTTTCAGTGTTAAGAATTCAAATACACAATTTATTATGTGAAATCATTTACGCAGACGATATTTACGCATTTTAAAAGAATTATATTATATATTTTTTTTGTAAAGTGGCAGCAAAAGAATTGTAAACAAAGAAAATTAATTCTTAAATTCGTTATATCATAAATAAAAAATTCCGAGAAAATTGTTAGTTATTTGGCGGAATTTACGTTTCTAAAATTAAAATGCGCCAAAACATAAAATAACGTTTTTGCTTAATAAAGATGCAAAAATAATATAACAAAATATTGTTACTTTCAAATATTTAACGTATTAAATAATGCTTCGCGAATCCAACCAAAGCATGGCTTTCGCTAGTTATTACCAGATGCCAAAGCAAAAATGAAGTCATAATAAGAAATTGATAGACATATACTATCATTACTATACAGGGTGTCCGGTCTCAACGGTGTCCAATGGCTAATTCCTAAACCGTTAGTCATATACATATAGTTCCAATTGCAAAAATGTTTTAAATGAGGTAAAGACGTATTTTTAAAGCGATTTCGGTCAAGAAAAACATTTATTAAAAAAATACGAAATTTATATTTTTATACGGTCCCCAGGTCCTATAAGTGATAATTAGTAAAAGTATCCTATTGCACTGACAAGTAAGACAAAAAAAGTCCCATTCCTCTGCGATTAAAACTGACCGAGTAATATATGTTTAAAGTTGGAGTATCTTTTTTGCTGCAAAATAGGGGTCAGTCACAAATTTACTAGAAATACAAATAATCGTCAGATATCAATTTAACATTAAACATTGAGAGTAAATTAACATTACAAATATATTTTGAGATTTGTGTTCATTCTGACATATTAAAACAAAATATAAAACTTATACTAAAAATATAAGTAAAAAAAAAAATACACAGACATTTTGTTAAATGATTATAAAAGCAAGAGTCACAACTTTTTAGAAAATGATACATAGTTAGATTACCTAATATAAAACTTAATTAATAAAAATCAAGGATATCTTAAAACGTGCTCGAAGTGACTTCCTTGAGCTACAATGCAGAAATGTACATGTGAAATAAATTCTTCTTCTACTTTTTTCAACATTGTAGGTGTTACAGATCTGCACGCCATAGCAATGCGATTCCACGAATCTGCTCGACTAGTGGATTCTCTTTCATGTACCTTATTTTTCAGAAAACCCCAAAGAAAAAAAATCTAAAAGATTGAAATCTGGCGACCTGGGAGGTCACTCAATACGACTTCCATATCCGAGAATATTATTTCCAAAAGTACTGGTTTGATTTTGGTCTCTAAAATATTTTTTCAAACAAGTTTTTATAAAGAACTAAAAAGTTGAATTTGAAAAAAACATAATATCATGAAAATGTATAATAAGCAATTCCTGCTCATACATCGTAATGTATCTGACTTCTTTTGTGCTGCACTGTATAAAAAATATAAACGCAACGCGCTTTCATTTGGAAAAATTACATTGTGAATCCCAATGCCTTACATAAATGTTACTGATTTTGATTTTAAAATTTCTGTTTGTAGGCAATAATGTATACAAAATTTCTGGAGTGGTCCTGTAAAATAAATATAAATGGTACGTACCTAAAATCATATTAATATCACATTGTTATTGGATTTACATAATTATGCAAAATTTAATCTTAATCGGATATTTGGATGTTAGCTAAAATTGGAATACTAATTTTGAATTAGGAAGGCATATTATACATACGAACGTCGTAAGTTAAAAGCTTATAAAAATAATACAACTTTTTAAAATAAAATCATCAAAAGAAACACACTCATTTCCTTACAAAAAAAGAGAAAAAATGTCAAATTTCAATTGAGGACATCAGTTTCGAAACTCGCCTTATCCGAAATTTAAAAAGTCGTGTTTCTCTATCAATCTATTCTATTGGTATAACTGTACCAATCAAACACTACAATCTCCAAATTTTCAATGAATACCAATGGGCGCATTTAAAAGTTTTATGCGATTTCGCAAAATTTGATTTTCTCGATAAAGCGAGTTTTGAAACTCACTTCTTCAATTATTTTAACCAATCTGAAAGTTAATTATTAAAAATTAACACTACCGTAATATTTATAGGGGGGAAGCACCTTCAGTTAAACCGCTTTAAAATACTTCTTTACATCATTTAAATCCTTTTTGTAATTGAAACTATATGTCTTTGACTAGCGGTTTAGGAATTATCCATTGAAAATCGTTTGGAGTGGACGCCCTTTATAATACTTTAAGCAATTCGTGTACGACCCCTGAAAGCTTGGTCCAACTCATCTGTTTTCAGTTACAGAAAAGTGGTTTAAGTCATAAAATTCAAAATGTCACAACTCGGTCAATTTTAGTGTTAGATGAATGGGATTTTTTTTGCCGTACTTGTTAGAGAAATAGGAAAAGTATGCTAAATATCACTTATAGGACCGGGGCACCGTATAAAAATTTAAATTTCGTAAATTTTAAATAAATGTTTTTCTTGACCTAAATCGCTTTAAAAATACTTCTTTACCTCATTTAAAACATTTTTCTAATTGGAACTATATGTCTATGATAAACGGCTTAGGAATTAGCCATTGGACACCGTTGAGACCGGACACCCTATATAGGGATAGTAACAGAAGTAATTGTTAAGACAAAATAATACTCAATGAAACGACATGTACTATTAATAGTACGCCAGATCCGAATTGGTTAATTATATTGATGGTCCACTTGCTTTATTAGTGAAAAATGCTTTTTTTCCCTTTTTTAAAAAGAGAAAGTTACTAATAATTTGTGTTTAGACAATCATTTTTTACAATCTTTAGTCAATAAATCGTTAAATCGTTGCAAGCAGATTATTATGATAGGTGACTAAACTGGAAATACTGAAAACAGCTGTAACTTTGCATTCGGGTAGATGATTTCTGGGTAGATGATTTCTGATTGAAGCAGTTCAATAATTTTTAAAGGTTCTGCCAATGCCAACAGACCAACCTCGTTTGGTGATTATGGAAGAATAATCTGTCGCGATATCATCTACATACTGAATGTTGTAAGGGGAAAAATTACTTTACGTATCTCTTTTTGAGTAATAAATCTTCCTTTTCTGCTGATGATCATGATAAAATAAATACAGAAGTTAATGTGATAGTAACTACCTTTATCTTTCACCTGTTTTATTCATCAAAATTTGTCTATTTATTTGTTTACCCCTTAATTCTCGCTCCCGTGATATTCACGGGCTGTGTCTTTTATTCAGATTGTTTGATTCCCACCAGTTTTATATAATAGTGTAATATGGTATCATTTTACCTGTCATTAAATAAGGTGAATATTTCTTTTTCAAAAAAGTGTTGTCAATAAGCAATTTGAGTTTTTAAACCGTAATTTAATGCGACCGTTAAGGTGTTAAATACGTTCACTAATAGCTTCTTTTAAATGAATAAATTTTCTTATAGTAATAAATATATTTGTTTATAGTAATAATACAGAATAAATAAAAATTTATATTTATTGAGTGTATAAGTGTTGTTATTGGAGACAGCATGTTGTCATCAATTTTATGGTATAACATTACACACTTTTTTACACTATGAATTACTATTACACGTAATTATTTTTTCATTTTTGTTAAAAAGATAATTTTGAATTTCTTAGATTGTTTACATTCTTAAGAAGACATATTAATTTTTCTTCCAAATTATATCTCTATCAACTATAATACCTTAAATATCATAGAAAAAACTGTATGCTAAATGAGATCGTATACATTTTACTATCATAAACTCGTAAAGTATATCCCATTAATTCAAAATAATTAACCAAAAACCTTTTTAAGAGATATCTTCTTAGGCATATAGCTTCTTTTCATTAATATAAATAAATATGTGCCTACAATAGTGCATGACGTGCAAGGAGGCCATTATGGAACTTCACAAGCTCATGAAAAAGGATTATCTCTTTTCAACAGGGCATTATTTATGCTGCGTGTTTCTCAGCCCCTTTTATAGCCTTCACTAAATCTATAAAATGCACAACGCATGAAAGAACGAAACAACAAGAATGAAAACTAATGCGTTCTGCATATATTATGAAACACTTTCCAACACATTCCGAATACTATATATGAATAGTTGGAAAAACATCAGAATTTTTTGTTCATCCCTGAATATGATCTATAGATTGGTATTTATACTATAACGTATGCTAAAAGTTAGTTCAATTAACCCTTTCCGTCGCGGAGTAACTCTATTTGTAAAATTATGAAATGATAGACTGACACCAGAATTTAAAAACGAATTTATTACATATAAAAACTTGCTTATTTTTCCGTATTTTAATTAAATATTCTTGGTACCGTTTGTCAGTTTTGGAATAAAAATTAGGTGTCCTGCTTGTGGATACAAATCTCTAAAGGGTTAAACGCATAGCACAGTTTAAAATTCCCGTCCAGCAACTTCCGTCAATAAACGGAAATGTACTCTGGTGTATTTCCGTATGTGATCTACAAAATTTATACACACCATGTAAATTGCAAAAATCTGGTTAAATTATAAACGCGTAACTACAACTGAAAATCAATGCCAGCAATTATTCTTCAGAGTCGGTACTGTAGAAAAATACTTTTTTGCTTCCCTGTAAATGAACGATCAGTTATATGTACACCAGATTTTACAGTAAGTGTTTGTAGTACACCTCAGTGATATAAATAATTTTCAACATGTTTAAAATAGCGTAATACCTTTAAAATAAACCGCAAACGACTTTTACCCATAGGCCTTAATGTAATGGAATTCTTTTGAGTGTTTCTGTAAAAAAAAAAAAAAAAAAAAAAAAAAAAAAAAAAAAAAAAAAAAATCTATAAATGCTACACACTTTATTATAAATACCGAACATATCATAGTAAACTCCAATAACATAATATCAATTTCGGGGTAATCGCACTATAATTATGCGAGTTAGAACACTTACAAATGGCAGGGATCGATTTACGAATTTGGGGGTTCTAGGCACAGATGCTTACGGGGCCCCCTTGCACTGATACTTACATGGGATTGAGTAGAAAAAAAATTGAAAAAAGCACTTACTAAAATAACCGTTATTGACTTTAATAATTACTTTAAAATATCCATTAAAAGATTAAGTACGATAATAATTGATTTAATTTTAAATAATTATTTCACAATTATGAATTTAAATGAGTAGACGTTTTATAATAAATTGTGTGGTGTTGATTATCTTTTCCTATACAAGTCTATGTATCTGGAATGATAAACTATGCAACAACTAATAATAAATTCTCGACAACACCAAACTACAATTATTTAAAATATTAGGGGGTTCTATTGCCTGCAAGCTACCCTCACCAATCCCCAAATTATCTGACTAGAACGGGAACAGGATTAAATAAAAATTAAAAATAAAATGCATTTTTATAGTGATAAAGATAACAGAAAATATTCACTGTAATAAAGTAAATATAAATGGATATTACCGACAAAATATATAACGTTATAAAAATACAATATGAACACAATAGAATGTAGAATGAAATGTAAAATTCCATTAGATATTAAAACTACATCAGATTTTGGAAATTAATTGAAAAACCTTCAGCAGCATTTGGGCCCCCAGAAAATCAAGGGCCCTGTGCCCGTGCTCTGAATGCCGTGTCATAAATAAGGCATTGATAGAGAGACAAACAAAATTCATAAACACTTTTCAACTTTGTTGGAAAGAAACAAAAACCAAAAATCATCCGTCAAGCATAGATTATGAAACACTTTCGAACACATCCAGAATAATTTAACAAAACTTCACCATTTAATAGGATGAAAGATAGTTTTAAGTAAACAATTTTAAAAAAAGCATAAAACATTTGAAAACCCAATTGCAGGAATTTCCATCAATAGTCGAAAATATATCCGAATTCTCTGGTGAATACCTGTAAATTCTCTATAGACTGCATATTTATTATTGTAAGCTAAAATTGAGTTTAGTTAGGGAAGGTATAGCAAAGTTCAAAATTCCATTTCAGAAATTTCCACCAATAAACGAAAACGTACTCGTGATCTTTTGTTCTGCCCAATATATGATTTATTATAGAATTTATGCATACCAAGGAATTGTCAAAAAATTAGTTAAATTTTAAAAAGTGTACTACTAATTAAAACGCACTTCCTGCAATTATTCTTAATAGATAATAATGTTACCGAATTCATTTGCATATCCCTGTAAATGAAGGATAAATGCTCCACACACCATATTCTATAGTCAGCCTCTTGTAGTGCACCTGAGTGATTCATGTAAATTTCGATAAGTTTGAAATAAATATCATTAAAATACACCAGTAAAAAATACATTTTTCGATATCACTAAAATACAGCAAAAACGATTTTTCCCCATAGACAGTAATGTAACGGAAATCTTTCGAGTGTCCCTGTAAAAGAACTATAAATGATACACACTTCATTTTCAATACCGATCATACCATACTAGACCTCAATACCATATATAAATTGCACGGCAATCCGCGTATATTTACGATTGTTAGAGCACGAAAAAACAGACAAACTAAATTCATAAACGCATGCAATCTCAGGAATTGTATTTATTTTTAACAGACTTTCAAGACGGGAGGTTATAAAATTCGTTTATATTGTATGTATATTTTATATTGTATGTATATTTTATTAAAGTATATTCAAACATAACTCTTGAACGAATACTCAAATTCTTTTTCTTTTTTTTTTCGAATAACATAACTGATAAGTGTTTATGAATTCGGTTTGTATTTGTTATTCGGTTCGTCTGTCCGACTACCCATACTCTAACTCTCTTAAATATACTTGGATTGTTATGTAGTTTTACATGTATTACGGTTTCCCATAGAATGTTCTTAATTTAAAAGGGAGTGTATTGCATTTATAGTTCGTTTACATCACACAAAAAAGAAAAACTTTACATTATGATCAACTTAAGAAAATTGTTTCATGTCCATATCATTCTTGATATGTTATTTCAAACATAATGAGATTGATATACAACACAGAGGGTAACTACAATATGCTTTCTAAGGCATATATAATCATAATCATTTATAATTCGTTTACAGATACGTACAAAAGAATTCCACTACATTATATACTAAATGGGAAAATCGCTTTAGGTGCATTTTAATTATGTTATGAAACTTCAAACATAATGATGGACAGACAGAGAGACGTACAGGCAAACCGAATTAATAAACACTTTTCAACTATGTTAGAAAGTGCTACAAATTATGCTTCATACCAGTTCATTCATTAATTAGAACCCCTTTTATGATGTTTACAGACGAAGATCCTCATTACTACTGAAGAAAAAATAACACTCTTAATCCGGTCTCTAATTCTTACTTGTTTATTCTTCCGTTATTCAAATTTACTAATCTTTGGTGATTTTCAAGTCATCTCAGCAATTTTATATGACACTCAACTTTAGCAATACAGCCGACACTCGTTATAACTGACGTCCATTATAGCGACCGTTCCAGTATAAAGACCGATGCAAAATGTCCCGAAATATATCCCCATTATTACATGTTATTTTTACATCCAATATAACGTCCGGCCAGCAGCTTATTTCCCAATATAGCGACCGAATTGAGTTTTCCTCCAGATTTTTTTCCACAAAAAAGATTTCCATTTACTTTGCCCCCTGCGCTTTGATGCCTTTTGTAAAATGTCTTAAAATGACACTTTAAAACATTGTTTACTTGTCATTGCTTACAGTTTAAAGAAAATATCAAATGCACAAAAATAAACGACTATTTCGAATTATTTTCGTAGAAAATAAATGTTAATATGTCAGAAACTATTTTTTTTGTGTGTGATTTAACATTTACTTTAAATTTTCTTTTAGAAATACGAAATCATTCTCCTAAATTGATTTTTAATAATTATTCATTGTTAGTGTTTATTTCATACGAAAGTAAACAGAATTTAATTATAATGTTTATTATAAAATTATCTTTGAAACCTTAATTTACATGCATATAATTTGAGTTTTTTTCCGTTCACTTTCGTTATAGCGACTTTCCATTATTACGAACCTCATCCTTGGCATGCGAGAGGTCGTAATAACGAGCGTCAACTGTATATTCAATTGGTAAAATAATAAGAAATTTATCTCAAATTGCTATTGATTCTAATAAAAACTGATTGAATAAAAAATGATTGATGAGAAGTTTACATTTAGAAATGGGAAAAGAATCATAAAGTAGATCAATAATTGGATTATTGGAATGTCACAGCTTCAATACCTTTTATTCCAATTGTATGGAAACATTTTTATACGATCATGAATGTTTTAAAAGGTCTATTTCTAATCAATTATAGTTATCTACTTAAGGGCTGTTGGAAGCCCTACACCTACATGTTAAATTAATGTACCTTTTCTCAAAAACTACCGAAGATATTCACTTGAAATTCTTTAGATACATAATATGAATAACACCTAATAAAGTGAAGTCAACTTTCTAAACAGATATTCTTTAGTTATTTTTTTAATCTGGAATAAAAGCCACTTTTAAATAACAAAAATTTTTCATGTAAAAATTTTGTAGAAATGTTTGTAACAAAAGATCACTTCAGATTGATCAGGGATGTGTGTGAAATATTCTAGAACGATTGCAAACAATAATATGTAGTATTTTCTATAAAAAGGTACATCGAATTTCAAAAAGCAACATTTTGAGAAAATTCAGTTTGAAGTTTACGTATGTAATGTTCATGTATGATGTAAACAAACTGAATTACTTAAATTATTTTAACTTGTTGTTTTCGTAGAAACAAAAGTAATATACCTTTCGAAAGAGGGTAAAAAAAAGATTCAAAATATTAAAAAATTAGAAAAAAATGACTTTTTCCACGAATTTGACTTTTAACTGCCCTTAAGTGTGAACAAACACGCTAATATTTTAAGATAAAAATGCCATTTGTAAAATACATTCGTATGTATAATGGAGAAAAAATACTGTTGATTAACTTTCTCACGGATGAATAACGTTAAGAGAATGAAAAACATATTATGCACTTAAAATGTATTTAAAATGGGTTATTAAGATAGTTTTGCTGCTACTATTAAAAAAGGCTATGGAAATAGCTCCAGTAGTTCTCGAGAAAAAGGTAAACCAATTTCAGCTGTTTTACATGTGATATTGTTTTTAAATTTCAAGTGTGGTGTAAATTTTCATTTCATTTCATGATTAATGATCGATTTATAACTTAGAAACTGCCAAATTTATTTGTTTTTAAAAAGTTAAAATCGCTTTAGTAGTAGAAAAAAAGTCGATATCAGTTGTTTTACATGTGAATTGGAAATTGTGGTCACCACCTTAATTCATTTATTTAAATACTACGTTTAACGTAACCTGCATTGAAGTATGGTAAGCAGTTTAACTTAGCTTAAACTACATTGGTTAAAACCATACAGCCAAATAAATAATTAATCTCGAAAACGTATTCATAAAAATTAAGTTATCCGAACTTGGAACTTAACGTTATCTTAAGATTTTTTTTTCAGTTTTAGTTATAATAATTAGTTATCCGTTTACATTACATACTATGCGACTGTTTTGTCCGCATATTTTATAATTAGCATACAAAAGTTTTAAGTTGCAAAATCACCCGAAAAGCAGCTGAAATTAATATGTTTTTCTCAAGAACTACTCACAAACGATTTCAATACCTTTTAAACAGTTTTGGCAGTGGCTAAATTAGAAATAATTGATTGTTCGCCAAAAAATAAATCAAAAAAATAGAATGGTTACCGAGAAAGAGTTACATCAACGACGGCTGTTTTGTACGTAATTTTTTTTAAATGGTGTAAATAATGCATCCCCCCCGCAAAAAAAATCTTTAATTTATATTTCAGCTGCTACCAAAACTATTAAAATGTATTGAAATTCCTTCATTAGTTCACAAGAATACAATACCTAAACGTCAGCTTTTTTAAATAATTAAATATATCTTTTTTTTTTTTCATTGCAACAATTTTTCCGCTTCTAATATAGAAAATCATTTCATTCTGAACCTCTTCTCTTAATATGTGCTCGATTTTCTTATACAACAATTAACAAATGAAATAAAATCAGGGGATACAATGCTTCGCGACGTATAGAACATGCTGGTCGGTGCATAGAACATAGGTGAAAATACTTCTTAATTGAACAATTTAAAAGATTTTTTACATTTAATATATTTTTGTAGTTATTCAAAAACTTTTATATGAAAAATATTAATTATTCAATAAAGTTTTCAAATTTATTAAAAGCGATACTCCGCATTGGCCTTAAGCCAGTGATTCATAGTCGAAGAAATCACCAAAGATTTCACTATTTTATGCATCCTTTTTTTCCCGATTACTTCAGTTCTTAAACGCATATCCATTAAGTTTATGTTTTAATTACGTAATTTAATTAATTAATTTCGTTTTAGAATATTGACAGCAAATAAATTATGAGCTGTTTATATTATTTTAAGTTAAAACGTGATAATCTTGCGTAATGGGGATGCACGCCTGATAGAGATAAATTTTTAAAAATCATGCTAAAAAAGTATTTTAAAATTCACATACAAAAAGTCAGTAAATTGGTATAATGTTTTTCGACAAATTTTGCATTTAAAAGTACATTTCGTCCTCTATTCGACTTTGTAAAATGTGAAATTGTGCAACGGATAAAAGTTAATAAATTAATTAAAAATGCGAAATAGGTTGGTCAAATCATTGCCACTGTCCATACGCTGTCGATGTTACTCACTGACATGTTTTTGCTTCATAATATAGCTATTCTTTTCTATACAGGGTGTCTCTTAAAAGGGGGCAAAACTTTATGGGGTGATAGACCGCAGCTATACGAGCAAATGTCGTCATAGAATGTATGGTCGGATCGCAAGCGGTGAGAAGTTGAAAGGTAGTTTTCCACTGTCGCAGTTAAAGAATCAACATATAATGAGATGAGATACTTCAGAAAACATTTTATTAACAGGAATGTAATTAATGCACATGCTCAAAGGCATTGCTCAAAAGATCTTCCGTCGGCTGTAATGCACGCTTCACACTTGCGGGATAGGTACTGAAGCACATTTGCGAAGACACCAAACATTTCCCGAATATCGACGGCAACAACGGAAATCCTGGCGACTAGATCCATATAGGTTTCAATGGAGCACTCGTAAAATAGGCTTTTCATATGGCCCCACAGGAAAAAGTCCAAAATACGAGAGATCCGGTGATCTTCATAGCCAAGCTATGGGGCCACCTCGATCAATCCATCGCCCTGGGACAGTGGAAAACTACATTTTAACTTCTTACCGCTTGCGTTCCGACCATACATTCTATGACGGAATTTGCTCGTATAGCTGCGATCTGTCGTCCCGTAAAGTTTTGCTCACTTTTTCAGATACACCCTGTATAAATTTGAAGATTCTATCAATGAGAAATCGGTCTAAAATACAACCAATAACAAATGGATAAAGAAGTATATGGTGTATTTCTTTGACTAATACAAATTTTAATTCTTTACTTTGTTTAGTAGGAATTTAAATTTTCCAACCGACTTAGTAATTGATACTGCATTTAATTAAGTTAAATTTGAATTCTGATTGTTTCAGGTTTTGTTTGTTTAGCGCTACAAAAGCAGTAAAAGTAAATATAAAACGCGTGTGAATTAATTTATATTGATAATTCTCGAATTGAGTTCAAATTAATGAAATATACGTAAAAATATTTTCTTTTCTCATCATATAATAAATAGCTTTTTAATGTTATTTTTAATTTTATTAATCGGTTAAAAAATCACAGTACATTAAAATATAGTTTAATTGCAAAAACACTTAGCAATTATTTTTACTTTGAAAAAAGCGAATAAATAATTTGATTTAAAATAAATGATGCAAAATAAATTACTGCAACTAAAATAGCGGAAACATTAAACGATTTACTTATTTGTCGAATGCAATTTTTAATTCTGTACTTCATTTAGTAGGAATATATATTTTCGCATCCAACTTAGTAATTGATACTACATTTAATAAACTTAAATTTGAATTCTGAACGTTTTCACCTTTTTGTTTGTTTTGCGTTACAAAAGCAGTGAAAAGTAAATTAAAAAAGAGTATGTAATTAAACTCTAAAGATATGAGTACAGAAATATATCTTAAATACAAGAACTCTTATAAATTACTTTTATTTTTAAAATTTCCAATAAAATATTTATTTAAAATAAATGCCGTAAAATAAATTACTGTAGCTAAAATAACGGAAAAATTAAGATATTTATTTACTTGTAGAATACAAATTTTAATGCTGTACTTTATTTAATAGGAATATATATTTTCGCATTCCACTTAGTAATTGATAATACATTTAATAAAGTTAAATTTGAATTCTGAATCTTTTCTGAATTTTTAGATTTTTGTTTATTTAACGTTACAAAAGCAATGAAAAAGTAAACAAAAATCACATGTGTGTTAATTTAAATAGATAATGCTCAAACAGAGTTAAAATTAGCGAAATATGCCTAGAAATGTGTTTATTGTTTCTCATACCATAAACATATATATTTTATTAATATACTTAAACGCTAAAAAATCACATTACATAAAAATATAACTTAAATACAAGAACTCTTACAATTACTTTTACTTTTAAAAATGCGAATAAATAAACGTATTTAAAATAAATGATGTAAAATCAATTACCGCAGCTAAAATAACAGAAACATGAAGTTATTTATTGGTTTGTCGGACACAAATTTTAATTATTTTCTTTATGTAGTAGAAATGTACATATTTTCGCAACCAAGTTATTAATTGATATTACTTTTAATAAATTTAAATATGAATTCTGAACGTTTTTACCTTTTTGTTTGTTTAGCGTTACAAAAGCAGTGGAAAAGTAATATGAAACACGCGCGGGAATTAATTAATATTGATAATGCTTCGATTGAGTTAAAATTAATGAAATATGTAGAAATGTGTTTGTTTCTCATATCATAAATATATTTTAATATAATTAAATGCTAAAAAATATTACAGTGTACAAAAAATATATCTTAAATACAAGAACGCTTATAAATTACTTTTATTTTTAAAAATGCAAATAAAAAATTTATTTAAATAAATTATTGCAACTAAAATAACGAAAACATTAAGCTATTTATTTACTTGTAGAATGCAAATTTTTATTCTCTACTTTATTTAGTAGGAGTATATATTTTCGCATCCAACTTTAGTAATTGAAATAAAGTTAAAAGTGAATTCTAAACCAATTCTGATTTTTTACATTGTTGTTTGTTTAGCGTTATAAGAGCAAGGAAAAGGTAAATAAGTATTATTAATTTATATAGATAATGCTCTAATAGAGTTAAAATTAAATAAATATGCCTAGAAATGTGTTCATTTCTCATATCATAAATATTTTTTAAAAATATAATTAAACGCCAAGGGGAAAAAAGCAGTACATAAAAATATAGCTTAAATACAAGAACTCTTATAAATTACTTTTACTTTGAAAAAAAAAATCGAATAAATAAATGTATTTAAAATAAATGATGTAAAATAAATTGCCGCAATTAGCATAACAGAAACATTAATCTATTTATAGATTTGTCGAATAGAAATTTTAATTATCTTCTTTATGTAGTAGAAATATATAGTTTCCAATACATCTTAGTAATTGATACTACATTTAATAAACTTTTTTAAAAATCCTGAATTTTCACATTTTTGTTTGTTTATTGTTACAAAAGCAATGAAAAAGTAAACAAAATCCCATATTTATTAATTTAAATTGTGCTCAAATAGAGTTAAAATTAATTAAATATGTCTATAAATGCGTTTCTCATATCATAAATATTTTTAAATATAATTAAACGCTAAGAAAATAATAATAAAATAAATAAATACAAATCACAGTACATAAAAATATAGCTTAAATACAAGAACTCTTATGAATTACTATTACTTTAAAAAAATGCGAATAAATAAAGGCATTTAAAATAAATGACGTAAAATAAATTACCTCAGCTGAAATAACGGAAACATTAAGTTCTTTAAAATCATAACTGAATATAAAGAACATTCTTTGGAATGACAACATTGTTGACATTGATGGAATGCTTTGTACAAACACGTCAAAGTAACAGTAACTTTCTATTATGTGATGGCTACATTAAATTTGTTTAAGTTCTTCATCGAAGAATAAAGAAAGAAGGACTCGCTTACAATAGATTTTCCGCTATTTTTATTTGCTTGCGTTTTAGGGGTCATTCATTAATTACTTCGCACTTCAAGATGGAAGAAGGGATTAACAATGTCGCCAAATCTGACGGATTTTTTATTTCAAAAATTGCAAACTCATAACAGAGATTTTTAAATGTAATTTTCATTTATTTTATGCCGCAATATCTATCATTGCATAAAGCAAAAAGAAATAGCCAATACTTCGGGCGAGAATTCGGAATTTCTGAATGAAAAATCCGTCACATGGTGAAACGTTACAAGCAAAGTGTGACAGTGGAGGAAGGAGCCCACAAACAATGTTGCTAAATCTGGCAGATTTTTTATTCAGAAATTACGAACTCATACCAGTAATTTTGAAATGTAATGCATTTTCTTCTATTTATTTCTGGAATATCTATCATTAAGTAAAGCAAAAATATCTAGAAAATACTTCAGGCAAGAATTCGGAATTACTGCATAAACAATCCGTCAGATGTGACAACACTGTCCCCAAAGTGTGACAACGGAGGAACGGGTTCGAAACACAAACATTGTTCCTGAAAAAGGCGGGATTTGTATTCAGAAATTCGCAACTCAAACCAGAAATTTTTAAAAAGCAATTTTGTTTTAATTTATTCCGCGATGTTTATCATTATATAAAGTAAAAATAACTATTAACCCTTTAGATGGCGGTGTCCTTAAAAAAGGACACCTAATTTTACTTCCAAAACTGACAACGGCACCAAAAATATTTAATTAAATTTTTCCTTTTAAAATGTACATGAAAATAAGCAAGCTCGTATTTTCTGATAAATTCGTTTATAAATTCTGGTGTCAGTCCGTTATTTCATCAGCCTATAAAGAGAATTACTCCGCGCCGGAAAGGGCTAAACATTTCTGAAATCGAAATTTCTGATTAAAATATTTGTGAGATTTGGCAACACTATCTATAAAGTGTGACACAATGGAGGAGGGGGGAGGGAGGAGATAAATATATAGTGACGTCGCGTCTAAAATTTAAAAACAATTAGACAGGAGTTATTTGGGAGTAGCATAGTAAAGATCAATATAAAATAGATGCATTTTTATTCGCGTGGTAATAGATATATCAATTTTTTCAAAAGTACCTGCAAGTCATATCTAGTTTTAATATAAAATTAATTTATTAAAAGTCAATATTTAATTTATTAAATTTAGTCGCAAACAAAAATATTTTATACATCTATTTACCATGTTCACTCAATGTCTTCCACTGTTAAAAATATATATAAATACAGAAGTTCCATTGGCAATCCGGCTACCAATAAACTTTCCGTATTTTTAAGAAAGTTATTTGCTCATTGAAAATGGCAATTTAAACTTTTTAGTCAGATATCTGTCAAGGATGTATTCAAATACATATTTTCGTAATATTTTTACAGTGTTATGATGCATTTTACACATGCAAATTTACAGTTGCATGGTGCAATAAAGGTTACAGTTACTTTTACTTAAATTTCTTCACATTTATTAAGTTATTTAATTACTTTAAAATTGTTCATTTCACTAGGCAGTACTTAAAAATACAATAACATTCGAAAAAAGGTCTTTTATGAGCTCATTTATTTTGCGTAAAGCTCTGACCCTTTTTTTCTCCCGGTCACTTCATTTAGTAAGCTATGTACATTTAATATAATTTCTAATAAATTTATACAACTTTTATTTCTGACTAAATTCTTCTTAGTTTTGAACAAGTCATAAGCTTGCAATTAGTAACTAAAAATACCCGTTTATGTTCCCAGCGAGTATTATAACTACCAAAACTAGAATTCATTTAGGAAGATGAAACAAGTTTGGATAAGAACCTCTAAAAATAACTTTGAACTAAAATATGAAGGGAAACTTTTGACGAGGTTTTAATCGCTTACATAAAAATTCACTTCTTTGTTTGGTAATAAGCGTTTTATTTTGTATTAATCATTCATCATTATACATAATATTTACATACATAATTGCTTTAATAATAATAATTAAAATAAACTATTATTGTTGAAGGAATTTCTAAAATTGCAGCATAACATCTAAGTAAATGGTGATGCATTACCTGAATTATACGAGTTATGTTTGTCCTTTGTAAGTATAAAATAATGAAGAGGAAGTTTTTTTTTTTTAGCAGAAAAGATTAAATTGCTTGTGATAAGTGTAATTTAAACTTCAATTACAGGTATTTTTCATAACTTTCCGTGAATTATACAAGGATGTTTGTTTACAATGAGTATAAAATGATGAAGAGAATTTTTTTAAAAAAACAGAGAAAGTTGAAATTGCTTATGATTAGTGAAGATTGACTTGAAGTAAACGACTTCACTGAACGTTTAACTTATATAATAAGATGGTATAGCAAATAATCCTTGAATATGTGTATTATTCATAGTTTAAGTAAATTTTAATCATAAAAGTACAAGAAATTATTGTTCCCAATTTATTTAAAAAAATTTATTTAGAAGCCGTATTATGTAAACTATTATTAAGATATGTATTTTAAATATGATATATTTTATTTATATTTAGAGCAAAAAGTATCAGTATTCTGTGTTACATAAATATTAAAAATATGTTATTATAACGAAACAAATATTTCATTATAACGACAAATATGTTATCCCAATGAAAAGCATCTCATGTAAAATATTAAAATACTTAAAACCTTAAAATTATAGCTAGGAGTTTTTAAGAGACCTGTATTGCTATATTTGAATATGACGAAATTTTGTTAGTATGAAATTCAAATACATTAACTAAACTTATACATTACTTTGTAACAATTTAATTAAAAGAGAATTATATGCATTTTTAAAAGCAATTTAGAATAACTTGAATTTAGTCTACGAAAATCAGATACTCGTAAGAAAATTTGTTTTAAATACAACGCGATTTATTTAATTTAACAAGGGGAAAAACCATAAATTATAAAAATAGCAAGCATGGAATAAATATTGCGGATAAACTTTTATTACAGTAAAAAATTATAATTGTAAATAATTAAACTATAGACATGAAATTGCACTTTCTAAGTAAAAAAAAAACCTTATTTGTTTACTTTTTTTAGTATAGATTATTGTATATTCAATTGTTGAGTTAATTAAATAATTTTTAAAGAGACTGGATCATAATTACTTTAAAGCATAAAACGTCAACCGCTTTAGTAAAAAAATATAATTATAAACAAATAAATTATAGCCATAAAATCGCAAGCCCTAAATATTAAACAATTTTATTTATTTTTATTGTCTATTTAATTGCTAAGTTAATTAAATAGTTTCTTAACTGACCACATCAGAATAACTTTAAAGCATAAAACTTTAATCACCTTACTAAAAAGTGTTTATTATTTTTTTTTCGAGATATTATCTTGCAATTTTCACTTATTTCATTCAAATTTACGGATCACAGTTTAAGAAATTCGTAAAAATAAAAATGAAAATGTCAAACTGTGTGCAAATGATGATGCGTTTAGATCTCTTAGTTTATAGTTGTTCTAGTCAATCGAAAAGTCCCCCAGCAATTCATTATCTTAATTTTGATTTTATTAAGTTTTATCTATTTGATTTAATTAACTTGAATTTATTTTCATTTTTTTAGTTGAATTTATGTTACATTTTATTATGTTGAATATATTTTGATTAAGTTGATTTAAGTTAAAATTATTTTGCTTTTATTAAATTCAATATACGATATCAAAATCAGGTACTTATAACCAAACTGATCATAAATAAAAAGAAAGTTGCTTGATTGGACCAGTAAAAATTAAAATTTACGTAAATGAATAAATTCAGATATTATATTATATTCAAGATTGGAGTAAAACAGTTGAGGTTTATTGAAAACAGAGCGAAAAACGTCCAGAACAGTACTCGAACCTGGATATCTTGGCTTGTCGTGCATTAAGTAAGCTTATAATTTATATGAGTAAGCTTATAAATTAAATAAGTAAGCTTAGAAAAATTGTCAATGAAAATAAATCCTATTATTTTCCATGTTAGGATAATAATATCTAATTATGCAAATTATAAATGGAAACATAAAATGAAATTTCCGAAATTTTAAACTTGTTATATAATTGTTTAATTATGTATTTAACTTAAAGAAATTAAAACTAACTAATTAAAACTAACTAAAGAAATTAAAGTTCTTTTTAATCAGACTATATCGGAATTACTTTAAACTCAAACAAACTTCATTCTCTTTACTAAAAAAAATATTTTTAATTGTTTACGAAAGTTATTTTTATTTTCATGTATCTTTATGTTATATGTATTCACTGTATATTTTGATGTTAATTTATTTTTAAATCATTAACCAAGTTATGTCAGACATTCATTATGCATTTGTATTACTTTTTGTCGAAGAAAAACATTTTAATAATGACAATTAAATGATTTTCTTTTATTTATGTTTATAAATTTTTAAACCGAATTTTCGTACAACATTTCTAAACAGTTAAATAAACATGTTTTAAAAAACAAAAATTTTCCCTTTTTTTCTGCGGATGTAAAAAGAAAATATATTGTTTTGAAAATTTATTGAGAATGATGATAATAAATCTGGAAAAGTGCTATAGATATATTTATTATTATTTAACAACAGAAAAAAAATATATATATATATTTTAGTGAATAATAATTCTCCATTTCTTTACACATGTAACACAGCATTGTTTCAAAACTATATTGGTACAATGATAATAAAGCTGGAACATTGCTATATGTTTATTCTTTTATATTTGATCCAAAAGCGTGTGTTTTCACTGATAATTTACATTTCCGTATATTTTTTTCAAAACAAATACAGTTTAATGAACAATAATTCCCCATATCTTTGCACCAGTAAAACAATATTGCAAAATTGCTAAAACTTTATTGCAAATGGTTATAATAAAGGCGGAACAGTGCTAGATGTTTATTTTTTGCATTTTAATTCAAAAGAGAAATTTTTACTAATTATTTACATTTCCATATTATTTCATGAAAATATTTTAAGGAACAATAATTCCCCAACTATTTGCACACATAAATCGTTATTGTTTTAGTACTTTATTGAAATAATGATGAAAAATCTAGAACAGTGTTATAAATAAAATTTTCCAAATTATTTCATCAAAACGAAGGTATTTTAATGAGCAATAAATCTCCATGTATTTGCACATGCAAAACAACATTGTTTTAATACTTTATACAGATAAAGACGAGAAACCTAGAACAGTTTTATTTATTTATTTTTAAATTTTTACTCTGAAAGAGAAACTTTTGCTAATTACTTATAATTCTATATAATTGTAATAAGCAACATCCTCTCATATTTCCTTCCCATAAACATTAGGTAAAGCTGTTAAAAAATTACTCACCCATATTTTTTTTTTTTTTAGATTAACTTTCTCTGGAACGTCAACTCTTCCCTCTTTAACGAATAAAAAAACGAACCAAAAAAGCCAATTTTTTTTCTTTCTCAATAATCACATCTGAGGAACTGTCATTGTCTTCTCAGGTAAAAGAAAACCGGGAAAAGGGGGAAATCAATGCTTAAAAAAGTAAAGGTGATGCAGCCTGAAAACCTTTCACGCTTGGCACAAAAACAACAACAGATCAGGCCAGTAAATTTTCCAGCCTTAATGTTAGGCAGCCTTTAGGTTTCACGTTCCTTCTAAGACTGAAGTTTGGATCTGCCATTGCCAGGATTACCTTTAAAGCAGTTGTGTCGCTAGCAGCAAATGGGCGGAGTTCTTGGTTGCTCGAGACGTTAACAGATGGCGCTTGTTTCAATGATTGCAGGGGAGGGAAGGGATCCCGCAAGATGGCAGCATCACTCAATTTAAAGGGAAGAGCGGGATCTGATCCTTGAGATGCCGAGTGAATTGATCAGTTGACTTGTGCTTCAGATGTATTGCAGTGAGGATTATCCTGAGGCGTTTAGCAAATAATGTTTTTGATCGATTTCAACGCATTTTCAGTTTCTCTCCTTTGCAAATTGCGCATTTTAAAAAAGAGTGTTCGCTAAGATATTATTGACTATTACTATTGTTACTTAAAGTACAATCATAAGGGAAATTATTTTAAAATAACAGAATAATGTATATATATTTTTTTTTTAAATCCGGATGAATTTGTTTTTCAGTTAAATATATGGATAAAATATAAAACAGAAATTTAATTAATTGCGCTACATCCGACATCGCTACTTGTTTGGTATGGCATAACTAAAATAATAATAATAATAATAATAATAATAAATAACTAAAAAAAACATTGTTTTGCGATATTAATACAAATATATCACAAAAAAAAAAAAAAAAAAAAAAAAAACTCCAATCTGTCTGAAAAATTCATTTGCTTTATAATTTTTGAATCAAATATACATTAAGATTTACCACACTTAATGCTTCAAAAGTCTAGAAGCTTCAAATAATCAGTTGTAGCTTGGAATGCAGAGTCTGACATGCTTTAATCTCTGGAATAGTATTAACTAATGTATATTATTAATTCATTCATATAGTTATTTTTTTCACAAATTTTATTAATTTAAGTCTGATACATTTAAAATAAAATTTTAGATGTCATGCTTAGAAACATTTTGTGTCTTTTCTAAAATGCTTATCATTATTGTTTTTTTAATTCTGTCACTGCCGACGTCCCACAGTCATATGATTACTATATTAAACATTAGGCTAATTTATGACACTGATTATGGATAAAATTAGAGCGCCTTGAAAGGAATAGTCCAGAAGTTACCCGATGAATATATAATACGTATAATGAATCTATAATATAAAATACAGCAATTGGAAAATAATAATAGAATAAAATAAATCGAACTCTTATAAAAGAAATTGTTCGTTTTCTATTTTAATTTCTGCAACATGATTTTATTTTAAATCATTTGATGAATAATTGATTATTCTTTGGGGAAAAAAAATGTTTTCTCTCTAAACTAAACAAGTTGGAAATTGCACGTGAAACGTGGCAAATGAGGTACGTTCGTAATATAACTAGTTTTATAAATATATTTTGCACCGCATAATGTACTGAATGTATATTTTAGTGCACTTCAATAAGTGTATATCACTTTCATTCTGTTCGAAAGGCTGTAACATCATTAAAATGCACTTGAAATAATTTTTCCCCATTGGCCGTAATGTAACGGAAAATTTTGACTGTCCCTGTAATTAAACTAGACATCCGATTTTGATAAAATATGAAATTACTCGACAAAATTATACAGCAAGTATATATTTTAAGTTTCAAACGGTTCAGTTGGGTAGTTTTTGCGTTGTTATACGCGGGCAGACGGACTGAACGACGACTATAGGTGCTACGTATTTATATAATTACGAAAGCAACTAAAAGCAGATAAGATATTATAAAATCACATTTTTATAAAACATTTCTTCTTATTAAAGTTAAAAGATTGCGCGAAAAACTCAAAAAGTTTAAATTGTGTATGAAATAATTATTCAAATACTGTTTTCTGATTAATAATTAATTATCCTTAAATAAACAATAAATCAACGACTGAATATGCAACTAAATATAGTTATATAATTTAATTTAAAATTGTAGATTTTTAATTAAATCGTTTTGTTTTTTACTACTTAAGCATTTTACATATCATGAATTAGAATTTAAAATATAAGTAGCTCGTATATATTTTTTCCCAACCTTTTCATAATTTATTTTTCAATATAAGTTATTTAACTTCACATTTAATGAGTTTTTTAAAAATAATTTTAAATAACTTCAATAGAAAGTGATAAAAACAAACTAGTCGCACGTGATAAGTTTTTACTTTCTTCGAGGGTTCTTTTTGAGGATTAATTTAGATTTGTTCATCACAATTTTTCAACACATTCTATAGAAATACTATTTTTGAAAAAGTCTTAAATTATTTATTATAAACTCAAATTATTTTCGAGCATGTGAATGTTTCTTAAATTCTAAAATTTCCATTAATTTCGTTCCTGATTGATTTCTCATTATTTCATATGCATCAATGAAAGAAATGCATTGAAAAGTGTTGAAATATTTCGGATTTTTTAACCAAAGATTTAATAAAATAAACTGCAAACATTTACCATCCATATAAGAAACTGTATATGCATTACTTTGTGTATTCCTCTAAAGATCGACGACTGATATTTGGATTATAATCAGACGACATGCTGAAAATAAGATGTAGTAAATCACAATAATATAAAATATTTTCAAAACTATCTAAATACATTTATGAAAGATTTTTTTCGTGCTTTATTTTCCTTAGTTTTTTTTTTCCATGTTTTCAAAGCGCGTCGTTGTGCGTTTCCACTTTATGCTTCATGCCTGCAACCAATTTATTACGGCTTCATCTTTTATTTAACAAAGAAATTTGAAAATACTTTTTCAAAATTATGAAGTAAAAAAAAAATGTTTACAGCTTAAAATAGTAAGAAATTAAAATGAAAAACGCATGATTTGTTTTTTAACATATGCATTTAACAGATTTTTTAAGCATTATCGAGTGAAGTGAGATGCGAAAAACGTTGCATCCAACATCCAAATACGCAGAACAAAAGACAATTATGAAACTAATTCTCGGAGATATTTCGTTGAAATAAGATTTTTAAAAAGGTATATAAATGTATAAATATTGGCAGACATTATTTAATAAACAGTTCTTATTTTTTGATGAAAAATATAATTTTCCAGTACTCCTCGTGTACGCAATTAAAATCTGTCGATAAGCAACATTTATAATACTCCCACTCGACAATTTTTGTGCAATTTTAGCCCCCCAGCCCTTTCTGCAATCAGTGTGCTTACCTTTTTTTTTCCATAATCAGAATTTATTTCCATATTAGTGGCGTTTAAAGTATATATTTAACGAAAGTCAAAATTTAAATTAAAATGTGAAATATCTTATTTGAAATCACAAATTCTTTTCAAACTTTTAATTCATTGGTGGTAGATTAGATTATATCTCGAACATATCCTGTTTCAACTGGAGTTTCATTGTAATACCTTTTGATAATAGAATCTTCCATATTTTGAGTATTCTGTAATTTTACGTAATAAAATTTTTCTTTAACAAATATTAGTAATACTTTCTGTGTTGTTAAGAAAAGAAAAGTTTAAAGTTTCTTTCCATAATCAAGATACATTGATCATAAATTTAATGCTATTTCCCCGGTTATTGATCAAAATCTTTTATATTTCAGTAATGACTTTGAGTATGAATTTTAATTTGCGAAGTAATTTCAATAATCTGATGGCTACATGAAATTTGTTTAAGGCTTTCATCGCTACACAGAAGAGTAAGCGACTGTTTTACAACAACTTTTTAACGATTTTTAGGTGCGTTCGTAATTATATTAATACGTAGCACTTATAGTCGTCCTCTGGTCCGTCCGTCTGTCTATCTGTTTGCATATAACGGTTCAGAAAATACCCAACTGAATGGTTTGAAATTTAATATATACAATCGTTGCAGAACTTTGTCGAGTAATTTCAAATTTTATGAAAATCGAATTGAATAAAAGATATTAATAAAAGTTTACATCATTCTATTAAATACTATCATACATAATTAATTCAATGATATCCCACGATAGGTACTGATTCTAGGTTGCCGTGGTGATTACGTAATATTTAAGATTGAGTCTTATTATTTCCGTATTACTGAATTTAATATATGTAATCGTAAGAAAAAAAAAGTATTCATGCAGTTTTCTATAAGAGTGCAGTAGCTATTGCCTGAATAAAACTAGCTATAATACGAACGCATCTCACTTGCCATGTTTAATGCCATATTTTCCGACTAGTTATTTACTGTACTAAGTCCCTTAAAAAAGGATCTGAATTATCTGTAGTTGAGTATACAGTGTGTCCACGTATAAACTGACAGACCTTTATTTTCGCAACCGTTGGTCGTAGATGCATACTTCCAATTACAAAAATGGTTTAAATAAGGTAAAGAATTGATTTTAAAGCGATTTGGGTCAAGAAAAACATTTATTGAAAAATTACGAAATTTAAATTTTTATACGGTCCCCCGGTCCTATAAGTGATATTTAGTAAAAATTTACTATGACACTAACAAGTAAGACAGAAAAAGTCCCATTCATCTAACATTAAAGTTGACCGAGTTATGGAACTTTAAAATGTATGACTTATACCACATTTTTGCAAATCAAAACAGATGATTTCAACCATGCTTTCAGGGGTCGTATATAAAATACTTAAACTTATTTAAAGGTATCCGCGGTTTGAAAGAAATCGTACAACTATTACGATTGAGTTAACTTTATTAGTAAATTTACAGATTAGTTAAAATAATTGTATTTTAGCATACGTTGTATTTTGTAAGGATTTGAGGCCATGATTTTTTTTAAACAAAAATTGTTATTTTCATAACGTTTTATTTAACTTGCAACAATCGTCTTTCCAGTTTAAAATTTGTACTCGAACTTTAACTGACTTTCAAATGTCTGATCGAAGTTAAAATTTTACATACATACTTAAATCCGATTACAATATGATATTATTATGATGCTTTTCGACGCTTACCATCTTATACATATTTATATTACACTGTAAAAAAAATTTCGCAACGTTCCTGGGAAAAAATGGGCAGCTGAGTTGCCCATTATTTCCAAGAAACATTTCTTGAAAATGACTGGTACTTTACTGTATATGTTAAAAACTTTCTACAGAAATGCCAGTAAGTTTCCTGCGAAATACCAGGAATATTTCTGTTGACAGCAAAACATTACTTACATATTCAAGGCTGGAGTAGCACAAGAGCGAAAAATGTCCAGACCAGGGATCGAACCTGGATACTTGGCGTGCCGTGCCAATGCCTTACCTGTTAGGCTATCCGGACCGATACCTGGCTGACATAATTCACTCTCGATGTTCGTTCCCTTCATTATGACATTACTGACATTTCACAGCATGCGGGATCCGCAGATGATTTTTACATTTCCAGTTGACAATTTTCGCTTTATTATCATTATTTGTTAGAATGAAAAAATATTTTGAAATTGACATCAAAATTATTATTTATAATTTACACGAAAAAATAAATTTTCAGTTAAAATTCAATAAAGTAAATATATATGTGATATATTGTTTCTGAACTTTGCTTAAAATATAAAAATATATAAATGTAAATAATAATTAGAAAAAAAATCTAGACATAAAATATTTTGGATTTTCGTCAGTGATTATGTTAGTTTACAAGTTAGATAAAATACATATAAATTTTCATGAAAAAAAAACCTAAACGTAATTGTATATTTTTTCCGAAAATAAAAAAAAAAATTCAAATTTGCAGCAATTCAAAGTGTCAAATATATGTCAAATTTAAATCAAATGTAATAAAGTGTTAAAATATAAAATTAATTAAAAAAGAAAAAAAAAGTCAAGAGGTAGCATCGAACCCGGGCCGTACGGGTGGCGTGCAAGCTTTCTGCGTCCACACCACGAAAGACACATTGAGAGCTGCAAACTAATGGGTATTTGAAACGTATGCTAAAACTCGGCATCTAATTTCTGAAAATCTAAGGCCCATTTGAAGAAATCCTTTCACAAGAATAATTAGAGATAAGAACTCTAAAACATACTTTAAATTAATCAAAATAGGTGAGAATCATATTTGATTGTCCCCTGGTTAATGCAGATCCAAATAATAGGTGTATTTTTTTTTACACAGTCTGCTCGTTAAAGATTTCACAGACAAGTACGAGAGATAATCTCTTAGTGATGTCACAGAGGTATTGTATTTTCATCTGAATTATCTTGACAATAGAGACGTAAAGGATTATGTCGTCTATTGATTTATTTGCATTCCATATTGATTTTTTTACATTCATTTAAGGAATTCGTTTTCGACACTCGCGCGCGAGCAACGGATTATAGGGGAAAAAAATAATAAATGGCGGCCGCAGCGTTTTGCTGTTTCCAACTTTTGTTCAGGAACGTTTCAGATAAGAAAACCAGAATTTCACAGGAAAGAGCTAAATTATTCTGAAAACCTGATAAAAGGCGAAACGTTCCTGGATTTTACATGGAAAGTTACCATTTTTTTTTACAGTGTAGAGGATTACACAAGAAAAAATTCGGATAGATTACCGTTAACATGTTTAAAAAATGGTTTTAGATTAGATAACAAAAACCTGCGATGGTTGGGTTTTTTAACTTTTATAATTACGTTTCATGTATTTTTTAACGCTAAATAAAAAAAAAATTACCTTCACGTTTAACCATCATGTCAAGTTTTTTCGAAAATCGTTAATTTCAATCTTAAAAAATAGCGAAAAATCTTATACTATAAAATAGATGTAAGACTTTTTATTCAGTTTACTTTTATTTAATTCAATAATTTATTCAATTTTGTAGCTTATACTGGGTTTCTTACAGCTAAACAGCTTCAAGGGTCCGTTGAGGTTGGGAGGGGAAGGGGTGATAAATTTTAACTTTGAGCTTTTTAACTTTGAAATTTGCGATTTGAGAAAAATCTTGACGTGATGGTTTAAAATGAAAATCATTTTCAGATTCAGCGCTAAAAAATACATATGAATCAATTTTCAAAACTAAAAAACATGACACAACCCAAAATTTGAAAGACGGTGTAATCTAACAGCATTTTAAAATATGTATCATTTTTGTGAAGAATTGAAGCTGTTGTTTTTCATCCTTTTATTCATCCAACCATTTTTTAATATATCTGACGAAATTATATTTCGACTAAATTTGTGAATGACCCCTAATATGCAGCAAAAAATATGCTCCAACTTTAAACAGCTATTACTCGGTCAATTTTAATCGTAGAATAACAGGACTTTTTTTGCCTTACTTGTAAGTGTAACAGGAAACTTTTACTAAATAAAACTTATAGGACCGGGGGACCGTATAAAAATTTAGATTATGTAATTCTTCGCTAAATTGTTTTTTCGCTTCAAACTTTTTTTATCTTAACTCTGCACATAATTTTGACTATTTTTGTAATTGGAAGTATGCATCTAGGGCCAACGGTTACGAATATGAAGGTCGGTCAGGTTATACGTGGACACACTGTATAGTCATACTGAAGATACACTCAATACATACGCATACTGCTACCATTATAACCCAGTCTTAATATAGTTTATAACTTTAATTTCCTTAATTGAATTTAATAAATTGTTGTAATATTATTAGGCTATGCACGTATTTGATAATACTGAAAATTTTAAATATGTAATTAAGAATGTATAAATATTTGAACGTTGAAAATATATTTTATGCAACTATTATTGCATACATAAATCAAACAATTTCCGTTAGTTTATATCAAATACGCACTGAGGAAATGTAATTATTTTAATTTACATTTTTAAAATGGTAAATCCCATAAACATCTGAAAATCTGGGTCAAATATTATTTACCAAATTGCATGTTTAAAATTTTAATATCCGTGCTATTTTACAAGATTGTTGCAATCTTCTACTTTTTTGGAAAGCCGTTTCTAAATTTTTACTTCTCCATGTTTTCTTTTAGAAAAGAAGGAATAGTATGCAGTATTCAAAATTATGAATTAGGAAAATTGCATATAGTTTCAAAACAGTTAAATTTAATTCGAAACATATATGATTACTTCTAAGTATATTCACCACTTTATTTAAGCATTACCAGGCGAAATCAGACACCGAAGTTTGATATACCGAGATGAGAGAAACGCTGTATTTAGCATCTACACACGCAGACCAGAAACTGCGTTTATGGGAATCAAAAGTGATTAGATACGCCTTTACTACAGACGTGATGGAGACGTTCTGATGTAACCTTTCCTGAACGTGAAATAATTCGCATATAAATATTCCCCTGTGAAATCGCATTTGATTCTTCATTAATTTTGAATATGCAAGAACATAAACTTAACTTTTGGAATGTGCTTAATATGAAACTGGTGAGAAATAAGTACATAATTTTATCACGAAATGAAAGAATTAAAGATCAATTGACTTTATTTTTACAATTTTTGTGTGAATACAGTTTAAGTAGTTTGTAAATATTAAAGCATCACAGAATTACTTCATTTCTTCCGTTGTCTAATTAAGAATTATTTCCTCCAGCTTGTAAGAAAAGTAAATGATTTTCTAAAAAATATATAAAACATGTTTCAAGTGATTTCCTTTGCTTTTATTCACTTATTTATCGACATTTGGCATATTGTAGCAACAGTGATTTTGCACAACATAATATTTTTGGGGGAAACGGTAACTCACATACAATTTAAATAAATTATACTAAAAAAATATTTTTAAGTCAATCTTATATTATAATCTAATAAAAAGGAAAAAATATTGTCGGGCAACTGATTGAAATAAATGCCTTTTTTAAAAGAGATAAATTAAATTGCGAGTGATTCTTTTATCAGTTTGTTTAAAAAAATAAATTTGACATGCAATTTTTAATCCAGCTGCCTGGAAAGAGAAAAAATCATCGATTTTATTTTCTTGAGGCTATAATCCACATCCCTTCACACTTTACGCGTAACTGAAAGATGGCACTTTTACCAACCATGCCACTGTCAAATCGAGGAACATCAGATTGTTTCCGAAACAATCAATAGCATTTACGTGATCAAGTAAGTAATGGTATTTACGTACACTTTTTTGTACAAATGTTCTTGAGCAGTGAGGGTTAGCGGAGGTAAATTTCAAATATATATATTTGTTTGAAGAATATTGTATTGTCACCTTCACTACGCCACACTGCCAAAAATTAAGTAAATTATCCCACAGGAAGTTCGTTAAAATTAGATTGCATGATTTGAGCCGAACGGATACTCAAGACAAGTTAAATAAAAGCTTGTAATTACATAAGTCGTTTAAAACACTAAAAGACCGAATTTTATAACTACAAAATATTATGTATTTACTATTACTCGTTTATAAAATAATTTAGGCTATTTTGCACTAATACATTATTTATTTCTAATAATTAAAAAATGTATTGCATTTTTTTAACCATATCTGTATTGGAAATTTTTGTTATGATTTACTTGTTTTCTTACTGTATTAATAAACAGTCGGCAAAAGGAGAAAAAAAACTGTCATCATATTTATCTGACATCATAAGAATTATAAAGTTTTAAAATTTGAAACTGTCGACCTTAAATCCGTTTGTTATCGTTTCAAAACAGCATAGGAAAAAAAAAACTTTTTTAAGCATAACTAAAAAAAAAAAACTTATGAGGTAAGATTTTTGGAATAGAATATAATTTTGCAATCGCACATTTGAGCTTCTAAAAAGCGACTTTTTGTTAAAAAATTCATACGTTACACTTTATATTGTTTTAGAAAATTATTTTTAAAAATTGTATATTTTAGAAATATTGTAACTTATGATTTTTTTTAAATGGGAACCGACTTCTAGAAGTTTTAAAACGGGAATCTAAAATATCACTTCATTGAGCTAAATAGTTTTGGAGTTATGCTTAAAAAATTACAGGCATTGTAATTCGTTTTATAACTACTAATAATGAATTTAACATTAAGATTTCAAAACTTTAAACTTTCATAATACCTAAACTATTTGACCGCGTGAGTTCTTGTTTGTAATCTAAAATAACATAAATATGATATCAAAATTAGGTATTCGAATTGAAAATGTCATAGTTTGGTCCGAATGCGGCATGAAGACGATCCCCTAATTTTTTTTTTTTTTTTTTTTTTTTTTTTTTTTTTTTTTTTTTTACATAAATTGGAATTAGATATAATTTCTAGTCGACTGGCTGTTTTCGTATTCTGATGTAACCATATGCGAGATTAAGCGGTGTATAGTGTGCCCCAATACTGTACTTAGGTAATGATATCTGATAACAAAATTCCTCCCGGAGATAACTTATAAACCTTTAGTTTACGTGCTGTATTTTCTATTCTTGCTAAGCAAAAATGCCGAAGATAAAATTATAACTACTTGGGATTCAATTCCAGACACTAAGAGCTGTAGATTCTAGCAATTGCTATGTGATTTTTTTTTCTGCGAGACGTTCTTTTCGGAAATATATAACATAAAAAAATCAAGCAAAAAACTCTTGCCAAATGAGTCCAATTGAACTTGCATTCCTTTAAAAATAACCATGTACGAAGCTGATATAAATTGTTTGGCATCTAAGATGAGACAACAGAAATAATATTTAAAAAATAAATTTCTGAAGTATAGCATTAAATATTATCCATATTTTTAAAAGCTAAAAACAAAATTTGAAGTAATTTTGATTCATTTTTATTTGACCCATTAAAATTTTTTATTGTTGGCACGTTATGATCACGTAAAATATATTTTTGGAAAATCTGGCACTTGGATGTGAAAAGTTTCGCCGTCCCTGGTATATGTTAAAAAATACGCACAAATGAAATGCATAACCTTATTTTTTTTTTTATTCAGTTAATGATACGATTTTTTAAATTAAACGCAAATTCTGATTTCAGAATTGCATTTCAAAAAAGATATTCAAATAATATAATGATATTCAAATAATATATGTATGATATAATGTAAAAATCTTCTTTCAAATTTATTTAACTTTAATTGAAGTAATAGTTATAGCGAACTTTTATTTAATTTTTAATTCCAAAATTCAGATATTGACACTTGAAAAAAAAAACTTGTGTAAATAAATCGAATACTTTTTAATTAAAAATAAAATATATAAATGAAACTTTCAGTTAATCCTTTATCTAGTTATAAAGATAATTAAGTTTTTTTTATTTAAAAGTTATTGAATGTATACTTTTAAGGATGTAAAGTTTTCTATTGTTCATTAAGATAATATATTAAACAAAGGTTATCATTTTTCATTTTTTTATGTCGATCGATAGGAAATTAGTACTTTCTAGTTTATTTGTGCAATGTAAGAAATTTATGTAAAGTAATTGGTTGGAACATGCTGCCTCGAATTTTATGGAGTAATTTAACTTATAGTATAATGGTGCAATTTAAACTGATATAACGGTGTTATATTGTGTATTAGTGTAAGGTAACATCAGTTATATCGGTTAAATTACTCAACAAAATGGTGGCAGCCAATTTTATGGAGTATCGCTACGTATATTTTTTTATACATTGTTGTCTGGTTCTTTATTTGAGAATAAGATTACACGTATTCTCTTCATCAGGAAAATATTAAATTTACACAACATATTTTGAAAACAATTAGTTACATTTGAATTAACAAACAAAACTGCATTTTAACACTTTTAGTGCGGGAGTCGACTAATGTCGAAATCTAGGAGTTGGGTCCTGTAGACTACAGTGAGACTAATGTCAGACGGGCGTCTTTTTTGCAGTTTTTTTGCTTATGTATTATCCATTCAGAATGCGTATTATCCATTCACAATGCTAAGCAGTGTGAATGGATAATACGTAAGCAAAAAATCAGCAAAAAAGACGCCCGTCTGACATTGGTCTAAGCGTCGACAAAAGTCGCCTAGGCGTTCACGGCGTGTATTGTGCTGACTGTAGTGCGCCATGGGCTTAGCAGTGATGACGTACTGCGCCTGCCTAGTGCAGTAATTTGGCTATAACCAAAACCAGTAGCGTTCCTTGCGTGTACATTGTTTTTGTGGTTATGTGTCATTTTATTGATGATTTTTATCTTTGGAAATCAAAATAATTATTATGGCTTAATCTCGTACTGGATCTTCTCAACGTCAAAAACTATACCTGTTGTTTTTGAATAAATCGCTTCTTTGGTCAAAATATTCCGCACAGGGCATTAACAACCCTCCAAAAAATTCCGCACTGAAAGGGTTAAAAGCAGGTACCGAATGCAAAATAGCAATGTTCTTCTTAGGTCTGCAGCCCCGGTTTTACAGTTACTGTAATTTACAGTCTCGGTCTCGATACTACCCATATTAAAATCATTGTATCTAACTGACCTGATCCGTGCAAAAAATAGTAAAATTTGGCTCAGCCGAAAAAGTTTTACCAAACATTCATATTTTAAATCGCTATTGTTTTACAATTAAACTTTAAAATTCATTTTTAAAGGATAGTAGATTTAAAGAAAATAAATTAAAATACTTGTTTGGTTTGTGTTTATGACGGCCAATTATCAACACGAGGGATATGGGCCCTGGGGGAGTGCCCTTCGTGGGGGTCTTTCTAAGGGAACCTAACCCGTATTTACGCATGGGAATCCACGGTTTTGAATAAAACCACGAAAACTCCGAAACGGTTAGTCGACGGGCGCGATTGGGTTCGAAACCAGGACCTCCCGTCTACCAGCTTCGAGAGCAGAACCTCTCAGCCACTGGTGAGGCATATAAATCAAAATGCAGTAAAACCAGTAAAAAAGAACCTGACGATAATGATGAATTCTGTCGCAATGGCGGAATTCTGTCTTAAATGGAAAAATATGTTGATACATGCAAAATGAATATAATAGTACCTATGAATATAATAAGCCTATGAATATAATAGTTACAGCTCCTAAGAAGGGAGCTTGTCTAACGGATTTTTTTCTTTCCCATGTGATTCCGTCTTAGAAGATTTTACTGTATAGCATTTTTCAAAAGTCTGCAAAACATGGAATATGGATTAATGATATTAAAGGATAAATGAAACTTTTACATACAAATAGGGATTCCTTAAAAGTAATAAATATCGCAGCCTTTGGCGCTTCTTGAAAAATGAAGATTATAAATATGAAAAAGAAAAGCTGTAATATGTATTTTTGATCAGTCCTCCATACGAAAGAATTTTTAACCATATCGACGTAAAAAAGTATATTTTGTCGAAATTCAGTCAGGCCGAGCCGCTATCGGGCTAAGATGTTAACTTTTTCCCAGGCTGGGTAGAACTTTTTTTTTCTATGTGTCGGCTCAGGAGCGGGCCAGGATATTTCGACCGTTACTGACCGTTACTCTAGTGCAGATCTCCAGCATATTTTGAAAGCAGATTTAACGTAAAAATCTATACGCTGCTATTTTATGTCCGAAGAAGAGGTACTGTCTTAAATCGACTTTTAATAACGTACAATATGTAGATGATCCCTATTTTGCATTCAGAATGAGTCAATGACTCGTCACTCAGAGGCATAGCTAAATGGTGTAAGTTACGAATTTTGGATTTTAATATCTCTGCTAGTTTTTCAGATATCGAGATGAATCTTTTTATGTTTAAATTATAAATGGATAAGGAGAAATTTGGAAATTTTAATCTACGCGGGCTGTGTAAAAATTTAGTTTTTGCATTTTCTCCAATAGACCCGCCCCCTCCCCCCATGGCGTTGCAACTCATGCCATTAAATTTTGCACATTTTTCTAATGAAACTTTTCAATTGGAAGTATGTGTCAGGGACTACAGATATTTTTTCAGGGCGGGGCGGGGGTTTGAAATAAAAAAAATTTCCAACTTGAAACAAATTGCTCTATTTTTCGACTGAAAAGATATGTGCAATGTGCGTTTAATGATAATGATACTTAAACAATTTTCTTTCCAAAGAAAAATACTGAAACTAAAAACATAAAAATTATAATTTTCTGGTTCATTTAATGAAAGTTTTTGTCTTCTATTGTGTAAGAGTCATAATTGTACTTCATATGAAAATTGCCTCATGATATTTTGAGATTTTTGAGAAAGGAACATAGTTTTGGAGGAAATAGATTACAGACAGTGTTGATGGACAACAGTAGATAAATTCAGATTTGGTGGATGTATGATATTTTCGTAGCACAAAGAAACACAATGACAAATTGAGTCCAAAAATAGTCTGTTGTTTCGACCTTTATAAATCACCCTGTATATATACAGTGCAACCTCCCTGTGCGACCACCTCTATTAAGCGACCCCCTTCCCGAACGATAATTTTTTCATGGAACGAAATTTATTCCCATAGGCTCAATACTAATTTTACCTCCATTCAGAGACCATCCCACTTGAACTCCGCGAGCGACCCATTTCTTTGAAGAGAATGAAGCAAATTCAGTTTTTTCCTGGCCGCTTGAAGAAGGTTTTATTAGAAAAATAATTCCGAGGTGCGCATTTTTCATCAAACTTCTAGACCAAGTTTAGATATTTTTTTTTTTTATTCCGGTAAGTTTCAAGCGTTTAAACCCGTTTGTGCTTTTTTAGGTAATAAACTTAACTTTGATGAAGAATTAAGAATGACTGTCAATAAACTCCCTTACCCTATTCTGTTAGGAAACTAAAAAGTTAGGTTCTCAAAGAAATAGATAAATTAATAAAATTGTTAACATTTTTTCACGTTCAAAAAAAAAAAAAAAAAATGCATTTATTTACTGAACTTCGAAAGGACTTGCAAATAAAGTTATGAAAGATAAAACCGTATAATTAAAGCAAACTTCAATATATTAATTTTTTAAACTCTGCAGTAATTAACTTATGTAATTAACTTTTGTTTTGATACTTAAACTTTTATTTCTTTCATAATGTGAAAAATAAATTTTATTAACATTGATTGTTACTTTTTTTCAACAATTAAAATCTAGATTTAACCATGACCTCCATTAAAAGATCACATCTCGAAGCGACCAATTTTTATTGGAATGGAACGTTTACTGTATCTAAACATTTGAACGGTTGGTTAAATGTGTTTATGACGGCCAATTATCAACACGAGGGATATAAGCCCTAAGGGGGGTGCCCTTCGTGGGGTCTTTCTAAGGGAACCTAACCCGTATTAACGCTTGGAAATCCAAGGTTTGAAGAAAACCACGAAAACTCCGAACGATTAGGCCGACGGGCGCGATTGGGTTCGAACCCAGCACCTCCCGTCTACCAGTTTCGAGAGCAGAACCTCTCGGCCACTGGTGGGGCCATTTGAACGGAGAGTGGTTTTAGAGTCTAGGTGTCATGGTCGTGGAAGATATACAAACTCTTTCGGAATTTCTTTCCTTCGGTTGGCTGCAATAGGTAGCTTTTAACTTTTAGTAATGAAAGCAACCAAAAAGAAAAAGAACAGTATTTCGTCATCAATAAACGACTTCTGCATTTCCTTTATCAAAAAAGTATAATGCAATTCTTTATATTAATTACACCAAAAAATTTTAAACATTTCAACAAACCATATCCAGTCAATAATTGATGCATAATTTGTTAAACTAATTAAAGTGCAAGCACCGCAATATTGTAGGCATATTATAAAAGTTTCTGTTGTACCAGACAGGAAGCGATAGTTTAGAACTTTCGAAAAATTAGATTTATTGAAGCCAAATTCAACTTTTGAAAGTACGTCAGTTTAACAAAGCACGATGATCTCATAATATTTCAGTATTGAATGAAAGAATTAATCTATTTAAAATTCCAGCAATAATTATCCAAAAGTTATTGAACGCAACTCCCATGTTTAAATCAGTTATAAAGTTGACACTCGAATTTTTCAGTGCATTGTTTACGCTTTATGAATTTAACAGGAGACTTTCTAAAATTTACTTCACATAAAAGGGACTTATAATTTTGAATAGGAATTTTTAATCAAATAAAATAAACTTTTTCGGAGACTTTTAAACTTACGCATGAAAAATAGTAAGGAAAATTCTTATTGAATTTTAAATCTGAGTATTTCTCTATCAAGAATCGGATCTTCTAATTCGGATGCAGAGAAAAGTTTTATAAAATTGTAAGCCATTTGCAAAAATATAGACATATTATAAATGAATTACGAAATAAATGAATTATGAATATTAGAGCAGAAGAAGATGAGGGTAATAAGTGACAAGCCGAGTAATGTGAGGCAAAAATACCTTTTCTTTCTTCATCTTTTTTTTTCATATAAGAAAAGGGTTATTCAAAAAACGTATTATTCAGCATATTTGAAGTCTTGATAAAACACTTTGATTACATTATTTTTTAAGGTTCCGTACTTAAAAAGTAAAAACGGAACCATTATGAGATCGCTCTTGTGTCTGTCTGTCTGTCACAGCCAATTTACTCGTAAACTATTGAACGTGGACAGTTCAAATGTGAGGAAGTAATAAAGACTATTGACCCACATATTTTCCGATTATTAAACATTCATAAATATATTTAGTAAAAATGTAGAGGAGCTAATTATGCTACTTGAAAAAAAAACTCTTGTCTTTGTATATCGTGTGGGGTATTGTCTGAAAGCTTTCGTAACGTTGAACTCAAAAATACATTCCTTTTAATTTTAGGTATTATATTTTCAAAGATATCGTGGAAAATGTAGCGCAAAAATATGTTCCCCCCATCTAATTCCGAATATGCTGAAATTAAAATTAGGAAAAAATTAGAGGTAGTAGACGTTAATTTAAACCTTGCCGGAAAATTATAGCGATCACCATAGGTCACATAGTTTTTGAGAAAATCGCATTTTTCTGTTACACACAAATTTCGATTTACGGGCATTCAGAAAAATTGTTGAGCATCGCTGAAGGTACTCATCGTATAAAAGCAAGTATCGTAAGTATAAAAGCATTGTTGATAATGATTTTCCAAAAATATCGTCAGTAATTAGCCTATGTATTAACCGTTAAAGATACTGCCAGTTCGGACTTACATAATGACGTACTCTATGCTGGTTAACAATTTTAATGATATATATGGGTAATGTAATTCCAGTAGCAATATAAAAGCAATAAATATCAGATTGTTAAAAACAGACTAGCGTAAACGCATCGGTAGTGGGCCACTTAAGGACATTTATCTTCTTATTATTAAAGTATTTATGAATTCTAAATGATTTTTTTTTTTTTTAACGTAGTCCTAACCTTCATGTATCGAAATAAACATTCAAAGTTTCAAAATATATTATACTTTGGAAAAAATGAAAAATAAAAAAAGTTATCTTCCTCGATGCTCCAGTAGTGGGCATAGTAAATTTTTGATGCACCAGTAGCGGGCCCCCCAGAAGTGGGCCACTCCAGTTTTGAGTTTAGTGTGAAAATACTGAAGTTATACTTTTTTTACAGTTCTAGAATAGGATGTTCACAATAATGAAATCATACATAGAAGTTTAGATTATTACTTAAAATAATCTCACTAGTAAATCTGCAGATCAGGGGCCTCAATTTCAGTTCTGTAAATCAATTTTAATTTTATCTCACTTTACATAAAAGCTAATGTCCTACAAGCTGCAAAGTAATTTAATAGATTATATACGGGCTGTCCTTTCGTATCGTTTAAATATAGCTAATTCCCAAGAAGCTTAGTTTTAGAGGTATAATTTTAATTGCTGAACTATTTCACATGTTTTTCATCATGTGAAAATCCATTTCCATCAAAATAGTTACATTTTCTTAATGTTACGAAATTTAATTTTTGTACAGTTTTTGTGATCTATAAGTTATATTTAGAAAATATGCTTATATGCTTTCACTTGTTAAACAGTAAATATTCCCATATTCTGTGATCAAGACTTTCTGAATTGTGCTACAATGAATTTTATGAATTTTCAACGATTTCTGACATTAAAATTCATTTTCTGTGTTTTGTACCAGAATGGTACAAATGGTAGAAAAAAATTTATCAGTTTTTATCCACAATAATAGTAGACAATTTAGCAACATTTATTTAAATCGAAATACATAGCTTTTGTTTTCTCTAAATAACAGTCTGTTGTATTTTGTAATAAAAAAAAAAAAAAAAAAAAATCCGCCTAATTTGTTATTTCGCAGTGGTGATAAATAATAAGACAAATAAATAAACAGGATAATTAAAAGCTGAAATGACTGCAAAACAAAATGATTTATCCAAAAACGAAAAAGATCTCAAAATGTGAGAGGGGTTTATAGTCAATTTATTACAAAGAGTACTTTAGGTTGAAACTTACAATGAAAGAGAGGCATCAGACTGGTGCGATAATTTCCAAGGTCTCCTTTTTTTTATCGGCTATTTTTTTAACTCTTCATTTTGAATTTTTCTTTTTTCTCTTTCAGTTTTTTTTCTGCATCTTTAGCATTTTTAAGGCCTCTATTCTTATAATATTGAAGCATTTAGGGAGAAGCCACAACTGCAGAAATTTTCTCTCTTTTTCTTTGTGTTATCTTCCCCTTCTGGCCAAAATAGAACTCTTTTGAAGGGAGATGGTACATTTCTAGATGGCCCACCATTTGAAAGCACTGAATGGCTCCCAGTCTCAGTTGATGTTTCTTGAATGAAAAGGTTCACGTCAGCATCTTCAACAACTGCTCTTTGCTCCTGATCAATACTTTCAGTATCAACAGTGTCAATAGGCTATTCAGTGTACGCCGCCTCAACAGATATGACTGGTGTATCCTATAACAAGTAAAATGTAAAACTGGAATAAATAATAGTAAAAAATATATAATCAATTGTTTTATACCCAAATTGTTTTGCGATAGATTACCTAAGAAATTGGATCCATTGTCAAAGTTTCCTTTATCTCCAACCATAAGTAGTAAAGATCTGTTTGCTCCACAGAACCTTTCAATTTGCCTTTATTTTCTGAGAAAGATTTTATTCATCTTCTCCAATTTTATCTTCAAGAACTTCCAAGAAAGAAGCCATTTCTTCCTCCTTTATTGGTGATATTATCACATTCTTTGATGTTAGCGTGGATTCAACTTTTACTTTCTTTAGATCCCATGGAACTAGTCCACTTGCTTTGAATCCATTCACAATGGTTGCAGATGTTAAACGATCTAGTGCTGATTTTAGGACTGGTGTAAACTCATGTTTTTGCATCTGTATGCCTTCATGAGTTATTCTGAAGTGCACTACTTCCTGTTGCCAAGCACTTTTAAGAGTATGGAAAACAGAAATGTTCATTGGTTGCATTAGGTATGTGGAATTTGGGGGCAAAGCTACCATTTCAACTCCCTGAACCGAACAGAAAATTCTTAGATTCAAAGACATGTGAGAAGTATGTCCATCCATAAATAACACTACAGGTTTTTCCATGCAATGCTTCTTTAAATATGGCTCAAAAATTTAAACCTTTATTGAGTATTGAACCTTTGAAGTATAAATTATTTTAGATATTAATTTCTTTTAATAATCATATGTCTGATGCTTAGTGAAGTTGTATTTTCGCTGCTCCAGAAGTGGGCTCCTGGCCCACTACTGGTTCTGATGAACAAAATACTAAATAAATTATATACAAAGTCTTAGAACCTTAAAAAAATACTTAATTAAAATAATTTAACCTTAAAAAAACTTTTTGGCATGTGCTCCAGTAGTGGACCACCACGCCCACTATTGGTACAATTTAAGAAGTTGTGATCCAGAAGTGGGCCACCCCTTAAAATCAATCTAATTTTCAATTTTTAAGTTTTCAGCTAATCTAACAAATTATTTACAATGTAATCGAGTATATCAACGGCACTTTAATTCAAAATAAATCATAATATTAAAGAAACAGCGCTTTAGATAAAACTTTATCTCTTAATGAAATCACTAAGAATTTGCCAAAAAATCTGAGTTTGAAGACATTCCAGAAGATAAACAAATAAATCTACAGGAAAATAACAATTAATTCCAAACTGTTTATGGAAAGTTAACACTTAAGGACTTTAACTAATCAGATTTCTTTCATTCGTTTTTCTGAAATGAATTGTGAGCTTGTTTTTAAACTTTGAAAGTTAGTGGCCCACTACAGGCACGTGGCCCACTACCGGTGCGTTTACCCTAATTTAAGTAGTCTCAGGAAAAATTGGAAAAAATGAAAAAAAAATGATCATTTTCGACATTTAATGTCTTAAAATGTATATGATTCTAAAACACAATTTTTATTAGGATGAAAGATATAAGAATGTTCTTTCATTTCATGTATTTAAAAAATTTCAAGATGCAGAATTAGTATTTATAGAAGGCTCGAAACTGTCAGACATTTGTCGAGCAGAAAATTGGCATAACAGCTTAGGCGCAGCTTATGATTACAAAATAAATATTGCAACTAGAATGTGCTTACTTATACTTCAGATTCTATTAATTACCCTGAATGTAATTAAATTTGTATATAAAGCATTTTTTTTTTAAATGCAAAGTTATATGTAGCTACTACAAATTTTTGAAACTTTCAACAGTATAATCACCTAAAAGAAATTTTTTTTGAACAATAAAAAGGAAATTTTTGGTTCAGTTCATACAGACTAACATGAAATATATGTTTTCAAAATTTCATGAAAAGATATTCAGAAGTTTTTGAGGTATCCTACGCGTTATGGCCAAAAACGTCATTTGGAGAAAAATGACTTCAAGAAGCAGCGGAAACTCCGCTTCAGCTATTGAGCGGGTGTAATTCTAAATGCCTTAACTTCTGTTCTAATGGGAATTTGAAGTAAACAATTATATCAAAATGTTCAGAAAAGATAGCAGTTTAACATCTAAAAAATTAAAATTTCTAAAATTTTGAAGCTTTAAGAGTCCTACGACCACTTAGTCACATGAATACTATGGGATTCGCGACTAGTTTGCATTGAGTAGATCTCTCAAAACGCCTCGAGTGACTTTAAAAGTTAACTAAAAACCTATCTGGAAAAACGCTGCAAGGACCAAAGCGGCGTTCCAACTTTGCGACCGCCTTTCGAAGCACGCTTAGCACAATGCGAAATTTAAACTGTGAACAAAGGTTTTGTTTTAGCTACACTGTAGAAAAAAAGGTTATTACTACGCTGAATTTAGATTCATGAAATGCCAAATGAAGCTTAAATATGCACTGCTTTTATTGTCAGTACCGAATTAAGTTCATCATAAACAGATTAGGATAATATTAAAAATGAGTTATATGGAATAGCTATATTTGATATTATTTAGGTTCCATATCTCTTTGAACTTTCATGGTATATCCATTTACACTTTTCTTGTATATACAGTTATTCCCAACCCTATAGTTGTATAGTTTTTTACAAAGCCTGAGTATTCTTTTAGCAACGGTCTTTTTAATAATACAATTACAAATTCACATATTTATTCTACGGAACCATCTGTACACGAGTAATGCTCGCACTTGACTGTTTATTTTCTATTTAACGAAATATCCTGTCTTTTTTTTTAACTTCTGTGCTGTGGGTTGTTGAGTTACAGGTGTCTTCCAACATTCATGCAAAGAACAAACAAACTTCTTAAAACACCATCAAAAATTTGTAAATGCGCTAGGCCTTTCGAAAGATCTGAGTCTTTCTTCGTCAGGCGCAAAAAAGACGTCCTTCTACTATGAAAGCAGAGGCAAGACTGAAATGAGAGACAAGGGAAAGGAAACAAGCTGAAGAAACAGCCAATAGGAAGTTAGAAATCAACAGCCAATAGGAAAGTAAAAGACAACAGCCTATCACAGAAGAGAATAATCAAAACAAAAGAACACAAAGTAGGAGGGGCAAAACAATGGGATGGGGAAAAATACATATAATCCAATATGGGAACACATGAAATTAAAAATGAATAAATAAATGAATAATATATATATTAAAAAACAGACTAATAATAATACAAAAATAAATTAAATGGTAGTACTGAAAAGGTTTTTCCAAGCTGCAGAGAGCATTGTGGAATCAGATTTATCATTAACAATAACATCACGATTAAGATAAATAGCTAAATTTTCAAGAAAGTCCAATTCAGAGATACTATTGGCATTAGAGATAATTTTAGCATTTTGAAAATTAAAGCTATGGCCGGAATCCCAAGAGTGCTTGGCAATAGAAGATTTAGAAAATTCTTGATTGATTACATAACGCGAGTGTTCTTTTAAGCGGATTTCGAGATTCCTTTTATTTTGACCAATATAAGATAAATCACAACCATTACAAGGAACTTTATAAATTCCCCATTTACGAAGATCAGGAACAGGAGATTTAGTGAAGGGAAATTTGAATTTATTGACAGGTTTAAAGATAATAAGTTTTAAAGTTCGACCCACATATTCAGTTTACTTTTGAATTAGAAAATTGTAATAAACTTCCTTTCCTTGATGTTTTAGTTACCAAATGCGATTCTTCTTTCAAAACTTGTGTTTATAGAAAACCTTTTTCTGTTTCTAACCCACCTCATGCTCTCTCAAATCATCCTGTCAACCAAAAAATCGGTGTTTTTTACACGTATGTAAATCGTGCTCTCAAAATTTGTTCCGATTCTGTATCCCTTAAGGAAGAGCTTAATTACTTAAAAACCGTTGCTGTCAAAAGAGGTTTTAATCCTTCTGTTATCAATAATGCTGTGAAGAAATTCAATAGACCATCTAACAGTTCTACTCTTTCCAAATCTGTCAAAAGCAAACCTGATAATTTGGTTGTCCTCCCCTTTTATCCTCCTTTATGTTTCAAGTTAGCTAAAGTTTTACGGCGTTTCAATTTTAACATTATCTTTAAACCTGTCAATAAATTCAAATTCCCCTCCACTAAATCTCCTGTTCCTGATCTTCGTAAATGGGGAATTTATAAAGTTCCTTGTAATGGTTGTGATTTATCTTATATTGGTCAAACTAAAAGGAATCTCGAAATCCGCTTAAAAGAACACTCGCGTTATGTAATCAATCAAGAATTTTCTAAATCTTCTATTGCCAAGCACTCTTGGGATTCCGGCCATAGCTTTAATTTTCAAAATGCTAAAATTATCTCTAATGCCAATAGTATCTCTGAATTGGACTTTCTTGAAAATTTAGCTATTTATCTTAATCGTGATGTTATTGTTAATGATAAATCTGATTCCACAATGCTCTCTGCAGCTTGGAAAAACCTTTTCAGTACTACCATTTAATTTATTTTTGTATTATTATTAGTCTGTTTTTTAATATATATATTATTCATTTATTTATTCATTTTTAATTTCATGTGTTCCCATATTGGATTATATGTATTTTTCCCCATCCCATTGTTTTGCCCCTCCTACTTTGTGTTCTTTTGTTTTGATTATTCTCTTCTGTGATAGGCTGTTGTCTTTTACTTTCCTATTGGCTGTTGATTTCTAACTTCCTATTGGCTGTTTCTTCAGCTTGTTTCCTTTCCCTTGTCTCTCATTTCAGTCTTGCCTCTGCTTTCATAGTAGAAGGACGTCTTTTTTGCGCCTGACGAAGAAAGACTCAGATCTTTCGAAAGGCCTAGCGCATTTACAAATTTTTGATGGTGTTTCAAGAAGTTTGTTTGTTCTTAGTCATTCACACCAGTTTTAACTTATTTTCTTATTCATGCAAAGACTATGTTAAATTGATTAGCGTATGGAAGATACATTTAAAAAAGCTTTTCAATACTACTTGTTAGATTAGGTATTAAATTTGCATTTTTGATTTACATGATATTTTAAAACATATATTTTATTTTATTTTATTTTATTTTTACGCAATAGAGTATCGTTATTTGTTCTAAAAATTAAAATACAGATCTACATATACACTATATGGCCAAAAGTCACCAGATACTTTCGATTTTAGACGTTTTGTCGAATATGTAGCTAAATTCTGGACGGATTTTTTGGAACTGCAGAAATATAAAGAATATGTTTGACCTCTTTATTTTCAGCGAAGGTTCGATGACAAGATCAATTAGGTCTTGTTTATATGAAGTTGAAATTGAATATTGTCTATTGAATATTGAATATTGGTCTCGTTTATACTGCATGTTGTCTTATTTGAAGTAAAGGAAAACATATTAAAAGATAGAATATTTTATAATTGGAATTAGATTCTTTTTTTTTAAGAATAATTGAGAGCTTAATTAATTAAAGCTCAATAATTTAATAACTGATATTTTTAAGAGGAAACGCTCAAATATATTTCAATAGCAAATTGAAAAAAAAAAAAATTTTAAAAAGCTCAAAATAATCTGTAGCTGCAGATATTTGATATTGCACAACAGTTGTATTAATTTGTTTAATAAAACCATGTATATGTCAACAAATGTAATGTTATTGTAATGGAGTTGACCGCTAACGAACTCTAAAAACTAAATTTGTCCAAAGCTAGTCCAATAACTAGGTGAAGGTAAGTAAATAATTTGTTTCCAGACAAATAAATGACTATGGTAGACTACATGTTCTGGAAATAAAAAGCTCCTGTTATTGAAACATTAAAGTTTTTATTACAGATCATTTACACTGAAGCAGGGAGGCGCCATTAAATCAAATCACACACAACCAGGAACAGAGAGCAGAGTGAGATACAAATACCAGTGTACATGAGTTTTAATGCGTTAGCATAAATTAGCCAACATCGCCAACATTTTCAAGAAAAAGATAAAAACAGACACAATATTTCCTGACATAGGAAAGAACCAATAAGAATTAATAGAATGATATTGCATATCAAGGAATAAAATTAGCATGATAACATTTCAATAAATATTTTCAAAAGTCAAGACAAGAACTCGTTTTGAGACTGTAAACAATAGTTTTATGTTCTAAAAGAGGCAATTTAAATTATATTTTGATAAATGATCTGGTTTTTCGAAAGGGAATTACTTTCTGATTATAAAACAAGCTTAATGTTTGATGCTGTTATGTAGAATATTTAATAAAGCAAATAGATTTTCTGGCTAAATTACATATGAAAAATATATATCATGAGTGAAAAGAGTTAGACTAGTTATTTATTATTATACACTTAACGTACGAATTTTGGATTGCACTGCGGAAGGAAATGCAAACGATTCATTTATTATGATATAATGCATTATAACATAACGGACAAATGCGTTATTTATCACAGATATAATTAATATTAAACCATACTGATCCAATATTTCACTGGAAAGAGACGTATTTTATTTAAGAAAGATTAAATAAATTATAGTGCGATGTGACATATGTAATACATTGATTTGCTTGTTATTAAGACTGAATAAAGGAAAATATATTAAAAAAAGATTATTTTGTGATAGGAATTAGATTATTTTTTAGAAGAATTGAGAGATTAATTAATTATAGATAAACAATTTAATAATTGATATGTTTAAGGGGGGGGGGAGCTCAAATATATGTGATTAGACATCACAGTTACTTTCAGAAAATTTGACAAATTACAATAGAAAAATCTAGTGCAGCTAGAATAGACATATATTAAATATTTTATTAAATATGAGCATTTGTATAACATACTTTTTAACGTGTATGCGTGAACTATACCAAAAATTTTTTAATCATGATTTAGTGGTAAACTCTATAGAGCAAGTCACTAGAAAGACTAGTCGAATGTAGTGAAAATTCAGAAAGATACGACGATAGAGAGAGCTGGATTTCAGTTGCTTTCTAAAGGTAGCTGTGTGATAAAGGATTTTCCACAAATGTTCATTTTAAATTTTTATAATGTTTATTTTTATTCATGCTATAGTTCTTTTGGAAAACCGCCAGAACGAGCCTATACCAACAGAAGAGATTTATCAAAGTCTACGCATTATTTTCAAAACTACTCACTGGCATTTCTTAAGTACTAACTAACTCCTTCATGTAAATGTATAACAAATTAACACCATGTAATAATACAGTGAAACCTCCATGTACGACCAACTCCATTAGGCGACCACCTCCCTGGACGACCATTTTTTCATGGAACGAAATTTATTCCCATAGGCTCAATACCAATTTTATCTCCATTCAGAGACCATCCCAGTTGAACTCCCTCCATGACAGACCGATTTCTTTGAAGAAAATGAAACAAATTCCTTTTTTTTCCTGGTCGCTTGAAGAAGGTTTTATTAAAATATATAATACCGGAGAGTGCATTATTCATCAAACTTCTAAACTAAGTTTAATTTTTTTTTTATCCCGGTAACTTTTAAGTGTTAACCCCTTTGTGCCTTTTTAGACAATGAATTTAACTTTGATTACAAATTAAGAATGACGGTCAATAAACTCCTCTGCCCTATTCTGTCGGGAAACTCTGAAAGAAATAGACAAAGTAATGAAATCGTCATTATTTGTTCCCCTCCAAAAAAAATTGTATATATTTACTGAACTTGGAAATAAAAGTTATAAAAGATAAAACTGTAAAATTAAAGCAAAGCTCAGTGTATTTATTTTTTAAACTCTGCAGTAATTAATTTATGTAATTAAATGATACTTGATACTCAAATCTTTGTATTTTTTCCTAACGTGAAAAATAAATTTTAGTAACATTGTTACCATTTTTCAACAATTAAACTCTATATTTAAACATGACCTCCATTAAGAGACAACCTCTCGGAGCGACCAATTTTTATTGGAACGGTACGTGGTCGCTTTAGGAAAGTCTTACTGGACACTAATTTTTATTGGTAAAAGGCATAAATTAAAACAAAAACAGTAAAAATAGGTTTATTCAACTTTTTACATGTTTCGACTCTACCCGACTCATTTTCAAAACAAATAAGTGACTCGGATAGGTCGAAACATGTAAAAAGTTGAATAAACCTATTTTTACTGTTTTAAAAGTTGTAATTTACACCTTTTAGCTATAAAATTTAGTATTTTAACTCCTTTGTTGGAAGTCAGTTAATAAAGGACAATTTGTGAAAAAATCCTTAGCATCCGTCTCCTTTCGTACACAACCGAAATTCAGCTTACTCTATCGCCAATTACATTATGAATTTTTAAAATATTGCACGGGTCTTTTTTTAGTAATTGCTCAATAGAGTCTTCCAAATCATGAAACACATCTTTGGTACAGTTCGCGCATGTACACTTAAAAAAATTCTATATCACTGCTCACATTTAATTAAATTTTTAACATATTCTTATTCCAATAATAATATGTTTTTCTGTTCTATTTCGCCAAATTTGGTTGAAAATCCTGCATGCTATAAACAAAAAATACGTAAATAATTCTTAAATTTTTTAAAGAAATCGTTATATCTCTGTGAATACACGTGTTATTCCTACACAAATGAATACTAATTTAGTACAATATCTGCATAGTTTAGTGCTGCAGCAGCAGATCATTTATTTTAGAGAGGGATTTCAAATGGAATTTTTTCTTTAATTTTTTGTTGGTCCCCTGATTTCCCTTGTGATTAAATGTTCGCTGACAAATATGAGGCCAGGCATGTTCTTTATAGTCCTGAATTTCCAGAAGGATTGATAAGTACACCTTTAGATATTGGATAAAAGGTGTAAAATCGAAAGTGTCCGGTTATTTTTGGCCATATTATAGAATTGATAAAAAATATGTATTTCTCGCACACTAAGTTTAGACAAAAACCTAAATGTGAAACGTTAAGCAGGGTTATGTAGATTGGATGTTATTACCCAGGGAACACGAGAAAATATGGAAATAAGATATATTTGTGAAAATACGTACCTCAAAGAATATTTCATAATTTACATTGTAGGATAGGGATTGGCATTTTATTAGTCAAAAACTCTCATGACAATTATATCTAAAACTTTGAACTATTTGAGACTAAAAATATTTTATTGTGAAAAATCTCTTGAATAGCTCAAAGTGTAAATATTTTAAACAAACAAATATACACACACGTACACATATAATATATGTATATAAGGATAATGTTTTTATTGTTAATAATGATTGAAACATATAAGCTTTATTTTAGCACCCTTTTTATATTTTTTAATTTATATTAATTATTTATTATATGGGTTATTTATATATTTATTTATATGGGGTTTTTTGTCTGCTTAGTATTACCCCTGTCTAATAATTTTGACCCTATTTTTTACACTTGTCCACAGATCTTTCCACATGTGACATATTGTCGAAAAGCCCTGTGACCGTTTATTCATGTTATGTGCTCCCGAGACCCTCCACCAAATTGGCCCCCAAGGGGCATGCCGCAAATTTTAGATAAGTGCCCCCCGGAGGGCAAATTTGGTGGAGGGGCTCGAGAGGTGCATAGCATGAATAAGTGGTCACAGGCCTTTCCAACTATATGACACATGTGCGGGCCAGCAAAAGTTAGAAAAATGCCCCCTATTGGGTCTACTATCGCGCCTCTTGGAATACATCCTCCCCTTTCTCTTTGAAATACCGTTTGCAGAAATGTGTTACTGTGCACGGTGACTATATAGAAAAAGACTAATGCAATGTAGCAATTTCATAAATTTCAATAAATTATTTCTAAGTAAGGGCAAAAACTTATTGATACACTCTCGTATTCATTCATTTATTTATTATTCAAAGAGAAAGTTTCCGCAACAATACTTTTATTCAAAAGCATCGATGGATATGATTAATAAATTGAAAATCTCAATTTACTAACTTTAACACTAGAAGCGACTGAAATTTCACTCAAGTTTTGTAAAAAGAATGTACACCAGAATTTTTAACCAAAGCTTTTTAAGTTATTTATTTAACTTTTTTTTTCTATATTATATGTTTAACTATTTTATAAGGAAATTTCTGGTTCAAATCGACTTATGCATATTTGTCAGTAATCAAATTGACTGCTCTTGGCGTTTCTAGTGTTAACCATCGATGTATGTGCCCAAAATTATTTTTACAGAGTTCTATTTTAGTTTTAACTTTTCTTCTGTTTGCATCCATGTAAACATAAAAGAAAAAAGCAAATTTAGTAGATTTTTTATTACTCAATTGGCTGTCAATGAAGTGTCCAATTAATACATATTCTGTACATTTGTGTAGCCAAAATTCAGTTATTCAGTTAGCTGTCCGGTTAATAAATTTTCTGTACGATTAAACCTGGGCTGTAAAATAATACAGTCATGTGTGATAAAATGTTAATTATTCTTTAAAACATTTTAAATATTTGACATTTTTTAACTTTATACTCTATATCAATTTTTTTATTGGTTAGGAAATATTTTCTAAATACTTCAGAAAGCTGAATTTCATATTTCATAAAATAAGTCACAACATAAATATTGAAAGATTATTTTGTTTTATTGCTTTGGATGACATTAGATCCGTAACATGGAATAGGGAATGAGATGATGAAAAGAGTTCCTAGTATGAAACATTTCTTACCTCCTGTAATAGCAATGACGTGTAGTGCAACCGAGATTTTCCAAACCATAGATTAACATACAAGATAGGGCATTTACGTCAAAATCTGCAATGGCAACAGTACTAACGTCACTACCGACAACGGAGAAGAATTAACAAGCCTCCGAAATTTACCTATGTTGAAGAAATATATTTACGCTCTATGTTTTGAATATTTGTTCTTTCCTAAAACGAAGTAGAGGCAGACGATATTGTATTTATGCTTTATTTATTTAGCTGTTTTTTATAGTACTTGTATCGTTCACCTTTAACTTACAAAATGATAATTAGAGTAATAATATAAATGAAAAACCCTAGAAAATTTTGCTAAGAACGTAAATATCTGAGTTTATGAGATTAAATTGCAAAAGATTAAATTCAGGTATTGTGTTAATTTATTCATATCGAATAAAAATTTATTGAGTGTAATGTCAATACCTCTAATTATTTTTAACTTTTAGATTTATATAATTCTAAAAATTTCTCGAAAGGAATGTTTTCCGCATCTGTAATTTTATTATTATTTCTTATAGGGTAACTCCGGGAGAGTCGCCGCATCCGAGGTAGATGCCGCACCCCTTGTATTTCTTGTAATTATCGATAGATTGTTGTCAAACGTCCAGTATAGGTGCGCAATGAGATTATTTTAACAATTATATAGCGTGAATACCATTTCGTTGTTTAGTTGTAGAAGTACAATCCTTATTTTATCGTAAGTGCATGATTTTACTGTCCAAGCTTTTAAATACGTTATGTTTAGATACTTTCTATTCACTAATTACTAAATGCATGCACGATTTGGAAGTCAAAACTAAGTGTAGCGTTTGTATAGAGTACCGTGTGTATGGTTACACCATTCCCCTTAGCGATGGCAAGTAACTGTGATGGTCGATGTTTGCACCATGCAAAATGGGATACATGCCGCTTTGCAATTCCGATATACATGCCGCAGTTTCTTTTGTACGGGATGATTCAGGGTTATTAACTTTTCCTTTTCTTTTTGCACAGACTAACCATGTTAGGCATGTTATCAAGTTTATTAAAACCAAAAGAGAAAAAGGAAAAAATAAAAAGTAAGATGGGCAAGAAAGATGCAAGTCAAGATGATAATAATGAAAAATTGGATTACGCGTAACGCAGACGTTCTTTTCAAGGAATGTTTTGAAAACTACTTCAAAAAAGAGGAAGTTTGATTGGCTTCGTTGCATCATGTGCCAAATGTAGTTACATGAAGAATGTTCTTTTTCGACATTTTTTTTCTAGATTGTAGTCGAAAAAAATCTCTCTTAACCCATTCGGGACCAGAGGTGCATATAAGCACCTGCATAAAGAGCATACAAAATTTGTTTCTGGCACCAGTAAAAATGAAAGTAATATTTGCTTTCTTTAATCAGAGCATTTTCATGATTAGTCAAATAAAGGTAACTTCTTTCAAAAAAGTGGTGCCTACCGAATAAAATTTCTGCAAAAGCCATTGGTCCCGTAAGGGTCAACAAATAAATTATGTAAGTACAATTTTACTTTTTTTCTTTTCCCTCTCTAATACATTGATGTAACGTTGTTGCTGAAATAACAATTAAAATTTAATGTAAAAAAAAAAAATAAGTCGATAATTGTAATAGTGAATGTAGGCCAACAATTATTAATTTGAATCTACTAATACGTTTCATTGTACTCATTTAGTTTCCTTTTGTTATTACAACGTTAATTATAGTCCAGATAATCAGGCGTCTCAGTCTGAATGTACGGCTGACCCGCCGCAGTGTAATGTTTTAGAAAAAATTGTAAAATTATGAATTATTTGTTTTGAATTTTTTTTGTCGCAGTACACGTGTATTCAACATTAAATAGCATAGCAAGATTTTTTTAAATTTTATGTCCACCATGGGTCTCTATACACAAATTCAAAAAATGTGCGGCATAAATCCCGGAATTACCCTTTGTTAATATTATAAATATTATTGAATTGATTGTACGTTATTTACTTTAAAAACAATATTTTTATTTTATATGTAAGAAGGTGAAAATGCGTAAATTTTAAAAGATTATTGTAACGATTGTTTAATACGGTAAACTTCATAAATTAATAAAACATCGGCTATAAAAATTTCCTACCAAATGTGGAGATTTATTAAATTGTCTGGGACTTGGAGAGTGAAATATTTTGTATATTTTTATATTATACCATTGATTTTGATATATAGCATTCAAGACGAAATTTTTACATTGTTTTTCATTGCAATTAAATCGTTCACTCATCTCGTACAAAAATAATAATAATGCATGTATCCGTGCATGAACATAGAATAGATATTAGATATATAAAATAGAATATATATGCTATGTTCATGTATCGGTGTAAGATACTATTGAAAACGTAAACATGCAACACTAAAAAAAGAAAGATCACAATAAGGTAGATACTCAATAATAAAAATATTACAAGGATGGGGAGTTTCTTCCCCATTGTCACTAAAAGCGCTACACTCGCAATTGCATTACCATTACGCTCTATGGAAGAGTCCCATCTTGTATGTTAATCTATGGTCCAGACCAAGACTAGCAGAAAAGCAAGTTCCAAAATGTTCCATTAAAAAAAAGTACCCCTCAGGACTATACAGTAATAAAAATACGTTAATAAAATTTAATCCATCACTTTTATTCTGTTTATGAGTATGTTAATTTTGTCCAGAGGAATATTTTTTCACTCATAGTTTAGATAATAAGCACTATCAGAAATGTTATTAAATACAGTTTGTATATTAAGTTTGTATAACAGTCACTCAAGTATCCGATATGTTATTTATATTTTTAAAACTTCTTACTAACAAAAAACTCATACCAGAAAAAATTAAATAGTAAATATAAGAAATTGCTATATGTAAATTAACCCATTAAATTCGTCTATTTTATACATAAAACTTTCTTTATAATCTTACTATTTAATTTTTGTATGAGAGTATTTAGTATGAGATTTTCTTAAAGAAGTTTTAAAAATAGAAATAAAGTGCAAGATAGTTAAGTGACTATTTTAATATACAAACTGTATATTAATAACACTTCTGACAGTGCTCATTATCAAGATCATTATTGAAAAAGTGTTCCTCTCAACAAAATGAACATACTCATAGTCAGAATAAAAGTGAAGAATTAAATTGTAATAGCGTACTACTTAATATAATACAACAAATATTATGCATGAAATATCCATATATGGTCTCGTCGACTCTAAAAACATAGAAAAAAATCACAGATTAAGAAAAAACGTCATTTTGGTGGTAATAAAAATAAAAGAAAATAAAGATGTAAATAATTATTCCGAAAAGTTAAAAGGTTTTCCATATTATAATACTTAATTTCCAAAGAAAAATAATAACTAATAAAAAATTCCACGCTCGTAACCAGATCAATATTGTTATGTAAACACGTAGCCTTTGACTAAACGATTCAAAACGTTATCTTTTTCTTTCATGTTATTTTATGATATTTTAATTAGATGTTCGATCAGTAAATAATATGGCTTTTTAATATGCAAGGTCGTTATGCGAACGATGGCTATCAAAATACTTGAATTGTCGAGGGCAAAACTCTCACAGCATTTAATTTAAATTCAGCAACGAAAATTAATTGTATTTCTGGTGGAAAAATAAGATAAACATTTGAACTGTGGTGGTTTCAGGAAATAATTTAATTTGATTTCCTGTTATACGCATCTCAGAAATTCTTTTAATTAAGGTTTATTTTGAGAGAATTTCCTTAAAATGTAATTGTTTTGTGTTCCTAAAATGTTTTAGAAAATAAATTCCATTGTTTTAATGTCTATTTATTTATATATATTTCTGCGTAACATTTTTATTATCAGAAATATACTGGATTGATATTTACTTGCTGCTAAATACCGCGTAATAATGAAAAAAAAATAATACTAACATATACTAATAAACTGACAAACGTTAATTTCACTTTTGTTTACTACATAAAAATGTGAAAACATTCAAAAAATGATTCACTAAAATATATTACTAAAGTAGGTGTGATGAAATATACGAATGGTTTAAGAAGAAAACAAAAATACTAGATGTTAAAAGTATACATAAAAAAACAACTCCAAGCGCTATCGACTAAACCTAAGGCATTGCCAAGGTGTAAAACACATGGAGATGAAACACAAGGATTCTCCATGAGTTTTACAACTTGGCAATGGCTTAGGTTTAGCCCTCCATGTGTTTTACAAATTGACAATGCCTTAGGTTTAGCTGAAAGCTCTTGGAGTGATTTTTATATACGCTTTTAACATCTAGTGTTTTTATTTTATTTTAAACCATTTGTATATTTCATTAAACCTATTTTAGTAATGTATTTTAGCGAATCATTTTTTGAATATTTTCATATTTTTATATACAAACCTATATACAGGGATGTCATAAAAGAATTTTGCTGATATACGGGTCCCTAGTGACTTGAAAGTATAAGGAATCAGGTTGATATTTCAGTTGTAGATATTTCAAAGTATGCGCTCAAAAATATTACTAATTATTTGCGTAAAAAGCAACAATCAAATTGTCACGATCGGGACAAATGTTGAAAATTTTAAATAACTTCGACTTTTTTCATCGAAATATGTTCTAGGTAGTAATAAAAAAGTACAAGTCATTAAAACAGTACCAGTATCACTAAAAATAATGACATAAAACAAACGCAAAAAACTTCACAAACGATGACACGATACATGCGAGAAATTGCAAACATCAACGAAACATGCATTATGGTTACACAATGTCACGTTTAATGACGTTTTGCACGTTATTCACATTTCATGTATTCGATGTGTACACCCTGAATTTTAAATGTTTTCACAGAATTAAATATCTTCTTACAATTAAGTATCTTCACAGAGACAGAAATTCATTGGAGCGTGTTCAGATCACCATGTCAATCACAGAAACGCGAAATGGCGATAGATGAAAATGTTATCAAAGTTATTTTCCGGTATATCTCGTGCGTTCTTCTTTACCTGCATGCTGTATCGCCATTATTAACACTTAAGGCCAGATGTGGTTTTTCACTGTGTTGATCACTCATTATAAACAAATTTGTACATAATAGAGTAGATCAAAAAGTGGGTGTTGATATACGAAAATTTCAAAATTTCGTCACCGTAATCACGATAAATGACTAAATAAAATAAATAAAGTGAGAGGATTTGAATAAACATTAACATAAAAAATCTTTAATTTTTAAAATATTAAAAACACTTGAAATGCATAGTATCCATTTCCTCATCAGTGCATCATCAGTACATATTAACAATTATAAAACAAGACAAATCAAGTACAGTTAAAGTTCAAGTTATTTTTTCAAAAACAGACTATATCCACCAGGAATGGAACACGCTTAATTCAGTGTCAGCGATCGTATCTGAGTAAACCAGGAACTGAGTAATTCTAGGAACAATCTTCCGTGATAATTGTTACATCCTGATTTCAAAATGGAAGCCTTCGGATATTGTGTGATGTGATACGTCTCAAGTGAATGCTGGACAATTTTAGAATTTTATTTGCCTTTTTTTAATACACAAATATGTTCTTTCAGACGTATGTCCATCGACCTACCTGTTTCACCGATATAGTCCTTTAAATTTTAAATTTAGACGTTAAATGTATGTATATTATAACTATGATAGTTCGATTTATTTATTACTTTCTCTAGCCTATATATTAAAACATTTATAATCCACATATCATTTTTCTTGCATCATACTTGAATTCTCCGGCTGATAGGTCCTAGTATATCGAAAAAGTTTTTGTTTTAATAACTATCTTATATATGTATGCATGTATGTGCGTAAAAAAACTGTAAATTTCTTGACTTAAAGCAGATACTGTCTGTAATTTACAAAGCGAACACTGAACATACAACAGATGGTTTTTAATGAAATTAGAATGTATTTTAAATTTTATATGTCTAATTTTTCTGGCCAAGGATTTCTTTCAAATGCACCTTAGTGAATGCAATATTGGAGGTAAAACTACAATTTATGTACTTAATTGAATCCTTGAATGTGTCTGAATCCTTGATGTCGTCATAATAGAGGTTTACCTACAGAAAGTGGGAATCTATTTATTATCCACTATATGACATTTAAAAAAATATTTTCATATCTTTAAATTTTTAATACAGCATTAAAATAAATGTTATTTTTAAAACGTTTTTATTTTTGCATTAAAAAAAGTTCACATTTGTTCGGGTAAATCTGAGAACATTAAAAAAAATATTTTTACAGATACGTATGCTTTTACGAAAAAAGATGTGTAGATAATATCTAAGTTTAATCATTTGAATATTAAACAAAATATAAAATACATAATTATATATAATACATTTCTCATAATTGATGAGAGGACCTGAACATCTGGAAAAGAAACTTCGGTAATTTATTTTAAACAGGTTGGTTGAATCATGGTTGAATTACAATTAAGTTAGCAGAAGCTAAGTTTTTAATGCACTATATAACAGAACTAGGATTTGCTATTTTTAAATAATATTTTATTAATATTTTCATCGATTATTTATACCTCTTTTTTGAAGTTATTTCATTAATGGTACACATAACATATAACTTCCTTAACAAGGATACTACGCTTTTTATATGAATTTATTAATGTACTATAGGTGATTTATTGTCCTTCTTTTACAAAATATTCCAATATTTTTGAAGAATCTACGTAAAAAAATGTATAAATTCCATCAGGAAAAAATTGTATGAAGTAAAAAAATCAAAGTTATTATATTTAAAAACACTGTTTAAAATATTTTTTTAAATATGTCATAAGTTGGTACTGAATCCTGGACCACTCAGTCCGTAGATGAAGCCTCAATCAGGACGCCAGATTAAATCAGGACATACGCAATCATTAAGTACATAAAGTGTAAGATTAGTTTTTACCTCCAATATCTAAAAAAATAAGGGCTATTTTTAAATCCTTGACCTGGATAATTGAGCCGTTTAGTGAACAAATCGATTAACTCCATCAAATGAAAGTATTCAGTATAAATAGTTAAAGTTATTGTAACTATAAAAATATTGTATCTATATAATATTTTTTCTCGGGATATTTTGATTGAACTCATTTTCTTTTAATCAAGGGTAACTTTTTATCACCGTATAAATATATAGAAAATTTTCAATGTTCCTTTGCTTAAAAAAACGCCACTTAAAATGGAGCTAGTCGAATTGTCTTATGAACGCCTCAATTGAGGATAGGGACTCTCTAACATACAGGGTCATCGGAAAAGGTGTCCCTGATTTAAAAAATAAATTGCACGAGAAATATACAACCAATCGGCACAAAACCAACGAAAAATTGTAGAACATCTGAAGGAGTGTTGGTGGTGATGACTGCGTTGACCGTGAAATGATTACGGGCATGCGCCGACGCCACTTCGTAACGCGATGCCATTTCACTCATTTGTCAGTTCACAGCAATGATGGTGAGTGTACAGCAGAAAGCGCAGTCCGTGTTGTGCTACGCTGAGTTTAAATCTGTCATTGTGGTACAACGTCATTTTCGCCGTACGTATGGAGAAGATCCACCTACAAACTAAACCATTGTTCCTTAGTTTAACCAGTTTAAAGCACAGGAGATCGACTACCTCTTAGATATTTACACAGCAAGAGGAGAGCTCATATTGAAGTTTTCTATAACGTAAAAAAATACTCACAGATTTTTCCAATCTAACAGTGTAAAAATAAATGGTTTATCTTTATAAAGGCTTTACAGTCGTGTGCAAAAGTTTAAGACCAGCAGCCGAATTTTGGCATTTTAACAGAAAGCATCATTAACGCCGAATATTACACCATATAATGTGTCGATTGCGTCAGACTCGTTCGCCTGCTATAAATAACGTCCGCTCATTCCTCGAGAGTTGTTTTGTAAATTTAACCGTAGACGGTGCTGTTTTTTAATCTTTGTAATGGGTAAAAAATCATCACTTTCAGTTGCAAAAAGGTCAGAAATTATTTCCCTGCACAAAGTTGGCTTTTCTGAACATGAAATAGCTAAGAGGGTGCATGTGAGCAAGACTGATATTTATCAAGCTGTCAGTAAATTTAATATTTCGGGAAAGTACACTGACCTGAAGAGAAGCGGTCGGTCAAGAAAAACTAGTGCTCGTGATGATCATGTGATCCGAAGGATGGTAATGCGATCACCAACAGCCTCCTATAAGAAGGGTAAACATACTCTGGCACCGACGTCAGTTTGAGAACTATTTCAAGACGCTTGACCAAAGATTTTGATTTATTATACTACAAAACTGCTAGGAAATCACATGAGCATCATCACGAGCGCTAGTTTTTCTCGGCCGACCGCTTCTCTTCAGGTCATTGTACTTTCCCGAAATATTAAATTTACTGACAGCTTGATGAACAGCAGTCTTGCTCACATGTACCCTCCTAGCTATTTCACGTTCAGAAAAGCCAACTTTGTGCAGGGCAACTATTTCTGCCCTTTTTGGAACTGAAAGTGACGGTTTTTTACCCATTACAAAGATTTAAAAAAATTTTACCCATTACAAAGATTTAAAAACAGCACCGCTTACGGTTAAATCCAAAAAACAACTGGCAAGGAATGAGGCGGGGTAAGTTATTTATAGCTGGTGAACGAATCTGACGCAATCGACGCATAAGATGGCATAATATTCGGCATTAATGATGAAACAATTTCTTTTAAAATGCCAAAATTCGGCTGCTGGTCTTAAACTTTTGCACACGACTGTAGTTATTTTAATTCGAAATTGGGGACACCTTTTTAGATGACCCTGTATTTCAATTTCATAAAATTCAGATGACCGATATTTGGAGATCTCCTTCTTAGTCTAAAAACAGGAGGACGGGGAAAACTGAAGAGAATGAGGGAAACTGGGGTTGGGGGGGGGGGGGGGGAGTGAGGGAGTTTGCTAAGTATATATTGGTTTTAAAATGTAATGATGTAATGTAGCAATTATTTTTTTTTTATCGAATTTTTTTTCCGGTAATTATTGCTCGTAATTTCCCCGATGGAATAGGTAATTCGAAAGAGTTGCAACTACAAATCAATCTATTTAATCTCACAGTAATTAAACATAACCCTCCTGGGAGAATGTATTTAAGGGATGTCGTTGAATTTCTCCTTGCGCGTAAAAAAAACCCCAGTAAAACTTTTCATACTGCAGTAATTTAGAGCGTCGTGTGACCTATCAGTATGTGGAATCCTCGTTAGAAAATAAAATTTAATAAGAGAATGAAAATATTCACAATATAAAAGGTATTAAAAAAATGCAAGGTGGCTGCAACACTTGGAAATTCCAAGGAGTCTGTAACTAGTATTAAAGATAAGAAAATATCTATTTAACATTTAAATCGCACATGTTAAGGTCACCGACAACTTATCATTTCATTTCACCCTTTCTATACTGTTTTTAAATGTCTTGTTAGTTTGAATTCTCCTCATATAATCTTTCCTTAATCCCTCTTTGTCTAATATTGTTTGTTTTACATTTAATTTTCAAAACTTTCTTTTAATTTTTACTTTCTTCTATCTTTACAAGAAGAAAGTATTGGATTCGAGAAAATTGGGGATTGGGGATTGGGGATTGGGGATTTCGGGATTGGGAATTTTCGAAATCAGATTTTCGACGAATTTACACGTTTTAAGAGTCAGAGATTCCGAAAAACATGTTTTTACAAAATGCCTGCCTGTGAGTCTGCGACTCTGTCTGTCTGTGTCTGTCTGTATGTGACACAAATTTTGAGGGCGCTCTATCTCAATAACTAATTCACAGAATGTAATAAATAATTATATTCCGTTACTCCCTGATATAAATTGGATTTTGGTGTAAATCGCTCAACAGGTGGCGCTGCTTTGCAGCATTTTTCACGATTTCCACAATAGCTCAATCTCCAGAGCTAATGCACTGATTTTTAACAAACTTCAGATTCAGTTAGTCTTTGACATGAATTGACGTTTTACACATTTTAGTGTAAATCGCTGAACAGCTGGTTCTGCTATGCTGCATTTTTTGCGCTTTCCGCAATAGCTCTATCTCAAGAACTAATGCTTGGATTTTCAACAGATTTTAGATTCAGGTATATCTGGATATGAATTAGTGCTGTTTATGTTTTGGTGAAATCGCTCAACGGGTGGCTCTGCTATGCTGCATTTTTCAGAATTTCCACTATAGCTCTATCTCAAGAACTAATGCACTAATTTATATCAAACTTCAGATTCAGGTATACCTTCATATCAATCAATGCTGTTTATGTGATTTATATAGCAGAAAGTTTTGTGATGGCCATAACATACTAGTATTTTTTTTAATACCGCTTTTTGAGTATTTTATATCTTTTTAAACTGTACTGGATGGTTAGATAATAAAGCTTTGTATAAATCACCATAAAAATATAAAAACATACAGTGTTTTTTTTTATGGTTATTTAAACAAAGTTTTATTATTTAATTGTGTTCTGTCGTCAGTTTTTCGCCTCTTTTTCATCTATAATGTACGGTCTCTATAAAGAGTCTTTTTTATTGGACTTTCCCACGGGTGCTTTTTCGCCTGTTCCTTTTGGGTGTTTGCATCTAATAGATTTTTTTCTTTACTTTTTCACATTATTAAACTTTTATAATCTATTTTTTTCTCTATTTACTTATTTTAATTTACTAAACTTAATTTTATTAAGTGGTTACAACCACATCTAAAAAAAAAAAAAAAAAAAAATCAAAAGAATTATTGATCCCATTTGCTAAATATTGCGTAAAAATTTTTGGTAAAACATTACGCCCACTTCAGAGGTTTCTAAAAGACAGTTTCGATATCAGAATCAGTGCATTTTCAACGGTATAACACTTTTTTCGGACTGGCAGAGAGGAATCATGTTAGATTCTTTGGAGATATTGTATAGTCACAGAAAAATGCTTCTCCTTTGAGAAAAATTTAACAAAAATTGAAATTCTTTCAATATGATTTCGCCAACTATTATGAACTTTTTTTCAAAGCTAGTTGCAAACTCTTTAATCGGGAATTCGTCACTAAAATTAATAATTGATCAAATAGTTCTTTATTTATTATTTTCAATTTTGGCCCTTCAGTAAATTATTCTATTAGAAAATAAATAAATGGTCCATTTATGAAACTTCTTACTGCATAGGATTCTTCACTCTGACGTTCAGATTCAAGCATTTTTCCCACAGGTCATAATTAATTTACTTTTAGTTAAAGTTTCCCAATACGTTTAAATACTGAATTTCAGACAAAAACATCCTTTTTATTAGTTTTCTTGAAACGCTGTAAAATGAGCTATCGAAAACGGTTTTCGTTTTCTTCATAAATTTGTAATGGGCGCGCGGTTTGTTCCCTTTGAGCTCCGGGTTATTAAAATTTCTAAAATATACTAAAAAAACACTTAAAATGTGATTAGGGGACTGTCTGAAATTGAACATTGTGATTAAAAAAAATTAAATACCCCCTTTAGGCTGGGGGACGTGGGAAGTTTTTCCACCATCAGAGCTCTAGGGCATTCATTTCAACACGCAAATACAAGAAATGACATCGCAAAGTTATTCTAAAATTACTATAATTGCTAAAATTTCAACATATTTTAAGCAGTTACATTGTTTAGACAAATTCTAAGACTATTAAATATTTAAAAAAAATTATTAAATGTAAAAATTCAAAATTTTAAAATTTTAAAATCATAATTTAAAAATACAAACTAATAAAAAATATATCAAATTTATAGATGAAACAGATGTTAAAAATATTTAATTTTTGTTTAGAAATATTTAAAACATAATAAACTCGTCCATCTGTTGAATTAAACACAAATTTAGATTCCTAGGAATTAAATTATAAGCATCCAAATTTTGGCTCTGAAGCACTATCTAGTATGTAATTTGTAGTGCTGCCATCTATTGACAAATCTCATTTTTCTAGTCCTTAGAGCTCTGATGGTAGAAAATTCTACCATTACTTATTTCTGTCCCCTGTAATTTTTTTAATTTTCAGTTTAGTAATTTGCATGCAATTATTATTAAATGTTTAAAGTGTCCAAGAGAAAAAAAAAAAGTTGTATCCTTTGAAAAATATTTCTTAATAATGCTTGAAAAATGCAAAATTTCTAAACCTTCAAAATTAGAGTGTTTTTAAAATCGCATTAAAAACCAACTACATATTGGCAGGGAGTAGTGCTGCCATCTAGATTTGAAGAAGACAAATAAAATCTGCAAAACTCAATTTTTGCTTTTCAGATCGTGTCGTTTTGAAGGAAATTAAAAGATTTTGATTTTATGTGGGTGAAAATTCACCCGGCAGAGCTCAAAGGGTCGCCTTGAGGGGCGGTGGAATGTTTATGAAATCACTTAATTTTAAATCCGAAATGCCACATTGGCACCAGAATTTTGGTAAAATATTTTTAGATTTATTATGCGTATGAAATATAGCTTTTCTTATTTACAAATAAATTTATTTTCAAATTCCGGTGTCGTTCATTAATTTTAACACTTTAGCAATGGAATTGCTTTGCCCCTGAAAGCGATAAGGGAAGACAAGACTGGGTGCAATCCTATGGAAAGATACCAGCTTTAAGACCCGTTTCCTCGGAAAATACCCGGCCAATTTTAGTAAAATTTTAAATCCATATTCACTGGATTATGCTCAAGATTTATGGCAGACAGATTTTTCTTCGACATAAACTTTTTATTTTGGAGCAATGTCAATTCTTCAGAGATTTTCCATTTATACTCTACCACCCTCCAAAAAAATATCAAAATCACTAGAGTTTTTTCTTAGACAATGGGATTCTTACCTGAAAAGTACGATTTTTCATGGGAGGGACAAAATACTTGGACACTTCTAACTTGTGTGAAGTTCTTGCATAATTTTATCAAACACATGAATAAAATTTAGTTTCATATAATAAGTGAGATAATGGTTTAACTTTTATTGCTTCTATGTCACTTTCCACGTGACTTTCCGGACCAGCATCTCTTACACGAATTTTATTCGATTTGAAACACTTTTTTTATAAGATAGACTTTTACTTGTATTTTAACAACATATGCATACTACAAAATTTATTTTTAAAATATAGTGGTGCAGATAGAATTTTAAAAAAAAGTCCTTCCGGCCAGTGCCGGGAGGAAGAGGTAGCTTTCATATTCCTTATTTAAAAAAAAACCAACTTATATCATTCAAACACACGAAGCTCAAATTAGTGAAAACCGAATATAGGAGATTCAATACTAATTTTTATCAATAGAATGAATGAGAATTTCGCGAAATTAGTCAGCTTTATCCAAGCTGCTTTTCTTTAAAGTAACTTATATTTGGCTGCCAAATTCGGCAATTTCTTAAAGTGCCTGCCACTTTAAGACAACATGGTGGATGAGGCTAACCAGTGAACTCGGTCGAGACCTTAGTAATTGCTGTGCACATGCTCACTCACATCGGAATCGGTTGATATATACGAGTGCTGTCGCATGCAAAAAATCAGATTTTTCAAAATGTAACCCACAATAGAAATTGAAACAGCTATATCTGAGCCATTTTTTAAGGTAAAGACAAACAAAAAATGCTCCTGAATCCTTATATCAAAGTCAAATACTTAAGAAAGAAACCTTTTCACTTTCTAATTTTTTTGCACCTCACTTTAAATTTTTTTTTTTTTTAATTTAATGGCCGCCATTTTGAAACAAGATGGCTGATGAATCTGGTCAGCGAACTTGGTCGAGGTATTGATGTATACTATCCACATGCCTTCTTACATCGAAATAGGCGAATACGTGTGTTATCGCGTGACAAATACCAGATCGTTTCAAAATGCTAGCCATGCTAGAAATTCAAAGTGCTATAATTCAACCATTTTTTAAGATATAAACAAAAGAAGAAATTTTTAGAAACAAAAATTGCTCCGGAATCTTTGTATCAAGGCCAAACACATAAAAAAAATCTTTTTCATTTTCCAATTTTTTAATACCTCATTTTAAATTTTAAATTTAATTTTTTTTAAATGGCAACGCTTTTGAAACAAGATGGCGAATGAAGCTGGCCAACGAACTCGGTCGAGACATTGGTATGTACTATGTACAGACCAAGTTACATCCAAATCGGTTCATAAATACGCCTGTTATCGCGTGACAAAAATCAGGACGTTTCAAAATGTCAGCACGTTAGAAATTCAAAATGCTATAACTCAGCCATTTCTTAAGATATAGACGAAACAAAAACTGCTCCCGAATCTTTTTATCAAGGTCAAACACATAAGAAGAAAATATTTTTTCAATTTTCAATTTTTTGGTACCGCATTTCAAATTTAAATTTTTCTTAAAAAATTAAATGGCCGCCATTTTTAAAGAAGATGGCGGATGAAGCTGGCCAACGAACCCGGTCGCGACATTGGTATGTACTATGTATAAACGAAGTTACATCCAAATCGGTTCATAAATACGCCTTTTATCGCGTGACAAAATTCAGGACGTCTCAAAATGTCAGCCACGCTAGAAATTCAAAATGCTGCAACTCAGCCATTTTTTAAGATATAGACGAAACAAAAATTGCTCTGAAATCTTTGTACAAAGGTCAAATACATAAGAAAAAAATATTTTTCCATTTTCAATTTTTTGTTACCACATTTCAAATTTTAAATTTTTAAATTTTTTTTAAATGGCCGCCATTTTGAAACAAAATGGCGGATGAAGCTGACCAACGAACTCGGTCAAGACATTGGTATGTACTATGTACACACCGAATTACATCGAAATCGGTTCATAATTACGAGAGTTACAGTGTGACATATGTCAGATATATATATATATATATATATATCAATTTTCAACGGATAGTGGTTTCGTGGGTCTGGGTGTCATGATCGATGAAAATATACCAAAATTTTTTGAAATCGCTTTCCTCCGAACGGCTGCAATAGGTAAATTTTTGTAATGAAAGCCACCTAATAAAAAAAGTCCTTCCGGCCAGTGCCGGGAGGAAGAGGTAGCTTTCATATTCCTTATTTTCAAAAAGCCAACTTATAATTATTCAAACACACGACGCTCAATTTAGTGGAAACCGAATAGAGGAGATTCAATACTAATTTTTATCAATACTAAATCATTATGAATGAGAATTTCGCGAAATTAGTCAGCTTTATCCAAGCCGCTTTTATTTAAAGTAACTTATATTTGGCTGCCAAATTCGGCGATTTCTTAAAGTGCCTGCCATTTTAAGACAACATGGTGGATGAGGCTAACAAGAGAACTCGGTCGAGACCTTAGTAATTGCTGTGCACATGCTCACTCACATAGGAATCGATTGATATATACCAGTGCTGTCGCAGGCAAAAAATCAGATTTTTCAAAATGTCACCTACATTAGATATTGGAATTGATATATCTGAGCCATTTTTTAAGATAAAGACAAACAAAAAATGCTCCTGAATCAAGGTCAAATACTTAAGAAAGAAACCTTTTTCAATTTCTAATTTTTTTGCACCTCACTTTAAATATAATGTTTTTTAATTTAATGGCCGCCATTTTGAAACAAGAAGGCTGATGAAGCTGGCGAGCGAACTTGGTCTGGATATTGGTGTATACTATCCACATGCCTTCTTACATCGAAATAGGCGAATACGTGTGTTATCGCGTAAAAAATACAAGATCGTTTCAAAATGTTAGCCATGCTAGAAATACAAAGTGCTATAATTCAATCATTTTTTAAGATATAATCAAAGGAACAAATTTTCAGAAACAAAAACTGCTCCGGAATCTTTGTATCAAGGCTAAACACATAAAAAAAAATCTTTTTCATTTTCCCATTTTTTAATAACTCTTTTTAAATTTTAAATTTAATTTTTTTTAATGGCAACGCTCTTGAAACAAGATGGCGAATGAAGCTGGCCAACGAACTCGGTCGAGACATTGGTATGTACTATGTACAGACCAACCCTCATAGCATGCATGGTCACGGTGACGTCGTTGTGACGTCACTGTAAGTCACTGTGGTCACGTCACATCTGTGACCGAAATGCCACCTCTCAGTGATGTCACATGGTGGCTGAGATGTGAACTTCTTAGAAAACTTTAAAAAATTACGAAAATTCTTCAAAACATGTTATTTACTGTAAAATTATACTTTTCTGGCATATTAAAAAAAATTGTGACGTCACTGTTATGTCACTGCTATGTAACGTACGTCACGTCACATATGTGACAAAAAAACCCAGCATATTGTAAGTCACAAAGTGACAAAAATATGAACTTCAAAAATCTTTGAAAATGAAGAGAAATATTTTAAACAGTCACGAGTTACAGCGGCATAAGGAATGAAAACATATTAGTGGATAGCAAATGGTAAATTCTGTCACTAAAGGGGAGGGGGGGGGGGCATAATAAATAAAGTGCACGATACAAGCTTTAATAAACTAAATGGGCTATATTTTATCAATTTGATATCTAAGACAGTGAATGTATACTTTTTCATGATTTCAATTTTATCTAGCATTTGGATAATATATTTAGAAATAGGAATATTAAAATTATACACTTTACATATTTAGTTTGCTGGGAGGAAATCTCTTTCTTTCTTTACCGACCAGGATTATTCGAAACACTTCTGTGGTTTCAAACTAAAAATTTTCTATTACAGTTAAATCTGCACCTTTTAATGAGCACGTAGAAAGAGTCGTTAGAGTTTAGTCATCTATGCATTTCTTGCTTTAGAATATTTTTATAATTTGTATTCAAATCATAAATTCTACTTCTTTCAGACTTTTTAAATAAAATTAGCATTTTCCGAAAATAAAAGAAATATACAAAAATTTGTGCAAAACAAACTTTACTTTTAAAAAAACAGAAAAAAGGGGGGGAGGTCGTTATTACCATTAAATTTATTTTTACACCTTTTAAAAATTTAAACAATGTTTTATCTAATAAACTCTAATTATGAATATTATTATTATAATTATTTAGATAAAAGGAACTTTACAATACATTTTAACTTGAATTATTTGGTACGGATAAAAAGAAAAGGTTAAATACATTGGACATTTCTTCAAATACAAAATTTTAATTAACGATACTTTCAGAAAATTACTGCGCATTCAAGTTCTATATTTCTTGTATACAAAAACAAATAATCTGTAACAGACCACCTGCTTGAAAATCGTCTGCCCACAGAAAAATAAATATGAGAAGACGCGGGAAATAGTTCACTGTTTTTAGAACATTACCACGTCTACAACACATTAAGATGAGGAAATGACCGTTTTAGGATACACGGATATTAATGGAACGTATATATGTAAGTCTTATTTAATTTAAATATTTTATTCCTGATTGTATATTATGAGTTAAATAGTTTTATGTTATATTTGTAAGAGACTGATCTTTCTTTAACTGTCAGAAGCGATATTTTCAAATTCGATAACTGTAAAGAAAAATATTTTAATCTGCCATCGCTTGAAGAAAAAAAATTGCGCAGAGACTGATTCATGCCTACATTCATACTGGAATTAATATAAACATTAATTTACTTTTACTTGAGATTGAAAATGTATGGAACGACAATGATATGGAATTATTTTATCGGCTTCTTACTATTTTTTGATTACTAACACTTATAGTTATTATTATTTTGGGGTTAAATATGATGTTCGATTATCATGAGATTACGAAATGTTTCAGATTAGAAATTTACATTATACTGGGAAAATGTATTTTTACATATTACAGTAGTGAAACATTTGAAAGAATTTTCTTTTAGTGCTAATAATATTTTAAATTATCTTTTAAAATCCTAAATCTTCAAACCAATGTTTTCAGATTTAACATTTGCCAAAATTATAAAATAATAGGAATTCCTTATACCATATGGAAATATTTTTGAGATATTGTTAAATCTAATAATGCATTTAATTTATCTATTGTAGTTTGCTGTTATTTAACAGTACAATTATAAATACTAATTATTATTTTTAGTGTTTTTCAAATTGGTATATGTATTTTTTTAAATTGTATGTAAGCATTTTTTTCTGTTTGTGATTTTAATCAAACATTTAATTATAGACATTCTGAATCGGTTATTAAATTTTCTTCTATTATAAATTAATTTTCTACGTTTATGATACGCGTAATTATCTGCCCTAAAAAGTAAAATATGATATTTAAGCATTGAAATAAAGTGTTTTTCGTGCCTGATAGGAAGTTATAGATTAAACTGCTTTAGTATATATATTTTTTAAGTTCCTATAATACAGGATACATAATATAGGACACAAGTTGAAAAGTGCTTATGACTTCGGTTTGTCACTCCGTCTGTCCGTCTAGCAGTCTTTCCGCACTCTAACTCTGGAAAATATACTCGGATTGCCCTGAAATTTTTGGATGGTATTGACGTTTACCATAGCACGGCACCTATTTGTAATGAAGTTTGTAGCATGCTTTGTTCATTTACAGGGGCAGCCAAAAGTTTTCCGTTACATTACGGCCTATGGGAAAAAAATGATTTTTAATGATTTTACGCACGCTTTCAAACAGAATAAAATTTATATGCTTTTATGAAGTGCACTAAAATATGCATTCTGTTGACTATGATATGCAAAGAATAGTTATTGTTCATTTACAGGGCTAAAAAAGGAATTCAAATACATAATGATATAGGGGTGGAGGGAATTGTTTGCAGCATACTTTAATTATGTTAATCTATTTCATTTATAATGAAATTGATATATGTCGCTGAGGTTTACATACTATAAATTATTTCATGTATAATACGAATAATATGTATATAGCATTTACAGGGACACACAAAATATTTCAGATACTATATTGTATCCGAAGTACTGTTCATTAGCGATGATTGCTGGAAATGTATTTTTAATTATGATATGCGCTTTTATGATTCACTATATTTATGCATAGTATATGGTGTATATAAATGCTATAATTCCCATACAAGGCTACACAAAAGTATTCGTAAGGATTACTGGGTATGGGCGCAAATTGTTTAAAGGTGGTTTTTAAATGAGTTATGCTTTTTTTCGCTGAACTGCATTTAATTTACCAAGAAATGTTTCTAGAATATAGATAAAATGATATACAGGGTCACGTAAAGAATTGGATGCATGGCCGTCTATCTATTATAATTTCTGGAAATGTGATTTCAGCAGTTTTAAGAGTGTCTTAGTTTGAATTAAATTTTAACTAAATAATGGCGTGTAATAAAGATTCTAGATAAACTACAGGTTGTACAAAAGTATTCAAGTATGTTTCCATACATTAGTATAAATTGCTGAAAAAGAATTTCAACCTGTTAGACGTTTTTTTGCTAAACTAAATTTTCCCATTATATAGTATATATACACTTAAAAAAATGGGTACTCAAAATTGAGTAAAAAGTACTCAATTTTAAATGCGTCACATACTCAAAATAGCTCCAATCCAAATGTACTCAAAGTTGAGAAACACATGTACTCATTTTTATTCCATGGTTGTGATAAAATATGAATCGTTATGTACTGCCCCCCCCCCCTAAAAAAAAACAAAACCTAAAATTTAAAGTAAAAATGTACTGACATTTATTTCCCGTTCAAAGTTTTTAACAAGAAATGTTTAATTGATTACTTATTAAGAAAAATAGCAAAATTCTTAACAAGATGCTCAAATCGAATATTTTTATGACAAGAGCATTATTTCCAAGCACTTTTAAATTATTTTTAAAATGCTGTGCATAATTTAATATTTACATTAATAAACATCATTTATGCCGCCATAAATGAAATGAACCATTACAGGGTACAAAACTATTCGTTTGTTTGGGTTTGATAACATGTGATGTTTCAAAATAGAGAAAGCATAGGTTCATTTTTGATCCAAAAATATTCAATTCGATATGACTACGTCGGTTTACTCATTTTTGAGTGCTTCATTTTTTTCAGTGTATCAACCTACAGATCAAATACAGGGCTGTTCAAAAGAATTGGAAAACATATTTGGCTATGGACGGTAACTACTGAAATCAATTTTTCAAATGTTTTATGCGTTTTCTAAAATGTTTACTTAGTTATCTTATTTACGTCATTTCCCTAAATTACGATGTCTTGTTAAAGCATTCAGAAAGTGTTGGAAAGTATTTTATAATCTATGCTTAACGAATGATTTTTCTTACTCGTTTTTTTTCTATTTCCCAGATCAGTCTTTTCCTATAAAACATACCAAATCTATTTAGCTCATATTCACAAAATACAATATACACGGGAATAAAAAATTTAAATAAATATCGCTTATCATGTCGCTCTATAAATAATAGTTGTATTAATATCCGTTAGTCTCCATGTTCGTATTTAATAAAGCAATGACAAATCACAACAAATTAAAAAAACTTTCACATTCTAAATATCAAGCTTGATGTCAATATCAAGCATAGAAATTAATAAAAAAATATGTCAGTTGATAAGCATTGTTTTTTAAGTGGAAAAACTTTAAATGTTTTAGAAGAATAGAACTCCAAAATAGCGATATTTTGCTAAAAAGTACGATAAAAAGATAGGATTTTATATTTACAGCAAAAGTTTATTTTAAAATTCATCGCTGTATTAATACTTAGAAATTTTTCCAGACAGAATCATTCGCCTTATATACAATATTTCAAATGAAAATCAAATATCAAATTAATTGCTTAAAAGGCGCAAAGGCCAACATAGTGAAAAAGATTCCATGCCGGTACTCGAACCCGGGCCATCAGTATAGCACACTCACATTCTACCGACTAAACCAAATGGAACGACGCCCAGCCTCTAAAATTTCTCACTATTACATGTTGGCAAGGCTACAAACGCAGCACAAGATGGAATATTTATCGTGAGCCACCGACATGGGGTAAACACGAAACTTAATTAAATCCAGCATCTATTGAAACTATATTAATAATTGGAAATTTTTCCAGGGAGAAACATTCGCCTTGCATACAACATTTCAAATTAAAATTGCCTTTTAATCAATTAATTTGGAATTTGATTTTCATTTGAAATATTGTATGCAAGGCGAATGGTTCTCTCTGGAAAATTTTTCAAGTATTAATATAATTTCAATCTATGCTGGATTTAATTAAGTTTCGTGTTTGCATCATGTCGGTGGCGCACGCTAAATATTCCATCTTGTGCTGCGTTTGTAGCCTTGCCAACATGTAATAGTGAGAAATTTTCCAGCCTGGGTATCGTTCCATGTGATTTAGCCGGTAGAATGTCAGTGCGCTGTACTGATGGCTCGGGTTCGAGTCCCAGCATGGAATCTTTTTCATTATTTGCGTATTTTAAGCAATTAATTTGAAATTTGATTTTCATTTGAAATCACAGTGTTTATGACAAATTCGTCACAAATGACACATATTTCACAAATTGGTCACAGTGTGACTTCAAAACATTGTCGCTTTCGTCACAGGTTCGTCACAAAGTTAATGCCAAAATAGTCACAAATGACACTCTTTTCACAAATTTGTCACACCGTGACTTCACAGAGTGGTCACAATGTGACGTCACAAACGTCCTCTAAAACGGCCCTAACGACCTCGCATTCTAGTCACTATGACGTCACATCGACGTCACGTGACGTCACATCGACGGTCACAAAATCACAGTGTGACTTCACAACGACGTCACCGTGACGTCACCATGCCTTACGGGAAGTTACATCCAAATCGGTTCATAAATACGCCTGATATCGCGTGACAAAAATCAGGTCGTTTTAAAATGTCAGCCACAATAGAAATTCAAAATGCTATAACTCAGACGTTTTTTTAGATATAGACGAAACAAAAACTGTTCCGGAATCTTTGTATTAAGGTCAAACACATACAAAAAAAATCTTTTTCATTTTCTAATTTTTTGGTATCTTATTTTAAATTTCTTTAAATGGCCGCCATTTTGAAACAAGATGGCGGATGAAGCTGGACAACGAACTCGGTCAAGATATTTGTATGTACTATGTACACGCCAAGGTACATCCAAATCGATTCATAAATACGCCCGTTATCACGTGACAAAAATCAGGACGTTTCAAAATGTCAGCCACGCTAGAAATTCAAAATGCTATAACTCAGTCATTTTTTAAGATATAGACGAAAAAAAAACTGTTCCCGAATCTTTGTATAAAGGTCAAATACATAAGAAAAAAATATTTTTCCATTTTCAATTTTTTGGTACCACATTTCAAATTTTAAATTTTTAAAAAAAATTTAAATGGCCGCCATTTTGAAACAAAATGACAGATGAAGCTGGCCCACGAACTCGGTCGAGACATTGGTATGCACTATGTATAAACGAAGTTACATCCAAATCGGTTCATAAATACGCCTTTTATCGCGTGACAAATTTCAGGACGTTTCAAAATGTCAGCCACGCTAGAAATTCAAAATGCTGTAACTCAGCCATTTTTTAAGTTATAGACGAAACAAAAACTGTTCTGGAATCTTTGTATAAAGGTCAAATACATAAGAAAAAAATATTTTTCCATTTTCAATTTTTTGGCACCACATTTCAAATTTTACATTTAAAAAAAGAATTAAATGGCCGCCATTTTGAAACAAAATGGAGGATGAAGCTGGCCAACGAACTCGGTCGAGACATTGGTATTTACTATGTACACACCGAATTACATCCAAATCGGTTCATAAATACGAGAGTTACAGTGTGACAAAGGTCAGATATACATATATATATATATATATATATATATATACACTGCTCAAAACAATTAAAGGATATTGCAGTTTTAGGTGGATTTTGTATCTGGTAAACTGTTTAGCTGATTGATACATGGTCGACAGACATAGTAGGTTATATGAGAATAAATTACACATGTTTGGCAGAAAAAAATGCATTTTATTGCGCATTTGTGTACTAAAGGAAAAAAACACAATTTGTGCATATGAGAAAAAAAAGAATAAGAAAAGGTGTTTTCTTCAAAGAAAATCATTTTCAGTAGGGGGTATGGTTTCCACGGGCGGCCAGCAACGTTGAACACCTTTGAGGCATGGACTCAATGAGGCTATTAATGACGAGTTGGGGTATTCTGCCCCACTCTTCCAGAAGAGCTCTTTCCAGTTCTTGGAGAGTTTGTGGGGGTTGTTGGCGGCCAGAAACTCGTCTTCCTAGAGCGTCCCAAACGTGCTCGATTGGATTCATGTCTGGAGAACACGCTGGTCATTCCATTCGAACGATTCCTTCCTAGAAAAGGAAATCCTCCACCATGTTTGCACGATGTGGCCTGCAGTTATCGTCCATTAAAATGAAGTTATCTCCGATTGCTGCAGCGTAAGGGACTACAATAGGTCTGAGGATCTCATCCCTATATCGGCGACCAGTCAGAGCTCCATCTCGAATGATGTAGAGGTCAGTGCGCCCGTCAATGGAGATGCCACCATACACCGACACTCCTCCACCGCCAAATCTGACACTTTCGTGCACGAACGCAGGATTATTCCTACTGCCACGGTCCCTCCAGATGAAAATACGCCTATTATCCGGATGCACAGAAAAACGGGACTCGTCAGAAAAAAGAATATTGCTCCATTCATTTCTCCTCCAGTTGACATGCTCGGTTGCCCACTCCCTGCGGTCGCGACGATGCCTTGATGTTAATCTAACACATACCATCGGTCGGCAAGCATACATACCTACAGCATGAAGCCAGTTTCGGACAGTCTGAGTTGAAATCGTGGTGCCTGTAGCCGAGCGAAGGTGTTGTTGGAAAAGAGTAGCGTTCATGGTTCGGTGTCTCCGAGCTGTTAACGCTAAATACCGATCTTCATTGGGCCTTGTTGCCCGTCTACGACTTTGCCTTGGTCTTCGGCCTGCACATCCACTCTCCAAAAAACGGTTCCAGATCCTGGAAATGACACTTTGTGACACTCCAACGGCTTGCGCTACTTCGGCTTGAGTTTGGCCCCCTTCTAACCTACCAACAATTCTCAAAGCTTCTGAATCTGTGAAATGACTTCGCTGAGACATCGTACCCATCGAAACAAAGCAATCACTGAATGCCGATCATCCTTGTCTTCATTCTCTTTTATCCAGTTGAAAATCAAATTTCATTCGCTGCCGCTGAAGCGACGTTTTTGACGTCGAACTCAAAATTTGCATACTCCACAGTTTGAAAACCAGAAAAATTTGCATTTGTGATTCTCTTCTTCTATTTTCGGCAAAAAAAATTTCGTTTATATCTTTATTTTATATAAAACTTCAAATATCCTTTAATTGTTTTGAGCAGTATATATATATATATATATGTGTGTCAATTTTGGACGGAGGGTGGTTTCGGGGTCTGAGGGTCATGATCGATGAAAATATACCAAAATTTTTTGAAATCGCTTTCCTCCCAACGGCTGCAATAGGTAGCTTTTTGTAATGAAAGCTACCTAATATGTGAAAAATGTTAGCGTAAAATTAATGTGAATGGGCGTGGCGTCCGAGTTGGTATATTTCCCTTAAATTTTTATAATTATTCCTAATGGTCAGAAAAAAACGGGCATACCAATGGATTCAGGAAGGTTCAAAGAACTTTTTAAGCCAGTAAAACAAAAATCGATTTTTTTCTAAAAAATTCATAATATTATTAATAATATTTCATAATATTAAAATTAATAATATTTCCTTCAAATTAAAAATTTATTTTCACGTGTGACTATTATAAACAGAAAAAAAATTTCAAATGAGAACTAAATGATTACGTATTAAAAGCAGGAAAATATTGATAATTACGTCATAAAAACTATATTTACACGTAAGTTTTAAAATAGAAGGGAATTGCAAAATAATAAATCCATTAATATGCGTTAAATGTCGTAAATGGAGGAAATTACGTCATATTTAAAATTGCCAAATCATAATATTGTCAAACTGTTTAAAATTAAAAATATGTTTGCGCCAGACATTTATTTCATATTTTGAGATAATGTTTTTAAACTATTGTTGAGAATTCTAAGACAGCGCAAATAATATTTCATTTCTAACAACAAAAATATTTTCACGTGGATATTAAAAAGAGAAAGCAAGCTTTGGTGAAAATTACGTCAGATTAAAAACAATACATTTCAAATGCCTTATATATATAAAAAAAAAAACTTTCTTATAGCGTTTTTTAAAAATATCTGGAGACAAAGACTCTGTTTACTTAATTCATTTTATAGTAGCTTATTTTCACATGTTTTACTGATCTGATTTAATCAAAGAAAAATAAAACCCGTTAACAGGGAGGTCGCCACTGTCTTTTTAATTATAATTCATTCTTCCGGAAATTTTTTAAGCCGATCAAATTAGTGTGCTTTTAGAGTTTGCACTGTAAAAAAATCGGACTAAAATACAGAGATTCTACTGGCAATCGAGACGCCAGTACTATTTCCGTATTTTAACGGAAATTTTTCCCCCATAAATTCTAGAAATCCGTATTTTTACGGAAAATTTTCCGTTTTTCTGGAATTTATGGGGGAAAACGTCCGTTAAAATACGGAATTTGTTCAGGCGTTTCGATTGCCAGTAGAATCTTCGTTTTTTAGTCCGTTTTTAGGTGCGTTCGTAATTATATAAATACGTAGCACCTATAGTCGTCGTTCAGTCCATCCGTCTGTCCGTCTGTCCGCATGTAACAGAGCAAAAACTACCCAACTGAATAGTCTGAAATTTCAAATATGTGATTGTTGCAAAATTGTGTCGAGCCATTTCAAATTTTATGAAAATCGGATGTATAGTTTAATTACAGGGACAGTCAAATTTTTTCTTTACATTACGGCCAATGGGAAAAATTATTGCAAGTGGATTTTAATGATATTAGAGCCTTCCGAATGATCTGAAATTTTAAAGATATAATTGTTGCAAAATTTTGTCGAGCTATTTCAAATTTTAGGAAAATCGGACGTATAGTTTAATTACAGGGACTGTCAAAAGTTTTTCTTTACATTACGGCCAATGGGAAAAATTATTGCAAGTGGATTTTAATGGTATTAGAGCCTTCCGAATGATCTGAAATTTTAAAGATATAATTGTTGCAAAATTTTGTCGAGCTATTTCAAATTTTAGGAAAATCGGACGTATAGTTTAATTACAGGGACTGTCAAAAGTTTTTCTTTACATTACGGCCAATGGGAAAAATTATTGCAAGTGGATTTTAATGATATTAGAGCCTTCCGAATGATCTGAAATTTTAAAGATATAATTGTTGCAAAATTTTGTCGAGCTATTTCAAATTTTAGGAAAATCGGACGTATAGTTTAATTACAGGGACTGTCAAATTTTTTCTTTACATTACGGCCAATGGGAAAAATTATTGCAAGTGGATTTTAATGGTATTAGAGCCTTCCGAATGATCTGAAATTTTAAAGATATAATTGTTGCAAAATTTTGTCGAGCTATTTCAAATTTTAGGAAAATCGGACGTATAGTTTAATTACAGGGACTGTCAAAAGTTTTTCTTTACATTACGGCCAATGGGAAAAATTATTGCAAGTGGATTTTAATGATATTAGAGCCTTCCGAATGATCTGAAATTTTAAAGATATAATTGTTGCAAAAATTTGTCGAGCTATTTCAAATTTTAGGAAAATCGGACGTATAGTTTAATTACAGGGACTGTCAAATTTTTTCTTTACATTAGGGCCAATGGGAAAAATTATTGCAAGTGGATTTTAATGGTATTAGAGCCTTCCGAATGATCTGAAATTTTAAAGATATAATTGTTGCAAAATTTTGTCGAGCTATTTCAAATTTTATGAAAATCGGACGTATAGTTTAATTACAGGGACTGTCAAAAGTTTTTCTTTACATTACGGCCAATGGGAAAAATTATTGCAAGTGGATTTTAATGATATTAGAGCCTTCCGAATGATCTGAAATTTTAAAGATATAATTGTTGCAAAATTTTGTCGAGCTATTTCAAATTTTAGGAAAATCGGACGTATAGTTTAATTACAGGGACTGTCAAAAGTTTTTCTTTACATTACGGCCAATGGGAAAAATTATTGCAAGTGGATTTTAATGATATTAGAGCCTTCCGAATGATCTGAAATTTTAAAGATATAATTGTTGCAAAATTTTGTCGAGCTATTTTAAATTTTAGGAAAATCGGACGCATAGTTTAATTACAGGGACTGTCAAAAGTTTTTCTTTACATTACGGCCAATGGGAAAAATTATTGCAAGTGGATTTTAATGGTATTGGAGCCTTCCGAATGATCTGAAATTTTAAAGATATAATTGTTGCAAAATTTTGTCGAGCTATTTCAAATTTTAGGAAAATCGGACGTATAGTTTAATTACAGGGACTGTCAAAAGTTTTTCTTTACATTACGGCCAATGGGAAAAATTATTGCAAGTGGATTTTAATGGTATTAGAGCCTTCCGAATGATCTGAAATTTTAAAGATATAATTGTTGCAAAATTTTGTCGAACTATTTCAAATTTTATGAAAATCGGACGTATAGTTTAATTACAGGGACTGTCAAAAGTTTTTCTTTACATTACGGCCAATGGGAAAAATTATTGCAAGTGGATTTTAATGGTATTAGAGCCTTCCGAATGATCTGAAATTTTAAAGATATAATTGTTGCAAAATTTTGTTGAGCTATTTCAAATTTTAGGAAAATCGGATGTATAGTTTCATTACAGGGACAGTCAAAAGTGTTCCGAAAAAATTATTGGAAGTGCATTTTAATGATGTATCAGACTATGCACGTTATGAAGTGCAAAAAATTATACATTCAGTACAATATGGGGTGCAAAAAATAATTTTTAAACTAGTTATAGTACGAACGCACCTCATTTGCCACGTTTGACGAGCAATTTCCAACTTGTTTATTACAGTGTGCGGTTTCTGAAGGGGGCTTTGCGAGCGGAGCTTGTAGGGGGCAGAGCAACCTAGTTAATGAAATAAAAATTATTCTTCACCCTCATTCTTCTCGGATCATTCATTATCTGACACTTAGATCATGACATTTTGTAAATTTCAATATCACGCATCACTTTTAAATTTAGAATATTTAATATAATTCTTTTATCTCATATTTTAGAACAGCGGTTCAAAACGTATTTTCTCCCATACTACTTGCTTAAGATTTTCATGCATGGGTACTGTTCCTCGTCTCACAAACACGCCTCCACCCACACTTTCATGCTTTTTTTTTTATTTTATTTTTTTAGTCGATAATGTATTTAAATAACAAAATAAGCCAACCAACTTAAAGGGACCTTCTACATTAGGAGGAAAAAAAAAAGCACTTTTTTATGACTTTTTTGTAAGAAAACTGCATGATGGATCTTTTTGAAATTTTAACAGTTTATTGCACATATCTTAAGGTACACACAAGAATTTGTTTATTAGATTTTGTTGCTTCTATTCTAAGTTATAAACAAATATGTTCAACCACATTTTTTGACACGGTGGGCAAGATTTTAAAAAAAAAAAAACTATTCAATAGATCATTTTGATTTTTTTTAAATTAAAGCTCATTTAATTGCCTTCGATATAAATTAAAGCTTTTACTAAAACTACAAAAAAAAGTTATTGACAAATAAAAACGATTTTTTTAACAATTTTTTTTTTTAATCAGCCATTACATAACTTTTTTAAATAAATTTATGGGTTACTTTAATTTAACTAGAAGCTATATCCACGAAGTGTACGAGAAAAATTTATTTTTGTGTTTCAGATAATTCTACAAGACGCTATCTTGCCCACCGTCCAGACGAAATTTTCCAAAGCACTTGAACATATTTGTTAATAACTTAGAGTAGAAGCAACAAAATCTAATAAAAAAAATTCTTGTGTATACCTTAAGATATGTATAATAAACTGTTAAAATTTCAAAAAGATCCATCATGCAGTTTTCTTACAAAAAAAATCATAAAAAGTGCTTTCTTTTTCTCCTAATGTAGAAGGTCCCCTTAACTTTGTAGAATTGTATGTTTTATCTTACATTTTGGAGTTTATTTTAATATTTCATAATAGCCAGCCTATCTTCAAACCAAGTAAATACAGCGGTAATAAGTAAATTTAAACCACATTACTTTCTTAAAAAAAATTATTCATCTTCATAAGCAAATATCAAAGCGCAGTTCGTAATCATTTCAATAATATATTTGAGCATGTTTCATGGAGCGAGTATTTCGTGTTTCTATTTGAACCTTTCATTTCTTGTTCTTTATAAAATCATTTATCTTTATAAAATTACTATCATTGTAAAACTATTTTCAGCTACCTCTAATTCATATATGCAAGGACTGGGCTTAACGGGTTCAACCTTCTCCCTCCCCCTCCTCTCACTACACATGGAATAATTAATATAATAGCCAAATAATAAACTGAAAACCAAATCACTATAAATAAAATACTGCTTTGTAAAATGTGGGAGGGGTTTAAAACCCTCTTGTACCCACATTTCGCATAGGTACTTGAACACAGCATTCAGCGATTATATCCTAAATTTAAACAAACGCAATTTGAAAAACCAATTTTCACAATGATTTATAATAAATGATTATTTTAAATAAATCAATTATTTAGAGTAAATTAATTTATTGTTCCATTCAGTGTTGTCAAATGGAGTTTTTATTCGACTAGGGGAGTTTTTATTCGAAAATTCTGAATTTATTCCAGAAAATTTTGAATGGTCTTTCTTTTTTTAATTTATTTCACGGAAAAAGATTAAAATCAATTTGAAATTCAACAAACTAATATTAACTGTATGACAATACAATTATATAAAACAAAAGCTAGTCGGATGTGGCAATCCCAAAACTTTCTTCTATCTCATACATGCTAAAATTTCTAGAAAAATAAAGAATATCAGTGCCACTGGTTAGGTGATTTAGACCAAAATCTAATCAGCAACAACTTATGTCGAGTTGTAGCTGAATCTGAAGTTTGATGAAAATCCGTGCATAAGATTTTAAGGAAGGACTATTGTAAAATCGTAAAAAAAAATTCTACATCGCAGCGCCACCTGTTGGTCGATTTACTCCTAAAACTAATCAGGACCAATTTATATCAGGGTCTAACAGGATCTGAAGTTTGATGAAAATTCATGCATTAGTCTTTGAGATAATGTTATTGCGGAAATCGTGTTAAATGCAGCCTAGCAGCGCCACCTGTTGGACTATTTACACTAAAAACTAAAAAGCACTAATTTATATCAGGGACTGACTGAATCTGAAGTTTGGTGAAAATTCGCGCATTAGTTCTTTAGATAGAGCCATTGCGATAATCATGAATAATGCCACAAATCAGCGCCACCTGTTGAGCGATTTACACTACAAAGTAATCAAAACCAAATTATATCAAGGACTAACGGAATCAGAAGTTTTATAAAAAATACGTGTATTTGTTCTTGAGACATAGCTATTGTAGAAATCGTGAAAAGTACAGCGTAGCAGTACCACATGTTGGGCGATTTACACCAAAAAGTAATCAGCACCAGTTTATATCAGGGACTGAATGAATCTAAAGTTTTATTAATTTTCGTTCATTTGTTCTTGAGATACAAACTCACAAATTTTGTGTCACACACAGACAGACAGACAGACCTTTGTAAAAACATGTTTTTATGGTTATGTGTCCCCTAAAACGTGTAAATCCGTCGAAAACCGGAATTTGAAACTTTTCATCAATCCAATACTTTCTTCTTGTAAAGATAGAAGAAAGTAATAACTACTTAAACTTTCTGATGAATTTTCTGAATTTCTGATTGAAAATCCGCCGGTTTTTGCAACACTGTTACCATTCAGTCGCAGACTGATAATGTCCAAAAGCGTTAATAAAAGATTCAACTTTTTCTAATGTTCCCAAAAAATCATTTCACTTTACAAAAAAATAAATAAATAAATAAATAAAAGAACATCCCGGCTTAACGGTTCATTTAAGTGTACCTGGGAGAACGGTAGATTGATTTTTCGCTAATATTTCTGCAAGCATGTTCCAAAGCCGTACCGAAACCATTTACTTGGCTAAGTTTGATGAAATGAATAGGTTTTAAACTTTCCTCGTGACAATAGTCGAAGAAAAATTGTTCAACACGAATAAAGATCATTCATGTGTAAGTCATAATCAACATTTTTGTCTTGTTTAAAGAGTTTCATTTGTCAAATAACACATAATAAAGTTATTTGAAATTTCAATAGAATTACCACACGCACGGTTTTAGTTTGGGAGGATGGACGTATTCACGTGTGTATGTGCATCCACCTGAACAAATTAACTAGAGGAATTTAGAAAACTGCTACATTGCCACAAAATTGTAAATATATGAAAGAAAACTAGTTTAGTTAAATAATAGGTAAACAGGCAATATTAATAAATTATTCCACCCTTTTTAAATTTTTAAGGAAATTCAAAACAGTTTTCTTTAATTTCATCCCAAATTTACCCCTTCGCGACCGCATATTTTCGTGTTAGTCCCACTTATGGGAAATATCATTGATTTCTATTATTTAACAAAAATATTTTCTGTATTTGAGTTTATTTTACTATTCGGTATGCTACATGATATTGATGTTGTATCTAACTTACGTTTTTAAATGCATATTAAATTTATTCCATAAATATGAATTATATCTTTAGTATTGAAAAATAATAAATTATCATAGAAAGTACAACAGTGGCTCTCGAAGGTGGTTAGATTATTTTGGAACATGAGTATTATTCTAAAAAAAAAAAGAACTTGAATGTCGATTTATTAAATATGGAAAAAAACAAATTACATATTATAAATTAGCATTATCTATCGTCATGTACTATCTATTATCAGCATTTCATATTCAGTCTTTAATATTGAGAAATAATGTATTGCCATATAAAGAACAGCAGTGACTCTCGAAGGTGGAGTTACATATATCTAAAAAGCATGGATTCAAGTCAACTATCGCGAATGTGTTAATAAGGAAGATTATTTTGGAATATCTGCAATATCCTGAAGAAAAAAAAGGGAAAAAAAAAAGAACTTGAATGTCGATTTACTAAATATGGAAAAAATGAATTGCATATTATAAATTAGCATTATATATCGACAAATATTATCAATATTTCATGAATTCTGTCTTTAATATTGAGAAATAATGTCATATAAAGCACAATAGTGACTCTCGAAGGTGGAGTTACAGATATTTAAAAGACATGAATTCAAGTCAGCTATCGCGAATGTGTTAATAAGGAAGATTATTTTGGCACATGTGCAATATTCTCAAAAAAAATAAATAAATAAATAAATAAACGATCAAGTGCGAGTATTACTCCCGCACAGAGGGTTCCGTACAATTTATATATGTATTAGTAAGTGTATTATTAAAAAAAAAATCGTTGCTAAAAGAATAATAAGACTTTGTAAAAAACTATACAATTTGGGTTTGTGTATAGCTGTGTATACTAGAAAAGTATAAATGGATATACCATGAGAGTTCAAAGAGATATGAAGCCTAAATAATATCAAATAATGCTATTCAGCATAACTCTTTTTTTTTCTTCTATTGTTACAAAAAGAAAGTATTGGATTCGTCATAAAATTTCAAATTCCGGTTTTAGATGGATTTATTTGTCTCAGAATGTCCTGAACACGATTTGATGATTTTTAGAAGATGTCTGTCTGTGGGTCTGTCTGTCATTCTGCGAGTCTGTATGTGACAAAACATTTGTGGGCGCTCTATCTCAAGAACTAATGCACGGAATTTCACAAAATTTTAGATTCAGTTAGTCCTTGATATGAGATGGTGCTGATTACGTTTTGGTGTAAACCGCCCAACAGGCAGCGCTGCTATGTTGCATTTTTCACGATTTTCGCAATAGCTCTATCTCAAGAACTAATGCGCGAGTTTTCATCAAATTTCAGATTCAGGTATACCTTGATATATATTGGTGCTGATTATATTTTGGTTTAAATAGCCTAACAGGCGCCGCTGCTATGCTACATATTTCACGATTTGCACAATAGCTCTATCTCAAGAATTAATGCACGAATTTTCATCTAACTTCAGATTCAGTTAGACGTTGAGATAAGTTGTTGTTGATTAGGTTTTGGTGTAAATCACCCAACAAATGGCGCTGCTATACTGCATTTTGCATGATTTACACGAGTTTAGCGATAGTCATATCTCAAGAACTAATGCACGGAATTTCATATATTTAGAATACTCATGATGGGATTAATTGTCATTTAATTTTGGCACTGTGCTAGCGAATTTTGAAGTATTAACAAGTATGAGATTGAAGAAAGTTTTGTAATTGGCATATCTGACTAGTTTTAACCTTATCCTAATCTGTTTATGATGAACTTAATACGGTGCTGACAATAAAAGTAGTGCATATTTAAACTTCATTTGGCATTTCATAAACCTAAATTCAGCGAAGTAATAATCTTTTCGCTTTGCAGTGTTACCTAAAACAAAACCCTTGTTTAAAGTTTAAACTTGGCACTGTGCTAAGCGCGCTTCAAAAGGAGGTCGCACGCCATGGTCCGTGCCGCGTTTTCCCAGATAGGTTTTTAATTAACATTTAAAGACACGGGAGGCGTATTAAGAAAGCCACTGAATGAAAACTAGTCACAAATCCCATAGTATTTATGTTATTAATTCTAATTAAATTTGTCTATTTTTAACAATTTGACGTTTATTGCTTTCAGATTGCTTCTGGGCATTGCAGTAGACAAGTAGGGGAGGTTGGGGAGGTTTGATACATAGGGAGGGTTGGTATATTGACAATTTTTCTCAACAAAAGGCATTAACAGCATTGTAACACATGTAAAGGCTTTTTTATTAGCACAAGCCATCATTAGCTGGATTTAGCAGTGAAGAACTGACAACGTTTCTTTTCTTTAATTTTGAAGATTTTTGGAATGTCAATGTAATTTTTTTTTTAATACTGATTTTCTTTCATAACTCTTATTATTGTAAAGATAATACCTTAATACCTTTTTTTTTTTTTTTTTTTTTTTTTTTTTGTAAAGCAACTTGTTAGGGTTGCTTTTATTAGAAAGAATACGCACTGCATTTATACAAAGTGATTGAAAATCCAATAAGGCATGATAGGGAGAAATGATACATTAGTGCTGGGGAGAAATTATACACTTGTATATTTGAAATATAATAGTTTTTTTTTTTAGTTGCAAACTAATATAGAGCTGTAATATTCATTATTGTTTTACAACAAGAGGTACTGAAATTGATAAGGAAGATTAATTGGTAAAGCTTTTCCAAAATTATATACTCAAACAAAAAACTATTCGACATTATATAGTTTACACAGAATGTTTTGGCACATCAGCATTATTCTCTAAAAGGAAAAAAAAACTTTAATGTCGATCCAATAAATGCGGGAAAAAATTATTACCTATTAAAGATAAGAATTACCTAACGAAAGTATTATCAACATTTCATAATATTACAACAAAGCTGCAAGAATTCTGGTCGTCTGGATCTCTGAAATATCTGGATTGTTACCAGGAAAGAAACTCATTTTTAAAAAAATCCTTATTGAATGCGAATTGTATGTACTCGTTCGAGAAAACATGATTTTTGTTACTATTTAAAACACAATTAAATTTTATATTTAATTTAACATTTCAAACCCTATGTTGCTGTAATTCCGATAGTCGGTATTTACGGCTTGCTCAAAACAATTAAATCTGTTGGAACAGTTCAACTACTATATATAAGAACCGCATTTTGCTTATTGTTTTTCTCTATACTAATAAAAAAAGGTAACTAAAGCTGTTGCCATCGTAATTCAATTTTTGGTGTCCCTTTTATTTTCTTGGCTTATTCTGCAAAAATTTTTGAATGTAAAAACATGAAAACTAGTAGTTTTACAGCGAAATGTATGATAAAGACTCTAAAGCAGAAAGTCTTTAAATCAAAGTGCTATTTAAAGCGTATGTTCAAATTGGTGAAGATAATTTAGTTGCATAAGTTTTATAGGATCAAAAACAATTCATAACAATTTAACCACCTTTTGCAACCTGTACTTGATTAGATTGTAGTATGCAGTATCTAATCATTTTTTTAATTTCTATTTTAAGTTTTCTTTTCGAATTTTTTATTAAAAATTTAATTATCTGAATACAGATTTAATTCAATTGTTTGAAATAAAAGATTTTTCCTACTGTTGTCAGATTTTAAAAAGTCAAAGTAATAATATTCCTAAACACTTTTCAATTAGAAAGAATATTTACATGTGAATATTAAAATGGAAAGAAAACTAACAAGATTATTACTTCAAAAAACATTTAATGTCGAAATGTACGTCATATTTAAAACGATATGTTTAAGATGTCATATTTTAATGACTCTTCTTATACGTTTAATTTTTTTTTCTAGATGTTTTAAAAGTCCGAGAGAACCATTTTATGCAAGCAAGTTTTATATACAAAGTGATATTACTTCAATCACGAAACAGCCGTCAGTTGCTGCTTCAGTAGCCATGGATGCCGCCTTACGAAGAAAAAATCCCTTAGTTAAAAGGAAATGGATGGCGGCTCGATTACAGAAAGATGTCCTTGGTTGGGATAATATCATTGAATCTTCCATAATGGGATAATAATTAATATATAACAGTTTTATAAAAAAATCATTGTGTTATGAATTCATTATATTCATTAATAATTGATTTCTTCATTTTCAGAAAACTCATGACAAACCAATCTGTCGTACCAAATAATGCATATTCTCAATTTATATATAAAATTTTAACAAACACAAATTTTTCATGAGACGAGCCTTTTAAGTATGTATTGAAAATTATTTGGATAATGAACTGTATAACATTCGTAGAATAGCTTTTACTAGTGTTTTTAAGGTGCTGCAAATTAATATATTAAACATTGAAATTGCAAATAATAAGTCTGAAAACAAATTTGGTTCGCACAAATACATACTTTATACTCTTCTATATTTTTCAAGCTCTTTTGAAAAATTTAAATACAGCCTGAAACGTTTCACTATCTGCTTAATAACCGTACCCTCTCCAAAATTAAAGGATATCTAAAATTAACCATTTCATTTTGATAGTTATTCAGGAGTATATGAAATACCAATTATTAAAGCAAACGGATCAAATATTTACTATATTAGCATGCCTAGCAGGCAATTTAGATACAGAAAAAAAGTGCACATAATAGATATAAAATATAACAGAAGACTACAGCCCTTTCAAGATTATATCAAGAACAACCCATATAAATAAATTTCAATGAAAGTAAGATAATTTTTCACTCCAATCTGTATTATTCATTCTTTATAGCATAAACCATCGAGATTGTAACACGTAAAAATTCAATAAGTAATCATTTATTCAATCTGTCATACATTCAATATGTCATCATTTAACTTACCAAAATTATAGGTTGAATTATTTCATGGTAAGGAATATGGAAATAAACTTCTAAGTAAAAATACAGTAAAATGACGTCTGAAAGAGTATATGAATGATGGTGTTGAATTGAATGACTGCGTTTCAAATCATTGCATTATAGATCGTGCAACTATAGAATATTCTTATTTGTTCTGATAACGGCTTCATTGTAGTAGAAACATGTAAATAATTTATTGAAACCTTTTTTACTTTTTTGTGGTATTTATTTAACTCATTTTATCAAACAATTTATTATATCAGGTTAATCGTTTTAAAATAGAGAAAATTAGCCAGTTTTCAGAGCCTGTCGGATTGGCGATCGTAGCTCGTAGGGTGCAGAAGTACACACCCTTAATAATAAAAAAGTTTTTTAAAAAGAAAGACCTAATCTAAGTTGAATACCTTACGCCTACCTATTTAAAAAAATAAAGCGGTCTTAGACATTTCTATTTCACAACTTAACAGTTTTCTTCTTATGATTTTCTGCATTATTGCCAGCTTATCCATTTTTCTGAATATACAGATCATATTAGAAACGTATTAATCAGGATAGTTCAAGTTTGACTGTATAATAATATGGTCATAAGATGCAACGATTTACACTTTTGGTTTTCCGCATCCCAACAAAATAACTCAACAAATACTTTATTACTTTTATTTTTTCGTTGTTTAACCTCTTGAGGGAAGGTGGGATATATTTTACACCACCTACGATTTATAAAGATTTGCACCAGAAAAAATTTATTAAATTTTACTTTATTAAATTTATTAAATTTTATGGAACAATGTGATCTGGTTGATGGACTTCCTCGTTGCGTATCCAGTATAGAGGTGATTCGTGTTGCAAGGGCATTAGGAAGCTTTAAAAAATTTAGGTTTAAATGCGGCTAGTAACCACGATGAGGAAATTAACTAAAAAGAGTTAAGAGAAAGTTTAACAATAAATTAAGAACTTAGAGTACCTATAGTTTAACAATGATAAAAAAAGTCAAAAAATTATTTTTCCTTATTTTGCAATAAATCTTTTTACCGATTCCGGTACGAATTCGACATTACAGAAACACAATTACTTGCCCCTGAAAGGGTTAGGTTAATGATAATTTGGTATTTTTAATTTCACCGATTGAAGGCTATCTTGTGATACATAAAAAAATAGAGTATGAATCTTTGAATCCGATATGGTCATAGTAAGAAAAATCTTTTTCATACTTTATCTGAAACATTTCCTTCAACATTATGAGAAATTAGTAATGAAATACAGTGGTGGCCAAAATTATGGACATTTTTTGAAATTTTCCTGTTTTATAACTTTGTGTGTTTGAAGAATATAATAAATTTCACTTAAATACAAATGTTTATATATCAAATTCAAGGAAATTTAATGTAGAGTATAATAAAAATAAACATAATTAAAATATCTGCATTACAAAAAAAAAGTTACGCTTATAAAAATAAGATACATCTTAGATTTCATTATATTTTAAAGTTACTCTTACACATTCAACATTTAGTAGGATAATCCTTGTTTTTTATTACAATTTCACAGTGTCTTTTCATTGAGAGAACATCCTTTTTAATCACATGATGTGGTTTTTCATTAATATTTAATCAATTGCAATTTTTAATTAAGAAACGTGTTTGTTTGTTGTAATATAAATGTTTTATGTCAAAAGGATATTCAAAAACCTTCCAAAACCTTCATCATTTGGCTTCCTGTATACATAGGAAGAGGGTTGTTGATATCAAAAATAATATCTATGGTATATTCCAATAATTTTTTTACAAATATTCTAAGTTTTAAGGGTTTATTTTTTAAATTTAAATCATCATTTTAAATTTTATTTTATTTCTGAAAAACCTTTTCTTTTTTTACATAGCAAATGCATTTTTATTTAGAAAAAGAATAAAAGTTTGTTAGGAAAATTTTATTTATGTGCTACAGTAGTTAATATTAATAAATAAATTTAATTTTAAAATCTATTCATATTGAACACTCCATACTTAACACGTTCGCATCGCATCGAACGTCACGTACGTAAGAGTACATAGTGTCTTTAACTTTTTCCTACAGCTTTTTTCGAAGAGTTATTTTGACCTTTTTTATTGTTTTAAGAGTAATCTTAGAATATAATTACATTAGGCGAAGTTTACTATTTAGAAATAGTAGTGCTTAACAATTAATGATTGTATATGGGAAGATCATAGTAAAGAGGTTAACGGTAAATCATAAGAAATCTTCTCTTATGTTAATCCTTGCCCATGATCGGGACAGTTTTGACATAAATGAAACGGCATTTTTTCGACGATTCAAAACAGTAAGCAACTCTGTCGCCTAAAATCTATTTTGAGTAACATTGGAAACAACTGGATCATTTTAATAAAAAAAATTATAACTTGGTTCTTAAAGTTTTTTTTTTAGTGATTTCTTACACTTTTTTTTTAAATATGCAAGAACTAGACTATATACTATATATTGAAGAAAAAAAAAAAAACTCCACTTAAAATTTTTCAGACTGATTTTAAAGCACCCCCTCTTTTTCTACTACTATTTTCAAACAAAAACAGAGTGGTATATTTCTTCAACATATGAAATAGAAGCCTACCACGAATATTATTATTTGAAAATAGTGGTACTGACAAAGGAGGACACTGGAACCCCCAGTCATGTTATCCAGAAAATAATTACAACTTTTATTATTCTGATTAGATATTATATTACTTCTTTTTTAAGTAAATTGTTTTAAATAATAGGATTTTTTTAAATTTCAAATAATTATTTCTTTTTAATATGAAATTTTAGTAATCCACTGTATATTGTTACTTTTGGACGTTAAAGAAAAAATAGATCATTAATAAATTCTTATGAAATCTCTTATCTATCTTTTATAATTATGCATTGTTTAAAATCGACCCTTTCCTGTTAAACGTCAAAATTGAAATTATCGATTGCATCAATTTTACTTGAGTTTTAAAATTCTCAAGCGTTTTCAAACAACGTAATTAGTGAAAATGAGTCTTTCATAATTAAATTTCATATACTAAATTATCTTTTACAAGTAAATGCAATTTTGAAAAGTTTTCGGAAAATACCTTTAAATTTTAGAGCTAGAATTAGTGAAATTGCTCTCGAAGAAGGGTGCCATTAAAGTCTTAATTCTTTTACATCTATATTAAACGAAGGTCCTACATCTTTGAGCAGAAATTCATGTGAGATTTACGATTTTTTTCGCTTATTAAGAAAAGAGATAAAACCTTCCAGGTTTTTGAAATAAAGTTATTGACATTTAACTTATATACAATGAAACCTCCGAATAAAGGACATCCACGGGACCGGAACCTTTGTCTCTTAAACAGAGGTGTCCCTTATTCGGAGTTTATACTATTTTTTATTTATTCTATCTTCAAAATTAGAAAGTATTTTAATCCAATTTCTTTTTCGACTTCCGGTTTTCAACGGATGTACTCATTTTAGTGACCAGCGATCCCCCAAAACATGTTTATAGAAAATGTCTGTCAGTCCGTGTGTCCTTATGTAGCCATTGTACTATAAAAAATGTATGATGTTATGCATAGAATTGAAACAAGTTTTTTTTTTAGTTTTTAGATATGTAAAGCAGGTCCTCCTTTAGTTTCGAAAAATTCCGACGGAAGGGCGTGCTGTAATAGCGATATTTGTGTCATTTTCATTATTGTATCATCAAAAAGTGTATGAAGTTATGCATAGAATTGAAAGATTTTTTTTTTTTTACTTTTTGGCTGTGCCAAGCAGGTCCTCCCTTAATTCGGAAACATTCCGGCGGACGGAGGCGCTGTAATAGCTATTTTTGCGCCATTTTTATTATTGTACCATGGAAAAGTGTACGCAGTTATGTATAGAATTGAACTAAGTTTTTTGTGTATGTTTTTGGCCATGGCAAGATGGTCCTCCCTTATTTTAGAAAAATTCCAACGGAAGGGCGCGCAGTAATAAGGATTTTTGTGCCATTTTCATTATTTTACCATCGAAAAGTGTAGGAAGTTATGCATAGAATTGAACCAATTTTTTTTGTATGTTTTTGGCTTATGCCAAGCAGGTCCTCCTTGAATGTGGAAATATTCAGCCGAAAGAGAGCGCTGTAATAGCGATTTTTGTATAATTTTCTTGATTTTTCTTAGTTCTATTGTACACCGGCGGCTCGTAAAGCGACGGGAACTGGGCTTCATGATAAACCGGCTATTCGTGAACATCTGATGTACAACAGAATAAGGGAGAACTATTGATTTTAATAAATATCATGTTCGAGATTAACTCGTTTTTACTCCGATTAATTAACTGAAGCAGACATTTGAGATGAAAGTCGAAGTTACTATAGTATTCAACTAATAATATTAAAGTATTGACATTTGTAACTACGTTTTGAAATATATGTATTAGATGGAAGAAAGTTTTGGGATTGGCACATCCAACTAATTTTAATTAATCGTTCAGAAGGACAGAAAAAGTAACAAAACATTAAAGCTCCAGTTTAAATGCATCTAAAGGCTATAAATCACATTAATCAAACCCAAAAAGAATAAAGAATTAATTAATTCAAATTTTCAATCAATCATTAAATGTATAATTATTGAATTGTATTTTTATGTAAACATTTGTGTGCATACAAAAAGTACAATAACATTTAAAAGAATCTTACTTGAAGTAATCAATCGCAAGTGATTGTTTTGCAGATTTAAAAATTTCACTACAAATCTTTCTAAGGATTCGTTTACCATACTTATAAATTTTAGTCCTTCATTATCAGCAGTATTTAAGAAAAAAGTATTCAACTGCTTTGTGTATTTTAAAGCATTTGTAAAGTTCTTTACTTCGCAATTTTCATTTCTTATTCACTTTCAGGGTCATCCTCAAAATTTTTAGCATTACTTTCAGTGGGGATAAACGCACTGATGTCTTCATCTGAACTGTTAGTAAATAAATGCTTGCCAATTGTGTTGTTTACCTCTGTATCAACACCACTTCCTGTCTGTTTGGTAAGTTTACAAAATCTGTGTTTTCACTTTCATAACAGACCACTTCATTATCTGAGATGCAAAAACCAGCCCTTTCAAAACAATGCTTCACACAATTTCTTGATATAGAGTTACACTGTAAAACAAATCTGTAATGTTACTAAAGTTTTTCTAGGAAACAGGGATTCCTAGAACTTTTTATGTAACGGCAACAACAAAAATTCCTGTAACAGCCGCTGTTACAGGAATTTTTTGCATGAATTGCATTTGAAAGTGCATTTTTTTTTTCACTATTTGACGGTGTAAAAATTGAAAATGTGCGATATTAAAACATTTAAAAAATCGCAATGAATTAAATAAAAGTTAAATTTGATCGTCCGCTGTTTCCATTCGCAAAATGACGTCAGAGTTACGCACAGATATTTTTTTTTCTTTATAAATAGGATATGGCAGAAACTCCTGATTTATCTCTTTCTAGTAATTCTGGAAAGGACTACAAATATAAAGTGAAGATGAAGATAGCCGAGTAAATATAAGAAAATTACCAAGTTGATTGAACTTGATTTATCTCTTCATATCAACGATAAAAACCGGACAATCCCTTCTATGTATACAAAAAGATTACTTATGTATCAAGATTCCAACATGCTACGAATAGAGATAAAAATATACCAAAGTATCACGCTACAAGAGCATCCTTTCGCTAATAAACCACGTGAAAGATAATAATTTTCTCACACTGCTGTGTAAGATATATTACTGAATCCGCTTTTAATGTCAAAATAATTTCATCTACTCAATTGAGTGAAAGGAAAAGGGCACTAGGGCCTAAACCTTTGATCACGTAGTACAACAGGAAACCTACGCGTTTCTAGAAAGCTAGATACATCTAGGGCGATTAAACACAGAACACAATCGGATGCATGTTAGGCAGAATATTCCTAAAGCAGCTTTAGCTGAATTTCGTACCTCCGAATAGGATAACAGAAGAGTGAACAAATGATCCGGAGCAATCAATCATGTCGAATGATTTATCTCAACGATGCTGCAACTTTAGTGAAAGTGAAATTCAAGCTGTAATCAGATATGCCTACTGAATAGTATAATGGATATATAAAGCACAATAAGGTTATAACAATACATGTAGTATACATGCTGCATTTTTTTTTTTTCTTTTTTTTTTTTTTTTTTTTTTTTTTTTTTTTTTTTTACATTTTTGTGAAGAATCAAAAGAAATAATATGCAAATAAATATTAGAAACGTAAATAGCGAGAAAAGTGTGCGCATAGTTTTCTTAAATTTCTAGAAAACGGAATTATCGGGAAATTGTAAAAGAAATTAAACTGTGTACACAGTGTTGCCATATCTGGCGGATTTTTCACGCAGAAATTCCGAATTCATAGCAAACATTTTAATTAATATTTTTATTTGATTTCATTCACGGAATATCAATCATTTTATAAAGTAAAAATAAATACTTAAACTTTCTGGTGAAAAATCCGAATTTTTGAACAAGTATCTGCCAGATCTGGCAACATTGCACATGCATGAATTGCACATGAGCGTTTTTTGCATTCGCGGACCGCAAAACTACAAATGCATATAACTATTATATTATAAATGTATTTATTTTCATTCGTGTTAAGTGTATTAATTGTGTCATTTTTTTTTCGCATATCTCATTTTATTTTTTGTTGAACCCACATGCATCTGTGTTTGAGCTAATCTACCGTTTCACAAAATATTGCAACAATGTACGAAAAATTGCAAGAATCTTGTTATATTTAGAATACTTAGAATTTTGTTATATTTATGAAATACTTATTTTGCAAAATATTCTATAACATCTTTTATTGAAATGATTTTAATTTCTAATTTGTAGCTAAAATTGGAGCATCATGACAAAAACTCAGCTTAGTTTTGATTGCTGAAAGCCTTATGGTTCATACCCGAGAAATTGGCTACGAAAAACAGTAGTTATTTCAATTTTCAATACAATACAAAGAAAAAAATAATAATCCCTATAAATACAGTTAAAAACAGTGCTAAAATTTAGTATGCATGTCCTTTGCTTCAATTACAGCTTCTAATCGTCTGGGCATTGATTCTATTAATTTGTGACATGTTTCACTGCTGATTTGTAGCCATTCTTCCCTAAGAGCTTGCTTAAGTTCTGATTTGTTAGAAATTTTCTTTTTCCTTATTTTCACATCCAAAATATGCCATAAATTTTCAATCGGATTGAAGTCTGGTGATTGTGGTGGCGTTTTCAATTGATTTTTTACATTATAAAGCAACCATAACCTCGTAATATATGCAGTGTGTTTCGGATCGTTATCCTGTTGGAAATAATATGAATTAGGGATTCCTAATTTCAGAGCACTATTAGATAAATGATCTCGCAATATATTAATATATTGTTTAGCATTCATATTGCCTTCAATAAAGGTCATTTCGCCAACTCCGTTAAAAGACACGCATCCCCAAATCATTACATGACCACCGCCATGTTTTACAGTTTGTTTCAAGTTTTTAATTTGAAGACCCCACAAGACTGCTCAAAGTTCCGGTTTAATGCATCCAAAAAGAACACTGTTGTCACCAGTATAGTATACACAGTGTTTGAGTGAATACCGGGTGAGCAAAAAGTTCGTTAAAACTTTAAAAACTCATAAAAAAGGAAGAAATTATGATAAAGCAGTGCGATTTGCAAGAAAGGGCTCGCAAGGTAGTCGGATTTTTTTAGCAGCAAACAAAAAAAAGTTAATTAAAAAATCACATGCAGAGGGCGCTGACTACCAGAAACACAATGAACAGGTACTACGACACAACCTGATTGTGTCGTATGATCTTCTAAAAGTCATCTTGAACATTTGTTATCCGAAGAACAAATGAATGGAGCGTGTTATTGTCCTGTTCATTGTGTTTCGGGTCGTCCGCGCCCTGTACATGTTATTGTTTAAACTTTTTTTTTCTGCTAAAAAAGCGGACTACTTTGTGAGCCCTTTCTTGCAAACCGCACTCCTTTATCATAATTGTTTCCTATTCTATGCGTTTTTAAAGTTTTAACGAACATTTGGCTCACCCGGCGTATGAAAACCACAGTCTAAATCTTGAATATGTACCATTTTGCGAGTAACAGACACCATTTAATGGCAAGTATGGGAACTCCTGCATTTCATTGTGTCTTTTTGCATGTGAAAGAGTAAAAAAGATCCCTGAAAGGCGCTCTTGTGAAATGGTTCTCATAAATAATGAGCTGCAAACCTATGTTGTGTGTAGTGTTGCCTACCAGGTGTTCCACGTAAATCAGGCTCCTAATGCTTTGGACACTAGTATTTTAAAGTAATTTTCTTCGTCTAATCTAATGGTAGAATTATCTGTGATTAGAGATGGATAAATAAACTGTAAAAAATTACTGTTGTCCAGAACATTTAGAACCCCGATTTACGAGGACATATGACAACACTAGTCGTATGTGCCAGACTCGATTTGCATGACAGATTATTTGGCACGCAGATGATCTATAGATAATAATCGATTTAAAATGAAATTTCTCTTTTATACTTATTAAAAGATATAAAAAGTTATATTCATGCATGCACAATTAAAAATTAGTTTTTTTTCCCCCACGAATTATCGCTTTATGAGTTCAAATACTGGCGCTTTGTTGCGCAATTTTCAAAACATTTAATATGTATGACTGACGTTATATGCATTGACGTTATAAAACTTAAAAATGTTTATTTTCCATATGAGTTTTAAAAGAAATTTCAAGTAATAAAAACATTAGTTGGTCAGAGTTTTTCACTTTAACTCCATATTCTGATGTCCGATGCTGAATCATTATTCACAGAATATTACATATTCAATATGAAAAGTCACGACCATTTTTGAAACTGTTTTCTTCTGCATAACAAAACATATCTAATCTTTCAAACTTTGTTATAAACCATTCTCTCTAAAAACCTGTCTTTGTGTGGTCAGAAAAATTAGAGTCAGTCAAAAGTTATGATTACATCGCCATACTCATCGATCATTTTTTTCTTTGTATGTGTTACCGATAAATCTTTTACAATCAGATACAAACATATATACTGATGAAAAAGATCATATCGCTACATATATGATTTTCTTTTCACTTTACATTTTCAATTTACTATTTTTTATTTTTGAACATGTCAGTTCTATTGTTGAATATAGAATCACAACTGAAACATAAAATATTGCCTCATCGTATCGTTCAAACACGTTTTGTTACAAAATTCTTGTACGCATACATATAGATAGACATATAATGTGTTTCAGGAAAAAAAAATTAGAAACTTTGAGACGATAGAACATAGAACCAAACTTTTTACAGGAAAGAAAGATTTCAACCTATTAATTTAATCAAAAATATAGGTTGTCTGACTCCAAACTAATACCAGTTTTCTTTATTATAGCTTTAATAATACTATTTTAAGAATACTTTTAAGAAAGTTTTCTTGATTTATATAAAATGTCACGCTACCTAATATATTTTTAATTAATTTTTATTTTTGATGATAAAATGCTATGGTAAATATAGGGCTTCATGTTATATTTTGACGCATTCAACCTATTCCATGTTGGAATGTTGGAATGTTCGAAAACGAACCATTTTCTAAAGTAGTTTTTTCTTATAAGAATAAAATGTTTGCGTTAATAACAGCATTTTCATAAAAATCTAAAATATTTGTTTAACTAATTAAAAGTTTTAGCTAATAAAGTTGTAAATAATTAATTTTAATTCTGTTGGTTGCCCAGCTGAAATTATAATGTTTGATTCTTTTTTCAAAAAACCCCACCAGTGGCCAAGCGGTTCTGCCCTCGAAGCTGGCAGACGGGCGGTGCTAGGTTCGAACTCAATCGCGCACGTCGGCCTAATCTTTCGGAGTTTTCGTGGTTTTCTTCGAACCTTGGATTTTCCATGCGTAAATACGGGTTAAGTTCCCTTAGAAAGACGCCGACGGAGGGCATTCCCCCCCCCCCCCTCTAGGGCTTATATTCCTCGTATTGATAATTGGCCGTCATAAACAAAACCAACCAATCTTTTCAAAATATGCCACGAGTCTGTACGTATTAAATACTTTGAAATATTTTATAAATAATTAAACTTTCTCTTTCCACGAAATTTCATCATTTTTCATGAAAGAATTCTTCTTATTCTTTTTTTTTAAATTTTTGATATTTCATATTTGATTACATCTCACTCTTTTCCAGTTAATGATGTGATTTTGTCCTGTTTTATAATTTTTAAACTAATAAAGCTATTTTTTCCTTTGAAGTTTAGTCACTATTATAATCTATTTAAAGTTAACATGAAGTAAAAAATTTTATTTTAAGTTTTTTCGGCAGAGAATGGGTTAATTAAGTTCTTAGGAGTATAATAAAACTACAGGCTACGTTTTTTTTCTGACTAGGCAAACTAATAGAGTAGTCATCATTTATAGTAGTATTCAACCATAACGGCAAATTAACATATATGATGTTTGTAATTCTCCAAATCATGCTGAAAGAATTAAAGTCCGGTTTTCCTATAATTCCTCGCAATTTATGTGAGTGCATGATACATTTAATTTTATTCCTCTTATTACGAATAATTCTAGTCAGTTGCACTGGAAATGTTTAGAAATTAGAAAGGCAAGGGCTTAGCTTAGTGCTCGCTCCAAAGGTATTAATATATGTTCCGATTACAGAGAAAGTGGATCGTGTTTTAGTCATTCGAAACCTTTGGCAGGTTGATTAGCGGTAAACTAACCTTAGAGACGCAGACCAATTAAAAGAGTCGAGGCAGATAAAGGGAATATTGTGTTACTTGTTAGATAGTACTAGCTGGAATAATGAATTAATGCAAACACTCCTTGCCTTTTAAAGGTATATTATTCAATATAAAGGTATGTTAAATTCGGATTATGGGAATCGGTACGTGAGTGAGAGGAAGTTTTCGAGATCTCGTACTTAAACGCAGCAGAATACCTATTATTCAAATTAGATGGGAATCGATAGCGATCGAAAAATTTTAACCCATTTATGCCTAGCGTCCCATTTTTTGGACGCGTCGAATTTTAATATTTTTTTATCTTTTTCTTCTTCTTTATAACATGAAAATTGTATGAAATAATTATCTATATTAATACATGGAAATTATTCCAGAGAGAAAAATTCGCCTTGCATACAATATTTCAATTGAAAATCAAATTTCAAAGTAATTGCTTAAGAGGCGTAAAGACCAACATAGTGAAAAAGATTTCATAGTGAAAAGATTTTTTTCAAAATATGTCAGGTGATATAGTAAGAGATAACAATTAAAAATTTAATTAAAAACAAGTAATATAAAAATTTTGTTTTTAAAGTCAATTCCTACTTAGGTCATCAAAGAAAAATTTAATACAATCCCTTAAGCTAATATTAGTTTTTGTTGCATTAAAATATCTCAATTTGTTAATTTTCTATAAGCAAGTAGGTTTACAATGGAACTGTATGGTAATTTGGCGAAATATTAGAAATATCGCCAAGTTGGCGACAAACTTGGCGGTATTTGGCGACAGAACAGGGTCCCCCTATGGTAACCCCTTATTGAAAATACTTTCATTGACCTTCAATAACCAATGGCCGCCATTTTGTTTCCCATGCAAAACTAAAATTAATTAATTAAAATTTAATTAATTAATTAATATTTGAAAAAACTGTATTAACATCAATTGTCATCCAGTACAAGTTTAAAAAAATTTATTTCAACTTGATAGGATGAATAATGAGTATTTTATTAATGATTGAAAATTTGAACAAGATAAATATATAAATATATAAATAAATAAATATAGGGAGAGTGTGAGCTAATAGTAGGAATTGAATGAAAAAAAGACTGCGTAAAAGCGAACTAATTAATTATTTCACACCAATGTGAAATTATTTTTTATATTACTTACCTATTTTTTTTATTTACTTGTACTGATGACTTTTAAAGTTGTGTTTAATTGTTAGTTCCTATCTGTAAACATTGTTTTGATGAGGCCTATAAAGATTAGCAGTTAGGTAGTTGCAGTAAAACTAGAGATCCTACCTACACAACTTCCAGGTTGTGCAATATTTAAACGGATCTTCTGACTGTAAAATAGTCAATGAGACTTCGTCTTCATTTGAAAGACCTATCCAATGATATGCCACTCAATATGGTGTGTAAAACTTTTTTTCGTCTCTACCGCCATTTGTATTTTACGGCCGCCGTTTTGAATTTAAAGAACAAAACCTGGCCTATAACCAGTGGACGTTTAAGATGAATTGATAGAGACCCCATTCATTAAAATCCATCCAGCCGTTGGGATGTTTCGAGGGTATAAAGAAATCCACATACCCAGATACGTGTGAAACACATAACCCTTCTTGGCAGTCGTGTAAAAATATGCAAATACCAAACTACATTCTGATACGCTGCATTGCTATTATTGTACGAAACATTAACAAATATGCCAAAATATTGCCGAGGACTGGAAGTTAAAATATACAATTTACATTTACATACAATATCCACCACAAAACATTATCTCCGAGAAAGTTTCCTTAGAAATCAAATGCTTTTCTTTATAAACTTTCTTAGTAATAAAACAAATATAAGCAAGAACAACATTTTACACGAGTTTTCCGAGTACGAAAGATGTAAAATAAAGATTTATTTTGTACGTGAACAGTCTTGAACAGTTTTATTAACAGCCTTGTCACAAAAGAAGTGTCGTTGTCACATTTACGTGTTAATACGCTTATACATTTGCTGAATCGGATTACAGAAAGCTTAACGAATAAATCTTTCTGGAAACAGATTGAAGTACGATGTATTCCCATGAGTCGATGCACAGCAGCATTCTCACTCTTCCATGGCAGAAGGAAGTAGAATAATAAATAAGCCATTTGTGAATTTTCTGTGGGAGTATTTAATGGGCTAGTAAAGTTAAGAATAATTACTAGTAAGAATGGAAAAGCTTCAGTTGTGTCAGTCTTTATTTAGTACAGTAAAATTTGCTAAAACATTATTTAAATTAATATACACTATAGATATAATTCCGTTTTAAAAAATTAAGATACGACTAATACTCTCCAGGCCTATATGTCTATACATAATAAACACTTTTATATCATGTTGGAAAAAATATTTTTATTTTGCATTTAAAAAATTTAATGAGAAAACAATATTACAATTTTGTCCTTTTGCTCGGCAATCAGGGGCGTAAGGAAACACAAAACTCAAAATATTTTCAAAGTGTCGAATATGTATCTATATTAGCTTTAATTTTAAATCTTCGTTAACACAGTGAAATTTTAAAGTTATAATTCAATAATTTAAAAGTTATCAGTTTTTATTTTAATTGAGGATTATTTTAATTGTTTTATTGGAGAAGAGGGGGGGGGGGTGATGATATTTTCTATCGCTAAGCTTTTGTAAACAGAAATTAACTGATGATTGTCTGGATGCGGATAGTAACTTATTTGACTGGGAATTGATAGAATCTTAAGCACCGATATTCTTGTTTGTGGAAGCTTCTTAATCAGCGATAACAATTACTCGGTAACGTTTTGGTAGACCAGAGTTCAGCAAAAAAAAAACTGTTTTGTAATTGCTTTTTTAAATTTCTAAAACAGTTTGGTTTCTGACGTTTCAAAAGATAAGAAATGTTTTACGGAATCATGGGTAAATCGGAAGGGGGTTTTGTGTATTTTTGTTCACGATTATTTTATATTTTCGTAGACTAAGAAACATTTGGCACTGCAAGCTACTTCCTATTTAAAATGGAATTCGTGGCGATTAAAGTTCACTTACGGAGACATACAAAAAAATTGTATTGCATTATGTTCTGTGGAGAAAAATCACTTGCAGCGTATTTTAATAAACTTACCTTTTTTAAGCCTAATAAAATTTATAGACATTATTAAGGTACGATGCAACATTATTTCTGTAGAATACAGCGTGCAAGGCATTTCCATTCATTTACAAGGACACTCAAAAGAATTATGCTAGATTATGACCTTTGGGAATAATAATTTGCATTGTATTTTTGAATGTTATACTATTTCGCACATAATGAAAATTGGTAGGAATTGTTGAGCTGTACAACAAGATACTTACTGTAGAGTATAGAGTGCACAAAATTTATTTGCTCATATACAGAGACACACAAAAACATTTATTTATATCACTGTAAATAACTATAAACTGCTGGAAGTCCGTTTTTAAATGCGATATGTTTTTTAAAGCTTGATAAAATTTTAGGACATTATGTGGTGTGTGTAAATTTTATATTTCGAATACAGGGATTCATGAAAAAATTATTGTTTGCGGGGGTGATTTGCTTAGAGGTGTTTTTTAATTGTGGTATGCATTTTCCTGCTTAACTATATTTAGTAAGTATATGCTAATGTATGTTTGAATCCTATATAAGGTTATGCAAAAATCTGACTATATTGCCTTCTATGTATGGTAATTGCTGTAAGTGTGATTTTACTTGTGTTATGCGTTTGCTATCTGAATTGCATTTTAGCATACTATGTGATGTGGATAAATATCTATACTATACTGAGCAGTACAAAAAAATGTTAAGCACCATATATGGTGACACCTGAAAAAAGTATTTAAATGTATGTTGCTCTTTATAAACTGAATTAAATTTTATAAAAGTGTAACAAATCTATACATCATGTACAAAACTACTCTAAAGAATTAGTATGCATACTCGGCTGTTGGCTTGAATTGCTGAAATTTGATTGTTGAACTGTGTTTTTGAATTATGTTAAAGTGTTTTGTAAACGTTTATTTAGATATTTCCTTTTACATTATTAAATAGTGAAATTTTGTTACAGTATTCTGGAAAGGCTGAAAAATATTTCATAATCTATAGATGACGCATGGTTTTTGTTTCTTATTTTACTTTTCCCTCTGTTTTTAGACAAAAAAAATAACAATGAAATATTTTTCAACATAGAAAATATCCTTTCGGTGATTAAAAACAAATTTATACAATGCTGATGAAATATAGAAATAATTCCTATCAGCGTATTCTTTTCATAATAGGAAGTTGTATATTGCAATATATGTGCATAACTACGAATCCTGAGTTGTGAAAACAAAACTCCCTACAGACCAAAATATCATGTTCTGTAACATTTATCTAATGAAACCACTTTATCTCCATAGTTAGTAATCGCAATTACTTAATCATATTGTTAATATTAAATACAAAGACTCGCAAATTCTATTGAAAATTGAATCCAATAGTTAAGTATAATTAAATAATATGCGTTAGAGAATAGATATTACCTTTACTCATGAGTAAAGGACAGATTATAGAATGGTCAATTGAGAAAAACATATTTAAAATTTAAAAATATGATTGCATTAATCATTTGCAATAAGAATTATTTATGATAAATTATGCATTTCAGGAGCTTTTTATTTCAGGTTATTAAAATAACACGTTCCAAATTATAATTAATATGTTTTATAATTTAAAAATAAATTCACTAGATTAACTTATTTTGCCTGTTTCTTTAGACATTATACTGCTTTAAAATATAGTAAAAGATAATTTAAATATGACTAGAAAAACAACGTTAATAGTGCCAGAACTCTAAATTTTACAATATACTAGTTTCGGTAGCATTAATCGTACCGCCATTGTGAATTAATTGTGAATTCGCTATTCCCCTATCATCAGATAGTTGAAAATGTTAGATAAAATCATGTTTTTCTTAATTTCTACCACTATTTTTCACATTTTCGAATCCACTCCACTGCTATTTTCCTATTGGCTGTTAATCGTAATTTCCTGTTTTCCTATTGGTTAGTAAACCTTTCACTTGAATATCTTTCTCTCTTATATATCAGATCAAATTTCCGCCAATCTTTGCACTAATGACGGCGCGCTTAATGCTATCGAAATCTGCTTAGTTTTGGCGCTATTGACGTTGTTTTATTATTATTATTATTTATATTATATTGAGCCACGTATCATCTTATTACTCATCAGATAATTTAAATGTTTAAAGGCTTTAAAAAAATTATACCTTCAAACAAATTAAACGATCGAACAGATGTATAAAAGTTTTAAATTATTTTCATCACCCTTTTGTCTTGAGGCATCTTCAGTTAATGCTGTTTTTCTGAAGATGCCACATAAGAAAGTGCGCATAAAAAAACAGGCTTCTGCACAACCTCATTAAAAAACAGATAATTTTTATTTAAAAATTATTAAATTTTGAGATTTTTGATTTAACAAAACGTAAAATTAACACTTTGTGCAAAATTAATAAAAATTGTCACGACTGGGAGTTGTGAAGACACATGATAAACACAAAAAAATCTGTTTTGTTAGTGGTTGCAAAAAATCCATTTCGTCACAGTGTACTGGGCAGCGTAGAACCTGGGGGAAACAGCCCACAATTTTTTTAAATAAATTAATTTATCCTAAATTTAATTGAATTTTTAAAAATAAAAACTTTTACGGAAAAATGCTTTATTTTAAATATTAATTAATAATAAACAGTAATATTATTGTTACAGAATAATGATATAATTACTATAATAGTATAATAATAGCAGAGCATCTCACTTTTCGTAAAATAAATTATTTTTACTGAAAATTTAATTAATTGAAAATTTAAAAAGTAAAAACTTAAAAAAATGTTATTATTTTAAAATATTAATTATTGTTAGTAATATTATTATTAATGTAATTGTAATAATATTATTACATACTATTTTTATTACATACTATTTTTATTACATACTATTATTTTTTTATTATTACATTAATAATTGTTATTGTTATTATTATTACAGCAGAGCATCAGTTATCGAAAAAGTTGCGCTTAAATTAGATTTTGCGGAATTTTTTGGATAACCGATGGGATAACTTCGTTTTTAAAAGAATTCGCTTCAAAATGAAGTATTTTTTAAAATGAAAAATGCCTTCCTTAAAACACCATTTTCTTTAACTTATATATTTTGCCATCACACGAAGCGGAAAATGAAGTAGAAAAAAGGGAGACCAGAGCAGTTTCCATGGCTCAAAATGTAAGTTCATTCATTTAATCAATGGATCAAGAATGTAGATTATCGAGAAAATGAAGAAACAGTAAACATTTTTTATGGAAAAATATAAAGAAATAAATGGATAAGATGAAAAGAGAATAAAATGTAACATACATTGTAAATATGTGTGTAAAAAAGTGTGCAACGGCAGTTTCGGAACTTCTAAATCTCCATCATCAGTACAAAGATTAAAATTGGTGTTTAAATAATAGAATTCTGTGAGTGACGCTCTTCACAGCTTGCAGACAGCGTCAAAAGGGCGGTGAGTGTTGATAAACAACAGCGGAGTCAATCGTTCCTGCGCCCGATGCACTGATGATGGAGGTTTAGAAGCTTCGAAATACCTATTAGCATATTTTAGTACATACATGTTTATGATTCCTACAATTTTCCTGTTGTCCATTTATTTCTTTATACATCGGCGCAAAGTTCAATCCTCTAAAGGTTTTTGATTCTTTAATTGGGGAACTGGAAAATGGAGAAAAAAATGTCCAACACTTTAAATTTGCAAACATGAAGAAAGTTGGCTACTGGGAGATGAAGATGATAAAATTCGGAAGAAAACGTTAATTAGATATTAGCGTACAATGCGGTTTGATGTTGAGGCAGTAGATTTCGGAAAGAAAATATTGCCCCTTCAAATTATAGCATTTCAGATGACAATACAGCTTTAGATACGGAACAGCTTTTGAACATTTCAAAAAGCTTCAAAAGAAATACAAAATTTTTAAAAAAGTTTAAATTAGATCACTTTCTAACTTTTTCACTACTTTTCATGTTATAACAAATAATATTAACCAAAAAAGATTTTTAATGTTATGATAAGGGGAAATTTACTCACGAAAATCTTTATAAAACAATGCCATGCAGCAGTAATTCAAATTGAATGATTCCTAGATTTTAAACTTCTGAATGAATTTATTTTTGCTTCTTTATAGAACATGGAATATGGTTCATAGATTTAGGATATTATTACACATGCCTATATAGAAAAAGAGAAAGTGTACTCTTTCTGTAAAGATATTTCCACTTTAACTGAGTAATTACCAACTTCAACTGAGAAATCGGAACACATTTTAAATTTTATTACACATTTTTTCCAAACTGTCCTATAATAAACCCCCATAAAAGTAAATTTAATTTAAAAACAGAAAAGAATCCATGTACAGTATGTCTGTCCAACATTCTACAATAATGATATTCAACATATTTTGTCCAAACTATTCCATAATAAATCCCCATAAAAGATTTAATTAAAAATCCAAAATGAACCCGTTTAGAGTTTATCACGTATTTGTAAAGAGAACAACATGCACTGAATCCATCGTCATATTGACAATATAATCACTCGTACTATTGTACGATCTGAAATATATGCTATTCCTTCTGGCATATTTAAAGCTGCACTTCGAGCTGCAAGGAATTTTTATAATACTAAGGACTAAAAAATAACTTGTGTGACTTAAAAAATATTGTTTTCAAGTAAACAAATTCTGTAATATTCTACGACAAAATTATCATTTTAAAACGAATTAGGCCATGTTGCATATTTTTGAGACTTTATCTGTTTTTATGCTGCTAAACAGGTCGTTTCTCAATTACACATCAAACAAATATATATATATATATATAAATTAACACATATATATAATAAGAAAATCAAAATCCATAAAAATTGATTCTACTTTTAATTATAACTTGAATTTTTTTCTCAGGTTTAGTTTCTACAAAAAAAAAAAAAAAAAAAAAAAATAATAATAATAATAATAATAATAAAATAATGTCATTTATTAATATATTTATATATATATATATATGTGTGTGTGTGTGTGTGTGTGAAAATCCATTAAAAAGTTCAAAAGCTATCATGGCAAAACCTCTGAAAAACAAATTTCCAAAATAACTGAGTTTAAAGTTTTGGCCTTTTCAGGTATCGACGCGCACTGGAATGAACAAAATAAAAACGTAGACATTGATGAAAATTTGATTTTTGTTTTATTTAGTTGTATTACAACTTAAAGTTCTTTTTTACCACATAATGCATCCCATAAACACCATTGGCTTATCAGAAATTTTCCTCTCGAATTTTTATATTAATAGAATGATGGCGGATTTAATGCCTACATGTTAAATCGTTAAAAACTACTTTTAACAATTATTATTTATTTTTAAATCCGGAATGAGATCGAGGAAGACATGTAATAACATTTTGGTAAAATAATAATAATAATAATAATAATAATAGATACTATTACTTTTTTGGTAAGGTAAATTTGGATTAAATTTCTTGACTACTTTAGTGAAAACGACTACGTTTCCACCATTTACTTCAAATGCTTAAATTTGCCCAAATTTCCGCATCTGCTACTTTAGTCTAGTTGCATTCATTTTTGAAAAAATATATCAATATCAGCTGCGACCACCTGCGACCTAGCGATTAATTCTAATTATAAACATTGCATATTGAATGTCTAGAGCAACATTCAATGGTAATACAACTAAAAATAAAAATAAATAAATAAATATATCTATGTCATGATTTTGCGGTGTTCATTCCATGGTGCGCCGGTTCATGTCTCAACATTTACGATATATACCACGTTACTTTTCCATTCCTGTAGGAGAAAGTCTGCAATACGCTTAACACTTTCATCGCGAGGGACGAGACAACTCGTCTTCCAGGAATATTCGGTATGCGCGAGGGACGAGATAACTCGTCTTCCATGAATATTCGCTATGCGCGGTAGACGAGATAACTCGTTCTCTACTCGATATATTTTTTTATTATTGCAGCGTGTCCCGTGATTTATTTTATCAACATTTTAGCGTATAGCTGACCCTAATATTTTGCCTTTACAACGTTTCTACAAGGTGGCGCATGGTTGCACAATTTGCAGTACTTTCACTTTTATTAAGTTTCTCGTAGGTTATGCATATTTGTTACGCTTTTTGGCCAAAATTAAAATGAGCGTGCAAAACATCCACATCAAAGCCAGCATTATGCGTAGTACCTTGTTTTGAAAAACATCACAATTCAGAGAGATTTTAATTTATGCAATATTTAGGATTTTTATTTTTTATTCTATCATTATTTTTATGTTTGTAAGCACAAACAAACCATTAGTGTGATAATTGTTATTAATTATTATTTTTCAAAGTAAAATAAACAAGTTTTAAATGAATGTGTGTTTTGTTTCAATTTTAGCGCTGTGAGGAGCGACTCAGTCCGTTGCCACCGAAACACTCAAGGCCTGAGGACACGAGTTGTGACGTCATCACTAATCGACCGACTTCTCATTAGTGTTGGAATTCACACCGGAAAATTTTGAATAGCAATTTTCTTTTATTATATTTTTGGAAGAACTATCATCTGATAAAACAATAATAACTATTTAAACTTACTGGTGAGAATTTGGAATCCCCCAATAAAAAATCCACCAGATGAGGCAATACTGAGGCATTCCGCATCTGGCTGAATTTTTATTTAGGGATTCCGAATTCTCACCAGTAAATTTAAATAGTTATTATTGTTTTATTAGATGATAGATACTCCACAAATAAAATAAAAGAAAATTGTCATTCAAAATTTTCCGGTGTGAATCCCAACACCAGTGAGAAGTCGGTCGATTAGTGATGACGTCACAACTCGTGTCCTCAGGCCTTGAATGTTTCGTCAGGCCCTGAGTGTAAAGCAACGCTCAGGCTCTTAGCGCAGAGGGTGGGACAAAAGCGCGCCATTGGCGCCATGAAAGTGTTAAGGGGACAGACGACATTAAAAATCAAATGCTTCAATTTTCAATGAAATTATTTGAAAATTTGAAGACTTGTTAATGGCAAGCTCAAATAGTTATTCTCAAAATTTGGTGTTCAAATTATAAAAAGTTTTAAAATTATTCACTATTTTAATTTTTTAAATAACGAATAATTGCAATACGAATAATTGACGAATAATTAACGAATAATTGTTATATTTTAAAATGTCCCATGCGCATTTCTTTTGTATAAAATGCAAAAATATTTATTTATGAGATACAAATTACATATTACAATGGAAGTTGGCATGATTTGTAATAGTTCCCTGAATATAAGTAGAAAAAATATATTATTTTTTAATAATTATTCTTCTTTTTTAATAAAAAAAATGTAGCTATATATTTTCATACGCATATAAATTTTAACATTAAATACCCCTGAAATGCAACCTTTTACGTTAACATTTATTTAGTATTGTACAGAGGATATAGAGTATAAATTTAAACAGGATCTGATAACTAGGACTGCGCATGGAATGTTTCAAAAGTTAGAATTGTGCGAAATTTTCAATTTTGAGAAAGCAACGTTTAAAGTAAAAAATCTGTATAAATATATAGAGTTTTTACAAATGTTAAAGCTTATATCTCTACGATGATGTGTCAGAATTGAAAAAAAAAAAAAACCTTTTTGCATCAGATAAATTAAAGCATCTACTTTCATAATTTTCCAAATAAGAAAGAAAGTTTTTTAATCAAATTTTGTGATTTTGAAAAATCTAATGTCCCCTTAAAGATTCAAAGATTATAAAAATAATAATAACCAAAAATACATTTTCTCATCAATTTAAACTTTCCCTTAGCGATTTACTGTTCCCATTCAAAAGGGGGTAAGATACCTTTAAACCTACAAAATTTTCGAATTTTTTTAATGCATATTTGGATTCTGTAATCTTTTTTGAACAATAAGCAAAAAACCGCATTAAAAAATTCCCATTAGTTTACTAATTCTGGAAGTTTTATTAAGACTATATATTAAGACTACATAGGATAATTAAACTTTGAGTTGCATTTATTCAAAATGAGGAATTTTGAAACTGCGCGCAGTGTTACTAAAAAACTATCTATGGCAATCAAAAGAAAATTTCGAAATATACTCATTTCTGTATTATCTACAACTTAAAACCAGAAAAATGTAATATTTTATTTTTTTGTGTGTGTTTTTTTACTTTGAAAATATTTTTTTTAAAGTGAAATTTTTTTTATTTTCTGTTAATTTTTTAATTTAGTCAATATTTTTTTCAAATATTCTTGTTTTAGTATAAAGGTAACACTATTATGTATTTATTTTCCCCAACATTTCCTCTTTTTATGCATATTTTCATATTTTATCATGCGCGCAAGATCTTTTCCTCTTATTATCATATATTTTTAAACTTATCATTTCAATATTTATTTATGAATTTATAAGCATAATATATTTTTAAATATAAATTTAAATATGAGCTTTATATTTAAATGAAGTTTGATTTTTAAGTTTGACTTACTACACAAGTTTTGAAGCTTGGAACATAGTGGTATTTTTTACTTTTTCGACGTGTTCAAAGGTATCCTACCCCCAAGGATTTTGAAAATAATACAAAATGCAGTTGATTATTTTTAAGGGTATTTAATATTTAAACTAAGAACTTATACAAATTATTTTCTTTATTACATGAATTTTATTAAAAAAAATAATTTCTTTTTTTTAGCGAGTTAAATGCAAAGTCTAAGTTCGTACAAATCACTGCTTACATTTAAAGTCTAATTGCAACACGTGTTCAAAGATTTGAAATAAAAATAATGCGTATATGTCTTCTAAAATGTTTCAAGACAATGCGTAACAGTGAAGGTATAAGTAATAAATTGCACTATAATCGCTCTTCATTTATCAAAAAATAAACCACTTCCTAGACAAAATTACTTTTCACTTATATCATCTTGACATCTCATGTTTAAAACATGAAATTATTTTATGTTAAATTTAGTTGACCGTTCCTTCTTTACATATGCATTCTCTTAAGAAAAAATTGAATAAATAAATAGCTAAAATAGCCGTAATAGGAAATGCTGAGGATTTACCTTGGCATCAAAACAATATTGGACTAGAAAACAGCATAGAAATATAATTTCTCTCAAGTTCTCACCCCTGACCTTTGCTGACTCTTCACGTATGATAATTTCAACCCAAGAAACCTGAAATCAAAACACTCCCGTCCACCCTTTGACCCCTTTGCTTTTTCATTTCACGTCACCACGCCTTTACACGGAGTTGTCTAGTAGGTTTCGACAATGCGGAAGACTTACTTACTTTTATTAGCATAATGCGATTGGGTCATATAGTTATCGTCAAGTCCAGGGGATTTAAGATTGTCTTATTCTTTATGGAAAAGCTGTTACGGTATTATTTCTGGTTCACAAATTGATTGCAGTCACGGCAAGTCATATATGTATTGTATGTGCAGCAGAATGGATACACTTGATAGTGATGACAAACGATATAGTTCTGATGATGAAGCACTGAAAGCACAGAAGAGTTATATCAGAAGACTAATGTCATCACGGGGAAGTAGGGGGCTTTGGGTTCACTGATAGCAAAAGGTTAAAGAACTATAATCAGAGAGATGAGGAAGTTGAAAGTCATGCTTTGCCATGTGACGTCGTTTATTAACACTGTTATGATTAATGAGCTGCTATAGGCTAGTAATAAGCAAAATATAAAATAATTTAAATGCTTCCTTATGATTAAAAGTAAGATTGTGTTACGGTGTTTATATTGCTTGAATATAAACAATAGAATCTTTTAATTATCATACCTAAAATACTTGGCGAGTTAAAATATAACCATTAATAAGAAAAAGTGAAATATATAAATATGTTTTTTACCTTTAAAAATCTTAATATTTATATTTTGTAAAACTCCTTATTAAAGCCGCTAAGGAATTATTTCTTGTTCAAAAAATGATTGCAGCCACGAAGGAAGTTCAATGTCATGTTTGACATGCCATGCCTCTTATTAAAACTTAAGATTGATGAGTCGCTTATTGGTTGTTAGAAGTAAAATATGAAAAAAAATAAATTTTTCTTGTATTTAATGTTTGAAATTTAACATTATGCCTGACTATAAACAATACAAATTTTTAACTATCATAAAATTCAAATATGTACAGGCATAATAAAATATACTTAAACATATTTAAATATATGTCATAAAATTATTTAAATTATTATAAAAAAAAAAGCTCGGCGCATTAGATAATATAACTATTGAAGCCCAAGAAATTAGATCTATTTTATTCTCTTTTTTTTTTAACTTAAAAAAATTTAAGAGGATTTGAATTTTATAAAACTGTCCATACAAAAGATCTTTTCAATGAAAAAAAAAAAAAAATCGGCAAGTGTCAGTTAACAACGAAAATAAATATTTGTCATAATACTTTTTTTCCTCCATAAAATATCCAAATTTGGTATAATTATTGGTAAAGAATATAGTTTCAGACAGTCCAAGATGGATAATTAGTTAAGACATCAGATAAATAATAATACCTTTAGTTATTTATCGCTTCAAGAAATTTTAGAGCAATCTTGTTTTATTGTACATCTCTCTCTCTCTCTCTCTCTCTCTTTTTTTTTCTTTTTTTAAGAAACTTTTATGGTTATATAAATTAATAATATTTTATAGTCCTGCTATTTGAGAATATTAAAAATCCATCTAATCTGGAAATTATGTCGATACACCAGAATGGGGAAAGAATATTTTACAAATAAAAATTAAAAAGAATGCATAAATCGTAGCTACTCCAGATCTTATTTGGTTGTAAATAAGATCTAAGACAATCCAATCTTTGTTACCACAGCCATTTATTTTCTTATTTTCATAATTTTTTTACATTTTATTTCTTGTAAATATTAATATAAAATTGAAAAAACACTGGTTTAACAACAACAAAAAAAATTAAGTATTCCACTATCTTTTTGAAAAAGCGTGATATTTCATAATAAAAACTTTAAATTCTATTTCTATTTTATTATTTTTATTATAAAATTTTCAAATGCTATTCCTATTTTATTATTTTTATTATTTTATTTACTTGCTTTAGTTTCCATCAATTGCATATCCAATCCTCAAAACTGTTGTGTATAATTATAGATGTAATCATATAGAAAACGTTTTTTAAAAAATACACATTTAACACCTAATTTTTTCATTTCAACTAATTTATTTATTACTAAATCAGAATTTTCTAAACGTATAGCAAATAATAATACATACCTTTTTATTTATTTTTTTTTCTACAGAAATATTCCATTGAAGGAATCTTAAAGAAAACATCACTTTTTCCAAAATCATAAAAATGTGCAAAAAAAAAAAAAAAAAAAAAAAAAAAAAACCGCAATCACTGTGAAAAAAGTCACTTTTTTCTTAATCTACGAAAATGTACATTAACCACGCACGCAAATATATAATAAATGCTTCCAAGTCACCCAAGATTCCGAAAAATGTTGCCTTATCTTTAGGAACCACAGAAAACAATTTATTTTTGAAATTTAATGAATAATTTATATAAAAGAAATTTTAATAGGTGCCCGTCATTTTCGGAAACATTTCCTCGTAGCTTTTACAATACGTTAATTAGTTCTCTATTCCCCCAAAATCGATTTTTCGGATTCTGTCCATTCTCAAGTAAACATTCTCAGCTGCATAACACAATTTGTGCAAACAATTGTAACAAAATAATGTTAATTTTCATATAAATGTTAATGCTATTAATTGAGTATGTTTATTTGTTAAACATGTTTTCTGTGAATTGATTATATCCGAAAAAGTGATATTCCGATTTGAGAAAACTGATTATTGCACTGTAAAAGCTACTCAGAAACGTTTCCGAAAATGATGGGTAGCTAATAAAAATTTATTTTTATAAATTCTTTTTTAACTTTAGAAAATAAATAGTTTTCTGGGTTTTTTAAAGGTTAAAAGTAAGTTTTTACAATGCATTAATCAGTTCTCTATACCCGAAAAATCGATTTTTCGGATTCTATCAATTCTCAAATAAACATTTTCAGCTGCATAACTGAATTTGTGCATACAATTGTAACAAAATAATGTTAAATTTCCATGTTAATGTTAATGCTGTTAATTTAATATGTTTGTCTGTTAAACAGGTTTTCTGAATATTAGAATATTTTTATATTTCAATATATTTACCCGAGAATGGATAACATCCGAAAAAGTGATATTGCGATTTAAGAAAACTGATTATTGCACTGTAAAAGCTACTCAGAAACGTTTCCGAAAATGACGGGCAGCTAATAAAAATTTATTTTTATAAATTCTTCTTTAAATTTCGAAAATAAATAGTTTCTGAATATTAGAATATTTTTATATTTCAATATATTTACCCGAGAATGGATAACATCCGAAAAAGTGATATTTCTATTTAAGAAAACTGATTATTGCACTGTAAAAGCTACTCAGAAACGTTTCCGAAAATGACGGGCAGCTAACAAAAATTTATTTTTATAAATTCTTCCTTAAATTTCGAAAATAAATAGTTTCTGAATATTAGAATATTTTTATATTTCAATATATTTACCCGAGAATGGATAACATCCGAAAAAGTGATATTTCGATTTAAGAAAACTGATTGTTGCACTGTAAAAGCTACTCAGAAACGTTTCCGAAAATGACGGGCAGCTAATAAAAATTTATTTTTATAAATTCTTCTTTAAATTTCGAAAATAAATAGTTTCTGATTATTAAAATATTTTTACATTTCAATATATTTACCCGAGAATGGATAACATCCGAAAAAGTGATAGTTCGATTTAAGAAAACTGATTATTGCACTGTAAAAGCTACTCAGAAACGTTTCCGAAAATGACGGGCAGCTAATAAACATTTATTTTTATAAATTCTTCCTTAAATTTCGAAAATAAATAGTTCCTGAATATTAGAATATTTTTATATTTCAATATATTTACCCGAGAAAGGATAACATCCGAAAAAGTGATATTCCGATTTAAGAAAACTGATTATTGCACTGTAAAAGCTACTCAGAAACGTTTCCGAAAATGACGGGCAGCTAATAAAAATTTATTTTTATAAATTCTTCTTTAAATTTCGAAAGTAAATAGTTTCTGAATATTAGAAATTTTTATATTTCAATATATTTACCCGAGAATGGATAACATCCGAAAAAGTGATATTTCGATTTAAGAAAACTGATTATTGCACTGTAAAAGCTACTCAGAAACGTTTCCGAAAATGACGAGCAGCTAAAAAAAATTTATTTTTATAAATTCTTCTTTAAATTTCGAAAATAAATAGTTTCTGAATATTACAATATTTTTATATTTCAATATATTTACCCGAGAATGGATAACATCCGAAAAAGTGATATTCCGATTTAAAAAAACTGATTATTGCACTGTAAAAGGTACTCAGAAACGTTTCCGAAAATGACGAGCAGCTAATAAAAATTTATTTTTATAAATTCTTCTTTAAATTTCGTAAATAAATAGTTTCTGAATGTTAGAAATTTTTATATTTCAATATATTTACCCGAGGATGGATAACATCCGAAAAAGTGATATTTCGATTTAAGAAAACTGTTTATTGCACTGTAAAAGCTACTCAGAAACGTTTCCGAAAATGACGGGCAGCTAATAAAAATTTATTTTTATAAATTCTTCTTTAAATTTCGAAAATAAATAGTTTCTGAATATTAGAATATTTTTATTTTTCAATATATTTACCCGAGAATGGATAACATCCGAAAAAGTGATATTTCGATTTAAGAAAACTGTTTATTTCACTGTAAAAGCTACTCAGAAACGTTTTCGAAAATGACGGGCAGCTAATAAAAATATATTTTTTTAAATTCTTCTTTAAATTTCGAAAATAAATAGTTTCCGAATATTAGAATATTTTTATATTTCAATATATTTACCAGAGAATGGATAACATCCGAAAAAGTGATATTTCGATTTAAGAAAACTGATTATTGCACTGTAAAAGCTACTCAGAAACGTTTCCGAAAATGACGGGCAGCTAATAAAAATTTATTTTTATAAATTCTTCTTTAAATTTCGAAAATAAATAGTTTCTGAATATTAGAATATTTTTATATTTCAATATATTTACCCGAGAATGGATAACATCCGAAAAAGTGATATTTCTATTTAAGAAAACTGATTATTGCACTGTAAAAGCTACTCAGGAACGTTTCCGAAAATGACGGGCAGATAATAAAAATTTATTTTTATAATTTCTTCTTTAAATTTCGAAAATAAATAGTTTCTGAATATTAAAATATTTTTATATTTCAATATATTTACCCGAGAATGGATAACATCTGAAAAAGTGCTATTCCGATTTAAGAAAACTAATTATTGCACTGTAAAAGCTACTCAGAAACGTTTCCTAAAATGACGGGCAGCTAATAAAAATTTATTTTTATAAATTCTTCTTTAAATTTCGAAAATAAATAGTTTCTGAATATTAGAATATTTTTATATTTCAATATATTTACCCGAGAATGGATAACATCCGAAAAAGTGATATTCCGATTTAAGAAAACTGATTATTATTGCACTGTAAAAGCTACTCAGAAACGTTTCCGGAAATGACGGGCAGCTAATAAAAATTTATTTTTATAAATTCTTCTTTAAATTTCGAAAATAAATAGTTTCTGAATATTAGAATATTTTTATATGTCAATATATTTACCCGAGAATGGATAACATCCGAAAAAGTGATATTCCGATGTAAGAAAACTGATTATTGCACTGTAAAAGCTACTCAAAAGCGTTTCCGAAAATGACGGGCAGCTAATAAAAATTTATTTTTATAAATTCTTCTTTAAATTTCGAAAATAAATAGTTTGTTGAGGTTTTTAAAGGTAAAGGAACGCTTTTAGGACGCTTCGATGACTCGGAAGAGATTATTGTATATTTTCGTTTTTAATCATTGTACAATTTTGTAGATTAGGGGCATAGTTTTGTAGTTGAAAGGTGGTGATGCCGTTATGGCATCACATAATTTCAATTCCTATTTGCCACATTGGCACCAGAATGTTTTAATGAAAATATATATGTATTAAGTACGCGAAAATACATTTTTACCTATTTACAAATAAATATTCTTTTAAATACTGGTAACCTTCAATTATTTCAACGGAAAGGTGGGCCCTGGAAGGGTTAAGAAACATTTGGGTTTTTGGTTACACAAACGTTTTGGTTATCCTACAAAAGAAAGAGAAAGAAAAAAGCTTCTTCATTCATACCATTTTTGTTCTTATTGAAGATTTTTACTTTCTTCTATCTTTGTAAGAGGACAGTATTGGATTTGAGAAAATTTTTAACTTCCAATATTTGACGTATTTATATATTGTAGAAGGCTCTGAACAAGATTTGGCTGTTTCTAGAAAATATATGTCCATGAGTCTGTCAGTGACAAGAATTTTGTGGGAATTCTATCTTAAGAACTAACGCACGGAATTTAATCAAATTTGAGATTCAATTACACCTTGACATAAATTAGTGCTTTGTAGGTTTTGGTGTAAATCGTCGTACAGATGGCACTGCTATACTGCATTTCTCACGATTTCCCCTATAGTTATATCTTAAGAGCTTATACAAGGAATTTCATCAAACACATTTTCTGCTAGACCTTCACATAAATGGATTCTTATTAGATTTCGGTGTATACCGCCGAACAACTGTTGCTGTTATGTTCCGGTTTCCACAATTTCTCCGATCAAGAACGATTAGTTTATGATTAAATTTTAGTTTCAGACGATTTGGTTTATATCGAAGAAAGAATTTTGACGACCACAACATACTTGTTAATTATCAACTAAAGTTAATTTTGCTTCGATTCCGTCAAATTATTCGTTTGATTTTTTAATTACTTATTTTATAGGATCATTCCTTAAATATTTAAATAAATTAACTTTATCCCCGAATTGTGGATTCTTCTCTGATTAAAGCATATAAATATTTCATATAATCTAGCATCCTAAATTACAAGACGGTTGCAGGCGATTAGGTTTATGTAGAATAAAGTTTTGTGATGCTCACAACATGATTGTTAATTATGCACTAAAGTTATTTTCTGATGTAGTTTTCTGATGGCCAAAACGTGCTTGTTAATTTTTTACCAAAGATAATTTTGCTTCGTTTCCCTCAAATTATTATTTTGTTTTTTAATTAGTTATTCTGTACAATCGTTCCTTAAATAACTAAATTAAATTTATCACCAAATTGTAGATCCTTCTCAGAATAAAGCATATAAATATTCCATATAATCTAGCATCCCAAATTGCAAGACGGCTGCAGACGATTAGGTTTATGTAGAATAAAGTTTTGTGATGCTCACAACATGATTGTTAATTATGCACTAAAGTTATTTTTGCTTCGATTCCGTCTAATTATTTGTTTGATTTTTAATTACTTATTTTATAGGATCGTTTCTTAAATACGTAAATAAATTAACTTAATCCCCAAATTCCAGATCCATCTCATAACAAAGCATATAAATATTCCATATAATCTAGCATCCCAAATTGCAAGACTGATTGCAGACGATTCTGTTTATATAGAATAAAGTTTTGTGATGGCCAGAAAATACTTGTTAATTTTGGACTAAAGGTAGTTTTGCTTCGATACCATCAAATTATTATTTTTATTTCAAATTTTCAAATTACTTATTCTGTATAATCGTTCCTTAAATACATAAATTAATTAATTTTATTCCCAAATTGTAGATCCTTCTCAGATAAAACATAAAAATTCCACATAATCTAGCATCCAAAACTGCAAGACGGTTGCAGATGATTTTGTTTATGTATATAGAATAAAGTTTTGGCCACAAAATACCCGTTAATGTTGGACGAAAGTTAATTTTGCTTCGACTCCGTCATATTATTATTTTGATTTTTAATTACTTATTCTGTCTAATCTTTCCTTAAATACTTAAATAAATTAACTTTATCCCCAAATTGTAGATTCTTCTCAAAATAAAGCATATAAACATTCCATATAATCTAGCATCCCAAATTGCATTTCGTTTAATATCATTTTCGAACCATTAAATCTCCATCATCAAAAATATTAACAATATCAAATCATATCGTTGACTGAGGAAAAAGTGAAATCACCAATGTAGGTGGTCTTTCTCCGCCATTGTGAATCTTAACGATTTTCCGATTCCAAGGTAAATGGTTCAGCCCTGGAGGTCAAGTTCATGTCATATATAAAAATAAAAAATATAGCCGCAGGTATTTAATAAAAGACAGAAAAGATTAAAGGTCAGAAAGAATATTATAGTATGAAAGATGTGGCATTCTATTTAGATGAAATATATATTATTAATTGAATGATAGCAAGAAATGTTATTAATGATATGAAAGTGTTTTAAAAGTAATATTTTAGGATGATATCCAACGATTACATATTCAAAACACAGCATTGAGTTTTTAATGATAGTTTTCGTTTAACATTATTTTCTAATAATACTACTTAAAAATATACGTAAATGATTTCTACAGATGGTTTTGATAAGGAGTGTTGCATATATTTTTACTACATCATTAAAAAAAAAATTAAAATAATTTGCATTCTTGTTGTTAAGTTCCTTTCCACACGCATATATTTTCGTAATTAATTTTTGGTAGACACAGAATTAATTATTTTTTCAAAAATTTTCTTACCTTTTTTATTCATAATTAGGTACCAGTGCAAGTTAATTACTATCAAGTTTAATTAAATAGGATAATTAAGAATAATAAGTAATTACATGTTTTCTTTAATATTAATGACCTGCTATGAATCTTGTAAATAATGATGTAACATAGGATGTGAAATATTTAGTAAATTGCATTATATATCTGCATAAAATATAAATTTTCCCACTGTACAATCGTAGGCCAAAAAAAGGACAGCCTCCACTACTAACTTTGACGAAACTCAACATATAAAAATCTCACTGGTATACCAACTGGTTAGCAATAAAGTCTATTAATTAATGATATACATAAATTAATTAATGATATACATAAATTATGCTCCAAAATTCGCCTACGTATTTAAATTGTAATTTTTTCTCATAATTTATGTAATATATAGGGACAACAGAGGGAAACTGGGATTTGAGTTTGGTACTTTTTTATTGTGTTTTTAAGGCAGATTCAAAAAAATAGATATGACTGATAATGCGTGCAGCGTCATCTACAGTTGGTTGTATTTGTTCTTAACCATAATTAAATGAAACTGGTACCCAATTACTCTTATTCCCCAATCCTCCCTCTATTGCAATTAATATTCGAATGAAATATACACTGTAACCGTTAAAAACTTTACCAGACATCAAAATCTATAAGCTTTGAAAATGCGAATCCAAAATTTGAGCAGATTCCATCAAATAAACTTTCAGTGATATATTTCTTAATTTTTTTATAATATTTTATAATTTCTTTAGTTATATGTTATGTTTCCAGACTCTTTTCTTACATGCTAGTAATAATTCTGAATTTAAAGCAGATGATTGTAAGATAATTTTATAAAATATTAAATAATATTAACAGTTTTAATAGTCTTGCTTTTTGAATAATTACATTTGGCAAATCAACCCCCGTTACATTTTTATCAAATTCATCCAAAGAATAATATGTGGAATAACTTAATCAACATCAATAAGAATAGTAAAATATCTTGTAGTTTTATCTTTTGTTTTGAAACAAGTTTTTTACACGTATCAATAATTCTGAATTTAAAGCAGACGGCTGTAAGACAATCTTATAAAATCTACTTACAATAAAATCTGAGTGCAGGAAACTGTCGGAACCTTGCCGATGCGAACCACTCTGATCTGCGAATCGACCGTAGCTAAACGCCATGTTAGGCTTAATGAAACACATATCCTAGCATATGACGACTAAATTATAATTTTTTCTACTTGAAATCATGTCTGTTCAGCATATTTTCACATAAAAGATGTGTATCATATCCATTTATAATGTATTAAGTTCTAAATTAAAATTAAGCTATAATAAACATGGAAATCGGATCTAAACAAACCATACTGTTACCATTCAGATTCAAATTCCAGCAAATCGAGAAACGAATGACTCTTTGAAAGCTTCATTAAAAAAAAATGCTGGTTAACGCCGATGCTGATTTTAAAATATTTGTAATATTATATTAAAACCTTTAAATATTTTAACTTTGTTTAAAACCTTAAAAACTATCCAATCAAGTTTTAAATTTAAGGGCCAAATCAACATCAACAACAAGCTCTAAATTAAAAATAACGAATAACTATCGACATCTGGTGGAGAAAAGATATAACTTTCGCTCTAAAAAAGTCCGTGAAAGCATATTGCATTACATGTATTTATAATTTATTCACAATGATTATTCTTTTGCACAATTTCGATTTCCTGTGACATTTGTTTTCTGTTTTATATGACAAAGTAAAAATTATTCGAATTTGAATATATAAAACTTTCAAATGCATTTACAATAAAGAATTATTTCAATGGCACTTTAGCGTTATTTAAAGGAAAATTAACCTTTTATGTACTGAATTATGAATTCATGAAAATTTCATCTTCTAAAGCATTTTTCGTGAATTTTTACACTAAATTAGAAGATTTACCTAATTATTTAATAATTTTAGAATGATTTTAGAATGTTTGAAGGATTTAAAAGGATTAATTAAATTTGAATTTATAGGGATTTTGTATAATATTTATAACCCCACTGAAATCTTTTATTTTAAATAATTTTCTTAGTATTTTGTAGAATTAGGAAATCTACAAATATAATGCTCTTACAATAGAAATATAAAAATATTTCTGAATTGAAATATCCCTCCCCCCCACCCCACTTCCAACGCCAAGAAAGCTGAAAAGATGCAAAGGCCAAAGAAATCATCTTTAAAAAATATTTTTGCTTTGTGTAACCCATAATGCTTTTGGAACATGATAAAGTAATGCATCTATAACTCATTCTAAACTGTATTACTACTACTCGGTGTATTAAATTAATTTTATATCAAGTTATTTTAATGGTACATATAAGTACCGTCAGTAGATAAAGGGTAAAAGGGACAATTTTTTTCTGTACAAAGGCTGCGAGCAGCGCCTTTGTAGGCCGTGTTAATTCCCAATAAATTAGGAGCTTATGTTTCTTGCTAATTCTTTTGTCGTCAACTTTCTGTTGTAATCGTACTTTTTTTACAATGCATTTTATGAGATTTGAAGACATTGCAAATAAAATGGATATTTCTTATTGGTTCAAAATATTTAAAATATCTTGCAGATAAAAATATGAATTTTAACATTGTGGCGAAAAAAAAAACTCCCGCCAAACAACAAATTTTTAAGACAGAGGGAACCTAAACAAGCATTTTCGTCATAGACTGTGTAGCTAGAAATAGCGCATTTAATCGCTGGTGACTAAATTGTAATTTACATAATTTCTTTGTTCTAATCATAAAAAATCAAAGGATAATACTTGTTGATTAACAAAATGCATGAGGCATCTTTTTTTTACTTTTTTAAGTAAAATATTTTTTTTAACTATTGTTTTGAAGATTTATCATGCACTTTCCGTCATTTTTGACGAGGATTATATACTAGTATTACATAAGATTAATACTTTTAAAAGTCTTGCATTATTCAATAATTACATTTGGTAAATCAATTCTCCATCACATTCTTATAAATTTCCTCTTTAGAAAAATATGTGGAAAAACTTAATAAAGATCAGTAATAACAGTAAAATATCTTTTAGCTGTATCTTTTGTTTCAAAAACATTTTCTTATACGTGGCAATAATTTTGAATAAAGTAAAGGATTGTAACACATTTAAAAATTATAAAATGAGACATCATTTAAGTAGTGCATGGCATTAAAGAAGAAATTACATTTTGATAAATCAGTTGTCCGCTACAATATTATAACAATCACAAATATTAACAAGAATAGAATAATATAATTTCTTTAGTTTTATGCTATAAATTTCGGAATGCTTGTAATAATTCTGAATTTAAACTAGAACAATGCACGACTTTATACTAGTGTAGAGTCTGCACCTGATAACAAACTTCGGCCAAAACTTCGACGTCAAACTGCTGATCTATCGATCTCTTTCATCTCAAGTAAGGAGTTAGAATTTATTCAGCTGACCGCTTGGCTAATTGCTCTGTACTCTAAATCAAGGCTTTGCATATATGGAATGAGATTTCAGCAAGTAAACCCCTCCGGAGAATACTTCAGAAATCGCATGAACTACGAGTTTGCAGGCAGTCCCTACCCTTACTCTGATTGTACAATTAACGAAGGAGATTCTAAATAGATTGTAATGAACTGGATTTAAACTCTGCAGTTTCTTAATCAGCACTAACATCATTAAATATTTAAAAGATACATATGCAAAAATAAATAAATAAGTAAGTAAATAAATTAATTATATCCAAGGGAAATTTTTACATGGAATACTCATTCAAATAATGCACAGTTTTAAAATCTAATGTGTAGAAGTTAAAAAGTTTTGAGGTTAAAATAATAAAATTTAATGTTCAAGGTTTATTTAATGTTGATTACACAAGTACGGCATTAAAAACTTTCGGCTCTGAATTTTTCTTAAATTTTCGGGATAAAATTATTTTTACATTAATAAAATTAAAAGTAACTCTCCAAAACAAAGAAGTTAAGATTTACCGAAATTTAACGAACATGTTACTTAGAGAAACCTAACGAATGTAGTTACTCTGCGTACTCTTCATACTACAAAAATCTAAGAAAGAACTTTTAGACGTTTGTTAAAATGTTGTTTTACAATAGGATTAAACAAACGTAAAAAAAAAAAAAAAAAAAAAAAAAAAAAATACTAGTATTTTTTTTTTAAGATTTTATCACAAATTATTAGTTCGCAAAAGTAGTCCCTAGTTTAAAAAATTAAAGAGTGAAACATGTGTTTAAAAAAAAAGAAACGTTAACCGTTTAACGATAATTAAGGATTATTTTATTACTATTCTTATTACTAAATGCTGAAACGTAAATGAAGACATAATAATAAATGCATAGACTATACTATCACTATAAGATGCTGATATTAAAAAAATAATTGTTAAAATACGGGAATTCAGTTACTTTTAGCGTAAAAAAATATCGCCTCCATGAGGCGCGAAGTGTCCTGAGTTTGCCTGTGCATTTGAAAGAGTTAAAATCGTATTTTTTAAAAACTGATTGAACCATTGTTTGGAACAAGGTTTCTGCTTTAAGAGCATATTTTTGATTTGTTTATACCTCTAAAATTGCTCCCTGGAGGGCGTTGCAATAAGAGAGATAAACGTTTTCGAGAGTTAAACGTTAAGGGAGATACGGTAAACGTATCCAAAAGGGAAACGTTAAACCCTTTTTGAAAGACTTGTCCTATTAATACGATGCCAAATCCAAACGTTTAAGAATACGAAGAGAACAAATCCAAGCTTCTCACGAGTTACAGAACACAGTGTTCCGTGCTCCAAGCATAAAAATCATTTTTAATTGAAAACACTAAGATATTTGTTTGATTTAATAATTTTTTTCAATAGGCCACTAGCAATACCAAAAACCCTTTTCACATTAAATGTACCAGTCATTCAATTAAAATTTCGAAATTTATTAAAAGCGATAGTTTTTTAGCGCCATGCCGCGAATTCATAACCGAAGAAATCGTTAAAGATTTCATTATTTACAGCAGCTTATTTTATTCTGATCACCTCAATCTTTAAGATCGTAGTGCGACATTCCTGATAAATTTGTGTGTTATTAATTTTTATTTATATATATATCGATGAAGTTTAAATTTCGTTAAAGAAAATTAGCCAGAAACATATGCTGAACTATTTATATTGTTTTAAGCTCAAATGGAATAATCTTCGGTTATCGGAGATAGATTTAAAACAAATTATGCTTGAAAAATATTACATTAACCGTAAACAAATCAGAAAATTGAGTTACAGATCTTAGAACTTTTTTTCTTCATTTCACGGTGTAAAAATTTAAGTTGTGCGACGACGTGAAGTTAGTTAAATTGCAAAAAATTCGAAATAGATTGGTCAGTGCTATGCCACCCTCGAAATGATGTCAGCGTTACTCACGGACATGTTTTTTTTTTTTTTTTTTTTATAATATAGATTTTCAATTTTATCTCGTCTATAAAACATATGTATACAATTAATGATTTTCTTTGTTTTTAATACTTTTCAACTATGTTTAAAGGTGATTATGAATTCGGTTTGTTTTCCCGTCGAAATATCTGGACCTCTGGCTGTCCGTCTGTCTCGCGTAAATACACTCAGGTTGTCATGCAATTGATATATGCTATTGAGGTTTACCATCGCACATTCAGTATTGAAAAGGAATTGTGTAGCATTTAATAGTTCATTTACAGCGACATTCAAAAGTATGTCGTTATATTATCTGTGAAGAAAAAATGTTTTCAGTGTATTTTAATGAAGTTACACTATTTAAAACGTATTGAAATTGAAAAGTCAGTAAAGTGAACTATTATATGTTTTCTGTAAAATATTTATAGTTCATTTACAAGAACACACAAAAGAATTGGGTTTCACTGCTGTCTATGAGTAAAAATTGTTGGAAATTTGTTAACAGTTGTGGTATGCGTTTTTAAATTTTACTAATATTTTCCATATTACTGGATGTGTAGAAATTCTATATACCATGCGTGGGTTGCAAAAAGATTTCGAATTCATTTCTCCTTCTTGACAGAAATTGCTGGAGAAAATTTCAACTGTTCTATGCCTTTCCTAACCGAACTAAATTTTTGAATAGTGCACAGTATATATTCTAAGCTATAGATCATATACAGAGCTGCTCAAAAGAACTAGAATATTTGTGGTTTTCAAATATTTTGTGCGTTTTACAAATTGTTTACTGATACATTACATCATCTTTCACCTTATTAAACTGAGAAATATTTTTAGAATATTCTGGATGTGTTGGAAAGTTTTTAGCTCGTTTTATGCTATTTCGTTCTCCCAGCTATTGAAATGTCGTCTCCAAAACTTAACATTCCGTTGTATAAGCCAGACGTAAAACAAAGCAGATGTATCATTGTACAGTTAAATACTCTAAGCATCGCACATTTTTAATTTTTATACCTTCGTATTAAAAAAAAAGTACTTTAAAACGCAATTTGTTTGAAAACTATATCTCAATTTATTTTTGAAATATTAATTATTTCTGTAGTTTTTAGTGCCATTTGTTTAATTTTGGGGACTCAAATACTCTATTTCTGTAGAAAGTAAAGGAAAAATAGTTGGAAAATAGTAATTATAGCTTTTTTTTTTTTACTATTTTCCCATAACAACTTTTTTAAAACGTAATTAAAATACGCGCTATTTTGGAAAAATGTTAATGAAGGATTTCTGATAAAACATGGAGCTATTTAAACCAAATTAATTTTAAGTATGTATATTAATATTACAAACAAATGAAGGCATATGAATCGTGAGATAGCCGGCTTTTTTCTGTCGAGTTTCTTTAACGACAGCATCACTTTTTTTGTATTTGTGTATTATTCAGCGGTAGTGACATCATTTGCGTACTTTACTGCAGATGTTGTTTAACCCTTACCGGCGCGGAGTAATTCTGTTTATAAACGGACGAAATAATGAACTGACACCGCAATTTATAAACGAATTTATTAGAAAATATGAACTTGCTAATTTTCATGTATATTATATTAGGAAAATTTTAGTTAAATATTCTTGGTACCGTTTGTCAGTTTTGGAATTAAAATTAGGTGTCCTTTTTTAAGGACACCGCGCAGGAAAGTGTTTAGACTAATAGTAAATGAAGAATTCTTCAGAGGAGACGGATGACGTCATTTTATATATAATAAAAGCGTGTGTTTTAATTCTGAAAACTAAGTTTGTTTTGCATTATCTATATATATATATATATTTAAGTATTTCGCGGCAGCGCAATACTTATTTATTTCCAGTGTCACTTCTCAATGTTAATTTAACATAGAAAAGCCTATGGAAATGATAACTTTTTCATTTTTTCTTCCCACCTTTTTGTCCCTGATGCCACTCATTTTTTATTCTTTACTAATTCTAATAATATTATAAATTTAAAGTTTAAAAACGTTTGCCTGATGTCAGGGTCAAAACGAATGGCAAAATCCCTTTGCATATGGGTGAATTATAACCCAGAGAGAAACAATGGCCATTTGTTTTGTATATTATTCAAATATTTTTCTTAATAATTCCAAAATTCACTTTTTCCATTGAGAATCAACGGACATCTATTTATATAAAATCCAAGTCTCTGTGTGTCCCTCACTATTCCGGTAGGACCGCCTCATTGAAATGTGTAATTGTTGAAAAATATTAATGCAGGGTTACCGCAGTAGCGCCAAATGTTAGCCAACTTGGCGATAGTTGGCTAATTTGGCAAAATTCCCATTTAAAACCATTAATCTTTCATAATGGAGGTCACCGAAATTTAATTTAAACTCCACTCTTTTAAGATATTTTTTCGAAATCTATGGGTGAGAATTTAAAGTACATCTTTACATCTTCCTCCCGATGCTACTAATAAAATAGCCGCCAATAGACAACGGTGTACTGTGTGAGCTCCTAACTGCGCGATTTTAATGTGCTTTAGGTACTTTTCCAGTATAGGTGCCTTGGCGAAAAAGGAAATTTGGTAACATATTTTCTGGGAACCTATTCACTGTTTCATTTTATATACACACGCATTTTTTTCGATATTTATACGATTTATTTAACATAAAAAAGCCGTTTCTCTAATTTTATACAGAAACAGATGTAATTTGTACATAAAAACATCAATAATATACATATAAAACAAACAAAAACGCTCATCAAATTTGTTTTCATAGCTGTTTATATGATTTGACAACAAATCTCGATGTTTTTCCGTTATACGGACAGCATGCCAAAATGTATGCTAATGCGCCAATTATTTCAAAATGCTAAAAGATATTTGTAATTTTATGCCAGCAGTTTAATATGAGTTTTATTTTATTGCTTTATTTTATAGCAGCTATTTGTTCACTTATTTTAAGTATATATTTGTGATTTGATGAAATAGTTCGTAAAAGTCTGGAATTTTCAAATGTTATAATTTTTAAATTGTCACTTCAGTATCGACAATGATTTTTCTTTTATTTTTCAAATGCTTCAATTCACGATTTTGCGCCAACTATTACGCTTGGCGACAATGGTGTCCGCATAACGGAAAAGTACCCAAATCTCACTTTCTGATGCCCAAATTACACCAAGCTTTTTTAAAAAAATGCCAAAGTCCCTACAGTGGAAAAGTACCAAACTAAGAAAGTAAGTTAAAACTGGTGTGAATGAATAAGAACAAAAAACTGAACAGATGTCATATTCGCCCCATATTGGCGCGATTTTTTTCTGTCGCCAATATCATATAGGCAACAGGTACTTAACTTGCGTCAAAGTGTCGTTATTTTGCTTGATGTGGTAACCCAGATTATGTTGTTTATGCTGTTGATGTTTTCGCCAAATTGGAAACCGAAAAAAATTGCGCCAATATGGGGCGAATATGACATCTGTACCCCAAAAACTTCTTAAAAAACCATCATTTTGATGGTGTTTTAAGAAGTTTTTTGTTCTTAAGTACCAAACTGTCTATTATTTTGCGCTATCCGTGTTATAGTTTGTACTATATGCAAGGGGAGTGGAGCGAAGAGTTTAAACATTAAATATTAAAGTTTCGGCACAGATGTCATATACGCATATATTGGCATCATATATTGGCGAGATTTTTTTCTGACGCCAATGTCATATACACAACGGGTACTTAACTGGCGCCAAAGTGTCGTAATTTTGCTTGATATGGTAATCCGGATGTTGTTGTTTATGCTGTTGATGTTTTCGCCAAATATGCTTCGGAAAAAAATCGCTTCAATATATGATAACGTATATGACAATTGTGTCAAAGTTTCTATAAAGCAGTATAAGACTAAAAAATTAAGAATAAAATAAATGCAAAAGAAGACTAAAGAAGAAAGAAAAATCATGCGTTAAGCATAGAATATGAAACACTTTCCAACACATCCTGAATGCTTTAACAAAACTTCGTTATTTAGGGAAATAAGGTAAATAAGATAACGTTACTTCTTAGATATCCCGTCGACCAATTTCGTCAAGTTATATCCCGTCGACCAATTTCGCCAAATTATATAAATCGCCAAATCAATAGTAAAACATTAACAAAAATACAAATAAAACGTCGAATTAATGGTTTTATTGGCCATTATTGGCATTTAATCTTACAATTAATTAATTAATGGCAACCATTATTGGCAATTAATCTTACAATTTGGCGACAGTAATTTGGTCGACGGGATAACTAAGAAGTACCAAGATAACTAAGTAAACATTTTAGAAAACGCATAAAAAAATTAAATTGATTTCAGCAGTTATCGTCCATAGCCAATAGTACCGTTATTATATGCCTCTATTTAGCTAAAATATAATTTAAACTACTCTTAAAACTACTGAAATCACATTTCCAGATATTATCATCCATAGACGGTTATGTATCCAATTCTTTGCGTGACCATGTATATCATTTTATATATATTCTACATACATTTCTTAGGAAACTAAATGCAGTTCAGCTTAAAAATGCATAACTCCTTTAAAAACCACCTTTAAGCTATTTATTCTCATACTCAGTAACCCTTACGAATTCTTTTGTGTAGCCCTGCATATGAACTGTAGCATTTATACACACAGTATAGTATGCATAAATGTAGTGAAACATAAAAACGCATATCATAATTAAAAATGCATTTGTAACAATCATTGCTTATGTACAATACTTCGGAGAAAAGTTTCTTGGCGAGAAAGAAGTTTGCCAACGTATTTTCTGGCAACCTATTTACTGCTTCATACTCACAAGCAATTTTTTCCAGATGTACACAATTTGGCACAGATGTCATATACGCCCCATATTGGCGCGATTTTTTTCCGACGCCAATTTGGCGAAAACATCAACAGCATAAACAACATTCGGGTTACCATTACAAGCAAAATAAAGACACTTTGGCGCCAGTTAAGTACCCTGTTCGTATATGACATCGGCGTCAAAAAAAATCGTGCCAATATGGGCGTATATGACATCTGTGCCGACAATTTAATATAAAAAAGCTATTTACCCATTTTTATAAAGAAACAGAAGTAATTTTTGCACAGATGTCATATACGCATGGGGGTTGTCGTGATTTTTCTATGACGCCAATTTGGCAGAAATCTCGCTTTCAAATACCTGTTACTTATATATTTTTCAATTATTTGCTATCATTTTGAAAAGGAAATAACTATAAATAAATAAAAGATTGAATAATAACTATAGAACAAAGCAGTTTATATAATTAAAAAACAGAAAATAAAAGTAAATAAACAATTTATTAATAAATAAAAAACAATAGCCGGGTTACCATAGCAGGCAAAATTAACTGAAATAACAAATTATACAAACTAAAACTTTTTATTTCGAGATCAAAGCATTGTTTTTAATTTCGATTAAAAATACATATATCCTTGGATAACTTCAATTGAATTTAGGTTCACAGCTTAATATCTCATTCCATAAACCTAAACAAACACAAGTGATTCATTCATCGTGAAATGTCAAAAATATTAAATCATTGAGGTAATCATTCACAAAGTAAGTTCTCCAACAATCAATGGGCAATATTCTAATGACGTCATAGTAGGTAAAATGGTAGCGGTATCCTTTGTTTATGGTTTGTAATCACAAAGATTTAATTTTGCAATGTCTCTTAGTTACATTATTTTATTGTCATATTTATGAGCTCAGAACAAAAGCCCATTTTTTCATTATTTAGTTATTAAAGACAGAAAAAAATCATAAATTCATGATTTGAAAATTTTAAATAATTTTCTTTCTTAATACTAAAAAATAACACCGGGAAGTAACAGCGGGTTTAAGTTAAATAAGTTTAACTGTTTAATTCTGTTGTAATATTCAAAATAACTGTATTTATTAGATTTCAGTACTCAACATCAGGGACCGATTAAACTTTCAAGTTAGAGGAATTACAATGTCATTTCAGGACCTTTCTTTTGGAGAAGCTTTTCTAAATTCCATATATACATGGAAAATCTTCAGTGTTAGAAATATTATTCCTGGGACTGACATAACACGAGAACGGCCTGCAATTTTACACAAGTTTTTGAAAGCTACTTTATATCAGAAATTTTACTAAAAACTGGTTACTTCTTTGTTATAGCGGCCCACACTATTAGGATTATGACAAGTTGCAGCCAATTTCGCCAACGTCGTAACCAAGATTGTGAAGCACACACATATAATACCATATAATACCATTTCATGAAATCGTATACGATAATTTAATAGTTTTTAACCTTACTTCAAGTATGTTATTTATTTATTTTTAAGGCTCAACAATCTAAATTGTCCAATATATGAATTTAAAAAAATGTAAACAAAGATTGAATAGACATGACCGCAAAAAGCCTCAAATCTGCATAACACTTGGAACCAAACTGAGCAGATTAGTGGTCTTCTACTGTACACAGTTTTTCATAAATGTGTTTTTTTTTTCATCTATCACTGCGGAACAAGGGAGAAAACTCATATTCTTGCACATGAGTTGTATATATCTTTATATCTAAATTTCCGTCATTTTTGACGGGCTACCTTTCTAGTTTTTAATAGAAAATGCAACATTTTTTCATCATTGTTGCAAAAATTTCAAAAGCCGCAATAATAATTTATTTGGTTTTAGTAGAAAGATTCCCACGTGAAAAATTTTAATTGAAATAGTTTTTTTTTTTTTTCCAAAAATTAAAAAGGTGAATATGGCGTCATAGTGGAAATAAAAAGGATATTTTCAGAATACGTTTTTGCTTTGGTCAAGTTTATATTTTAGTAAAAAGTTTCTAATGGATAGCTATTTTTACGCAGGTAGCGAACTCAGTGGGGGAATTACATAACTTAAATTTTAAAATGTATTTTTTTTTTCGAGATGAGAACTATTTATACTCCAAGTTAAACTTAGGTAATAATTTTCTGATGTGTTTACATCACCCTTTAAGAGAGAATAGGGTTTAAAAATTCAAGTAAAACTTTTATTTTTATATTTTTTACTGTATCACAGCTATAATATTGTTAAATATTATCAGCAAGGATTCAACAGAATTTACATTTACATTCATAGCTTTCCTGCGTGGGAAATAGGGTATCTAAATTTAAGTGAAGTTAATTTTTTACCGACTTCGAAAAAAGGAGGAGGTTATCAATTCGACGCGTATGTATGTTTTTTTTTTTTTTTTATGTATGTTCACCGAAATCCAATAAATCACCACCAATCGAAATAAATCTTAGACTTCTTCCATTTTTAATTGAAAATATTTGTATTGCAGATTTAGTATTATGTTTATGAAAATTGTGCATAAAATGATAAGATGCATGCAAAATACAAAATTTTAAAAAAAGTCTAAGATTTATTTCGATTTCATTTGAACGGAATCTAAGTTTTTAGGATGTTTTAAGTATCATATTGTATGAATTTTATTTTTATTTTTTAATCCTCAATTGGCTTAACTAATTTGTTACAAAAATTTAACATTAAATGTAGAACTAATTGAATGAAATAACTTAATATCTGTCTCTTTTCGGGCTTAAACAATGTAGGAAATAAATTTTGTTTTTTTAATTTGTTCTTCAAATTATGTTTTTGTTTAATATATATATATATATATATATATTTCATCGGGGGCGATACTAAATTCTGAAAAAGCAGAATTCCTGTTTTCTAGTTTATTTACTATAATCTATGCTTGACACATGAGTTACCTTACTTGTTTTAATGTTGAACAGAAATGTGTATAGCTCATTCATCTATGCTGTGTCATTAATTCGTGATTCTGTTCTAAGTGTAAAACATCAAATTTCGTAAGTAGTTGATCCCTGATTGCTATTAGTTAATTAACTATGATGGGGGCATTTATAATGAGTCTCAAGTAGTTTATAGCTGCTTAACAGCCTACAGTAAAATCCTTACGCACAATACTTGGATACTATATTAATGCATGAACTTTAGAGGATTGATCAATAACTGATGTAGTCACCCTCTATAAAAACTTTATAAGTGAATGTTTTGCAACAAGGAGGGGTTAGCTCCAATTTTGGCGTTTCTTCTATTACATGTGAAACGTTCTTAATACAGTGGAAACCGGTTAAGACGCTCACGGTTAATACGCGATCCCGCTTAATACGCGATATTTTTCCAATTCCTTGAATATAATCCATATGGCTAATGCAAAAATATCACGTTTAATACGCTATCGCGCTTAATACGTGAGAGATTTCCGGCCCTTTGAGGCAAAAAATCACTCTTAAGAAACGAATTAATTGATCAAGATGAGAATTTCTTCTCTCTTCTCTAGTGTTGCCAATTTACCGGATTTTTTTATATACAAATAAAAAACATTGTTTCCTAATAGTAATATTTACTTTATTTAAAAACATATTAATTAAGGGTAACATTACTAATCGGAAATAGTAGTAGATATTTGAATTTAAAAAAAACCTTGCTAAATTAGCATCACTGAAATTCTTCTTTGATACCGCATCCTAGCGTTCTTTATCTCTCGTTTCGTGTATGTTTTTACTGTAGTAGAGAGAAATAGATGAATTCAGGATACTCATGATTAAAGATGATTATACCTATTTTTAGTGAGGTTTTATATGTACGTTATATCCCTATATAATATAATTTTATAATGCATATTATAGACAAAAGAATGAAACTCGTAAACTTTAAACAAATACGACTGGTTGTTTAATTCTTTTATGTTTTCATTACTTTTTGCTATTTTAACACTATTTTTTACACAGAGATTAATAAGGTTAGTTTTTTCTTATAATGAAAAGAAGGACAGATTATAAAGGTACTCATTATAACAAATACTAAATATGATTTTAACAACTGGATTGTTCTTCAAAGGTATAATATTTTTTCTAATCCCTGTGAAAAGAAACTAGTCTAGTAGGAATTTTGTTGTTGTTGTTGTTGTTGTTGTTGTTGCAACGTATTAATCGAAAACAAAACCATGTTGGAATCCACATTCATCCGTTTTTATTCCAGTCGGTTCTACAAATATAAATAATGAGTTAAAGTTTAATACAATTAAATTTTAATCTAAATATATGTAAAAGACACAATTTTCGACCTTAAACGTATAAATGAAAGCTCTAAAGTTCATTTAGACGATTAAATGTGTAAATAAGTCCAATTCCTGCATTATTATACAACTCACGTTTAATAGGCATCCCGCTTAACACGCAACTTTCGTCCACTCTCTTGAAACGCGTCTTAACCGGGTTTGACTGCATCTAGAAATTGAAATTATCTATTGAAGAAGAGAGAATATAAGTAAAAGTTTAATTTAAAAAATCAAAAAACCCGGCTGCGTAAAAAATCGAACTATTTAATTATTTCTCATCAATGAAAATATTTTTTATATTACTTAAATATTTTTTATTTACTTGTATTGATGGCTTTTAAGTTGCGTTTAATTGTTAGTTACCATCTGTAAACACTGTTTTGATGAGGTCTATAGACGTCTATGAAGGTTAGAATTGCAGTAAAGCTAGAGATCCTACTTACACAACTTCCAGGTTGTGTAATATTTAAACGGAACTTCTGACTGTAAAATAGTCAATCAAACATCGTCTTCATTTTGAAAGACCTATCCAATGATGTGTCATTCAATACGGTGCGTAAAAAAATTTTTCGTCTCTACCGCCATTTTTATTTTATGGCCGCCATTTTGAATTTATAAATCAAAACCTAGCCTATAACCATTGGATGGTTAAGACGAATCAACAGAGACCTCATTCATTAAAATCCATCCAGCCGTTGGGCTGTTTCGAGGGTATAAAGAAATCCACCTACCCAAATACGCATGAAACACATAATCCTTCTTGGCAGTCGGGTAAAAGATTGACAACTTCTAGTTTCTGTGCGTCTTCAAAGAAAATGATTTCTAACATTTTTATCTGTTTTTACACTCTTTTATTTAACTCAAACTACTCTTTCGTATGTAAAGATGGAATTTGAAATCGATGTTTAACTAACTTCCTGAAATTCTAAAATTAGGAAAATTGTGTTCAAATGTGTGTTTCCGATGACAATACAACATTTTAATATTTTTAGAACTTAATTATAAATTAATACGTTAATCTCAAGGCATTTTTCAATTAGCCAGCCACAGGTGATAAATTGCCAAACATTCCCTCGTACAAATACAAGGGACAAATACAACTCGTACAAATACAAGGGAGTTGAAAAACAATGGATTTATTTAAACTTAAAAGATATATTACAATTCAACAGACATACAAGTAAAAATTAGATAAATACATTTAATACAATTAAAAAGTAAACGTTTCGAGCTAAATTTTAGCCCCTCATCAGTGCAATAAATAACATTCAAATGACAGAAAACTATATATCATGTTTACAGTTAAAAATTACTAGCAGTTAAAATTAAATAAAGTATAAAAATTTCAAAACAAGGCTGAGGAGGAAGTGCATATGATTCATTTATCGGCGACGTTTGCTTACGAGTGAACACACCTTCCAGAAAAACTCTACTTTTAATATTATTGCAACCGGATCTGATAACTTTCATATTTGCGAAATCTGGGATATGGTCAGTATCTAAAGAATGCTGTACAATTTTAGACTGTAGGTTTCCAGGTTTGTAGGCACGTTTATGTTCGACAAGGCGAATGGCGCAAGTGCGACCAATTTCGCCGATATATACCGTGTCGCAATCTTTACATGGGATACTGTAAACTGAACCGATTCTTAGTAAGGAGGCAATTTTTGGTTTAGATTTACAAAGTAAATTTTTCAAAACATTTTGTGGCTTGAATGATGTACAGATATTATGAGACATCAAAAGGCTAGAAATTTTTTCAGAAAGATATTTGTTATATGGTAGAGATATATAAATAGCGGGAGCCTTACAAATTACAGAGGATGACACTGGTCGTACTTGCGCCATTCGCCTTGCTGAACATAAACGTGCCTACAAATCTGGAAGCCTACAGTCTAAAATTGTACAGCATTCTTAAGATACCGACCATATCCCAGATCTCGCAAATATGAAAGTTATCAGATCCGGTTGCAATAATATTAAAAGAAGAGTTTTTCTGGAAGGTGTGTTCACTCGTAAGCAAACATCGCCGATAAATAAATCATGTGCACTTCCTCCTGAATACTCAGCATTGTTTTGAAATTTTTATACTTTATTTAATTTTAACTGCTAGTAATTTTTAACTGTAAACATGATATATAGTTTTCTGTCATTTGAATGTTATTTATTGCACTGATGAGGGGCTAAAATTTAGCTCGAAACGTTTGCTTTTTAATTGTATTAAATGTATTTATTTAATTTTTACTTGTATATCTGATGAATTCTAATATATTTTTTAAGTTTAAATCGTAGTATATCAGACGTTAAACAATAATTATTTATTTTAATGGATTTATTTATTGGTCAATGCTCGCCAAAATATAACAAAAAGCTAGAAAACTGCAACAATGGAACATTTTAAAAAGTGGAAAACAATTGATAAATAAAAAATGAAGAGTTAATATTGAAAAAAAATAGGCTTTTATCGAGTTATAGTTTAATATTAATTAATTAACGATTATACGTTGGGAACTCAATTTAGAAATCCTAAAAAGTTTGTTTATATAATGTTTCCCTTTTTTTTTCTTTTTTTTTTTAAGAAACAGAGGAAGACTTGCACTTTCTTGCGCTTTCTGCCAAACGTAAAAAAAGCAGTGATTTCATCATAATTGAGTTTGATGCCCACACCAAATTACTGTATTATAACAGAAATTTTGGAGAAAAAACAGGAATTGCAGTGAAAAAATTAGGCGCGATTTTCAAGATGAGCATTGCTTGTTTATGAATGAGAGATTTAAAAACTATTTTTATACTTATACTTATTTAACTGAAATAATTTAAATTTAAATTATTTTTAAAAAGTTATATATGGCATACTTATGTAATTGAGAACAAGGAAAATAAAACAAAAATAATCTTCCTATAATTTCTAATAAAACCAATTTCACTTATTTCTTGAAATATTATAACTTTGTACACATCAAATATTTCTGTGTTTTTAATTATTCTACGTAAAAAACAAGAAAAAAAATAATTTTTAAATTCTTAAGTCTGATTTTGCTCTAATTTATTTTTCTTTCCCCATTTCTCTGTAACTGTTGATTTATCCGATAACATTTTTATTCCGGCACTTGGTTAACTCCTTTTCATCTCTTTAACTCATAATTTTCATATGTAAAATTTCATGTTCTTAACCGTTAGTAATAATTTTAATTTGAATTATTTTAAAAAAGAGATTATGAAGTACTTATGGTAAATGAGTACAAGAAAAAGGAACAGAAAATAACAAAATAATCTTCTATAATTTGTAATGAAACCGATTTCACTTATGCCTTGAAATATTATACTTTGTACACATCAAATATTTCTGTCTTTTTTTCTACGTAAAAATTATTATTCTACGTAAAAAGCAAGAAAAAATAACAATTTTTAAATTCTTAAGTCTGATTTTTCTATAATTTTTCTCTAATTTGTTTTTATATTTCCATTTCTCTGTAACTGTTCTTTTATCCGATAACATTTTTATTCCGGCATTTGGTTTACTCTTTTCTTACCTCTGTAACTTCTCATCTTCATATGTAAGATTTCATGTTCTTAACCGTTAGTAATAATCTTTTTAAAGCTGTTAACAATGTGACCTGACAGTTAGGGCACGAGGTTCACCTCGCATTTTAATAAAGGCCTCTCCTCTTTTCTAGGAAGCACGCACTTTACAACTGGAAACTCAATACCTGCAATAGATTATATTCTAGTCTGCCTTAGGTCTTGAAACTAAGACTCTTCCAATAATTCCAATTCGGTTGATTAACTTATAATTAAACGTTTCATTGATGACATAATCCCGCAACATATCAATTACTGGATCGCTAATCACCCGCAGATTTAAGCTTACAACAATGGGGGTGTCCGAATAACGGTCCGTGATCAATACAGTGATGGTACGATAAAGGTCACTATTTAAGCTTATTAGTTTATAAATCTCAAAATCAAACCTTTAGTGAATTTTAGATTATTATTTATGTGATTAAGAAACAAAGCTTCTACGAATGACAGGAAAAAGGAGAGATTTATTACTGTTGTGCACGTAAACATTTGAGTTCATATGGTTCAGGTTGAAACAATACATATTAATATACATCTTTTTTCTTTGGAATCAGATAATAGTTAAATGATTTCTATTAAAGTTAATACTCTGGAATAATGATTTATAGTGAAGACTACGTTATGAAAGTGTATACTTAGCCATGAATAAGCATTCTAAAAAACAAAAACTAAAACTAAAATTCACAATGATATGGAACAGTTGTAAAGAAAAGAATGCCTTGCTTTATTTAAATTGTTTTATTTGCTATGTACTCAAATAATTAAGATGGTCATACGTCCAGTCTTATACGCAATGTCTAGGTTTCTAGTTATTTTCCTGATTTTTTTTCTGTTTTTAAAGTAATTCCAAAAATGTTCCGTTTATTAAAGATGCATGCGATACATATTCTATGTAAAAAAATACCCGAAATTTATCATTTAAAATACATGATTAAAAGTTACATCACAACATTACCCCTCTAAGCTTTTTTTACTGTACCAAATTACAACGCGAAGTTTGAGGGCTATCTGTGCCTTAGTGCGTTGACAGTAACTGTTTTTTTAGCCGTACGTTTTAATGCTCTGCAATTTTTACAATAGACAAATTAGTTAAACAAATAGTTTGCCTTAAATTTTGTATTTTAAATACAATTTCATATCCGAACAGCTGAAAATATTGCTCGATACCTAGCGAATTATGCCGGTTCAAATCCGAGGCATATAATTGGTATAAATCATTCAAAGATGCTCGAGAAGTGGTCTCGAGAAGTCGTCGAAATTTTTTTCTGTTTTTAAAGTAATTCCAAAAATGTTCCGTTTTTTAAAGATGTATGCGTTACATATTCTCTGTAAAAAGTACCCGGAATTCATCATTTAAATGACATGCTTAAAAGCTACATCGAGATATTTTTTCCTTGTAAGCTGTTATTACTGTACCAAGTTAAAACTCGGAGTTTGAGGGTTATCTGTACCTTAGTGAGTTAACAGTAACTGTTTTGTTAGCCATACTTTTTTATGCTCTGCAATTTTTACAATGGAAAAATTAGTTGAACAGATAGTTTGCCTTAAATTTTTGTATTTTAAATAAAATTTCGTAATCCGAGCAACTGAAAATATTGCACAGTACCTAGAATGAAACATGCACTTCTGAACCAGAGGCATATAAATGATATACAGAATTCAAAGAAATTGGAGAAGTGGTCTCGAGAAGTCGTCGAATTTTTTTCTGTTTTTAAAGTAATTCCAAAAATGTTCCGTTTTGGCGTTCAACACTTAAAAAGTCAAAACGGAACCATTATAAGATCACTCCTGTGTCTGTCTGTCACAGCCATTTTACTCGTAAACTATATGGAATGTGGAAAGTTCAAATTGGGGAAAGTAATAAAGACTAGACCCAGATATTTACTGATTATGAAACATTTACAAATATTTTTAGGAAAAATGTTGAGGAATAATTAAGAAACTTGAAATAAAATCTTTTCTTTGTATATCGTGTCAAAGTTTTTGTGACACCAAACTCAAAAATACATTTAATTTAATTTTAGGTGTTATATTTTCAGAGATATCATCGAAAATGTAATGCAAAAATATGTTTCCCCCTCATCTATTTCCGAATCTACTGAAACTAAAATTATGAGAAAATTAGAGGACACGTTAATTTAAATCTTACAGGAAAATTATAACGATTATCCTAGGTCGCATAGTTTTTAAGATAAGCTCATTTTTCCGTTACGCACAAATTTCGATTTGCGGGCATTCAGCAAAGGTGTTGAGGAGAACTGGAGGTATTTATCGTAGCAGAAGTATAAAAGCATTGTTGATAATGATTTTCGAAAAACAAAATCGTCGGTAATTAGCCGAGATATTAACCCTTAAAGACATGGATGGTTTGGAGATACATAATGACAGAGCCTGCATACTATATGTACCATCGGCATTTAAAGCTTAAATAGCAACTTTCAATGATATACATTTGTGTAATACAATGGTCCTGTAGCAGTATAAAAGTAATATTCGTCAAATTGTTAAAAACACACAAATTTACTTAGAATTAATTGCATAAATACTATGGGATTCGCGAATAGTTTGCATTGAGTAGATCACTGACTACGCCTCACGTGTCTTTAAAAGTTAATTAAAGACTTATCTGGAAAAACGTGGCACTGACCAAGGTGGCATTGCTACCTCGCGACCTCCTTTCGACGAGCGCTTAGCAAAATGCCAAGTTTAAACTTTGAACAAGGGTTTGTTTTAGCTACACTGTAAAAAGAAAAGATTATTACGACTCTGAATTTAGTTTTATGAAAAACCAAACGAAGTTTAAATATGCACTACTTTTATTGTCAGTGCCGAATTAAGTTCATCATAAACACATTAGGAAAAGATATAAGTAGGAGTTATACAGAATAGCAATATTTGATATTATTTAGGCTTCATATCTCTTTAACTTTTGCAGTATACCCATTCATACTTTTCTAGTATATATACAGCTATAACATTCCCTACATTTTATAGTTTCTTACAAAGCCTTATTTTTCTTTAATAACGATTTCTTTAATAATACAGTAAATAATTTATGTACTTACTGTACGGAACCCAATAAGCGCGAGTAATACTCGCACTTGACTGTTTATTTAAAGATGCGTGCGATACATATTCTATGTAAAAAGTACCCGTAATCGGAATTTATCATTTAAAAGACATGCTTAAAAGCTACATCACAACATTTTCCTCCAGTAAGCTAGTATTACTGTACTAAGTTACAACGCGGAGTTTTAGGGCGATCTGTGTCTTAGTGTGTTGACAGCAGCTGTTTTGTTAGTCATATTTTTTAATGCTCTGCGATTTTTACAATGGGAAAATTAGTTCAAATAGTTTGCCTAAAATTTTCTCTTTTAAATGAGATTTCGCAATCAGAATAGCCTAAAATACTGCAAAATACCTAGATGGAATCATGCACGTCTAAATCAGAGGCATATAAATGGTATAAAGCATTTAAAGAAGTTTCGACAAATATTTGTTGTTTTGACCAGTTCTGGCCGATCACCAACATCCACGAACGACTGAAACATCGAACAAATCACAAAGCTAGTGCTCGAAAATCATCGTATGTGCCTTGTGGAGTTGGCTGAAGAGCTGAATAAAATTTTTAAGTCAGTTCATAACATTATGACTGAAATTTTGGGCATAACATGAATCACTTCACGACTGGCTCCGGAAAAGCTCAATTTCGCCCGAAAAGAGTTTCGAAAGTAGGTTCGTGAAGACATGATTTCTGGAGCTTCTACAGACCCCATGTTTATTAAATCCATCATAATTGGTGACGAGACATGGGTTTACGGGTACGAAAAGCAAACAAGTCAACAGGCTCTTAATGATTTATTTTAAAGTTTCGTCAAAATAGCTTATCATTATTTATCTTACTATTATCATTTACAAGGAGATAAACGCGGTCTTTCCGGGTAACAGAATTTTATATGAAAACATTTGTTTTTCTTTTAATTAATATCTCTAATAGATTTTTTACATTTAATATATGTATATTTTTTGAGAACGCCCACTAACAATACCAAAAATCATATTGTATGAAAAGTAGCAACTACGTGTTCAAATAAAGTTTTCGAAATGGAGTAGAAGTGATAATTTCGTATTGGCCTCGCGCTAGGAATTAATAGCCGAAAAAATAGCCAAAAATCACTATTTACAATCACTCCGTTTGATTTTGATCAATTCAGTGGTTTAAGCGCATAGTTCGGTTTCATGTCTGTTAAATTTGTATTTTATTTACATTATATGTTTTTTTTATAATTAAGTAAGTTTTAATTGCCTTTTCGGATATAAGCTGGAAACAAATACAGAGCAATTTACATTAATATAAGTGCAAATGGATTTACCTTTCCTAATCGCCTGCACTGACAGAAAAAGATTAAAAAAATCCTGATTGAAAGTTATTATACAAACAATTAAAATCGAGTAAATTGCAATACAGTTTCTAAACAAATTACGTTTGAAAGTACGTTTTATTCCCTTTTCGACTGTGTAAAATGTCCTATGATTAGAAGTTTAAAAGATTGCTATAAAAGGCAAATTTAATTGTCTGGTGCTGCCTCCGTCAAAATGAGGTCACTGTTACGGACAGACACGTTTGTCCTTTATAATATAGATATATTACTATTAGAGTTGTGAACAAAAAATGAGGTTCGTTTTCAAATGAGACACTCGGTATGTTTAATTGAAGAAATTGCATTGTCTTTTTGGTTTCCTGTACGAAAATTATATTTTTGAAGTGTAATTATTACCCCCAAACGCTTCTTCTAATCATTTTACCCCGCACAAAATGAATTTCAGAAAGTTCAAATTTAGTTCTTTTATCAAGTTATACTTATTTTTTTAGCCCCCGGTATGCTATTTCTTTCCCCAAGCTGTTAAAATGTTGTCTAAAAAAATAACGTTCCGTTGTGTAAGCCAGCAGTAAAAACAAAGCAGATGTATCATTGTACTGTTAAATATTCTACTGCATTTTTTTAAACTTCTAAGTATCGCAAATTTTCAATTTTAATACCGTCGTACCAGGAAAAAATGTACTTTTAAATGCAATTTGTTTGAGAACTGCATCTCAATTTATTTTAGAGATATTAATTTTTTTGCAGTTTTTAAGGAATTTTTTTTTTATGTTGGCAACTCAAGTATTCCATTTCTGTAGAAAGTAAAGGAAAAATAGTAATTATATCTTTTTGTTGCCATTTTCCCTATAACAATTTAATAAACAAAAATGTAATTAAAATACGTGCCATTTTGAAAAAAAATATAAATGAATAATTTCTGATGAAACCAAATTTCTATTAAAAACCAAATGTAATTTTAAGTATGTATATTAATATTGAAAAAAAAATGAAGGCATGAATCATTCGATAGCCGATTTTTTTTTTTTTTTTTTGTCCAACATCCTGAATGACGGCATCTCTTTTTTTTGGATTTGTGTATTATTCAGCGATAGTGACGTTATATGCGTACTTTACTTTTGAGATGTTGTTTAAAGCTGGATCGTCAATGAAGAATTCTTATGCGGATGCGGATGACGTCATTTTATATAAAATAAAAGCGTGTGTTTTAAATCTCAAAACTAAAATATGTTTAGTACTATCTACATTTATATTTATATACACATACTATATTTTTTCCACCGATGGCAACACTAAATTCTGAAAAAGCAGAATTCCTGTTTTCTAGTTTTAGTTATTCTTTAAATAAAGAGAAAGTAAAGAGGAAGAAAACTTAAGAGCATCTGCAATATTCTAAATGCAATTAATCGAAAATTTAGGTATACAACTTTAATTACATTCTTATTTATATTTCTTGAATGGAAAGTTTTTTTTTTCTTTCGGGTGTAATTTCTTAAATAATGAACTATGTTTGACAAATAATTTAATAAATTAAGGAAACGGAAATCTATGAAATATTAAGTTTATCAAAACATATTACATGAAAGACGAAAGAAAATTCTCAGTAATTTGTGCTCAATAATTATTGAATATCTTTCTGTTAATCTTTACTTTATTCTCTGTTACTTTTATTACTTTAATGCAACAAAAAATAAAAATAAAGGAATTTCAAAATTAATGCTGTTTATTTAATAAAACATATAAACTAATCTTAAACTTTTCTGTAATTACATAAGTATCAGGCGTAAAAAAACACATTAGCAATTAATAACTAATATAATTCATAATATACATATATTTAACATCTGAATTTGAAACTTTTAAAAGAATAAATATAATAAATATAGTGAGACAGACTTGAATACAGTTTAGAATAAAATTTATAAAAGTTTAAAATACTAAAAACATTAAAAATACATTTAGTAGACGTCTCGACAAGCAACCGCAAGGCCTCATTAGAACAATTTAAACATGGTAAAACAAACAACAGAACAAATCAGTGCAGTTAAAGTTAAAGTTATTTTTAGTTATTGTTTTTTTTCTGAAAAAATAACTTTAATTTTAACTGTACTTGATTTGTTCTGTTCTTTGTTTTACAATGGTTAAATTGTAATGATGAGGCAATGTGGTTGCTTGGCGAAACGTCTATTGAATGTATGTTTAATGTTTTTAGTATTTTAAACTGTTTATAAGTTTAATTTTAAACTCTATTCAAGTCTATCTTACTTTATTTATTATATTTAGTCTTTTAATACTGTAATTCGTTTAATATAGTGAGTTACCATAGCAAGTGATTCTATTATTGTGAGTCGGGAAACATTTTTTTTGTACCTGAAATGAATTGAAAGTGTGACAGTGATTTTTAGCCAAAGGTATGCGATTTCTTTCTCCTTGCTATTAAAGTGTCGTCTTCAAAAAATAACGTTCCATTGTATAAACTAGCCGTAGAACAAATCAGATGTATCATTGTACTGCTAAATACTTTACTGCAATTTTTTAAACTTCTAAGCATCGCACATTTCCAATTTTTATACCGTCGTATTACGAAAGATTGATTGATTTTTAAATGCAATTTGTTTGAAAACTGCATCTCAATTTATTTTTGAGATATCAATTTTTTTGTAGCTTTTAACGGCAACTCAAATACTCCATGTCTGTAGAAAGTAAACAAAAAATAGTTTGAAAATAGTAATTATATATTTTTGCTGCCATTTTCCCATAACAACTGATAAAAATTGTAATTAAAATTCGTGCTTTTGAAAAATATATAAATGAATAATTTCTCATAAAACATAGAGCTATTATAAACTATATTTACTTTTAAGTATCTATATTAACATTACAAATAATTGAAGGCATATGAATCATTAGATAACCGATTTTTTTGTCGAGTTTCTTGAAGGATTGTCAAAAGACTAACCCCCCTCCACCTAGAGATATCTTACGATATAATGTGTCAGTGTCAGACTCCCCCTCCTCCCTAAAGTGATAACGATATATATGCACAGCTGCTAATGGGCAATCCGTCTCTGACTGTAAGTTTGATTTCTGCATTACGTTTTATGATACTTATAAATACACTTGAAGAACAAATCAAGTCATATTAGTTTAATTTCGCGAGCCAAGCCAGAAATTTAAAATTTCTGCTTATCAGCGTTCTCACTGAATATATTTTAATAATATCACAAAGCTTTTTCTCATGCTCTTACGTTTAGCATTATGAAATCTTACACTTAATTGCGAGAACTCTGTTATTCACTCGTTAATTTTCTAGTTCCGGAACGTTTGATTTGATATTATAGCAGACAGAAAAAAATGGTGCACAGACACACACACGAAAATGTTATGAAATATACCCTTTCATTTCGATTATGACACTGAAAAACAGCAAAACTTATGTTTCCAAGTCAACTGTAAAACCTTTTCATGAATTAGATTTTTAACAAGTTATAGCCTACGGATATTTAAAAGTAAAGACTTCTTTTATAAACAAGGCTATAATTTTAATTATTTCATAATTTCTTAATAACATATAAAGAAAAGTAAAGTGTGAGTTTAAATCAGACGATTCTAATATTCACATTTTTTTTTTTTAAATTTGAAACACGTTATTTATTACAAAATGTTTATTACAAAAAGACAATTTTGTGTTTTTTCCTCCAAAAAAGCAGTACCGACACCGTATTCCGGCACCAGAGCATCTTGGTCCAATTCTCATTATACTCGTTATTAACGAGTTAAACACTTTCTTTTCCCCTGACTTCCTTTTTCGTTTTCTTGTTAGAAAAAAAAATCTGCTTTACAAGTAAAATGAATTGTAGCCTGTTTTATAAAAGCATTATTTTTCTTCTTTTTTAGTAATTCGTTACCTGTTTTAGTTAATTTTTTTTCTACTGCTCATATTTATTTATATTACTTTTCTCCTTGTTTTAAATTATTTTAAAAATTAATAAACTGACATATAAGCAAATTAAGCTGAAATCCATTTTATAAAACATTTATTTTTTACCAGTTTTAGTAATAATCCATTGTAATTTTCCATTAAAAATAACTTTTTGATTTCAGATTATTATTACTTTCTAAATGATATAGTTTTTTTCTTTGCGAAAATTATTTTAAAAAAAAATAATAACAACTGCGCTAAAAATTAAGATTGAAACAGTTTTATAAAATGCATTACTTTTCTTGCACCGTTAATTATTCATTTCCATTTTAATTAAAACGATGTTTTCATCTTTATATTCCTAACCGTGCTTTTAAGACGTGCTTTGGTGTAATTGTGCATATTTTGATTTTGATTTTTTCCTGATTTAGAACGCCTTCAAAAGTTATAAAATATAATGAAAGGAAAATAAACTGTAATCTAATTTTTTAGTTTTACTAATTATACATTAGCATTTTCAAATAAAATTCGATTTAATTTAAAATTAATATTTCTTTGTAACTTGCGTTTTGTTTATATTTTGGTTATCTATATTTTTTTTGCTTCTTCTTTCAATCTCAAAATCGGATTAAAAAAAACATACACACAAACAAAATGAACTGTGACCGATTTACAAAACCCGCAAAGTTGTAGCTTGATAAATAATTCATTATCATTTTCTTTTCACCAAAATACTTTTAATTTTCCGATTATTATTCCTATTTTATTCCCAGATGTTATTAATTCAAAAAATAATTAATTGCTTTTAAAAAGAACTAAGATCGGTTATGGAAGACGCATTATAACAATAACATATGAGACGCCTTTGTGTTTTTTCTTTTTTCTTTCTTTATTTCCCACTGTTTTAAAAACTTCAAAAATTAAAATACAGTACAGCCCCGATTATCCGTGGAATTGGGTGGCAAGGACACCGCGGATAACCCGAAAAAGACTGAAAATTCAACATAAAAACTATGTATAGTTGTACAAAACACATAATAAAACGTGTAAAATACATACATATGCACAATACAGCAGAAATATTTTCTTTACGTCTAAATCACTAAAATAAATAACAGTAAACAAGAAACAATGCCATACATACTGTGCAAAACCTGTCGAGTTACACCTTTTTTTAAAAATCAGTCACTTGTTTTTGCTTCTTGCTTTAGAAACACCTTTTCTATCTCAAAAATGAAGCTATTCTTGATATGCTTTCCTGGAATTTATCATAATAGTCTTATTTAATTGTTAAATATTTTAATTGCTGAGTTTACGTTTTGTTAATATAATGAAGAAAAGACATCAAGACTTTATATCTGATATTTTAAACATGGCAATCGAATCTAGAAATATTCTACTATTACTTTCGAATACATGAATTTTTCTGTTTATATTTATTAGTAGGGCTTATTGTATTTTCCTTGCTGTTGGCTTGAATTAAAAAAAAAATAATAATATGTAATATGTCTATATATTTCGCTTCGCGGATAAACCGTACCGCGGATAATCTTCCGCGGATACTTCCTTATAAATAAAAACCACTATAATCGTTTTAATAAAATTCACCACTCTTCGGATTTGATTAATAAATCATTACTGAATTCACATAAAAATGTTTTTTTTTTCATTTTTAGAGGATCATTACTTTTTGATTCATGCTTTGTTTAAAGTCTCTGTTAGTTATTTTGTCAAAAAAGAAAAAAAAAAGTAAAATTTATTAATGGCCTTATAAGCAAAACGGACTTCAAATGGCCATAAAAAAAGCGTAAATATAGTTCTGCCTCTCATTTCAGATTATTATTCACACTTAGTTTGCGTGTTATTTATATTTTTAGTATTTTAATGTTTTCCTCTCCTATTTCAAAAACCACAAGTTTAATAAACTCAAATAACCTCAAATCTTTTATACAAAATGAACTCTAATTAACATTATAAAATGCGCTGTTTTTTTAATTTAGCTAATAATTCATTACCAATTTATATAAAAATAGATTTTGAATTTTTTTTCACATTATTAATACTATCCGATTTTCAATACTAAGGATTTTTTTTTCCTTTCTCAAAATTTAAAAAAATTAACAAGCTTATAAACAAACAAAGTGTAAATGTTTTAAAAAAATCTTTGACCGTTCTTACCGTTTAATAAAAATTGTCATTTCATTTTGTGATATCCCTATGGACAAATGGAACTCATAAACAAACTGTAACTGTTTTTGGAAAATTCACTATTTCCTTACCATTAATAAAAAAGAATCATATTTTCCTTTATGCAAATCCCTATAAACAAATGGAACTTATAAACAAACGAATTTTAAGTATTTATAGAAAACAAAGTATTTCCATACAAAATTTGCCACATCATTACCATTGTCAACAAAAATTGTTTTTACATTTTTTTTTTTTTGTTCACGTTATTAATTCATTCTGACTTTCAATATTTAAGGTTTTTTTATTATTTTCTTAAAAACGTGAAATTTAATTAACTGCCTTTTAAAACAAACAGATTGTGAATGTTTATAGAAAATACATTAACATAACAGATGAGACATGATTATAGCTAGATCTTTTCTTTTGGCAGATGTGGCCGAAAGTAAATAAATAAAAAAAAAGATAAACTGAACGGAAAAGAAAAGGTAAATTCTATTGATATTCTACGAAAATCTTTATCCCGCCAATCGTGACAGCAACATCAAGTAGCAGATGATTTTCGGCATTGGGGGTGGCACGTTGGTTTCGCTTTCCCTGATGGTCCATTTTCGCCAAAGATATAGTGGCGCCACCGCGTGTTCGGGATATTAAATAAATGTCCTCCATCTAGATTACACTTGTAGAAATGGCTCTTTTATTTTCTTGTTGGAGAGGAGCATATTTCTTCCCCTGTGAATTTGAGCCATCTGATAGATGATAATTTTGAAACTTACCGACTAAGAGTGTTGTGTTTGGGAAGAAAATCGTACATGTGACCATAAATCTAAATGGAGAATTACACACTATCACGTTTCCACTCTTAGAATTTGAAAAGACGCATTCAAACTTTTCTTTTACGGCGTTGGAAATTTATAAAACAAGGCGCTTCTAATGTTTAAGGGTAACGAAAGATATATAAGAGAATTTAGGTATGTACTTTAACTTGTGCATAGTTATATACATATGCAGTGGTGTAGCAATTTTAAAATCGTGAGAGGGGGTCAAAAAAGTCCATTTAAAAATTAAATAAATTGAACAATTTGGATTATCATTGATTAATAAAATATTTATGAGAATAGTTAATCCAGTAAATAAATAAATAGAAATGCTTAATTCATCTTTAAAAAGTTAAACTGACACTATGTGCAAAACTACTTAAAAGATGAGACAATATTTAAAAAGATGTTAAATTACTTTAATACCTTAGTACTTTCAACTATAAAAACATAGTATTCGTCAGAGAAATATGAGAAATACAATTGTTATTAGCGTCTAATTTTCAAAATTCACGTAGATGGTGACGAAAGGATAGTAGAAGTGGAAGTCAATTTTTAGATCCGGAAAACATTGGGGAAATATAACATGGATATAGGGATGTGGAATACTACTCGTTTTATGATTCTTTAAGCAAACTGAGCCAAATTCTGGGTATGTTGTAGGATAAAACGTCATTACAAACAGTATTTTCATTAGCAACAATTTCTATTGATTCGCGGATTATTGAATCATGATAATTATTTGAGATATATATAATTTTTTTGAGGGATATATAATGCCACATCGCAAAATATTTTTTTAAAATTACTTTTGATAAAATATTTAACATATTGAAAAGTAAAGTGTTACGATAAAAAAAAAAAAAAAAAAAAAAAAAAAAAAATTAAAGATATATAAGGGGAAGGGGACTCAAAAACGCTGATGTAATAAAATGTTTTCACAGAAAATAAACAAACCTGAATTGACAGAATTTCATAGATTACATAGAACTGGGTACCAATGGATTCTATGTAATCTTATTCAATATTAAGTTTCGAAAAGGTTAATTCTCTTTATAAAACTGAGGATAGAAAATATTAAATATTCAACAAAATGAATTAAAGGTAAACATTTTATTTACACCGCTCCGTTGAATCCCTGATTTGCAGATTTATCATTTATAAATGCGATTAATAGAAACTGTATGTGTTTGTGTACAGAATTGTATTTTCAAAGATGAATTAACAAACATTGGACACATAAAATAACAATCGTCGACAAAGCTCATCTGACTTTTAAAAAATTGTTTTGGAGAGAAAATTTGGAGAGTTTTCTTTTTCCCTGCCCCCCCCCACTGAATAGAGAATTACACACTACCACGTTTCCACTCTGAAAATTTGAAAAGAAGCATTCATTTTTTTTTTTTTTTTTTTTTTTTTTTTTACGTCGTTGGAAATTTATAAAACAAGGCGTTTCTAATGTTTAAAGGGGAAAAAAATGTGAGCGAGAATTCAGATATGTACTTTAACTTGTACTTAGCGATGTGCAGTGGCGTAGATATTAAAAAATTGGGATAGAGGCTCAAAAAAGAAGTCCGTTTAAAATTTAAAATAAATTAAATAATTAGGATTATTAATAATTAATTCAATAGTTATGAGAACAGCTAAAAGTTTAAACTAATTATTATTGCCTAAAATATTAATTGCACACTATGAATTTTTTAATTTTTTATACAAGATTTAAGATGAAGTTTTACAAAGAATTAAGATTTAAAAATAACACTCAGGCCCACTTTTCTAAAACTACCTTATTTATTTATAAAACTATTATTAAAAATTTCTAAATACTCCCCCGAAAGTTTCAATAGTTATTTTTGGTTATATAATAGCTGTTTCGTAAATAAAATGTAGAAAAATTAATATTAAAACTTTTCGGATGTGCACTCAAAATTTCGGAATAAAAAATCCGTCAGATTTGTCTGCACTTTGCGGATTCTATAGTGTGAATGAGATAACTAGGGAATCAGGCGGCAGAGATTCCTGATGTAATATAAAAAAATTTACGGAAAATAAACAATCCTGAACTGACAGGATTTCATACATTACATCAAATTGTGTACCAATAAACTGTAGGTAAGCGTATTTAGTCTTACTATACGAAAATGGTAAATCTCGTTTAACGTAGTAATTTAATACTACTATAAAATAAATTATATTGCCGGTTGAAAGTATTAAATATTCAGGAAACAAATTCAAGATAAAAATTTGATTTGCACAGCTACCGTTGAGCCCCCTGATCTGCAGATTTGTTATTTATAAATATGATCAATAGTAATTGTACGTGTTTGTGTACAGAAATGTTTTTTTTTTCTATTTTTTTTAGAGATGAATTAACAAACATTCTCACAATGCATGCTCACAAAAAATTAACAACCTTTGGCAATGCTCATGTGACTGAAAAAAAAAATGTTTTCATTTCAATATGGAGTATCTTCGTACCAGCGAATCTGTTAAATACAGAGTTACACAAAATCACGTTACCCTTCTTAGTATTTGTAGAGACTTGCAAACTTTTACTACACTGGTGTCCAAAATTAAGGACCAGCCTCAAAATGCTAATGTTAAAGTAAGCTAAGACTCAAAAGGAAATAATATAATTCAAATAATTACTATCGGTACAGCACAGCTAGTCCATATAGCATCTCATTCATGTCACACGTGGTGACAAGTGTCACAGTCACTACGGTGAAACAAAAAATAGAAAACTCTATACGTCACTTATGAGTCTCAAATGATCACTATATGTGACTTCGCTGAGGCGTCAATGTGACTGCTGCTTTGTGACGAGTCACCAGGTGACTTTACAATGTAGTTCCATTTTGACTCTCATGGGACTGTCATTTTTAGACTCAATTTCAAAGTCATCATGAACGTTCCATTATGATAAGTCACCAAATAATATCACATTATAGTCACATGGTGACTTTTCACAAAAGAGCATAATGGCGACATCACAGTAGTCTCTCTGTTACCTGAAAGTCATCATGTGACTTTAATGTGACACTATTTGGTAACTTATCACAATGCAGCGTTCGCGATGACTTTGAAATTGAGTCTACAGATCACAGTCACACGAGAGTCACAGTGTAATTACATTGTAAAGTCACGCAGTGACTCGTCGCAAAGCAGCAGTCACAGTGACGTCTCAGTGGAGTCACTTATAGTGATCATTTGAAACTCATAATGAGATGTATGGAATTTCCTATTTTTTTTGCTTCACCGTAGTGACAGTGACACTTGTGATCATGTGAGACATGAATGAGATGTTATATGGACTAGCTGTGCTGTAGAGATAGTAATTATTCGAATTATATTATTTCCTTTTGAGTATTCGCGTACTTGAAAATTAGCATTTTGTGATTCGTCCTTAATTTTGGACACCAGTGTATGTTGGAAATTTATAAAACAACCCGTTTCAAATATTTAAAGAAGGGGAAAAAATGCGATGATGATGAAAAAAGGAGAAAACGAAAAAAATGTTTTTACAAAATGTCTGTCTGTGAGTCTGTGACTCTATGTGTCTATCTGTCTGTATGTGACACAAATTTTGTGGGCGCTCTATCTTAAAAACTAACGAACGAAATTTCACAAAACTTTAGATTCAGTTAGATACTAATATAAATTGGTGTTGATTACTTTTTGGTGATTACTTTTTGGTTTTTGGCAGCATAGCAGCGCCACCCAACAGGTGGCGCTGCTATGCTGCCTTTTTCACGATTTCCGCAATAGCTATATCTCAAGAACTAATACACTGATTTTCATAAAACTTCAGATTCAGTTAGTCATTTATATAAATTGATGCTGATTACGTTTCGGTATAAATCGCCCGGAAGATGGTGTTGCTATGCTAAATTAATCATGATTATAGCAATAGCTCTAGCTCAAGAACTAATGCACGATTTTCCATCAAACTTCAGATTCAGTTAGTCCCTGATATAAATTACTGCTGTTTAGTTTGAGGTGTAAATCGCCTAACAAGTGGTATTGCTATGCTGCATGATTTTCGCAATATCTGTATCTCAAGAACTTATGCATAAATTTTCATTGAATTTCAGATTTAGTTAGTGCCTGACATAAAAGGATCCTGATTAGTCTTTGGTGCAAATCGGCCAGCGATGCTGTTATGCAGAATTTTTTACGATTTACGCAATAGCTCTTCCTCAAAAACTAATACACGGATTTTTATCAAACTTCAGATTCAGTTAGAAGTTTACATAAGTTGTTGATGATTAGATTTTGGTGTAAATCACATAACCGGTGGGGCTGTGATGCTGCATTTTTCAGGAAGTATTAAGATGTATGAGATAGAAGAAAGTTTTGGGATTGTCACATCCGATATCGGCCAGAATCACAGCATCCCTTTCATTTGAACTGAAGATGCCTCAGAGGAGATGAAAGCGTTATTCAAACAAAAAAGGACAGTGAGTACTGTCTGATAAAGGTTACAGCCAGGCCAGAATATGAAATTTATTGAAATTTTTTGTACTTATAAAGACTCAGACTTTTTTAAAATGAACTTTAGATTTCTACATTGAGAACTTTTCCATTGAGAACTTTTTGACGTGAAGGTTTTTAAGAAAAATGTGTTTTTAAAGATATTGCTAAATTTTTTTTTTTTTATTATATCAATACAAAATACTGTTTTTACAGATAATGAGTGGAATAAATATTGTTGAAAAGTAACTGAAAGTGTATTTGTATATGGTGAATTAAAACTTTTTAATAACTACCTTTAGAAGTTGTCAAATAACACAGACATGTATAAAATACCCCATTTTTAATGAGATAATACCTGATGAAAATTGGTAATATATAAATGTATATTGTAGGTATATAAATGTATATTGTAACATGCAATGTTTCTATTACGGATAAACCTCTCTTTTTATAATAAAAAAAATAAAAGTCATACTGAAATCATACTATCTTTTTCAGCATTATTAATACATATCAATAAATCCGGGTTTCCTGTGTTACAGAATATAGGTAAAAACCATCATACATATTATTTCTGATGTTAACATCCAATTTTCACTGCACACACTAAAGATGAATGAGGTATTTTTCGAAAGGTTCTGCAAGCAGATTTTGATGTAGTATACTTAAATTTCGTTAAAACACGTTGTTTGATTTAAAAAAAAATAAAAGAAATTACAATTAATCAAAAATTATTATTGATAACTCTAATAGATATTTTATATTTAATATAATTTTAGAATGCCCACTAACAATACTAAACATTTTATTTATATGAAAAATAGCAATAACGCGTTCCAATAAAGTTTTAAAACTTATTAAAAGCGATATTTTTATATGAATCGTGCGTCAGTAGTTAACTGGCGAAGAAATCGCCAGAACATCGCTATTTACAATCCCCCTTTTTTATTCTGTTCATTTCAGTGATTTAAGAGTTAAATTGGATTACATGACTTAAATTTGTGTTTTATTTAAATTTTATTGTTTTATTTATTGATTGTTTATTTATTGAATATGTTAATTTCGTTATAGAATATAAGCTAAAACAAAGTGATCGGCTGTTTATAATAATTTAAGTGCAAATCTATTTTTCTTTGAAAAAATTTAAAACGTGCGGTATTTAGAAGTTTAAAAAATAACAAAAAAATTTACTAAGGTTAAATTTAATGGCCTGCTGTTTCCACCATCAAAATGACGTCAGCATTACGCACAGACACAGACATATTTGTCCTTTATAGTATGGCTATATAGACAGGGTAAAAAATATTAGGTCTTCAAGAAAATTCTGTAGTTTTTATGTTCTTTCACGCCTACTTTTTTAAAATGTTGATTTCTTCATTGGCACTACTTTTTTGAAATGGTAAAATTCCGTTTGTTTTCACCTTAATGTCAAATGTGAAAACTGTGGGAACTTTTTGTGACACTCGACTTGACATTTCTAGTTGTCGCATAGTTTGGCTTCATCTCACTGTATTCACCCTGGTGCAATTTGTCTACATACCTTCCTAAAGTTTTTCGATCGATCCCAGCAAAGAGTATATTGCTGGCCAGCAGCAAGATAGGTGCTGGCAATGATGGGGAAGCGTTGGCTGATGGTCTACCACCGCATGACCACTGCTGGGCAGCTTCAGTCAACTTTGCTGTTGGAAATCATCAGATAAAATTCTGGTGGGCATCCATTTTATCTCATGCGCTGGCCCACCGCTACATGGAAGTGCACGAACTTTTGCAGTATTAGTTCTGGCAACCCTTACGCTAGGTGGTGCTGTGAAGGCTTATAGGAAAAAAGCCATAATTATATAATACTTTGTTCTTTTATAGAATTGTATAAGAAATTTTTGTAAGGGAAAGTGCTGGGTCAGCAAGGGAATAGCAGTGGAATAGGTGCTAGCACTGCAGGAAAAGTGCTGGATTGAAGTAATGTGATGGCATACCAATGCTGGCCTGCTGTTGGCCATCACTGATGGGTCAGCTGCATTCGGCTCGGACACTTTTCGACAGGTTTAAGTAATGGCACACTTGCACTTTACCGCTGGTGGCACTGCTGGCTGCCATCTTTTTTCCAGCTGATGGCCCACTGTTTCTTTCTTTGCTGGGATGCTATGTTCTTTTCCAGCCGTTCTTTCGAGCATGTTCTTATCATTAACTTATGTCACTTATCATTAACATAATTTAAACCTTTAACGGGCAAAGTACTTTCAGTACTAAAATGTTGAAATAAATGACTGGCACCGGAATTTATGAACAAATTTATTTGGAAATAAGAAAAATGCTATATATCACATAAATATTAAATGGAAAACACCCAGCTAAGAGAAAATTTCTAGCCAGCAGCAAGATAGGTGCTGGCAATGATGGAGAAGTGCTGGCTGATGGTCATGCCCACTGCTGGACAGCTTCAGTCAACTTTGCTGTTGGAAATCATCAGATAAAATTCTGGTGGGCATCCATTTTATCTCAGGCGCTGGCCCACCACGAAACTTTTGCAGTATTATTTCTGGGAACCCTTACGCTAGGTGGCGCTGCGAATATCGAAGACATTGAGTATTTGAACACAAATCTCAAATGAATATCTTAACACAATTTAAGCTGTGAAGCTATTTTTTTTTTTTTTTTTTTTTTTTTTTTTTGAAACTGTAAAAAGTATAGCACCACTGCCACCAACAAAATAAATAATAAATAAATTCTTTATTTCAAATGAAAATCAAATTTCAAACTTCAAAGTAATTGCTTAAAAGGCGCAAAGGCCAACATAGTGAAAAAGATCCCAAGCCGAGACTCGAACCGGGGCCATCAGTATAGCGCACTGACGTTCTACCGACTAAACCACTTGGAACGATACCTAGCTCGGAAAATTTCTCACTATTATATGTTGGCAAGGCTACAAACGCAGCACAAGATGGAATATTTATCGTGAGTCACCGATCTGGGACAAACACGAAACATAATTAAATCCAGCATCGATAGAAATTATATTAATACATGGAAATTATTCCAGAGAGAAATATTCGCCTTGCATACAATATTTCAAATGAAAATCAAATTTCAAGCTTCATTTGAAATATTGTATGCAAGGCGAATATTTCTCTCTGGAATAATTTCCATGCATTAATATAATTTCTATCGATGCTGGATTTGATTATGTTTCGTGTTTGTCCCAGATCGGTGACTCACGATAAATATTCCACCTTGTGCTGCGTTTGTAGCCTTGCCAACATATAATAGTGAGAAATTTTCCGAGCTAGGTATCGTTCCAAGTGGTTTTGTCGGTAGAACGTCAGTGCGCTATGCTGATGGCCCGGGTTCGAGTACCGGCTTGGGATCTTTTTCACTATGTTGGCCTTTGCGACTTTTAAGCAATTACTTTGAAATTTGAAATTTGATTTTTATTTGAAATATTGTATGCAAGGCGAATATTTCTCTCTGGAATAATTTCCATGTATTAATATAAATAAATTCTTTATTTCAACGCACTTTTTTTTCTCCTTAAATCAGGTTTTACTAGGTTAAAAAGGATTTCGTTTTCATAATTTACGCAGCTCAGGATCAATAATAAAAAAAAAGCGTATAAAATACGTAGGATTTCTATACTATAGAATAATTTCTATACCAGTTTAATGATTGGGAACGTAAATCACAAAAAAAAAAACTTAAAATAGTGTAATGAGAGCCTGAAAACTACGAGCAGTCGTAGCGTACGCTAAAGCACTTGTTCATGTCCGATCACGAAAACCAAGCAACATCGAGCACGGTCAGTACTTGGGAGGGTGACCACATGCAGTTCAGATATTTCTATAGACATTTCTATTATAGACACTTCTACAGATATTTCTATATCTCTTGGTGAAACTAGCTTATAGAAAAAGAGCCATAACTATATAATACTTTGTTTTTTTATAGAATTCTATAAGAAATTTTTGTAAGGGAAAGTGCTGGGCCAGCAAAGTAATAGCAGTGGGATAGGTGCTAGCACTGCAGGAAAAGTGCCGGATTGAAGTAATGTGATGGCATACCAATGCTGGCCTAATGTTGGCCATCTCTGATTGGCCAGCTGCATTCGACTTGGACACTTTTCGACATGTTTATGTAACAGGTTTAAGTAAACCCTTGCACTTCACCGCTGATGGCACTGCTGGCTGCCATCTTTTTTTCAGCTGATGGCCCACTGTTTCTTTCTTTGCTGGGGATTTTAGCAAAATTCTGGTGCCATTGTTACGTTTCGAAATTAAAATTAAGTGGTTTTGTAAACATACCACTGTCTTTGAAAGTGTTAAAACTGCTGCTTTCATCCTTTCTAGTCCTTTCTAGTCTTTCCCACTATTTATATTTACCTATTGTAAGTAATATTTAAATTGAAAAAAGTTCCTATCAACTTTCCCATTTTCTAGCAATTTTTCACATCTTTCTTTAGTCAGTTTTAAACATTTTTTTTCCATCACCGAATGTTACTGAAGCTTTACAGAATAAATTTTCATCATGCACAGTGTATAATAAAAAGATTTCAAAAACCACTTATTTAATAGAGCCTTGAGCATCTTGTCAACCCTCCCTCACATTGACTGGCTCAAGCCTCCCCACATTAACCTTTTCTAAAGAATAGCACATTGTTATGTTAAGCCTAATTTACAGTACAATCTTTATGCCTGGAATTAAAGCTCGATATTTCTACATTACTTTAAACCTACTTACTTAAATTTCTATGATATAATTTATCTGAAAAAAGCTTACAAAATATTTCTAAAAAACACAACTTTTAGGTTGAAATTACCTCAAACTTGATTTTTTCCCCACCTATTTCGATTATCTCTATGAAACGAAGACTGTTGTTTGAGCATTCCAGTAGCTTTGGTTGACACCTATTGATAAAACGCTAAATTTCTTTTAAATATGAAAATTGATGGGTGTGTTCAAACCTCCCGTATGGTCAACCGTCCCTAGTCTCCCCTATATTATATTCTTTCTGGCGAGGATAGCACCCATCCGGGTAAATAAATAACATCGTAAATATCTTTTTTGACTAAAAGCACCAACTTGATGTTATGCATTTAATAAATGTATGTTAAATTGCTACTTTGAACTCGTTTGGTGACTGGAAAGGATATACATGATAAGCGATTGGCAATCATTTTTGGTGATTAATCTACCTTGCACGGATAATATGTGAGTACCGAATATTTTCATTCAGATAAAAAGAACATTTAAAATTTATTCAAACTACAATACATTTCATTTAACGTTATTATACTTTTTTCATTTGTTTAATTACATATTTATATTCAATTACCATTTTTTATGCAATCAAAAATCGTAATCAAGTGAAACTAATGCTGAAAAAGGACCTATAAAGAAAGCCTCTGATATTGTTATGACATGAAAATATAGCATAAATCTTGCAAAAATGACTATAGAATAAAGAGGATATTTTTATTCTTTTATGTTCGTACTTTGTTATCTCTCTTAGGACTAATCTCCTGTATCTTATTGTTCATATTTTTTCTTCTTAACTTATCAAGATGCGTAAGGTATTTCCCATCAAGTCTCCTTATTTTTTCGTTTGGTATATTGAATCTTTATATTCAATAATCATTTAGCATTTCTTTATGCAATCAAAACTCATAATTAAGTGAAACTAATGCTGAAAAAGAACCTTCAAAGTAAACCTCTGATATTGTTATGACATGAAAACATAGCATAAATCTTGCAAAAAGACTAGAATAAATATGACGTTTTGATTCTTTTATGTTCGTACTTTATTATTGCTCTCAGGACTAATCTCCTGTATCTTATTGTTCATGTTTTTTCTCCTTAACATGTCAAGATACGTAAGGTATTTCCCATCAAGTCTACTTCTTTTTTCATTTGCTTTATATTCAATAATATTTATCGTTTCTTTATGCAATCAAAAATCGTAATCAAGTGAAACTAATACTGAAAAAGGACCTTTAAAGAAAACCTCTGATATTGTTATGACATGAAAATATATCATAAATCTTGCTAAAAGGACTAGAATAAATACGACATTTTTACTTTTTTATGTTAGTACTTTATTATCTCTCTTAGGACTAATCTCCTGTATCTTATTGTTCATGTTTTTTCTTCCTAACTTGTCAAGATACGTAACGCATTTTCCATCAAGTCAACTTCTTTTGAGCAACATGATTTTTTCTTTCGTTCAATTTTCTATAGTTGCGATTGTTAATGTTTTTTTATTATTATTTGTTTGCATACATATTCGTAGATGTATACACTAATTTACATTGAGTTATATTCATTTGTAGAAATAGATGTATTATATATAGAATATGGTAACGTTCAGTATAGCTAATATATGATATAAAAGTTGGTACATTTGACCTCGTTTAATTAATGAAAAAAGAGAGCCTTTATTAAGCAGAATTTTGTTTCATAATTTAAAAGAAACATAGATACAACCAATAAGATATTTTTAGTGTTATTTGTTAAGCTGAACTTCTGTTATTTCTCTTTCACGTATCTATGTTTCCAAATATTACGCCTTTTTAAATTCTTCGTGTGTTATTTTGTATTGTATGGTGATTTTAACAAAGTTTTATTTTTCTAATTGTGATTTATCGCCAGTTTCTCGGAGAAGTTTCAACTCTATATAGTTGTTTAATATGGAATATTTTTAAAGAGAGAACTTTGAAGTCATATTTCTAAAAATGTGATTTTGAGGCATTGCGTGCTAGGTAGAAAAATTTTTGATTTTTTTCTTGAAATTTTCAGGGTACATTGTGAATAGTAAAATATACAAAGTGAACCTAAATTTTGATCTTTTTTAACTGAAAAATTTTTTTTTTTTTTTTTATGTTACATTGCCAAACTTCTGAAAATTATAAGTAAGCAAAATAGAATTTTGTTTGTAAAACATAAATAATGCTATAAATAAAGAATGTCTTAGGTTCGGTGAAAGAACAAGGCTCTCAAGTATAATTAGATACCGCAAACTTTCTTTTAGGGATGCCGAAATTCTTTTGTAATCATGCGTGCTACATGTGATTGGATTTTGTCTGCTCAGCAAAATGACTAAAAGTTTAAAAATCCTTAAAAAAATTAATTTTCCCCATGCCGATCTGAAAAAAAATATCAAAGAAGAAACATGTGTATCTATTACTGCCATTAAAAATTGTGATTTTGTAATGTATACTTTTTCAGATATAAATGACAAAAATTGTCCTTTTTTTCACTTTTTTAAAAATCTTTTACTAGTACTGAGCCCATTTAAAACATTCACGACGGGAAATGAGAATTCTCGTTTTCATTCAAAAAACATCATTGACCAAGGGCGTGACTTCTATCTTATTGAAAATGCATTGATATCATGTTGTCTATATTTTTTTTAGATTGTAATACATTTTATATTAAATTCGTACATTGAAAGATATTTACCGATTCATAAACTTGGGAAACCTATCTCGAACACCAATTTACAAAAGACTTTCAAAACAGGGAGGAGCTTCTACGGTTTTAAAATTCATATTTGATAAAAATTAACCATCAGCAATGTGTTTATAAGCTTTTAGTGATCACCTTGCATTTTGACCAGATGTTAAAGGTATGCGAAATACCAAATGATTTAAAAAACCAAAATATCTAATTTTTTCCAACTGATGGGGAAAAAAACCTCAGGCTGGGAGTCGAACTTAAGTTCTTTGACTTAAATTACCAACGCTTTACCTATTGAGCTATCTATGCGGACAGCGATGACTTCCACGGGAACTCAGCTTTCGCTTTAGAGTGTTACTGCAATCCCGAGGGGTAGACTATCTGGAGATAAACGATGGACACATTTCAATCTGATGACCTTATTGACTTTACTGAATAGCATCCGATATGCCATGTAGAGAGCTCAAAAGAAAATACAGCTGGTAATGGAAATCTGTTACACAATGGATACGCAAACACACTTAAAAAGAAAGTCAATGATACTGATAGATAAAGATATCACACGATCATAAGTTTTGTAACTGAGTAAAAAAATATTCAGGCCGGAAGCATATTTTTACTCATTTGAAGATATTAGGATCGTGTGATACATTTACCAATCAGTATGTCTGAGTTGAAAATAGTAAAGTTATTTTAAAAACAATCCCTTAGTCTGCAAACTTACACTTTATGAAAAAAGAAGACCATTTTTTAACATTTAATATCTTAAAATGTACAGGGTGGTTATAATTAAACTTCCCCTATAAACAGCATCCTACAGCGCAAACGGATGAACGGATCGCAATGAAATTTCGTATATAGACTATACACGAGATGCGCTCACGGAATTTCGAAAAAAAAAATTAGTTCCAAAATGTCCACCAGGGGCACCTTTTCTGGAAAAAACATTAAATTTAACACAATAAACGACCAACACGGATACAGAAACAATATTAACAATCCAGAACAAGAATTATGAGTAATAAAATGTAAAACCGGGAAAAGTTGTCAGTTTTAGGAAAAAAATGTCGAGATTTGCATTCTTGCGAAGAAGAGGAAGCTTTATGCAAAACAGGTTAGGGTATAAAACGTTTGCAAACGTTATCATGTTTTATGTCGATGTTTCCGGCTGTAATGATGATGGTATCTTTAGTTGAATGTACGTTATTAGTGAAGCTGTTTTACGAAAACAAGGGGAATGCTTTTGCTGCAGTTCGTGAATTTCGTCGTATAAAGAACCTACGGCGTGGACCAATGCCTATTAAAGGTATCCGGGCCACGATTAAGAGATTTGAATTGACGGGGCAATTCGGAGTTCAACCTGAAAAAGGTGAAAACCTGACACACCGGTACTTGTTGATGCCATCAAGACAGCTGTTGCCGCACAGTCACAAATATCAGCGTTTGGGGGCAATAGCGCACGTGCAGTTTCTCGAAATACAGTGTATTCTTACAGCACCGTCCGAAAAGTGTTCTAAAACATAATGCAGTACTTCCCATACAAGATCCATCATACCCAAGATCTGTTGGATAGGGACAAGCCACAACATTTCTCATTCACAGTCAGTTTTCTCAACAGAATAACTGTTGATCTGTCATGGCCTTGGAATATTCTGTGGGTTGACGAGGTTCAAATCTACCTCCTCCCTGGGACAGTCAACACACACAGTTGCCGCATTTGGACTCAGGAAAATCCGTGGATGCACACTGAAATTCCCCTACATGCTGTAAAGGTGACTGTCTGGTGTGGATTCACGGCGACATTCATTCTTGGGCTATTCTTCTTTGAGGAAATAACTGCACGTGGTCCTGTCATATGTTCCGTTACGGACCGCTGGTACCATAACATGCTGAAGATGTTTGTTGTGCCGCAACTACAGCAAAGGTGGGTCCTTACATTGACCATTTTCATGCAGAATGGTGCGCCCCCACACATCCATGAGTCCGTGAAGGCGCTATTGCTCCAACACTTTACAGACAAACGTGTTATTATTCACTTCTTTCGTAATCCATGGCCACCACGTTCACCGGATCTACATCCGTGGGATTTCTGGTTATGGGCTCACTTAAAAAGTGTGTCGTGGAGGTGTTGCGACGTTGAATGACTTAAAGAGCTCCATAACACTTCATGTGCGAAGCATCGCAACTGTTCAGTTACGATCTGCTGTTGAACACACTGTCCAACGACTGGAAATTTTGCAGGAGAATGAGGGTGGTCACATGGTGTATCTTTCCCTACATCGTCCTGCATACGATTAACAACTGCTCTTTTGTGTAATTTCGTCCTAATCTGTTCGTGTTTCTGCAAAGTGAACCTTTTTTTTTCAAACAGCGTACTGTTATTTTTTTTCTTTATTTAATATGGTTCGATGACAAGGTGATCAGAAAATAGTCAATAAATGTTAATATTGCTTCTCGATTCTGTTTTGGTCGTTTATTGTGTTAAATTTAATGTTTTTCCGGAAAAAAACGCCCTCTGGTGGAATTTTTTGGAACTAATTTTTTTTTTCGAAATTCCGTGAGTGCATCTCGAGTACAGTCCATATACCAAATTTCGTTGCATTCCGTTCAACCGTTCGCGCTGTAGAATGCTGTTTGTAGGGGAAGTTTAATTATAACCACCCTGTATATGATTTTAAAACACAATTTTTCTTGGGATGAAAAACATAAGTATGTTCTATCATTTCATGTATTTAAAAAAATTGCAAGATGCATAATAAGCATTTATAGGGGGCTCCAAACTGTCAGTCATTTGACGAGCAGAATATTGGTACAACAGCTTACGCGCAGGATTGCAAAAGAAATTTTGCAACTAGAATGAAAATTTTGGTGGCTACTTATACTTCAGATTATAGTAATTATCCTGAATATATATAAAAAAATATATTTAAAGCATTTTTTAAATTTTAATATAAAGTTGTATTTAGCTAATGCAAAATGCGGAAAATTTCAACAGCATAATCACGCAACAAAAATATTTTTTGAACAATAAAAGGAAATTTTAGGTCCAGTTCATACAAACTAAAATAAAACATACGTTTTGAAAATTTCATGAAAAACTATTCAGAAGTGTTTGAGATATCGTGCGTGTTATGCCCAAAAACGTCATTTGGAGAAAAATGACTTCAAAGTTTCGAAAACGCCACTTCAGTTATCGATTGGGTATAATTCTAAAAGCCGTAATTTTTGTTCTAATGGGAATTTCAAAGAAAGAATTACATCAAAATGTTCCGAAAAGATAGGATTTTAACATCTAAAAAAATTAAATTTCTGAAATTTTGAAGTTTTTTGAGTCTTGAGACCACTTAATAATTGAGAGGTTCACAACCATAGTAGTCAACGACCATTTTGAAAAAAAAATGAGATAGTCCATTTAGAAGTTGCATAAAATCTATTTCATCTACTCCCACAGTCAACGAAGTCTGTAAACAGAAGACCATATGTGAGAAAGTATGTGAAAACAGACTTGGTTCACTGTGAAAGTGGATAAAACAGATTTTATGCATCTCCTAAACGGACTATCTCATTTTTTTTTTCAAAATGGACTTGATTTACTATTGTTGTGAGCCCCTCAATTGAAGAGCTGAGTGGATGAACATGTTATGCCACATTTTCTAAAAAAATATTTTATCTTCTGGATGAAAGCGTTATGAGATACCCTATCCCATGGTGTAGCTAAAATACTAAGATTCCATTTAGTCTTGAAGATTTAAGACATTATTCATTAATATTTAATATTTTAATATTGAATAATGTCAATAATATTAACGATTTTTAATATTTGAAAATTAAATATGAATAAGTTTTTCTGAGAGAATTTAGTACCATACCTGTTAATATTTTAAACACATGGTATCAAAAAGAAAATAAATCATTAAAATTTACAGCAAAAACTTTCACTTCAAATTTCTTCAAATGTAATTTTTGCTACTTAACATGTTCTTCCACTTAACTCTTCAATTCTAATCTTTCCTTTCTATATTCTGCTACAAAAATAACGCAAGGCAATGAATATTCATAAAACAGTTTTTAAATATTTTACTATATTTGATAATCGTTCAAATTAATTAAACTTATTGAATTTGATTCATAAATTAAATTCGTCAAATTGAGTTATTTTAAGAGAAATCTCAGGTTCAAAATAATTACTTTCCTTTAATTCCTAAATATCTAGTTAGTAATTCTAAATTTACTAGACTTGTACACTTATTTTACTTTTACTCCAATAATTATGTCAGTAAATCTTAAAATGTTAAAAAGAAAGTAGTTGTAACGATAATATAAAATTAATATGAGGTTATTATATAATTTCTTAATGCGAAGTTAAACCGTTGGAATATAAAATTTATCTGCATATTTAGAAAATGTATTAACACTAGAACTACTGTACATTTGAGTCAAGTTTTATAAAAATATTTCACACCAGAATTTCGATTTACAACAGTTTAACTATATTATTTAACCCCTTGGGGACGAGAGACACGTATATGTGCCGCATAAAGCGCTGAGAATCCTTGTATTTCGTCACCAGTAAAATTTCACTGTAAAATTTGCCTTGTTTAATCAGCGCATTTTTCTCGATTCAAGAAGACAGGAATTTCTGCTTTTAAAAATCAGTGACAAAAGATTAAAAATTTCGTAAAAGGTTTCCGTCCCGAAGGGGATAACGTTTTTCTGCTTTGTATCTTTTAAACTTATTTCATAATCAAATTTCTGGTTTGAACCGAAACATATTCATATGGTAGCCGTTAAAATGACGGCTAACGGTAGTTCTAGTGTTAAAATTCTCTAATCTCTCTATTCTAGAAAAAAGCAACTAACTCTGTCACCGCCGCCGGTTTTGAATTTTTTGTGACATGTGGTCTTTCTTCATTAATATTAAGAAAAATATTGCATACAAAAATATGAAATTCGGTGGTATTATAGAGAAATGATTGATAAATACGCTGATATAGACAGTTTTCAAATCGAAGAATTATTTTAAGACATATGTAATGTTAAAGTTGGTCAAAATCGTTCCATTAAAAAAGGTTTATAGGAGCAAAAACTATACATAGGAATTTAATCATTTTTAGACCATTTTATAGATTAAAAGTTCCCGGTGTGCAGGCTGTATTTATTTTATTTTGGCTCATTTTTTGAGGTTTTATTTCTATTTTAAATTCAAATTTTCAGCATTTCGAGAGATATTTTTCACAACTTTTAGAAAATGGTATTATTTTAAATTGTTGCCAGATTTAAAAACAGCTCAAAAATAATATTTTCTTCAAATTAAAAATTTATTTACACTTGACTATTATAAATACAAAAAACTTTCAAATGATAATTAAATGATTACGTACTAAAAGCAGGAAAACATTGATAATTACGCCATAAACTATATTTACGCGTGGATTTTAAAAGAGAAAGAAAATTGTAAAATAATAAGTTCATTAATATGCGTTAAATTCGCTAATGGAGGAAATTACGTCATATTTAAAATTTCCAAACCATAATATTGCCAAACAGTTTAAATTAAAAAATATATTTGCGCGAGACATTTATTTCATATTTTGAGATAATCTTTTAAAACTATTGTTGAGAATTATGAGACAGCGCAAATAATATTTCCTTTCTAACAACAAAAATATTTTCACTGGAATATTAAAAAGAGAAAGAAAACTTTGGCGAAAATTGCGTCAGATTTAAAATGATATATTTAAAATGCCTTATTTAAAAAACTTTCTTATAGCGTTGTTAAAAAATACCGGAAGACAAAGACTCTCTTTACTTAATTCATTTTGTATTAGCTTATTTTCACACGTTTGATGACTTAATTTAATCAAAGACGAAAACACCCGTCAACCCGACATAAATATATTCTATGTTGGAGTAGGGACTGTCACCATCAGTTTGTCAGCATTGCTTTTGTTTGGTATTTACTGAGATTCCATAGAATTCGTAATTTAGAACGCTTTTCGCTTATTTAACCTTTTTAAATTTCGAAATTTTTTTTCGACTTTTCTTAGAGTAGTATAAGTAAAAGATGTAGTTATAAGTAACTACCATGCCAAATTTAAATTTTCTATCGCAAACAATTCAATAGAAATCGTAATTAAGAACATTTATTAAACGCTTTTTTGCTTATTTTACCCTTTTATATTAAGCAACTACTATCACGAATTTCAAGTTTCTATCTTTAACAATTCCATAAAAATAAAAAGTTAGTAAAACTTTAGAACGTTTTTCGATCAGTTCACCTTTTTAAATTTGGAATTTTTCATAAATTGTTGTTAGAGAGCATTTACATCGTATAAGTAACTACCATGCCAAATTTCAAGTTTCCAGCCCCTTCAATATATCTAAATTTACAATTTTAAGTATTTTTCGCACCAACCCCCCTCCCCCTTTCGGTAGTGACACTGACATAAATTATATCATATATTGGAGTAAGGACTGTCACCATTAGTTTGTCAGTATTGTTTTTGAAGTCAGTTTAGTATTTACTGAGATTCCATGAAGTCGTAATTTAGAATGTTTTCAGAATGCTTTTCGCTCATTTAACACTTTTAAATTTCGATTTTTTCCCGACTGTTCTTAGAGAGATTTTATATTTTATAAGTAACTACCATGCCAAATTTCAAGTTTCTAGCCCCTTCAGTACACACAAAAAATCGCAATTTAGAAAAATGTTTGCTCCTGCAACTCCCTAGTGTTAGAAGCAATAGCATAAAATATACCATATGTTGGAAAAAGAAAATGCCACCATCAATTTGGAACCATTCCTTTTGAAATTGGTTTGATATTTCCTGAGATTCTATAGAATTAGTAATTTAGAAAGTTTTTATAACACTCTTCACGCCTTTTCATCCCTTTTAAATTTCGGATGTTTTAAAAACTTTTCCCAGAGAGCATTTATATCCTATAAGCAACTTCCAAGTCAAATTTCAAGTTTCTAGGCTCTTCAGTACACACAAAAATTACATTTTTAGAACTTTTTTGCCCTTGCACTCCCTTTGTGGGAATTGCACAAACATAAAATATAGTCTATTTTGGAACAGGGATTGTCACCACCTATTTGCAATCATTACTTTTGAAATCGGTTTGGTATTTCCTGAGAATACCTAGAAATCGTAATTTAGAATTTTTTAGAACGCTTTTAGCGCATTTTTACCCTTTTTATATTTATCATTCTTATAGAATTTTATATCTTATAAGGAACTACCATGCCAAATTTCAAGTTTTTAGCCCCTTCAGTACTACAAAAATCGCAATTTAGAAATTTCTTTGCTCCTGTAACTCCCTAGTGGCAGAATCAATAACATAAAATGGACCAATAAGAATTGTCACCATCAATTTGGAACCATTACTTTTGAAATTGGTTTAGTATTTCCTGAGATTCTATAGAATTCGTAATTTAGAATTCTTTAGAACGCTTTTAGCGCATTTTTAGCCTTTTTATATTTCGCATTTTTTTTTATCGTTCTTATAGAATTTTTTATCTTATAAGGAACTACCAAGCCAAATTTCAAGTTTCTAGTCCCTTCAGTTACACACAAAAATCGCAATTTAAAAACATTTTTGCTCCTGGAACTCCCTAGTGTTAGAAGCAATAACATAAAATGTACCCTATGTTGGAATAAGGATTGTCATCATCAATTTGGAACCATTACTTTTGAAATTGGTTTTGTATTTCCTGAGATTCTATAGAATTCGTAATTTAGAAAGTTTTTGTAACACTCTTCACGCCTTTACACCCCTTTATAATTTCGGATGTTTTAAAAACTTTTCTCAGAAAGCATTTATATCCTATAAGTAACTACCAAGTCAAATTTCAAGTTTCTAGGTCCTTTAGTAACACAAAAATTACATTTTTAGAACTTTTTTACCCTGCACCCCCTTAAACATAAAATATAGTCTTTAACATAAAATATAGTCTATGTTGGAACAAGGACTGTCACCACCAATTTGCAATCATTACTTTTGAAATCGGTTTGGTATTTCCTGAGAATCCATAGAAAACGTAGTTTAGAATTTTTTGGAACACTTTTAGCGCATTTTTACCATTTTTATATTTCGAATTTTTTTATCGTTCTCATACAATTTTCATATCTTATAAGGAACTACCAAGTCAAATTTCAAGTTTCTAGCCCCTTCAGTACCACAAAAATTGCAATTTCGAAATTTCTTTGCTCCTGCAACTCCCTAGTGGTAGAAGCAATAACATAAAATGCACCAATAAGAATTGTCACTATCAATTTGGAACCATTACTTTTGAAATTGGTTTAGAATTTCTTGAGTTTCTGTAGAATTCGTAATTTAGAATTCTTTAGAATGCTTTTAGCGCATTTTTACCCTTTTTATATTTCGAATTTTTTCGATAGTTCTTATAGAATTTTATATCTTATATGGAACTACCATACCAAATTTCAAGTTTCTAGCCCCTTCAGTACCACAAAAATCGCAATTTAGAACATCTTTTAGAACATCTCAAACTCCCTAGTGGTCGTAGCAATAGCATAAAATGTACCCTATGCTATAATATACACAGTCACCATCAATTTGAAACCATTAGTTTGGAAATTGGTTTGGCATTTCCTGAGATCCTATAAAATGCATATCTTAGAAAAATTTTATAACACCTTTTCACCTCTTTATAATTTCGGATGTTTTTGAAACTTTTCTCAGACAGCATTTATATCCTATAAGTAACTATCAAATCAAATTTCAAGTTTCTAGGCCCATCAGTAACACAAAAGTTACATTTTTAGAACTTTTTTGCCCCGCACTTCTTTGAAGGCAGTTGCACCGACATAAAATATGGTCTATTTTGGAAAATAGACTGTCACTATCAACTTGCAATCATTACTTTTGAAATTGAGATTCCGCAGAAATAGTAATTTAGAATTTTTTAGAACGCTTTTAGAGCATTTTTACCCTTTTTATATTTCGAATTCTTTTCCGATCATTCTTATAGAATTTTATACCTTATAAAGAACTACTATACCATTGTCTAATTTCAAGCCCCTTCAGTATCACAAAGAACGCAATTTAGAAAGTTATTTGCTCCTGCAACCCCCTTGTGGTTGTGGCACCGAAATAAATATATCCTATGTTGGAACAGAGACTATCTCTATCAATTTGCAACCATCACTTTTGAAATCGGTTATGGTGTTTCCTGAGATTCCACAGAAATCATGATTTTTACCGTTTTTTTTTATACTTTTCTATTAGTAAATGTCAAATCAAATTTTAAGTTTATAGGCTCTTCAGTAACACAAAAATAGTATTTTTAAAACTTTTTTGCGTCTGCACCGCCTTCGGGATAGTGGCACTGAAATAATATATAGCCTATGTTGGAACAGGAACTATCATCATCAATTTGCCACCACGACGTTTGAATTAGGTTCTCTTGAAAGAGATTACCTCCTACAGCACACGAACAAACGTTACATCTTTATAATATTAGCATAGATTACAATTTCATTAAAATTTAACTATCATATAAGCTAATTCCTGTGAAAATGGAACCTGCCTATACCGGAATCTCGTCTTAGAAAAAATTACATAATGCTGGATAAAGCACTACAATACAGTTATATAAAAAGTTAAACGATGGTATTGTACAACATACAATATATAGTTTATTTAAAAAGATGAAAACTTGTCTAAAATGGAATTTTTCCCAATCCATTGCGATTCCTTCTAAACAAGTATTACTACAATATATTTCAAAGTTAAAATAACATTAATATTTAGAATCGCCTTTTATTTTTACTATTTATTAAATTGTGACAAATCAAATTTGAGAATCAGATGTTTTTAAAGTTTATTTATATTAAATAAGGAATGAAACCTTTTTTTTTATCCTTTAAAAATTGTTATCAGTATGTTTTAGAATACAGAACACTATGATAAAGTAAAAATTTAAATCCACATGCATTATTGTATTTATAGAAAAAATTAAACAAATGTTCTTTCAAAAAGTCTGTCGGTAAAGATAGCAATAAAATACATATAAACGCATGTTAGTAATCCTTCCAGAACATACACATAATCATGATTAAAACATTAAGCCGAGAATTCTTTTTTCAAGATTTTAATCAAAGTTTCTACAACAACTATTTCTTTGATTAGTCGTTTCGTCTCTAAATATCGGAATGTTACTAAACTCTGATGACAATCCATAAATATTCATCCTGTAGTTTTCAAAATATTACAATTTCCGTTAAGAAAAAAAGTGTCACTAAAGTAGTAGAAAAATAGAGCAGTTGAGCATATTATAAACTTAATATGAAATTAATATATATACAGTGTGTCCACGTATAACCTGACCGACCTTTATTTTCGCAACCGTTGGTCCTAGATGCATACTTCCAATTACAAAAATGGTTTAAATACGGTATAGAATTATTTTTAAAGCGATTTGGGTCAAGAAAAACATTTATTAAAAAATTACGAAATTTAAATTATTATACGGTCCTATAAGTGATATTTAGTAAACATTTACTGTGACACTAACAAGTAAGACAGAAAAAGTCCCATTCATCTAACATTAAAATTGACCGAGTTATAAAACTTTGAAATGCATGACTTATATCACTTTTTTGCATATCAAAACAGATGATTTCAACCATGCTTTCAGGGTTCCTATATAAAATAATTAAACTTATTTCAAGGTATCTGCGGTTTGAAAGAAATCGTACAACTATTATCATCCAGTTAACTTTATTAGTTAAGTTTTAGATTAGTTAAAATAATTTTATTTTAACATATGTTGTATTTTCTAAGGATTTGAGACTATGATTTCTTTTAACAAAAATTATGTTATTTTCATAAGGTTTTATTTAACTTGCAACGATCGTCTTTCCAGTTTAAAATTTGTACTCCAATTTTAACTGACTTTCAAATGTCCGATCGAAGTTAAAATTTTACAAACTGACTTAAATCCGATTACAATGTAATATTATTGTGATTTTCGACACTTTCCATCTTATGCATATTTATATTAGAGGATAACACAAACAAATTCGGATAGATTACCGTCAACAAGTTTAAGAAATTGTTTTAGATTAGATAACATAAGCCTGCGATGGTTGTGTTTTTTAAATATTATAATTACGTTTTATGTATTTTTTAACGCTAAATAAAAAAATTACCTTCAGTTTTAACCATCATGTCAGGATTTTTCGCAAATCGTAAATTTCAAGGTTAAAAAATAACGAAAAATCTGATACTATAAAATAGACTTTTTTATTCAGTTTAATTTTATTTAATTCAATAATTTATTCACTTTTGTGGCTTATACTGTGTTTCTTACAGCTAAACAGCTCAGGGGTCCGATGAGGTTGGGAGGGGAGGAGGGATCAATTTTAACTTTGAAATTTGCGATTTGGGAAAAATCCTGACGTGATGGTTTAAAATGAAGGTCGTTTTCGGATTCAGCGCTAAAAAATACATGTGAATCAATTTTCATAAGCTAAAAAACATGGCTTAACCCAAAATTTGAAAGACGGTGTAATCTAACAGTATTTGAAAATATGTATCATTTTTGTAAAGAATTGAGGCTGTTGTTTTTCAAACTTTTATTTAACAAAATGTCTGTTATTTTTATCATCTTATATGTTCAGTACAAATTGTCTATTTTGCAGTAATATGTCAGAATGATTAAAGATTTCAAATTTATATTGTACTGCTGATTTAACTTTCAACCATTTCTTTAATATATCTGACAAAATTATATTTCTACTTAATTTTTTAATGACCCCTAATTTGCAGCAAAAAAATATGCTCCAACTTTAAAAAGCTATTACTCGGTCAATTTTAATCGTAGAATAACGGGACTTTTTTTGCATTACTTGTCAGTGTAACAGGAAAGTTTTACTAAATATAACTTATAGGGCCGGGGGACCGTATAAAAATTTAGATTCTGTAATTTTTCGCTAAATTGTTTTTTCGCTTCAAACTTTTTTATCTTAACTCTGCACCTAATTATGACCACTTTTGTAATTGGAAGTATACATCTAGGACCAACGGTTGCGAAAATAAAGGTCGGTCAGGTTATACGTGGACACACTGTATAATTTCTTAATGTGCAGTTAAACTTTTGGAATACTAAAAATTATCTGAATACTTAAAATTTGAATTAAAAATTGTATAATTACGTAAATTAAACTATTTTTTATCCATGAAAAACGAAATTCAGCAAAGGAATATTCACGATATTCACAATTACAATTTTATTAAAATTTAACTATCATACAGAATAAAACCTGCTATACGGAACATACCTATATTCCGGAATCTTGTCTAACATGAAGATTACATCATGCCAGCAAAAAGCCTATAATAGAATTATATATTTAAAAAAAAAGTAAACTAGTGGTACTATACAACATGCACTATGCAGTTTATTTTTGGAAAAAAAACGAAAACTTGTTTTAAACGGAATTTTTCCAATCCTTTACGATCCCGTCTGAATATACACTGGTGTCCAAAATTAAGGACCAGTCACAAAATGCTAATTTTTAAGTAAGCGAATACTCAAAAGGAAATAATATAATTCAAATAATTATTATCCCTACAGCACAGCTAGTCCATGTAGCATCTCATTCATGTCACACATGGTCACAAGTGTCACTGTCACTACGGTGAAACGAAAATAGGAAATTCCACACGTCTCATTATGAGTCTCAAATGATCAATATATGTGACTCCACTGAGACGTCAATGTGACTGCTGCTTTGTGATGAGTCACCAGGTGACTTTACAATGTAGTTACATTGTTACTCTCATGTGACTGTCATTTTTAGACTCAATTTCAAAGTCATCATGAACGTTGCATTATGATACGTCACCAAATAATATCACATTATAGTTACATAGTGACTTTTCACAAAAGAGCACGATGGTGACTTCACAATAGTCTCTCTGTCACCTGAAAGTCATCATGTGACTTTAATGCGACATTATTTGGTAACTTATCACAATGCAGCGTTCACGATGACTTTGAAATTGAGTCTACAGATGACAGTCACATGAGAGTCACAATGTAACTACACTGCAAAGTCACATTGTGACTCATCACAAAGCATCAGTCACAGTGACGTCTCAATGGAGTCACATATAGTGATCATTTGAGACTCATAATGAGATGTATGGAATTTCCTTTTTTTTTACTTCACTGTAGTGACTGTGACACTTGTGACCATGTGTGACATGAATGCGATCTTATATGGACTAACTGTGCTGTAGAGATAGTAATTATTCGAATTATATTATTTCCTTTTGAGTATTCGAGTAATTGAAAATTAGCATTTTGTGATTGGTCCTTAATTTTGGAAACCAGTGTATATTACTGTATTCAAAATTAAAATAACATTATTATTTTATATAATTATTTATTGCAATGTGGTAAATCAATTACATTTTCTAATTTACTCAACCTAAATAAAGGAATTTAAGTACTAAACCTTATCGTATATTCTTTGTAAATTTCTTTAGTGTGATTTAGACTGCAGAATACTCTGATAAATTAAAAAAATAATGTCCATATGCATTACTGTATTTATATAAAAAAAAAAAAAATCCTTCAAATAGTTCGGCAGTAAAGATAGTAAAGAAATACAAATGAACACGTGTAATCCTTCTAAGTATATACACATAAACATGATTAAAATATTAAGCCGAGGAATCTTTTCAAGATTACAATCAAAGTTTCTACAACAATTGTTTCTCTGATTAATCGTTGCGTATCTAGATACTGGAATATTACTAAACTCTGATGACAAACCATAAATATTCATCCTGTAGTTTGCAAAATCTTGCAATTCCGATTAAGAAAAAATTATCACTAAAGTAGTGAAAAATAAAGTAGTTGAACATGAAGTTAATATATATTTTCTTAAAGTGAAGTTAAACTTTTGGAATACTAAAAATTATCTGCATATTTAAAATTTAGATTAAAAATTTTATAACTACTTAATAATGTCTTTGTCTAATCTATAATTGTATAATTAAAATAATGTCTAGCAATGAAAAATGGAATTCAGTGACAGAATATTCATGATATTCACATTTACAGTTTCATGAGAATTTAACTATCACATACATTTTACATGAGAAATGGAACCTGCCTATAACATAATACCGCCTTGCAAGAAAAATTACATTATGCAAGCTGAAGGACTTCAATACAATTATTTAAAAAAAAAAAGCAAACGGTGATATTATACAGCAGACAATGTACAGTTTATTGAAAAAAGCGAAAATTGTTTAAAACGGAATTTTCTCAAATCCAATGAGATTCCGTCTAATTAGGTATTACTCTATTTTAAAATTAAAATAACATTATTATTTAGAATTAGCTTTTATTATTATTATTTATTGCAGTGTACAAATCAAATGTTTTTTTAAATTTACTTATTCTAAATAAGGAATTAAAGTAATAAACCTTTTCCTATGTTCTTTATATAGTTTCATCAATGTGTTTTAGAATGCAGAACACTCTGATAAATTAAAAACTAAATTCCATAGGCATTAATGTATTTAGAGAAAAAAAATAACAAATGTTTGTTCAAATAGTCTGGCAGTAAATATAGTAAGGAAATACAAATAAATACGTGTTCGTAATCCTTCAAAGAACATGCACATAATCATGATTAAAACATTAAGCCTAGGATTCTTTTTTCCAATATTCCAATCAAAGTTTCTGCAACAACTGTTTCTTTCATTAGTCGCTGCATCTCTAGATATAGGAACCTTACTTAACTCTGATGACAAGCCATAAACATTCATAATGTAGTTGAACATATTATAAATTTAATATGAAGTTAATACACAATTTCTTAATGCGAAGTTAAACCTTTAGAATACTAAAACATACATGCATGTTTTAAATTTGCATTAAAAATTACTTAATTACGTAAATTAAAATTCAGTTTTGGAATGAAAAATAAAATTTAGTGAAGGAATATTTATGATATTTACATTTGTAATTTCATAAAAATTTAACATATACATATATCATATACAATAAAACCGGTGAAACGGAACGTGTCTATACTAGAATCTTGACAAGAAAAATTAAATCATGCCAACTAAAAAAACTTCAATGCAATTATTTAAATAAAAAGTAAACAGTGATATTATACCTCATACAATATTCAATATATAGTGAATTCTCGATAAGTCGAAGTCTGATAAGTCAAATATTCGTTTAAGTCGAAGTTAACACGAAGTCCCGACCCCTTTATTACAAATCAATGCTAAACTTTCTCGTTTTGTCGAAGTTTACATCTTTTAAGTCGATTTTTTTTTTCAGAAAGAGAAATAACAGTAATTGGACTAATTTCTTAATTTTTCGGTCACGGCTCAAAAATGCTGACACTTTCTGTTAGATAAAACTTTTCTGAACTACTTCGCGGCCTTTGAAGGACGCTATTTTTACTCCCCACCTTGGACAGTGAGAAGAGTCTGCGAGTTTGCAATTTCGGTGGCACTCGTTCACCCTCCCCCATTCATTTCTCCTTTACGTATTCCCTTTTCTCAACTCTCAGGTGGCTTAGTGTATTCTAAATTGCCAAATTTCTCACGCTTTTATGGAAGGATCTTTTTTTTTTATATTTCTATTCCAATATTGAGATTTTATTCGGGTTCTTTGTTTTAATGTTGAGTCTTGTCATTTTAGTGCTTATTGCTTTCACATCGCGATACATTTTTAGTTGGGTCTTTTAAAATGTCGAAGCAGAAATTAGAAATTCTTACTTTAGAACAAAAAGTAAATTTGATAAAATATATTGAAAACAATCCTAATTTAATGGAAAAGATCTAGCCCTGAAGCATGGTATCCCTCGCAACACTCTATCTACCATACTGAAAGATAAAGAACGCATTTTCAAAAGACGTAAGTCAAGTGTCAACCCAAAGTGCAAAAGGATGAATACGCGTGCCTTCTCAGATATCGAAACAGACCTCGTAAAGTGGTTTACATCGTATAGTATAAAGAATAATGCAATTCCTTAAGTGGTACGATGTTACATGAGAATGCTTTGGATTTTACAAAATTATTGAATGTGGAAGGAATCCTTGAGAGCATCGGATGACTGGGAAAATTTAAAGCCAGACACAACATTGTATTTCGCACATTAGACACTGAAGTAAAAGATGTGTCTGATACGCTGTGTGATGAATAGAAGACAGCTTCATCACCCAAACTTCTTGAAAGCTATAGTGCGGACGACGTTTACAATATGGATGAAATGGGATATTTTTACAAATGTTTTCCTAAAAAGACAATGATGTTTAAGGGGTAATCATGTTTCGGTGGAAAGTTAAGTAAAGAACGTTTAAATGTGCTTGTAGGAGCGAATGCTTCAGGAACAGAAAAATTACCTTTGCTGGTCATCGCTAAACACAAAAATCCTCGCTGTTTCAGACATAAAAAGTCACTTCCGGTAGAGTAAAGATCCAATAACAAGGCTTCGTTGACACTGATATTGTTCGAGGAGAACATTCAGAAATTTAGATGTAGTATTTCATGCAAAAAAGCGTAAAATGTTGATCTTCGTTGATCCGTGTACAGCTCAGGATAAACTTTTGAACTTGAAATCTATCAAGTTAGAACTTCTCCCTTCTCATACAACTTCTAAACTACAGCCAGCAGACCAGGGAATAATTAAATGTTTAACACATTCCTACAGAAAAGGGTGGGAGGCAATCGAAGATGACGAAAATCCAATAAATCAAAAGTGTAATGTGTTAGAAGCAATTAGACTGATTTCAAGTCCCTGAAACATAGACGTGAAACAAATCACTATCAAAAATTGCTTCAGCAGATGTGGCTTCTTTACAAGTAATGCACACTCATGTGTTGTGAATGAAAATCTACATGATCAAGTTATTTCTGACGATGACGAAAATGAGTTTTTAAATATTGACGAAAATGTCGCAGTTTGCGGAGAAATTAGTGCTTCAGATATAGTTGAAGCAATGAAAAAGGTGGAGAACGATCCTGAGTCTGAGGATGATGAGGAAGTAAATTGCGTTTCACCTGCATACAATCAAGACGCACGTGCGGCTATGACGACACTACAGCAATATTTCGAAAGTAGAGACGGTGTGGACGATTCTCTTTTCTTTTGTTTACATACTTTCTAACATGTGAAAGACAAAAAGTTTCTTCAAACAGTCATAATTAACAAGTTTTTTCAGAAAACTTGAGTTTGTAAGTACCTTATATGTAGCATTAAATTATATATCTCTTTAGCGCTCATTTTGCAGACACCGTTATTACAGTATAATTGCAATTCCTATTATATGATTGAATTTTTTTTCATATATTTTCTACATGTATTTAAGGATTTTTGATAAGTCGAACTTACGATAACTCGAATATTTTTGCCGGTCCTTTCGAATTCGACTTATCGAGAATTCAATATATATAAAGAAGCGAAAACTTGTTAAAAGCGGTATTTTTCCCAAGCCTTTGCAATTCCGTCTTAAATAGGTGTTACTGTATTTCAAAATTAAAATAACATTATTATTTAGAAAATACTTTTATTATTATTATTTATTGCAATGTGAAAAATGAAATTTGTGAATGAAACGTTTTTTAAATTTATTTATCCCAAATGAGGAATTAAAGTAATGAACCTTACCCTATCGCCTTTAGAAATTTTCATCAATGTGTTTTATAATGCAGAACACCCTGATAAAATAAAAACTAAAGTCGATATACAGTACAGTATTTATAGAAAAAAAAATTAAACAAATGTTCTTCCGAATAGTCTGAGAGTAAAGATAGTAAGGAAATACAAATAAATGCGTGTTAGTAATCCTTCCAAGAACATACACATAATCATGATTAAAACATTAAGCCGAGGATTCTTTTCCAAGATTCCAATCAAAGTTTCTGCAACAACTGTTTCTTTGATTAGTCGTTGCGTCTCTAGATATCGGAATGATAGTAAACCCTGATGACAAACCATAAATATTCATCCTATAATTTACAAAAGGTTACAATTCGGTATAGAAAAACATATCGTTTCTATGGAGTTGATGTCATTTAACTTATTTGAGAAAACATTGTTTACAAATACTCTTTGAATTTTTCGTATTCTTAAATGTCAAATAAAGACAATGAAATGTAATGTTATTTATTTAGTTTTTCATTTAGTAGGTATCGCCATATTTTTTGAGTATGTATAAATATATTGACAGTATATGTAGGGGAGGCCGGCGCTAGTTGGCTACAGGGGTAAATAGGCGCAGCCCTCATAATTTGTCTGTTTATGGATAGATGACGCACCCAGTCACAGAGTACCTTTCTTCTTGCTTTCTACAATCCCCATTGTAGTTTTGCAGCGTTACCCATGTGCAGTGGACATTTATTACGATTCTTTTTCTGATTTCTAATACTTATCTTAATAATTGCGATTTAACTCTTGTAGTTTTTCATAGTATATGATTAACTCTACCTATTCCATATGTGATTTACTTGGATTTTTTATGTTTAAAGGGTTACAACTCCAATTTTGTGAAGAAACTTTTTATGGGGCTAGTAGGCGCATTGAACACGGTGCAAGTTGGCTCGGTGCGCCAACTAACCCTGTTACACTGTTTCGTAATATTTTCTGCTATTTTAACCCGTTTGATAAATTAATTACATTTTTTTTACAAAAAACATGCGTAATTACGAATGATAAACTGAACAGGTTAACACACCGAAGAATTCTTATATTTTCTTGATCCGTTTAACACAATTTCTAGGCTTAAGTATAAGAGAATAAACAAAACACAACTTCGTACATAGCGACATAACTTTATTCTGAATACTCATGCTGGCTGGTACGGCCATCTAGCGGATCTAAACATAAACACTGGTACAATGTGCAACAAAAAGATTAGGTATCACCTTTTTGGTTTTATCTCCGGCAGTCACTGGAGCTCCTCTGATTTCGGCTTAGGAAGTTGGATAATTATATTCTGAGGGTGTTATACTAATAAAAAAGACAGAATCAATAAAGAAAATAGGGGAAAATAGGCGTAGGTAAAAGGCAAACACATGCATATTGGCAGATTCACCAAATTTGAAGGCACTGAAAGAGGTAAAGTAAGCTTTAGAGAGGAAAAAAGATAGAATACAAAAAAGAAGAAAATAAAGGCAACAGAAAAAGTTGGCAAAAGGTAAACAGATAATAAGGAAAACTTTGTTTCCACATATAATAAAAGAGAACTTGTTATAGAGAAAAGCACGAATCTTGACAATATCTCATGACAATATGACGAGGGAGATTAATATCTGGTGTGTGTTAGTACTTTAGAAACAGCAAACACCGATAAAAGTGTGTGCAATGCAGTGTTTAAGCACATGAGGCCTGCACTACACTCGATTTTACTTTTGTGATAACTGTAACTCTGATGATGATATTGAGTACGATAGAAGTTCAGTGCTAGTGTTTTATTCATTATTTTTATGTCTATATAATTTAGAATCTACATTGTAAGGGGATAATTGATTTGTTTAAACTTGCTGGTAATAATTAAATTGATTTTTCTCAACTACGTGTCTTATTTGAACTTAAATTAACTTTTTATGAAGCGTGAAACAACTTATCCCATAGGTATAGGCAACTTGCCCTGTAACGGGGTAGGTTGGCACACCTCTTTTCTCTTACTTCAGGCTTCCTCTAAACATAAACTACAAAAGCGACAAACCTAGAACTACGGGTATTTACAGCCAAATGTCTGTGCTTTAAAAGTGCTGTGAAATTTTGTTAACAAACTTAAACAAAAAATTAATAAAAATTAATAAACAAAAACTGCGCCTACTAGCCCCGGTCTCCTCTACTTGAAGCAGTAGTACTGTCTATAGTAGTCTTTTTATTAGCGTCGTTAAGAAAATTGAAGCTTAGTGGCTTTGAGGTCAGAGTGTCTTGCTACTACACTAAAGGTCCACAGTTCGTCTACGGACTGGAAAAAGCTTACTTAAGCTTCCATCCCTTCTGGCTCGATAAAAGGAGTACCAAGTTTGCTTGAGAACTAAACACACAGAATTCCGCGTTAGGCTGACCACCTGACTGGGCTTATGCTAGATAGCACCACAGGGCCCATCATAGTCAGGAATTGAGGGCTGGGCACAATAGGCTATGATATTTTATGGATATGGATTGTAGCACTGCAGGTTTAGTTTTATGTATATATTAATTAAGAGTGCATGATTTATGCTTAAAGTAGGCTTTGTATTTGATTTTTCTTTAAAATTTTTAAATTTGGAATTTTATTTTCTATTATTATTATTTCAGTATGTAAAAACATTACTTACAATGCTAACATCAAAGTAATTTTAATGTATTTTGAATATGATTTTACTTGTTATTATTATTTAAGATAAAACGAAATATACATGCGGCAACGACAAAGTAATTTTCATGTATTTTGAATATGTTTTGCAATGAAAGATAGCACAAAAATGTGTCATCAAAAAGTTTGTACCGTGTGATCCAAAAGCCAGGAGTAATTTGAACAATTATTAATTCACAAACTTATAAAGATTAATAGATGCCTTTTGCACAACAATAATGCAAATGAAACCGCGATTGTTTTTAAAGAAACCAAAAAGTAATGGTTCAATAGTGTATTTTTAGACAAATAAGCTTTAGTTTTTTGTTACAGATTTAAATTACAAGTTAGATTACAGTTACAGATGCGAATATATACCATGAGTTATGTCTGATAAAGTGTCTTTCTTAAAAATACAGCAGTGTTCTGTTTTCGAGAGCTGCAGCGCTTTTGCTTATTAATCCCAGGCAACAAATATTTCGTTTAATATTAGAAAAAATTCATGTTTTCTATCAATCCTTTCCGTATGCACCCAGAAGATCTTCAGACATGCACGTAATGACTTTTGGCCGTGGAGGCACTTGGAGTCAAACGTGTACCACTCCAAACCTGCATTATTTCCAAAGATGAAAGATGTCGTGTAGTAACATGTGTGTGACACAACCATTTGCGACCCATTGTATAGGGGAAATCAACATAGAAATCTCACAAAATATAAGTGATAAATATAGCGGTAACGTAATTGAGCATTAGTGGCTTGGAGTTAACGACTCCAGTTCAAAAACAGGAAGTCCATCGTTCAAATCTCCAGAAATTTACAGTGTATCAGAGATTTATAGAAATTCACTTTCCCCTTGTTTTTAAATTTTCGGTTATGAACACCAGTGTTTGGAAAATCGAGTAGATTCCGTCCAGATTGTTTAAAGATTCCGGAACTAAACTAAATCCTCACTGTCCTTCATAGTTGCCTTGGTATTTTTCGAATTTTTCATAATTTATTCATTTCCATTTTTAGTTTTGTTAAAAAGTTAGACTTAGATTTTTGTTAAAAAATTAGAATTAGATTATGTTATTTTCTAAATTAGTTTTACAGTACTGATTGTGATTTTAATAATCTTTCGATATAATTAATTTACATATTAGCTTTTCAAATTCCTTGTTATCCTTATTCAATAATCATTAAAAGTGCCTTATTTTTAGTGCATGCCAAGGGAATTTTATACCCCAAATTTTACATTCAAAATCCCATTGTGCGTGACACATTAATATTTGTCATTTGACTGGAATCTGTATATATGACTATCGGTTATAAACATGCATTTTTACGTATGAATATAACGTATATATGTATAATATACGTTTAATATATTACGTATAATATACGTTTGGCGGCAATTTTGTATTGCAATCTCAATTGCAATCTCAGAATGCTGAAAAAAGACACTTAAAAAAAAGATATTTGATTTTTTACCCCCAAAAATATATTTTTTTACTTGCTTTTTATCCTAATGAATGCAACCTACTAACAGTTTAACAGGAAATCGAAATAAAATTTGACGACGTCGAAAATATTTGTTAGTTTTGTTCTTTTTTTACGATTCTTTTAACGCGAAATTCTTTTAACACGAAAAAAAAATTCGGCCCCCTCAATTTCGTGTCAAACGTATTTCACTGTATACAACAAACTCTTCCGAATTTTAACCCTTCTGAACCAATGCATATTCGAGATTTAAAGAAACGTTAATAAAAACGAAGTTTCCTTTGTTGCGCCTGATTTGCGGAAACTTTTCAGAGTAGTTTTCATAGCGTATTAATTTAATTTCTAAAACCGGAATAGAGATTTATAAGATGCTATTTATTCTCAGTTAAACATTTTCAGCTGCGTAATTGAATTTATCCGTGAAGTAATAATGAAATAATATGAATTTTAATGTTAAAGTTCATAAGGGACTTTCAAACTCACATTTTTATTTATTTTTTAATTGCACCTTAAATACTATTCAAGAGTCTATATGATAGAGTCTAAATACTATATGAATAATGGTATATATTTATCACACAAGAAATTAAAAAATATATATCTTTTGGAGATAAATACAAAATTTTCAGAATATTTTAAGCACTAGTTGGAAATTTCAAAAAGTCCCAACCTCACTTCATATCAGTTAAAATCCCCAATATTTTTTATGCCAGTTTAGCTTACATATACAAATAAAACTGAGCATAGTTTTTTTAAACTAAATATAATTAGAAAAGTTAAAATGTAGCTGGGTGCAAAAATAGGATGTAAAAATGCAGAACATTTGGTAAAATTCAGAAAAAATATACATTTTTTAACTTTATAGGCTAATTCTATGAAAACTTGTCATGTCTGTCACACAGCTGAAAATCTCTATGCTTCTTGGCCACCGTTATTTTTGAAAAGTTTGCTTCGCGTTATTCAATTGATTAGATATCTCCGATAAAATAAGTCACATTTTTCCGCTCTAAAATACCGGTAGCCAAAAATCGTAGTATGTGACAGAAATGACAAGTTTTTATGGAATTAGCCTATATTCAATTATATAAAATTCGATGCACACTTTCATTTGTATATGTAACCAAACTGGCATAAAAAATATTGAGGATTTTAATTGAAATGGATTGAGGTTGAGACATTTTGAATGTTCTTGATAAAGCTGAAAACATTCAGGAAAATTCTTCATTTTTCTCCAAATATTTTTTTTTTAAATTTCTTGTGTGATAAATGTATGCCGTAATTCATATAGAATGCCCTTGAATAGTATTTAAAGAACAAGTAAAAAATAAATAAAAAAGTGAGTTTGAAGGTCCCTTGTCCCCTTAATAACATAAAAGAACCTATATTCTGGATTAAGGAACCAATAAATACGCTGTAAAAACTGTTCGGAAACGTTTGGGAAATCAGTGGCAGCAAAAGATTTTTTTTTTTTTTTTTTTTTTTTTTAAATCTCAAAAATATATTCTTTTTAGATGTTTCTAAAATAAAGGATGCTTTTCAGAATCATTATTGGAAGAACTTGGAAGAGGTTGTTGAATATTTTCGTTATTGATAATGCAGGGTGTCCCAAAATTTCCTCGCCCATTTTAAAATTCAATATAAAATCAAATAGTTTTCGTACAGGAGTGCGGTTGGAAATAAAATGCTTCTCACGATGAAAAGTTTTCTTCAAACGAATAAAAAAAAATCAGTTCAAAACTTCGCATATAGATGGCGTTGTACCTTAAAATACCAGAAAGAAACATCAAAATCTCAAGACAATCAGTTACAGATCTTTTTATGTTGTCAAAAGTAGTTACAGAGCAATAATTTGAGCAATCCATTAGCATAGTTCAATGTGTGTACCGTTCGCAGTTCGAATCACAAAAATTTCCTATACCAGTTCAAAATGCTGTTTCGAGTAGGAGTTTTTTTTTTTCCTTTTTTATCTCAAGACGAAAGTTCCTTTGAACAGTAATGATGGATTTAGTACAAATATAAGTATAAATAAGAGTAATAAGTCTTAATGACGTCCACTAATAACCATATCACAATATATATTCCAAAGGGAAAAGTCAAAACATATAAACACATGTATAATAATCACTTATAAACAGATAAAGTTAAAAAATGCTATAAAAAGTGATAGAAAATCTTTATTAAGATTGACGATCGTTTCGTCGCACCAACGGCGACATTTTCAAAATCATTTATGATAGAAAATACTTTCGCAAAATATTTTAAAACAATAAACCTAGTAAACAATGTCACGAGACATGATGCATAATGAAAAATATTGCAACCATAAAATTAAATTAAAATTAAATCAGCTATTTGTGAGCGTGGATTAATTTTCATATAATTTAACAAAACAATAACATGGTAAACAATGTCACGAGACAACATGCATAATGAAAAGCATTGCAAAATATAAAATAAAAATAATATTATCTTGGCTATTTGCGAGCGTGGATTAATTTTTACTATTGTTACTAAAATTACATAGCATCTCTTTCCAAATTTTAGGCAATTCTATGGACACTGAATCATTGCAAATATTCTTGTTGCGTAAAAATATCTCTATGGATTCTCGGATTCTCGGATGGATTCTCATGTTGCCAAATGATGAAAATATAGTGAATGAACTTATTTTCATTCTGGCTTTCGCTAGAGAGTCTTTCATTCGGGACGTGGCTGGGCACCTGGGAATCTTGCTTCCGCAAAAGAGTCGGAGTAGAGTAGAAGAATAAAGGGCTGCGGACGAAGATGGGGCGCTCGCCGCGGCGGTTGACCCCCCCGCCCACCCCCAACCGCCGCCGAGACTAATAATAAGCTAGAAAAAGCAAGGGGTCGTCGTGTAGCTTCATCGCCCCGAGCCCTCCCTTCCCGCTTTTCGGTGTCTTTAATTTGTGTAATTTCCCTTTTAAATTTGTCCGGTTTCAATTTTTGATTTTTTTTTTTCATTCTGGCTTTCGCTAGAGAGTCTTTCATTCGGGACGTGGCTGGGCACCTGGGAATCTTGCTTCCGCAAAAGAGTCGGAGTAGAGTAGAAGAATAAAGGGCTGCGGACGAAGACTGTATCAGCTGTATATCAGGATTACTAGCTGAATTCATATTACGACCTCTAGAAATAGATATATACAAATTGGATTACACTCCCCATACATGGATCAGATATGTAGACGATATTTTCATCATTTGGCAACATGCAGATACCTTGCTCAATAACTTTTTAAACCAGATTAATAGCCTTGATTCAAAAATTAAATTTACATTGGAAATAGAACAAAATGGTACGCTACCTTATTTAGATGTATTACTAATCAAGACGTACCAAGGAATAGAACGCACTGTTTACAGAAAGCCCATAGCCAGTCAATCCATTATCCCTCATAATGCTCAAGCACCTTTTTCATACAAAGTTTCTGCACTTAGACATTCTATTCATAGAGCTTTCACAGTTTGTACCCCCGTGCAGTTAAATAACGAAATAAATAAAATATATGATATTGCAAGAAACAATGGATACAAAGAAAGTACCATAGAAAAATTAATTAAGAGCTTAAAGAATAACAAGAAAAGAAATTTCAATCCACAAAATTCCATGTTATCCACTATACAATATTTTCCTGGTTTCTTCGAACGTCTAAAATATAAACTCAATAAATACAATATCTCCCTAGTCGCAAAACCTTCTATGAAATTAAGAAATATAGTATGCAAGAAAATAGATCCAATTGAGTCAAGCCAACTATCAGGAGTATACGAAATACCTTTCACCAAAGAAGATGGAACCAAGCAGTTTTATATAGGTATGACAACTAGAAAACTTAAAACTAGAATCAAAGAACATATAGCAGACATCAAATACAACAGAAGAACCACAGCTTTGGCCAGATTATCCAGCGAAGAGCCTTTACAGATCGATTTTAAAAATAGCAAGTTAATTTATACATCAAGATTTTATTTACCATCAATAATCCGAGAATCCATAGAGATATTTTTACGCAACAAGAATATTTGCAATGATTCAGTGTCCATAGAATTACCTAAAATTTGGAAAGAGATGCTATGTAATTTTAGTAACAATAGTAAAAATTAATCCACGCTCGCAAATAGCCAAGATAATATTATTTTTATTTTATATTTTGCAATGCTTTTCATTATGCATGTTGTCTCGTGACATTGTTTACCATGTTATTGTTTTGTTAAATTATATGAAAATTAATCCACGCTCACAAATAGCTGATTTAATTTTAATTTAATTTTATGGTTGCAATATTTTTCATTATGCATCATGTCTCGTGACATTGTTTACTAGGTTTATTGTTTTAAAATATTTTGCGAAAGTATTTTCTATCATAAATGATTTTGAAAATGTCGCCGTTGGTGCGACGAAACGATCGTCAATCTTAATAAAGATTTTCTATCACTTTTTATAGCATTTTTTAACTTTATCTGTTTATAAGTGATTATTATACATGTGTTTATAACATTTCTTCGATGCTGGAATGAATATGTATGAAGAGTTTGATAAGAAAATATTTTCGCGTTTCAAATATGAAAGACTACGCCTGGATCGTGAACTTTTGAATTTGGATTTTCTTAAATTATGCCGAAGTAGGAACGTAATTCCGTCATTTTTGAAGAACAGAAATAAATTTGCTAATTATAACTTTACTAATCTTAATAGACAATTTGAGAGTAAATGTTTAATATTAAGTATTAGAAAGAAGTATGCCTACATTAGTAAACTACAACAGAGAACTTTAGATTTATATTATGAATTTGCAGCCTCTACTCCACAATATATATTTGATATTCTCATGAACAGCCTGGAAAAATATAGATACGGTAAAATCCGCTTAAAAGAAATGGTACAAGCTTCCAAGATAGAAAATCTTTGCAACACACAAAAGTCCTATGTCAACCGTATATGCCAACCAGTGGAATTTCTGAATTTATCTAGCAGACCATTAACGGAAGATGAAATAAAAGTACTTGAGCGGGGGCCAAAATACATTTTTCCAACTAAGCCTAATTTAAAATCTATCATTCCAGAAATTGAAAATATTGTACTGTCGACTCATAACGATTATAAAGAAGAAATTCGCAATGTTATGTACCACGAACTGAAGAAGTTAATTAAGCAACCCATAAGTATACCGAAAGTTGAATTGAATATTTTGAAAAAGTTAAAACTTGATCCTGAAATCATTTTAATCCAAACGGATAAATCCAATAAATTAGCCATATTAAATACAGATGACTATAAAAATAAAATGGTACAATGCATTAACAATATGGATTGTCAAGAAATCAAGAAGAATCCACTTAACATAATCAACAAAAAAGCTAAAGAATTGGTTAATAAAGGAAGGTGGCCCGATAATATAAAAGTTCTAATGAGAATTAATAAGTTAGCAGTAATCCCAGCAATTGTCGGCAGACTCAAAGACCACAAAATAGATATGCCAATAAGACCAATAGTAACTAAATGCTCAAGCCCCACATATTTTATGGAAAAAGCTTTTGTAGTTTTATTGAAAAATATTTTGCCCAGCTCTGATCATGTAATTAATTCAACGTATGAGTTCATTCAATATTTAAATCACATTAATTTACCTCAGGATTATTTAATAGCCAGTCTAGATGTAGTCTCTTTATACCCATCTATTGATACCCAAAAAGCCGTTACAAATATAAATAACTGTATTGACCGCATGGAGAGTACTAATGAAAGTATGAAAACTACACTTAAGAGTGCTCTTAATCTTATAGTTAATAATAATTACTTCACTTTCGACGGCAAAATATACAAACAAAATAACGGAGCTCCAATGGGTTCTCCTATATCAGGATTACTAGCTGAATTCATATTACGACCTCTAGAAATAGATATATACAAATTGGATTACACTCCCCATACATGGATCAGATATGTAGACGATATTTTCATCATTTGGCAACATGCAGATACCTTGCTCAATAACTTTTTAAACCAGATTAATAGCCTTGATTCAAAAATTAAATTTACATTGGAAATAGAACAAAATGGTACGCTACCTTATTTAGATGTATTACTAATCAAGACGTACCAAGGAATAGAACGCACTGTTTACAGAAAGCCCATAGCCAGTCAATCCATTATCCCTCATAATGCTCAAGCACCTTTTTCATACAAAGTTTCTGCACTTAGACATTCTATTCATAGAGCTTTCACAGTTTGTACCCCCGTGCAGTTAAATAACGAAATAAATAAAATATATGATATTGCAAGAAACAATGGATACAAAGAAAGTACCATAGAAAAATTAATTAAGAGCTTAAAGAATAACAAGAAAAGAAATTTCAATCCACAAAATTCCATGTTATCCACTATACAATATTTTCCTGGTTTCTTCGAACGTCTAAAATATAAACTCAATAAATACAATATCTCCCTAGTCGCAAAACCTTCTATGAAATTAAGAAATATAGTATGCAAGAAAATAGATCCAATTGAGTCAAGCCAACTATCAGGAGTATACGAAATACCTTTCACCAAAGAAGATGGAACCAAGCAGTTTTATATAGGTATGACAACTAGAAAACTTAAAACTAGAATCAAAGAACATATAGCAGACATCAAATACAACAGAAGAACCACAGCTTTGGCCAGATTATCCAGCGAAGAGCCTTTACAGATCGATTTTAAAAATAGCAAGTTAATTTATACATCAAGATTTTATTTACCATCAATAATCCGAGAATCCATAGAGATATTTTTACGCAACAAGAATATTTGCAATGATTCAGTGTCCATAGAATTACCTAAAATTTGGAAAGAGATGCTATGTAATTTTAGTAACAATAGTAAAAATTAATCCACGCTCGCAAATAGCCAAGATAATATTATTTTTATTTTATATTTTGCAATGCTTTTCATTATGCATGTTGTCTCGTGACATTGTTTACCATGTTATTGTTTTGTTAAATTATATGAAAATTAATTCACGCTCACAAATAGCTGATTTAATTTTAATTTAATTTTATGGTTGCAATATTTTTCATTATGCATCATGTCTCGTGACATTGTTTACTAGGTTTATTGTTTTAAAATATTTTGCGAAAGTATTTTCTATCATAAATGATTTTGAAAATGTCGCCGTTGGTGCGACGAAACGATCGTCAATCTTAATAAAGATTTTCTATCACTTTTTATAGCATTTTTTAACTTTATCTGTTTATAAGTGATTATTATACATGTGTTTATAACATTTCTTCGATGCTGGAATGAATATGTATGAAGAGTTTGATAAGAAAATATTTTCGCGTTTCAAATATGAAAGACTACGCCTGGATCGTGAACTTTTGAATTTGGATTTTCTTAAATTATGCCGAAGTAGGAACGTAATTCCGTCATTTTTGAAGAACAGAAATAAATTTGCTAATTATAACTTTACTAATCTTAATAGACAATTTGAGAGTAAATGTTTAATATTAAGTATTAGAAAGAAGTATGCCTACATTAGTAAACTACAACAGAGAACTTTAGATTTATATTATGAATTTGCAGCCTCTACTCCACAATATATATTTGATATTCTCATGAACAGCCTGGAAAAATATAGATACGGTAAAATCCGCTTAAAAGAAATGGTACAAGCTTCCAAGATAGAAAATCTTTGCAACACACAAAAGTCCTATGTCAACCGTATATGCCAACCAGTGGAATTTCTGAATTTATCTAGCAGACCATTAACGGAAGATGAAATAAAAGTACTTGAGCGGGGGCCAAAATACATTTTTCCAACTAAGCCTAATTTAAAATCTATCATTCCAGAAATTGAAAATATTGTACTGTCGACTCATAACGATTATAAAGAAGAAATTCGCAATGTTATGTACCACGAACTGAAGAAGTTAATTAAGCAACCCATAAGTATACCGAAAGTTGAATTGAATATTTTGAAAAAGTTAAAACTTGATCCTGAAATCATTTTAATCCAAACGGATAAATCCAATAAATTAGCCATATTAAATACAGATGACTATAAAAATAAAATGGTACAATGCATTAACAATATGGATTGTCAAGAAATCAAGAAGAATCCACTTAACATAATCAACAAAAAAGCTAAAGAATTGGTTAATAAAGGAAGGTGGCCCGATAATATAAAAGTTCTAATGAGAATTAATAAGTTAGCAGTAATCCCAGCAATTGTCGGCAGACTCAAAGACCACAAAATAGATATGCCAATAAGACCAATAGTAACTAAATGCTCAAGCCCCACATATTTTATGGAAAAAGCTTTTGTAGTTTTATTGAAAAATATTTTGCCCAGCTCTGATCATGTAATTAATTCAACGTATGAGTTCATTCAATATTTAAATCACATTAATTTACCTCAGGATTATTTAATAGCCAGTCTAGATGTAGTCTCTTTATACCCATCTATTGATACCCAAAAAGCCGTTACAAATATAAATAACTGTATTGACCGCATGGAGAGTACTAATGAAAGTATGAAAACTACACTTAAGAGTGCTCTTAATCTTATAGTTAATAATAATTACTTCACTTTCGACGGCAAAATATACAAACAAAATAACGGAGCTCCAATGGGTTCTCCTATATCAGGATTACTAGCTGAATTCATATTACGACCTCTAGAAATAGATATATACAAATTGGATTACACTCCCCATACATGGATCAGATATGTAGACGATATTTTCATCATTTGGCAACATGCAGATACCTTGCTCAATAACTTTTTAAACCAGATTAATAGCCTTGATTCAAAAATTAAATTTACATTGGAAATAGAACAAAATGGTACGCTACCTTATTTAGATGTATTACTAATCAAGACGTACCAAGGAATAGAACGCACTGTTTACAGAAAGCCCATAGCCAGTCAATCCATTATCCCTCATAATGCTCAAGCACCTTTTTCATACAAAGTTTCTGCACTTAGACATTCTATTCATAGAGCTTTCACAGTTTGTACCCCCGTGCAGTTAAATAACGAAATAAATAAAATATATGATATTGCAAGAAACAATGGATACAAAGAAAGTACCATAGAAAAATTAATTAAGAGCTTAAAGAATAACAAGAAAAGAAATTTCAATCCACAAAATTCCATGTTATCCACTATACAATATTTTCCTGGTTTCTTCGAACGTCTAAAATATAAACTCAATAAATACAATATCTCCCTAGTCGCAAAACCTTCTATGAAATTAAGAAATATAGTATGCAAGAAAATAGATCCAATTGAGTCAAGCCAACTATCAGGAGTATACGAAATACCTTTCACCAAAGAAGATGGAACCAAGCAGTTTTATATAGGTATGACAACTAGAAAACTTAAAACTAGAATCAAAGAACATATAGCAGACATCAAATACAACAGAAGAACCACAGCTTTGGCCAGATTATCCAGCGAAGAGCCTTTACAGATCGATTTTAAAAATAGCAAGTTAATTTATACATCAAGATTTTATTTACCATCAATAATCCGAGAATCCATAGAGATATTTTTACGCAACAAGAATATTTGCAATGATTCAGTGTCCATAGAATTACCTAAAATTTGGAAAGAGATGCTATGTAATTTTAGTAACAATAGTAAAAATTAATCCACGCTCGCAAATAGCCAAGATAATATTATTTTTATTTTATATTTTGCAATGCTTTTCATTATGCATGTTGTCTCGTGACATTGTTTACCATGTTATTGTTTTGTTAAATTATATGAAAATTAATCCACGCTCACAAATAGCTGATTTAATTTTAATTTAATTTTATGGTTGCAATATTTTTCATTATGCATCATGTCTCGTGACATTGTTTACTAGGTTTATTGTTTTAAAATATTTTGCGAAAGTATTTTCTATCATAAATGATTTTGAAAATGTCGCCGTTGGTGCGACGAAACGATCGTCAATCTTAATAAAGATTTTCTATCACTTTTTATAGCATTTTTTAACTTTATCTGTCAAAACATATATTAAAATATTATTTGCTTAAAAGACGTTACTAAAAACCCATTTTTAATATACTTTTAATATACTTTTAATGTGTTTTAGTAACGCCTTTTAAGCAAATAAATATTTTAATATATGTTTTGACTTTTCCATTGGAATATGTATTGTGAGATGGATTTGGTTAAAAAGTACCAACTTACGCAATTAGCTTTTACGCTGGGAGTCTTCATTTCTGCGTCACAGTGTCAAAACTAATCTGAAAATCAGAAAAAACGCATGTTTAAAACCCACCTTACGGACAGGTGACGCCATCTATGATCGAAGTTTGGAACTAATTATTTTCATTCACTTGAAGAAACCTTTTCATCGTGAGAAACATTTTAGTCCAAACCGCACTCCTGTACGATAATTACTTGATTTTTTATTAAATTTTAAAATGTGTCATCGACTTTTGTGACACCCTGTATTATATTTTTGTTAAATTAAGAAACAACTGTGTTGTTGCTGTTGTTTTATTTAACATTATACGTGCATGAATATTTGGTACAAATTATAGGCTTGTTTATAAACTAGTAAAAGCGATGCTTTATTCGGATTCGCGAAGCAATATTCTTTTCGACCAGTAAATGTACGTTTTCTCGGTATTTTTTATAATAGAACAAATACATTCCATAAATTGTTTTTTACGGCAAACATATTAAAAATAATACTAATAGTAATTACTTCTAAATAGTATATATGTTTCATTTTGTTCAATTTTCAACATTCGAATTCGAATATCACTTTATATAACGAATTTAACAATTAATTTTATTTGTTTACAATTCTTTCGTTACCACTTTACAAAAAAATGATAATACAATTCTTTTAAAAATGCGTATGTATCGTCTGCGTAAATGATTTCACATAATAAGAATAAATTGTGAGCTTGTATTAATTAACACTGAAAAATATTTTTATAATTGAATGTAAATAAGTGAATTTTCACAAATAAGAAAATAATATTGTCAGAATCTACAGATCATATTTTATTTCTATCAAGTCCAAAAACATTTGTTTCCTTAATTAAATTTAAAAAACAGTTTTTGAGATATTTTTGCGGCATAATGAAAATATATTTTATTTATTTAAGTAGTCATGATTCTAGCTATAATTAATAACTCCATGATTTGTTTTCTTCTGAAAATATACGTGTTTAATTTTTTATTTGCAAAAATGCGTATAAATTAATTAAAAGAATAAATTTTATAATGTCATTCAGTAAAAAAATAATATTGTACAAATCTACAGATCATAATTTATTTTTATGTTTAATTTCAAGTCAAAATGCTGAATAGTTTTTTTGTAAAATGTACGACAAAACGTAGCCTAGTAGAGGATTAGTTTCGCTCATCCTAACTACTAAAGTGTTAAATAAGAACAAATATGAACTCCATTCTTCCCTTCCATCAAAATTTAAGCCTTATAAATTTCCACCATAGCTCACATTTCAGTGGAATTTATTTCTCTTCTCAAAGGCAAATGCAGAATTATTTTCTTACAATTGAAGCCAATTTGATGTGTAAAAAATAGGACAAGATGACGAATAGGTTGCGACCTTGCGTTAACAGTTTCTTAACAATGTCGTTATTCCATATTCGACTTAACAAAAAAGATGCTTCTTTAAGGCGCGAATGACGTATTGCTGAAATGACATATTTTTCAACACATGTTCTGCAAGAAGTAATGGAGTAGAAAATCGTCTGCTATGAAAGTTTAGAATCACTAAATATTTTTGAAAAAATAAAATCTTTGAAGTCGGTGTTCATTTTAAAAAGCATAAAATAAAGGGGCGTTTTCATTTTGAGAACAAATACAATTTATGTTTATGCAGCAGGGTATTTAAAATAAAATACTTTTTCTTTCATTTTGCTGTGACATTCTCGGAAATATAAAACTTAGAGGATTATAATAATATCATGAATGTATATAATTTATAAGAGATGTTTTTCTTTTCTCTTATAAATTATACTGATCAACTGTCGATTTGATGTTGACAGATTAGCTTATTTATGTCTGTGAAATAAGACTTTATGAATAAAGTCAGAAGACGAAATTCAATATTCCACCATGATCCAATCATAAACTCATAATATGAACTTTAAAAAATCACCAATTACTCAAATATGACAAATAATAATAATACAGATGTTACAAGTTTAAAAATATTCATTTATTCAAAAATCCAAGTACTTTCGGTTAGCAATCCCATCAGCCATCGCCAGGGAATATTGCCATTTCATTCATTCAAATACGTCACTTCGTTGAAAATGGGAGAGTCTATAATTTTTAGTGCAGCTGGAAGTAGAAGTAGTAGTGTATAGGTTTAACCCTTTATCTACTGCATTATGATCTACTGCAATTTTTTTCATGTAATATATTCTTTTCAGTATCTACAATGAAAATTAATGGATAAACATTAAAAAAAAATACTCACCCGTGAGAAATTTAATTATTTAGAGGTAATTAATTAAAGTAGTACTTTAAAGTAACGTCAGTGCACCATAACTAAAATATCCTAACAGTAAACCCACAAAGTATTTCAAATGACACCAGAAATATTTTTGATTTAATAAGTGTGTGAAATATAGGCCCCTTTTTCTTGTTTAGAAATAAATCTTTTGGCAAATTCCGGTGCCAATCATTTATTTCAACACTTCAGAATTGAAAATGCTTTGCCCCTGAAAGGGTATTTTTTTTTTAGGTTTCAATATTGTTAACAGTCCTTTAGTTATGCGACGTCTATATTCCAGGGGCAACATGTTCTCTCGCATCTCCACATATGCAATATATGAATTTACATATGCCATTTATAGCATAGCAAAAACGAGCCGGTATCACAACTTTTTCAGTTTTCTACAAAAAATAACAATTGAAGTGAAAAGAAATACCAGGGAAATCATTACTACACTACATTTTAGTAATTACATTTTAAAGCAGATGAAAACGATGGATAACTACACAGACGAAAAGTAAACAAGAAATTTTTCTCCAACACTCAGTGTACTGACGGTACTTATAAGTACCACCAAGTAATTCAACTGTTAAATCAAATACATACACCGTTCACCTAAAATAGCTAGTGAAACTGTATTCTAAGATCATAATGACTGCATAAAAAAATCCAACACTTATCTTATATCTTTTACTGTGTTTGCAGCAATAAAAAGACGAGCGTGACAATCAATACAAAATAGCGGCACAAAACCCATCGTCTGTGTCAAAGATAGCCTCCTTCCTCGCTAAAATAACAAACCTAGAACTACACTGTAAAAAAAAATCTGTAATCCTACAAAACTAGTTTTTGTAAAACTACAGAAATCTGCATGTTTACTAGAATTTTATCTGTAACCGGGTATAATATTTACCACTCGCATAGTAGAAATACATGAAATATCTTAGTCTCCCATGTCAGCCAATGAGAAAGGACTTCAATGAACGAGCCGTTAATTCCCAAATTGGCTCAGCCGAACTCAGCAATCTGATTGTTCGTTAATATTAATATTTTGGATTACTTTACTGTGAGTTTGATCAAATTTAACAAAATATATCAATTTAAGTCATTATAATTGCATTCTATTTTACATTACACTACTTCATAAGAAAATAAATATAATTTTCTACTATATAAATATCAGTTTTAGCCAATCAGATTGCTGAGATCGGCTGAGCCAATTTGGGAATTAACGGCTCGTCTTCAATGATGACGTAATGACTATTCACGCAACCACAGAGGTGTTCAAGGTATCCATCTTGATTATGATTTCAAATTAGGATGTAAGTAAATATTTCATCTTTATGAGTTAAATTTTGTTATATTTCCATTCTCCTTGATTCCTAATAAATAAAAATGAACTACACAGTAAGACCGTTTGATTTCGAATTATAATGTAACATGCTTTTAGAAGGTATTAATGCGTAATCATCCTATTATTTTATTGTTAAATATTTATCGTTCAGTCAAATGACTATTCTTTACATCAGTGTTTACTGCATGCGTGCAATTTCCAATGTTTTATGTAAAAAATAATATTTTATTGCAATATGGTTAGCAGATTAAATATTTTATTTTTAATTAGTGATGCAATGAATAGTACCCCCCCCCCCCTTTGACTGATAATGAAGGCTAAATATTCCACTATTCTTCTGCAGAATACTTAAAATGTATACCAAAATTATCTTTCTTAATATTAGAGTCGTGCCGTGTAATCGGTATTTATTGTACTAGATTCCGGCATCGGGTCGGGTTTACCTTACTTTTTTTGGTTCGGATCGGGTCGGTTTGGGTTTTGAATCTTGTGTGTCGGGTTCGGGTTGACTGATTTTTCAAAAGAATGCCCAAAATATTTTTTTCAGGTTAAAAATCTAGGTATAGGGCAGATGTGCCAGCAATGGATAAAATTCAAAGTTTTTTGTTTATAAAAAAAATTTATACAATAAAAATTTTACTTTAAAAATTTTCTTCATAACCCCCCTCACGCTTACATGTTTTATAATCTGTGTTATTGTTGATACTCTTAATCAAACCAATTAGGAAGCAAAAAGTGATCCTTCGAAGTTCCACTATTTTTCATTTATGTTGGCGAACATGCAAAGAGCTGGTTTAACTTAATAAATTTTATATATTCTTTTACTTTCCTGCAAACTTTCCTGCAAAATTTGTTTTTGTTTTGGTAGTAATAAAAATTTTTTAATATGATCATTCTAGACATTTCATCAATCGCACACTAGATGAAGCAATGGTAGTCCAATCTCCAGTTGAAAAAAGTTGCATAAGATTTCAATTGTATAAAGTAAAAGATTATTTCAAGATCAGAAGTGATTTTGCTTCATATACTTTTTATGCTTTCTGAATATTAATGACTTGTTTATGCATAGATGTAATAGTTTCCCTATTTATGGAACATTATACTGTATATTATCCATAATATAAACTAAGCCTTCAAGCATGGGTCTAAGCATGGATTAAACTAAGCATGGGACAAATTTTGAAACTTGCAATTTCTTTAATTATAAAATTGTTTCTGAAAATTATGTTTCTATATTGTTCAGGGACATTAGAAAGTGTTTCATTTGGTATTCTATAAACTGAAATATTGTTTTTGTGTCAAACAAAGTTCATTTTCTTATTTTTGTAAAATGTGTCCCATTCCTCCATACTCTCTCCTATGCTTCTAACTCTGAATATTGGGCACTTTTCTATCTATACACGCGTATCATGGGTATGTGTTTTATAACTATCAGAAATATTATACATATGTTTGCGTGTATATGAAAAATGAAATGTTTGTAAAATTTTTCTATTCCTAGAGAAGGATAAATGGTTCTTAACTGTGCCTTAAATAAAAAGAATTTATCACATTTCTTATATATATATTTTTTTCTTAACTTTTAACTCATGTTACCGGCCTCTCAGACCACAGCTTTTTTTAAATTTTTATAGTTTTGCAATTTTTTATGTACTTGCAATTTTCAGTTTAACTACAAACACTACCGAAATTTTGTTCCGTTGTGAACTTTAGTACTATCACCAGACACTTTTGAATAGGTGAATTTTAATTATAACAGTCCTGTACAAAAAGTTCAGTACAAAAACACCATCCTATGAGTTAATCGTGCCTTTTATTCATCTTTCGATAAAGCGGTCTCACAGACAACTTCACACTAATTGACTTCACACTAGTTGTGACAATTTCTGTGACATCAGTTAAAGGTTAAGGAGTAAATTTAATAATAGCTCATTCATATTGAAATATGTATTTATTTTATCTGAAAAATTGTTCTGCTCAAACTTTTTGTGAAAATCTTAGACTTGGAAAAAACCTAAATATAAACAACTGCATTTTAATTTTACGTGAGTTTCTGAGCGATAAAATGCCGAGTTTTTACTTTCTCATGCAAAGAGAGATATAGGGTAGGTAGGGGTAAAGATATGAGCGGGGCAAAAATACGCACCGGCTGATTGCATATGAAGCAACATTTCGGCTCTCATGACCAATAGGTGGCAGTTTTGTTTCAAGTGTACTAGTCATTTGTTTAAACCTTTGATTAAAAGTAGCAATTTGTGCTAAGAAAATGAGGTAAGTTTAAATTTTCGAATTTTGATCTAATATTTTTTAAATTTCACTTTATTTTTTAGCTGATAGTACCTGGAATTTTTACAAATCCAAAATTTTAGTGGAGATCGAAATATTTTTAGCTTCTAAATGCCGTAGTTTACCTCGATCACATTTGTTTATACTTATAGGTAGCCGGTTAAGCAAAATACTGCAGAATAGGGTAAAAGTACGCATCCTTCTTGGGACAAAGATACGAACATGTTTAAGATATGGGACTTTGCCCTATCATTTTAGCTAGATGCAAAGCTTTTCACAATTTCTAAATTTATATTATATAAAATATAATAGCTGCTTAACTAATATAAGTTAGTAAACTACATTTTCCTTTTTCTAGTTAAGTTTTTTTTTAAAATATAGAACGTAGGTATCTACCTACCTACTTTTAAAAATCAATATTGTTTCATCAATCGCTTTTGTTTTAAACCCTAATCCTTAACTCATGTTAACGGTCTCACCGACCGCTGCAATATTCAGTTTCCACAGTTTAGCTTGTAATTTTCAATTTAAGTAGTTATGTTAGTTTAATTTTGATTCGTTTGGTAAATTAGAAGTATAGCTGAAGACTTCTGAATGCGGGAAATTTTACTATAATAGCCCTTTGCATAAAGTTTAGCGCAGAAACCGCCTCTTATGAGTCAGTCAACCATTTTATTCAATCAACGATTAAGCGTTCTCGGAGACCGCTTACAGTATTTATGAAACCATTTTTGTCACAACAGTTGGAGGTTAACTGCTATTTGCGATCTCGCAGACCGCTGTTTTTTTCATGGTCTAGTTTAGAATTTTCAGTTTAAATATTATCAAAATTTACTAATGCTTTTACATTACTCATTCATTTTAGTGAAAATAGGGGCAAAATCCGGCCGTAATGGGGGAAAAATGCGCACTGCGAATCTTTTGCCTCATCACTGCGTACTTTTAGCCCAACGAATAGGGCAAAGATACGCAGAGCAATGTTTTTTTTTTAAATTACAATTTCTCACGGAATTATAATTTGACAGAATGTCGTTTGATAGTGGTCGTTTGATAGTGGAATGTGCCTAAGGTTTTAATACAACATTTTAATCAGTCGTCACATAAGTTTAGATCCATGTGCTCGTTAAAAATCAAAATTAATAAGTGCGTAACTTTAGCCCCCACCTATCCTACATCACTTAGGTGTGTCATGTGATTGTGAGCCATGTTGTGGACAACTTGTCAGCAAGCGCCATTGAGATCAACCATGATGGTGAATATCGATGGCGCTTTTTAACAAGCTGTCCTCACTTCAAATACTTGTGGGCATGATACCCACATATGTTTGAATATTAAAGTATATACATTTGTCCATTTTCCTACATAAAACATTGTTATTAGAGATGTAATTGTAGATTACATTTCATAATATCAATAAAACAGGATTTCCTTTCCTTTTATTTCGGGTTCGTGTTGAAATAGGCCTGGGTTGAGTTGCAGGTTGCCGGAAATTATTTTGGCTGATTCTGTTCAGGTTGCGGATCGAGGAAATATTTTTGGAGGGTTCGGGTCGAGTTGCGGGTTGACTTAAGTATAATATTCGGTTTTGTGTCTGGTGCAACTTGACCCGTGCAGGACTACTCTGTAGTCGGGAAATTTTTAATATATCAGGATTCGTATGGTCCTTAAAAGTACTTTCATTTTTCAAAAGGTTTTTTTTTGTGCTTGAAAGTGCTTATTTTCATACAAATTTTTGTAAAAGCCCTTTAAAGTGCTTTACTGTCATATTATTTCTTAATCGGGGGGTGGAACTCTTCTGCATTTCTTTTCATTTCTGATTTAAAAAATAAAGATAAAACCGCCATTGCTAACCTTTCTTCTAAAGTTTCACCTCCCCTTTTTACTCCCTTCTCCACAATACCAAATTTTAAACTGTTTAAAACTTTTTTTTTATTCTTTAACTGATGTTACCGGTCTCCCAGACCAGTGCTTTTTTCAATTTTCATAGTTTAACTTGCAAATTTCAGTTTATTACAAACACTACTGAAGTTTTGTTTCACTTTAGTACTAACACCAGAGACTTTTGAATAGGTGAATTTTAATTATAACACTCCTGTGCAAAAAGTTTAGTACAAAAACATCCTATGAATTTATCGCGGCTTTTATTCATCTTTCGTTGGAGCGGTCTCACAGACCGCTTCACACTAGTTATGTGACAATTTCTTTGACATCAGTTAAAGGTTTAAAAAAAATTGCTCTACTGTATTTGTTACTTTAAGTGAAAAAATAATCAGTCCTAAATTTCATTAACTATTCATTCCATCATATCCATTTCATTAAAATTTTATCTGAATTTCACCTTCAAAATTTCGTTTCCCCGTTTTCTTCACATCTCACAGTAATAATACTTAGTTTCAAAACTCTGTAAAACTGCTTAAATTAAAAAAAAAAAAAAACTGTTCTGTGTCATTTTATTGTCAAAATAAATAATCAAGATTTTTCTTCCCACTCGAAATTGGCTCTCCCCCCCCCCCCCCCCAAAAAAAAAAAAAAATAAATAAATAAAAAAAAACTTAGAGCACATAGAATTTTAAAGTCTTTAAAACACTTTATAGACTTGTGGTAGGGGAGAAAAAAAGGGCCGCATTTGGAATTAATTAGGGGAAAACTGGAAATTGTTTTAATCCATTTACTTAAAGTCTAGAATGAATGTACTAAGTTTTCCCCCTCTTACTAGGTGAGTGGTTGAAGATATGTACAGATTTATAGTCAAAAAACACATTTTTATTAATTACCATAACAATATCTAAAAAAAACTAACTCTATCAAAAACATTGTCAATACAGATTTTGTAGAGGTTAAAATTCTGATTGAAATGTGTACTTAATATTTTTGTTGAATTTTTATAATTATAATGCAAAGTTTTGCCTAATTCGTTAATCAAGTGATTGAAGCCAGAACAGACGAGGTTATCAGTTCACCCTGTTTCTAATTTATATATATATATATATTTTAATTTATTGAGGATTTTGTAATTATTTTAGGCTTTATTTTGGATATTTTCAGAGTTATGGCTTAAACTCTTGATTACGGAATATAGCCCAGTGGTAGGAAATGAAAAAAAAAAAAGGCCGAATTCGGAATTAAATACGGGAAAGCTGGAAATTGTTTTAATCCCTTCAACATAGGTCAGAAATAAACGTACTTACTAAGTTTTCCCGCCCTACTAGGTGCGGCTTTGCCGCTACGAACAAATAGATAACTTAAAAAGTGCACTATTTCATGATTTTTAGCATATTTCAAAAATGATTTGTAAATGATGGGAAATATTGTTTATGATCTCTGATATTGTATTTGAATTATGCGTCGTATTTAATTTGACATATAGGGGAGACCGGGGGAATGCCGCCAACCCGGGTTATGCCGCCACCCCACCTAGTTTAAAAACTAAGGGCAGTTTGAGATAGTGAATGTGCCTGCACTATAGCGGCCAACAATATAAACAGTGCCTAAAGTGAGAGTGACTTTGCTGTACGTCGTTCTTTTGTTCTAGTGAAAAATGTAGTTTTCATCTAGTTGCTTGTTATTTTGGAGCTTCAAATGAGTAGAGATAAGCACCTTTTATTGTAACATTAGGTATTTAAGATAATATGACCCGTAAACTATATGCATTCGCCGACATTTTGATGTAATGTGTTGAACAAGTTCGGTTCTTGTTTCGGCTTTGCTTGAGGATTTCCGCCATATTGTCCTCTCGGGGTAATGCCGCCACCATCGGGTGAGAAATGGCCTCATTTTAATGTTGTGGAGCCGATTCAGCAGAGTGACTTTTGCAATATGAAGTAAATTGTAAGCTTGACCATTATTTTGCTCAATTACATTGCTTTCTAACTATTTTCAGTAAGTTGTGTGTTTCCTAGTATCCATTTGATGCATGTACTAGGTCATTAAAGAGTGGCGGCATTACCCCGATACAGTGGCGGAATTACCCCAGTGTCCTGGGTAATCCCGCCACTGTGCAGAGGTTTAAAAAATATTTTTTTATGTATGCTTACTTTACAGTTATGATTACGGTTAAACTTATACAGATACTAAAGATCATGATTCAGCTTTAGAATTTTTACTATTAAAAAATAAACATTTTTTCGAGGTGAAAAAATTTAAATTCCCTTAAGGTGTCGCCATTCCCCCGGTCTCCCCTATAGTGAATAACAGTGCGTATGCGTCACATTTAAGGAGGTCGAAAATAGTGGGGAGGAGCGAGGGAACAAATGAGTGTGCAGGATTCTTGTCGCTAGAGGAATAGGTCAACCAATAGCACAATTTTAAACTTCGATATTTTACGAAAAGGACTAAGATGGTTTTAATAAAAATTATATTCGACTAGTATACGAGCATCTTAAGTTAAATTCATAAAATTTTAAAACCTTCGGAATATTGAAAAAAAGTATTATTAGTTAGCTTAAAGTTAGCTTTACGTTTTTTTAAACTAAGGTTTAAGGTTGACGATATCAGTTGAGAAATGGCATGTAAAACGGCTGTCAATTATGTACCTCTTTCTCGATAACTACTAAATTATAATCCTCAAAATATACAAAATCAAGCATTAACATATTTACAGAAACATCTCAAGGCCCTCAACAACTTAAAGAAAATACATGTATGTAATAAACGGAGGCAGGGTGGATTGATAACTCTGCCTCTCTCCTGATTAGCGGTTAAGGCAAAATTTAGAAATAGAATTGCGACCTTAATGTTCAGCAAAAATATTAATATGGGTACTCATTTTATTCAGAATTTCAAATTCTACAACATTTGTATTGACAATGTTTTTGGAAGCATTAATTGTTCTGAGATATTGTTAAGATAATTTAAAAAAAAGTTTTTCGACTATGAATATGTACATATTTTCTAATGTTCACCTAGTATGTGGGATAAAACTTGGTACTTTCATTTTAGACCTAAACGGAAGGGATTAAAACAATTTCCAGTTTCCCACCCACATAATTGTGAGTTACATACCCCGATCACGGGTCTTTGAAATAGAATTGTGACAATGTTCAACAAAAATATTAAATGGAGTTCTCATTTTACTCGGAATTTTAAGCTGACAACAAGCTGAACACGGAAATTGCAAAACCTAAATTTCATTCCAGATTTCAAAGTGCTGCCATTTGCAAAATGACATCAGCGTTACGCGCAGATATATTTGTTTTTTATAATATTGATAGATATAGATTTTATTTTCATATCAAAATCTTGGTGTTTTTTTTTTCTTTCTTTCTTTCTTTTCAAACTAATTTTTTTCACCCTTAAATCCATTTACATCTGAGCCAAATCAATACTCGATCATTTCAAAGCTACTGTATAACATTAAGTGTGTATTTTTAAATAATATATACGTAATGTGAGTCGTACAGTAAAATGCGCAGAAAAACAGAAAAGTGACTTCGGACAATGAATTTTTTTAAAAGATTAATTTTCTATTTTTTTAAATGTATTGCAGTATTTCAAAGAGAATTGAAAGTATATGCTTTTTGGTATTGTTATTATTATTTGGTATTAATGTTCTGCATAATTTGATTTTTGGAGTCTTATGTGTAATTTTGAAATATGCCTGGAAAGGGATGTGGGGGAGGGACAAGGTTCTTCCAGTATTTTAAATTCTTAAAGTTTGTCGTTATCATCTAGACTCTTTGAAATTTTTAGATGGTAAAAACATAATGCTTTCGTATCCCGAGTGAAAAAATATTAATATTTTGTGGGAAAAAGGCTGGTAAGATTTTTACCACGATGTAACTCAGGTTTTTGCTTATTTTGTCGAAGTTTTTGCACATTTTATTTAGTAAAAAATATTTATATTTGTCCGAATGTTAAGAAATTTTCGTAGGTAAATGTAAATCTCGCCTGTTGATTTGCTCTAAAAAGATTGTGTTAAAATACGGACGTTTAGTTAGTTTTATGGTAGAAAAAATATAGTCTTTGTGAGGCGCGAAGTGACCTACGCTCACCAATGTATTTGAAAGAGTTAAAACTCATGTTTTTAAAAATCAATTGCATCATCAGTTAGAAGATTTTAACTTTTAGAGCATATATATATACATATTTGCCGATACTTCTAAAATATCATCCTGGAATAAATTGCTACAAGCTTTCGGAAAACTTTTTTGATCTTTTTTTCAAAACTTTAACTGCTAGGTGGGGAGAATATCGTAAATTTAATATCGGAATATATCAACGTGTTAATATTAGTGATATATCGCGATAACTACCGTAAAGTGTATGCGAATAGAAAAATTGCTTATTTTAAAAGATAAATTGCCTGTTACCAAAAATTTTGGTAGAAACAGATGTAGAAAGGAGCTAATAAATGTTTCATGCTATTTTCTTCTACAGCATCCTTTAAATATATGTAGGGAAGGTGGGACAAAATCGGGTACCATAAAAGTTGTTAGTCTCAAATGCTGTGAAATGGGAAAACAAACTTTGAACACTGTTTTTAATGTAAAATGAATCCTTGGCTATAATAAAACGTTCTTTTCAAACAAAAAAATATATATAATTATTTATATTAAAAAATAGCTTTTTTCAAACGTATGCAAAAATCTGGTTTTACCTCGCTGGTTGTGTAAAATTGGGTATTCATTTAAAACTACTGGAAACTCATTTTGGTCAAAAAGATCTTGCTTAATATAGTAAAAAATGCATTTTAATTATTTTTAACAAAACGAAATTGCACATGTGTTCTTCCATGTGTAAAAAAAATAATTCGTTGACAAATTTTCTACGTTGTATAGGCTTGCTTACTTTACACTGTACGTTTTCGAGTTCTTTTAGCTTCAAAAATCCCAGATGAATTTGTCATCATATTCTTCTGCATTACTACATGCTTCGTGTGCCTAATCGTGGAATTTTAAACATCGTATTTGGATTTAGAATTTGAGTAAAGTTCATAGCAAAACATACAGGTTTCATTATCCTCTTCTTTTGAAGATGTGTCCGCAATGTTTTTTGGTTTCTTTTTTTCTTTTAAAGAAACTTCTTTTTTCGTCTTGCAGTTTGTTTGGCTTATTTCTCCTTAATATCTGTTTCGATCTGTAATTTATAGGGAGAAGAAATCAAAATAAGTTTTTCCCTTTCTTTTCTCAATTCTAAAGCCTTCCTTAGAAGGGGATAATAACATTTTAGGCGAAATTGGAAATACAGATTGCTGGGCTACATAGTCTGAAGATGTCGAATGGATAATTTTAATAATGTATTCTGTTGATGTAACATTTTGAATGAGTGATGACGCCTGTGATTGTGATGTTAACTGCTGCATCTGGAAGCAGCTCGACGTGAAAGCTGCTGGATGTTGTCAACTCGTTTATGTTCGGAAGGTTGAGCTCCATTATCCCGTGATGACTTTCATGGGTTTCTCTGTCACTTCCGAAGGAGCAAAAAGATGGTCTGGAAAAACATTGTTGTAGGGGAAAATCCCTGTTTTCTCGAACCTTCTGATTGCAGTATTTACAATTGCTGCTCTCGAAAATGCAGTTTTAAATAATTTTCCAATTTGGTAAATTATTATAGATCGCGCAGAGTTGGAAAATAACCACTTTTTCACCTCTTGTTCTTAGTATGAGCTTAGAGATGCTTGAAAGACACATCAAGGGGTTGAAATCGATGCGTTGCGTAAGGAAAGAAGCATATATAAATACATTGCTTTCTCTTACTAGATTAACTGGATTCTTTTATATGAATTGAACACCTATTAAGGATTTAAAGAACGGACTTTTCAGGACAAGGATTGGAAAAAATCTGTACATTTTTTAACCAAATAAAATGAAGACCTCTTTCGTAATCCATCCACTCCTATTATATACAGCAAATGAGTCTGGGGAAAGTTTCATTCATCAAGAGGGGGTTTTTTTGCCTGTTTAATATTTGATAAAAAAAATTTTGTTATAGATTATATAGCCTAGTTATATAGGATTGGGATTTTTTGGATTATTTGTCAATTTGGGCAGATTATTTTATTTAGAGAAACAAGTCACGAAATATATTTGCATTTTAAGTGTACCCATAACGCAAGTTATTACACCTCAGATTAGAAAGTTATTTATTAAAATGTAATAAGCACAATATAAAATTATGCCTTAATTAGTAACATTATTTTGTTCATTAATAATTGCAAATTATTTAATTTCATAAATGTAAGTTAAAAATTTGACCCACTTTTTAATATAAAACAAAATCAAAATTAAAGTTTTTTCATTATAACTAGATAGATTTAGAATTATATTATAACTTAACAGCATTAAGAATTCAATTTAAAATTCCATACTAATTTATTAACTTTACTAAAAATACATTCTATGAGTGTCGGACAAAATCGGGTATACCCGGTTCTGACACACTCTTAAGTACCCGGTATTACTTCAACATAACAGAGTTTAAACATAGCGTCACTACTTTTAATCCTATAAGCAAAAGATCAGTAAAAATTTTAAAATATTATCAGGAAAGGACAGAATTAGATATAGTACTCAGGAATATTTAATATGCTGAAAAAACGTGGTTATACGCGTAAAATCTAGAATCAAATAAAACAATTTTTTAAGAGTAATTGAAACTAATTCCTTCACACTAAAAAAAAACCGCACACAGTAACGTTTCAATCAGCTATAAATGCCATAATGGTTACCGACAAGTTATTTCTCGTGTTGGCTGATAGACAGAAGTACAACTGAAGGAGGGATCTGCGCTACCCGGTTTAACCCACCTACCCTGTTTTTTACAACTCGCCCATATGTATATATATACACACATACAAAATAAAAAAAATTTTAAAGAAGAACGTAAAATAATCAAGCTTCAACGACAGATTATAATTTTCCAACACATTCAGAATTACGTAAAAAAAAAAAAAAAAAAAAAAAAAAAAAAAAAAAAAAAAAAAAAAAAAAACGTTTAATAAAGTTAAATATGATGGCTAAGTAAGCAAATTACAAAACACGTAACACATTTGAAAATTAAAGTTCAGCAATTATTATCAGTCATCGAAAATATATCCGAATTCCTTTGTGCAACGCTATATATGATCTATACATTTGAATATATACCAAATAGTATGCTAAACATTAGTTCATTTAAGAAACGCATTTTCACAGTTGAAAATTCCCCTTCAACATATTTCGTCAATAAACGGAAATATATACATCTTTTTTGCAGCCTGTATATGATTTACAGATTTTATACATACGAAGTAAATAAATTAGTTAAATTAAAAAAACAAAAAAAAAACTCTTACCACAACAAATAACGAACTTCCAGCAATTGTTTATTTATACAGTACTATAAGCGAATCCTTTTGTTTCCCCCCATAAAGAAATGATTAATGCTATGCTCATCATGTTCTATAGTAAGCATTTTTTTGTACATTTCAGTGATGTGTATCAATTTCTATATGCTTGAAATAGTGTAATATCATTCCAATATACTACAAATGATTTTTCCCTACATACCATTGAAATAGACCATAAAAAGTCATTGATTAAAATAACAAATTTTCCAAAAAAAATCAGTTGATTAAAATCATGATTTAATCGTTGATTAAAATCGTTAACACCCTATTGCAGCCAAATGGCAAGCATTAGTTTTTGTTAATCACGATTGATTGACGAATTTTTTCCCTCAACCAACTGACGCTTTTTCCAATATTTTTTTTACATTTAAGAATTTCACAATATTTTTCTTTTACCTAACAAATGGAGAATTTTTGCAGCTTTTTCTTACAAACTTTCTTTGCAGTTATCCAAAATTTTTAGCCTAATAAAATATAAAATTATAACTAAAAATTAAATAAACAGCACATAAAGAAAAACTATAAAATTATTTAGATATTTTAATTCCAATATTTCAATTGACTAAAGTTTAATGCAGTTTTATTTATTTTTTAAAATAAATAAAATTGTGTGATTTGTGTTAGGTTGCCGTTTTCTCCGAGACGGGGAAATTTAAGTTTACCTATGACCTTTTAGAGAGGGGGGGGGGGGTTACTGTTCCTGCTGACCATTAAATTTTCAAATTAGTGGTTCAAATGAATTTTTGGTGTTCTTGGGCCAGCGGACCACCAATGATTTCGAACACTGATTGATTTTTTAAATGCTGAAGATTTCCTTGTAAAAGAGATTTGAATTGATATACTGTTTAATTTTTTTTATTAATTCCCCTGTGTGAAATTTGATTATTGTTATGTTTGCACAAGAAATATTTTATGTCTTAAAATATTTACTCTTTCATTTAAAACAGGTGGAGAATTTAACCTGATGCTTGGATCTATTCCATTTTACCAGACTCGAAATCCTGATTTAGAACATACTAAGCTTCAAGAATTCTTTTTATTTGATGACCTGAATGGTCAGAGAGGGTGCAGCACCCTCTTAAAACTGTATGAGAGAAACTGTATGTAAAATGATATTATATTACAGTAAATATTAGTCTGACATACTATACATATAATTTAATGATTATATAATTTGTATTTTCAATAAATGGAGCGGCATACCGCAAACCAACTTAAATGTGTTTTTATTTAATAGTGTCTGTAACCATTTCTTTTTCAGCTATTGCAAGGCTGCTGATGATGAATATTTTTCTTTTTTAAGAGTATAGTTAAACAATAAATAAATCGTCGTCAAAGATTATCATTTAAGAATACTGAAAAAATACTTATATGTAAGAATAATTAGTCGCTTGGTGGCGACACTGCTGTTATTAAATTAATCCTTCAAAGTAAGTATTTAATATGTTGTAGAAATACATTGTGTATTTAAAGAAAAGCTTTAAAGTTTAAAGTAATACTTTTGTATTAGCTGATATTAGAGGTTAAATGGATTCTGCTACTTATAGCTGCCTTTTTAATTAAAACAATAATAAAAACAGGGTATGTATTTAAATCTAAAGAAAATTATTATTTTTTTTTCTTTGTGAATAAGCAAACACTAAATGGACTATAAGTGTAACTGAGTGCGAAGAAATATTCCAAAATGTAAAAGGACAGAATGGTAATATTTGTGGGGAAAAAAATGTAATTATTTTGTTAAATTAGATCAAAATGGTTTACATTTGTTTTTTTTAAATATATTTCAAAGACAATAGAATCAATAATTAAAACTTAAATAATTTTCGGTTTAATGAAAATAAAAAAAAAGCTTTCCTACTGCAAGATAATCTCGCATAATCTGAAATTTTGTTTATTATTACACCATAAAATGATAAATTGAAAACCAAAGTGAGGGGAAAAAAAAGAGCTACAATCCGGTGTAACCATTCCCCATAAAGATGAGAGAAAATCCTGAATCGTGATTCAAACTTTTAGCAAAAAATTGGAATAGAGAAAACCTTGAATTATGATTTAACCTTTCACCAGAAAATTGGATTTAAAAACAATCCTGATTCGTGGTCCTACCTTTTACCAGAAAATTTGATTTAAAAAAACTAAATTATGGTTCAAACTGTTACCAGAAAATTGGATTTAAAAAAAAACCTGATTTATAGTTAAACCTTTTATCAGAAAATTGGATTAAAAAAAAATCTTGATTTATGGTTCAACCTTTCACCAGAAAATTGGATTTATAAAAAGCCTGAATCATTGTTTAACATTTCACTAATATAATGGTATTTGAGAAAGCACCAATAAACTGGTAAAACTTACCGCCAATATCTTGTTTGCAGCTAAATTTCAGCGACTTTTCACCATTTTCTTGGTGAAACATCACACTTTATTTTTAACAGTGTATCGATAACATTTTTTAAAAATTTAGGCATATTTTATAAACTCAGTAATGATACTTTACTTTCATTATTGTTTCTATTCGCTTTTTTAATTTAACTAAAAACCATAAGATCTGCTTCTGCTTATCTGCTTATTTACTGCTGTTGTTATAATGCTCATTTAATATGGAAATGATTTTGTACCTATTTGAATATCTACAGTGAAGCTTCAGTCAGTTTTTTAATGCATAACATACAAATATTTCCGGCAATTGCTGTGGTATTACTGAAAAACACGTCAGGCCATATTACTTATTTTGATCGAAGGATTTTGATTTTACTGCAATATCTCTTGCACGGTTACAAAAAACTTTCTGGCGAGAATACAAAAACTGTTTTAGACACAATACTAAAAAATCATTGGTAATTTTTCTGAGGGTACTTTAATAAAGTTACCAACAATTTTTTGCTAATGTATATGTAAAGTTTTGGGTGCAATACTAAAAAAAATTCATAGTAAATGTACTATGAAATCCTTCGCAAATTTACAAAAAAAAATTTTTAGTCAATGTACTAAAAATTCCTTTGTAAGTGTACTAAAAAATCATTAGAAAATTCACAAAGTATTCTTTAGGAAACTACCTAAAAAAACGTTAGTACCTTGACTAAATAATCCTAAGTAAATTTACGAAAAATTCTTTAGTAAACTCCCTAAAAAATCGTTAGTAAGTTTACTGAACAATATTTAGTAAACTTACAAGGAATTCTTTGGAAAACTCTCTAAACAATCCTTAGTACGTTTACTAAAGTATCTTTCGAAACATTACCACAAATTCTTTAGTAAACTCCCTAAAAAATCGCTAGTAAGTTTACTAAGAAATATTTAGTAAATTTACAAAAGCTAATTAGAGAAACTCCCTTGAAAAACCGTTAGTAAATTTACAGCACAATATTTAGTAAATTTACAAAAAAAATTTTAGAAAACGCCCTAAAAAGGAATAGTACGTTTACAACATATTCACTGATAAATTTACTAAAACTTATTTAGTAAACTCCCTAAACAAGCATTAGAAACTTCACTAAACAATATTTAGTAAATTTACAAGAGTTTTTTTGGTAAACTCCCTAAAAAATCACTAGTACGTTTACTAAGCAATATTTAGTAACACTTACTGAAGAAACTTTTGTAATTTTACATGATTATCTTTTGTTGTGGTTACATAAAAAGTTCTAGGCATCCCAGTTTCCTATAAAATTCTTAGTAACCTTACAAATTTTTTTTTACAGTGTACTGCTGCCATGTATCCGGATAAAGTAGAGTTAAAAGTGGAGTATTTTTGCAAGTACCATTAGAATATTAGTAATATTCACTATGGGATGAAAGTTTAAAGTGAGTGGTACTTATAAGTACCTTCAGTAGATAAAGGGTTAAACTTCTTTAGAGGAAAATATTTAATACAGTACTCGGAACTGAGAATTCAAGTACTCGGGAATTTAAATAAAATGTATATTTTAAAATTTGCAACATCTGTATTATTATTATTTGTCATCTTTTAAGTAAACAGTGAACATTTTAAAGTTCATATTATGTAATTTAAGATTTTATGATCAATAAATTCCCTTTAATTACTATAAATATTAAATAATTTTCAAACAATCTTGTATATAATTCGAATAAAAACTGTTTTCTTTATATGGTTTTTGATTGAATTTAAAGTGGCATGAAGTAATTAAAGCTTATGTTTAAAGCGTTTTACTATTTATAATATGATTAACTTGTTTGGGCATTTTCAGAGTCGTGGGATTTCAGACGACTCATGCTTATGTATGCCTCAGTATTGATTAAGCATGTGCACTCTATGATTTTATTCAACAATTCAGCATGTATCAATTTTGTTTATTTAAAAATGGGCAGAATAAAATAGATTTTCATATCTTTCTTGCTATTATATAGACTAATTATTATTTCAGCAAAGCTTTATTATCTAATTCCTAGACAATAAATAGATACCCACTTTCAAGTATCAATTGTTTTGGAAAAAGTATTATTAGTGAAAGTAATTTATTTCAGATAAAAGCCAATACTTTAGAATTCTAATTTTATTAAATCCTGCATAATGCACGTCAAATTTTTCAGTGATGCATCAGTTTTATAATAAATAAATAAAATTAATAAAAGTTTCTTTGATTATGTTATTTCACTAAATATTTGTTGACATTATTAAGCTGCAGATATATACTGGAAACTGTTAAATTTTCGTTACAAAAGCTTTAAATATTGAAATTAGGTTAACTGTAACGTTTATAAACAACAACAAAGAAAATAAATTAAAAAAATCAGAGTAAAAGATTTTTTTTTTAAATGAGCCCTTTTATAAGCATTCAATGCTCATTTTGAAAATCACTTATGACTGTAATTCATTTCTCCATAAATAGTGTGAAAATAATCGCTAGGAAAATAATCGCTTGTAAAATTCTCACCTAGAAGAATGTTCAGATGAGTAATTTTATATTCTTGTGGTTTTCGGGAGATCAAAATTTTGTTAAAATATCAGACTTTGTTCTTCTTTAAATAGCATGTGAACAACAATTGAACAATTTTCACAGTACACATTCTTTTATCTACAGCTTTTTAAATTTCTTTAAAAGTCCCCCCCCCCCCCCCACACACACAAAAAAGCGTACTTTAGTCTAAACTAACTTTGAACGCTTTTGTTTTTACTTTAATCTGCTGTCGTGTACAATGCATTCTCAATAAACTTGTAAATACTTTCCCTTTTGGCTCAAAATTATAGCGAAAAAGACGATCTATAGTAATATTTCGTAATTTGTACTACCCAAAGACGTTGTAGGTACCCAGGGCCCATATTAGAAGAGCCTCCTACGTGAGTAGGTACATATTTTCTTAAATAATGAAATATTTAGCGTTCCAACAATCCTGTACTCGATACTTTATGCAGCATCTGCAATAAAAAGATTTTCAACCATGATGACAGACTTTATTTTAGGAAATAAAATTTGTCCCAAATTATTTCTTGCACCTGGACTCCTGTAAAAGACTTAATTTTACTCGCGATTTCAGAAATCACCGTTTGACCGCGTCATATGTATATAAAACAGAGAACTTTAAGGGGTCTCAGGACTCTTAAAGTTTTAAAATTTTGGAAATTTTAATTTTTTTAGATGGTAAACTCCTATTTTTTCTGAACATTTTGATATAATTCTTTCCTTGAAATTCCCAATAGAAGAGAAGTTATGGCTTTAAGAATTGTACCCGCTCAATAGCTGAAGCGACATTTCCCAGACTTTGAAGTCATTTTTCTCCAAATGACGTTTTTGGGCATAACGCGCACGATATCTCAAAAACTTCGGAATATTTTTTCCTGAAATTTTCAAAACATATGTTTTATGTTAGTTTGTATAAACTGAACCTATACTTTCCTTTGTATCCTTCAAAAAAATATTTTTAGAGATTATTATACTGTTGAAATTTCCTGAATTTTACATTACCTAAATAAAACTTTGTATTAAAAATATAAACGTTCCTTAAATACAATTTTTTTACGTTCAAGGTAATTATTATAATCTGAAATATAAGTTGGCACCGAAATTTTCATTCTAGTTGCAAAATGTATTTTGTAATCCTGCGCGTAATTTATGATGCCGATTTTCTGCTCGTCAAATATCTGACACTCTGGAGCCTCCTATAAATGCTAATTATGCATCTGGCAATTTTTTAAATACATGAAATGAAAGATCATACTTATATCTTTAACCCCAATTAAAATTGTGTCTTAAAATCCAATACATTTTAAGATATTAAATATTAAAAATGGTATTTTTTTTTCATTTTTTTTCAAATTTAAGAGTCCCGAGACCCCTTAAAACAAAATCTTTGAAAATATTAATTTTCTTTCTGTATAATTTGCTAGAAATGATTCAAAATAGTATTTACTCGTATATATGAGACGCTCTAATTAAAATAAACTGTACTTAAAAACTGATAATGTTTCTTACTTATATATTTATTTATTTACAGTGTTAGCAAAAAATAAATTGCTCACTTCAAAAGCATACACAGCGAGTTGAAATTTGAGACGAAATTAATACTAAAGCTAATTATCTATTAAAAAAAAAAGACGGAAATATTTTTCAACTACATAAATCATCTTCAAGGTTAAAGTAGATTATTTTAAGTTGATTCCAACAGAGCCAAAAATACAACAAATAAGAATTAATCATGTGTCAGCCCGGTATCGTCAGGGTAGCTCAGTAAGAAGAGCATTGGCACGACAAGGCAAAGTACCAAAGTTCGAGTCCTGACCAGGGAATTTTTATTCTGTTGGAATAAAGCTCAACTCTGCCTTGAAGATAATTCATATGACGACTTGTTATTTATTGAATAAATATGTTTAGTAAAAATATTTCTAAAAAGGTTTCAGTGTAGCCTCAAATAAATTTTCGGTAAGCTTATACGTTTTGTATCCTATATGCTTTCAGATAAATAAATGTTTAATATGCTACAATAAATGCTCAATATGTCCTTTTTCATTAATATTTGGAAATTTTTCCAGAGAGAAACATTCGCCTTGAATACAATATTTCAAATGAAAATCAAATTTCAAATTATTTTTGCTTAAAAGGCGCAAAGACCAACTTAGTGACAAATATTCCATGCCGGGAATCGAACCCGGGTTATCAGTATAGCGCACTGACGTTCTACCGCTAAACCACATGGAACGATACCCAGCCTGGAACTTCTCACTACTACAAGTTGGCAAGGCTACAAACGCAGCACAAGATGGAATATTTTCCGTGAGCCACCGTTTATATTTTTCACTAAGTTGGTCTTTGCGCCTTTTAAGCAAAAATAATTTGAAATTTGATTTTCATTTGAAATATTGTATTCAAGGCGAATGTTTCTCTCTGGAAAAATTTCCAAATATTAATATAGATTCATCGATGCTGGATTTAATTAAGTGTCTGTGTTTGCCCCATGTTGGTGGCTCACGGAAAATATTCCATCTTGCGCTGCGTTTGTAGCCTTGCCAACTTGTAGTAGTGAGAAGTTCCAGGCTGGGTATCGTTCCATGTGGTTTAGCGGTAGAACGTCAGTGCGCTATACTGATGACCCGGGTTCGATTCCCGGCATGGAATATTTTTCACTAAGTTGGTCTTTGCGCCTTTTAAGCAAAAATAATTTGAAATTTGATTTTCATTTGAAATAATGTCCTTTTTCATCGTCAAAATAACGTGCAACGAGCTGTAATCAGAAAAACACACTTTTGATCATTGAGTACGGTACGTCTGGCCGAATAACACGAACGTAGGTGAAATGGTTTTCTTTTCGAGTTGACATACAAACAAATATATGATTTTGGGTTTATATTATGTCTACTGGAAAATTAAATTCTGACCGTTTGGGGTGAGAAAGAAAGCAATGAATTTTTCATACTTCTGAATATGGTACGAAATGGTTTAATGAACCGAGTTAAGCTTTTCTGAAATCTCCGATGTTGTAAAAAAAAAGATCTTGCTTTATCACGATCTTGACAGTATCGTCATCGATTGAAGATGGTCGCCCAGAGCGTGGCTTATCATTAAAGTAGAGAACACCTGCTTGAAGTTTTTCGAACAATCTCCTGCACGCTTTACCCGAAACTGCATCTTTAGCCAAAACTTTCACTAAATTTCGACACGCGTCTGTAATATTTCTTCCTTGTTGGAATTCGTACAAAAAAAAAAAAAAAAAAAAACAGTCTCGAAAATGAACATTTTGTCAGTAGCTATGTTTACACGATCGCGTCTCACTTAATAATGAGATGAGACACTTTTGTTTTGAGATAATTTAAAAGTGTACATGCATATGCAATGATAATGAGAGACAGCGATATATGTCTCAAATGAACATATGCAAGCATGTTGAAACTTGAAATAACATTATTGGGCAGAACTTCACAGTAGACTTCTTGGTTAAGGTAACCAAACATCATCGAAATTGGAAGAATCGTCCTGAAATTTCATTATTGAATTTCAGGTAGTATTGGATTTAAGACAATTATTACATCTTAAGAATGTGATAAATGCGTGACACTATATATATATATCTTAAAAAATAAAAAAATTAAAGCTTTGAATGCTTTAGAAAAGTACCGTTAAAAATTTGGTCTCCCTAATTATAACACGTTGTGGACAATGAAGGAGGACTACTATGGATTTGTTCTAGAATATTAATTATTTATGTAGAAGAATATTCATTTAAAAAATATATCAGTCTATTGAATGTTAATTTGAGCGCTACAGCGCTAATTTTCGAATGATTTTAATTTAAGGGGGCTCAAGCCTTAAAAACTTTTCAAAAAATCAATTTTTTTTGTTCTATTTTAATTATTCAATTGATTCTGAACACATTGAAAAAAACCGCATAAAAATATTTGGATTTTTAACGGAGTTATGAGCATTTATGCAACAATCACTTTCAAGTCGTTCCCATTAATTGCAACTTTAAGTCGTGTATTCTCAAAACTTGATTTTTGACGACTATCCGTATGGTTTAAAAAAAAACTATTTGATGGAATGGCTTAAAATTTCTTTTGCATGCATATAACATCATTATCTATAGAATGAATTAATATATTTTAGATAGTTTAATATTTTGAGTATTTTTAACGAACCAAAAATTATATTTTTTAGGGTTTTTTAAATTTTCAAATTTGAGAGTTTTTTAATAAGGTTTCCTTTGATTGATAATTATATCCTTAATTCATTCTATAGAGTAAAGTTTTCTGATCCTTTTAAAGCAAAAATTAGGTTTTTATGTCAATTCAAAGTAAAGATATCTTACGGATGGTGATATGACACCTAATTTTTTTTCAAAAATTGTGTTATATAAATTTTGTTATATTTTTTATTTTATTACATTGAAGTACTTCATTTTATAATTTTATAAGACTATAAAACATGCCTTAAAAATATAAGAAAGTTTAAATTAGTTACATTGAATACTTCTGCTTTTATATGGACTCGAAGCGAGAGCTCTGTTTACATGTTTTTCGGTATCTATGAAGCCCTGAGCCCCCTTAAAACTTTTTATTTAATATATGACAGGAAAATCCTTTCTATTATTTGTAGCTTTAAATTCGTCTGAATTGGAGCAATAGAAAGCAGTCCAGAGTCTCTTTTGCAGTGGATAAATTATTTTCTGTTAACCTTGTTATATTCAGTTGAATTAAAAATATATTTCAAATGCGCAACGGAATAGATTTTTTCGAATAGAATTTTTCAACTAAACAAAACCTGTTACTGTTTTAATAGGTTCACTAAATATTATAGTAAAATCAATTCAGGGTATTTTTTAGTATATTTAATTAAACGTCAAAAGGAGGATATTATAATATCATCTAAATAATGTAAAATTGCACAATATTTTTAATAAAGAAAAAAAAACACCAAATAAATTATTGTTTACAATTATAAATATATATTTCAAAATTTTTACCTCTTATACTGTAAAAAAAAAATCTGTAAAGTTACTAAAGTTTTTTCTAGGACTCTGGCATTCCTAGAACTTTTTATGTAAAGGCAACAACAAAAATACTTGTAACAGACGTACTTTTGCGCCGAAAATCAAAAAATCTATAAGGTTACTAAGAATTTTTTAGGAAACTGGAATGCCTAGAATTTTTCATGTAACTGCAAGCAGTTTTACAGAGACAATTCTAGTAAGATTACTGTAATTTCAGCAGATTCATCTGTAAAGTTATAGATTTCTGTAGCGTTACAAAAACTAGTTTTGTAGATTTGCAGCTTGTTTTGTGCAGTTACAGATGAAAGTTTAGTAAGCATGTAACTTTACGCCTGTAGAACTACATTTTTTTTTTTTTTACCAGTGTATTAAGCAAATAAATGAATTTTATTTCAGAAGGTGTTTCTTTAAAGCTTATTTTGTTAAAAATATTATAGATAAACTAATATTTTTTTGTATTGTAAGGATATTTATATGTATTATTAATGAACTATGCAAGTAAAACAGTCTTTATCAATATATATATATATATATATATATATAAGATTTATTTAAATATTATAGAAATTTCGTAATCACGAAATTTCTATAATATGTAATTCACGTATTTATTATTTTTACTATATATTGCTTGATAGCTAAAAAATAAATAATAAATTATCAATGCAAGCTATTTTAAAAGAGAATTATTTCATTCAAAAATACTGTAAAAATCCGCTAGTGATAAGTAAAAAATAAAGCTATAAAGAATAGAACTACTTCTAATTGTTTTAAATGTAATTATGCACGACACTGAATTTGTAAATAAAGCTTATGATTAAAATGAATATTTTAAATATCCAAGATGCGTGCAAGGAATTATGTTTTTCAGTATGTATTTCTTATTTTGTTTTTAAATGTATTGTTTGGGATTAGGGAATACGTTTAAGAAATGTTGTAGCGATAATATAATTAGTGAAATAAACACTTTTATTAAGTATTTTAAAAACATTTAAAATAAATAGCTGTATATATCTTAGAGAAAGGTTTATAACGATTCATTCGTATGTTTGTTTTATAAATTGTAGAAACATCTAAAGTTAACATTTAATTTAATATCGCTTGAAAAACATTTATGTAACTAATAAAAAAGGTTCGCACAGAAAATAAAATAAAATCGTGGTTTTTTTTTCTTTTTTAAACATATTAATGATAAAAAATATTTTATTAAAACATTAATTTAAATTTAATTAAAATTCTCAATTAAATTAAATGTTTTTTAAAATTTATTAAATGGATTTATACCTCACTGACGGCAAACGATAATTATTTATTCTAATAAAAAAATTTAACAATTTTTAAAATCCCAACTTTAACATTTGTTAATTTTCCTTTCATGATTAGAGTGTGTCAAAAGAAAATATTACACATGCAATCCAATACGCTTTCTGTTAATCTTTATTTGGTCGACTCTATTATATTTATAACTGAAAAATGAGGTTCTAAATAGACAATTTCAGAGCCTATGGTCAAAACGATAATTTGGAAAAATGCGTAAAATAGGAAAAGTTGGCTGCAATACATTAACACCTCCGCGAAGAGTGTTATGTAATTTTTAATTCTTTACCATTCGTGTTTCTATATAGATATTTTGTCTAATTTATCTCAGAAAAGATTAAATACTGCAAATACTCTAAAATGTATTAAATACTCTAAGATTAAATACTGCAAAATATATTTTTTAAAAGTTACTTCTAAAAATAACTAACTGACTTATACACTGTAAAAAAAGACATTATTTTATTAACGGACATTCGAATATATAAAATGACCTCTTCGGAGTTGCCCATGTTTCTGAAAACATTCTTTGTCTTTAGAAATCTCAGGTATCACTATATTTTCTAGATTGGATGAATCATTTAAAAAAAAACAAATATTCTTTTCCTGTACTGATTTTTGAAAAAGTTTCTACGTAGTGTTTATAGAGTGTGAGTTTTTATAGGGTTTGAGTTTTCTCAATCCGCAATATCGGTTTTTTAGGACGCTATCAATTCTTAACTATAAAATGTATTATATTCCAGGTTGAGAAAACTAAAACACACACACACACACAAAAAAAAAAAAAAAAAAAAAAAAAACTTGGAACTGTTCCCGAAAATGAACCAAAAGAAACTTTCTTTTTATAAATGTTTCTCTAAATATCGAAAATATAGTAGTTTCTGGTGTTTCTAAAGATAAAGGACGCTTTTCGGAATCGTGGATACCAAGAAAGAATGTATTGTATACGGGGGATTCCAACTTCATGGTGCAAACTTTAGAGGTTTATAGTGACTCTGTAACAATCATTTATTGCATGGGAATGTATGGGTGCAAGTGACGCATTGAGAGACAAACACAGGAAAGAGACATGAAAGGAGCAGTTTATTGATGGCGTCATTGACAAGTGTTATGTTTACAGTAAATGTTAAAAATTACGTCAGTCAGCGTAATACACGCCTGGCAGCTTCGATGGAGCGATCAGCGTACAGATTTAAAGATAACAGGAATTTCTCGCATACGTGCAGCAGCAACGGTATTCAAGACCGTCAACAGGGTCAAAGGAATTTGCATAAACAAGACTCTTCAGATATTTCCATAAGAACCATCAGAGTGTAGATAAATCGAGGTGGCCCAAGGGACCAGTCCAGCATGCAAAAGCGGGCAATTGATACTGTATTTTTCTTCAAGAGGCTTTACCAGAACTACTTTAAGATTGCCCGCTCGCAATTCATAAGCGACTATGGTTGCAGCATGATAGGGTGAAGAAGCAACTGATATTCAAAAGACGAGATCCTCCTGGAGTAGCATAACTCGCACTTCCAGCCCATCGCGCCCCAAAAGTGGTACCCAGGTAATTGTCACAACAGTACTGAAATGTACTCGCACCACATCATACTACAAGCACAGTCGCTTACGAATGGCTATTGGAGCCTCTTGAAATAGTTCTGGTAAAAGATCTTCCAAAAAATAAAAACGATATCAATTGTCCATTTTGGTGTGCTCAACCAGTCCATTGCCCTCCTCCCCCCCAAAATGTCTCGCTTTATCTATCCTCGATTACTTTTTATGAGGACACATGATGAGTATTGTGTATATGACTCCAGTTGACTCAGTTGACTATCTCGTCTCTTGAATACCGTTGCTGCTGCAAGTATCCGAGCAGGCACTTTTGAATCTATACGCCAAATAGCCCCATCAACTCTGCAAGGCATGTATTACTAATGTGTGACGTAATTTTGAACACTTATTGAAAATATAGCAATTGTCATTGTCGCTGTTTGAGCCTCAATGCGTCTCTTGATCCCGTACATTCTTATATAATAAAGGATTGTAACACTTTGTAAACTTTATGTAAGTACTTTGCAGTTACCCTGTTACAATAACTTTACTATAAATAAATGATTAGCTGAACAAATAATGATGACGAAATGCTTTCTTAGAAAAGTCAAATTCTACAGTCTTGTCCATCGGTATTATTAAACTTCATGAATAAAACATGGATAATCATGAAAATCATGGATACGTAAAAAAATGAAAGGTTTTTAATTTTTTTCTAAAAGGCAGTATATTCTCTCTTACATAGCCGGAACTTAAGAACTACTCGCTGAGTATTTCTCTAAAAATATAGTAAAATGCTTTGAAATAGAAAATGTTCCGTGCATTTTGGCTATATAGTGTGTCATAAATGCCATAGCAATATCAGTATCATTGTCTTAAGTTCAACAATTTCATAAATAATAAACTTATAACAATACTGCATAAATGTACTGTATATATTTTAAAATCTGAAGAAATTTATATACGTACATTACAATGCTGTGTTTATTGACGTCAAATGAATGCGCCTGGCAAAGGATAATGCAAAAGTAATGAAAAAATAAAATAAAGAAACAAATGGAGAAATAAAATAATGATCAATGACACATGTATTAGATTCCTACAAAAAGTTACAGAATTTAGTGCCTCTATTTTTTAAAAAATTATAAACATTATGTCGTGATTGTTGAACTTTTTCTTTTTTTTCTTATTTATAAAGTAATGTAAATTAGATTGATCCTTTTTTTTTTTTTTAGTTATGTCATCGAAAATAAAGAAATTAAAGTAAATGACAATTTATTATTTAAAATTAACTGTTCGCTTATATATGAGTATATGTATGTAGCATTAAAATATCAACTATTTTAAGACAAAGTAGTTTATAAAAAAGAGGGTGAATTTCCAAAACTATTGTATGCCAAACTAGATTATAAATAGATCGTTAAAAATAAGCAGAACAACATTTTATCTGAGATAAATATAGAAAACTTAATGCTACTACATAAACTATGATGATTTTTAACTTTTGAAATTCTCTGCGCTTTCGACAACGTTGGTGCAAATAAAGTGCAGTAGAGAGGTATTTTTTTAGAAAAGTATTGCATAAAGTTAGAATATTACTTTTCAGGAAAATATAAGGAGTCGACCAGGCAGGCATGTCTCATAAAGCAAACTCTATGCACACAAGGTAAGAAACAGATGGAGTTAATATAAGCGAAATACAACTCTATGCATTTCTCTCTCTCTTTTTTTTAATAACGAACAAGAATTGTGAGAAATATGAAGAAAGTAAACTTCCCAATTATTTCCCTTCTTATGTGATATGGAATTAAACAGAGTATAAACATCTTTGAATGCATTTTAGAAAAACCTATACAATTTTCTTTTATTTCATAAATATAAATTATGCTAAAATAAATATCTCATTAAAATATATAATCTCCGATTAAAATAAATAAGTCAAACGATTTTACTATTGGCATATTTAATTCATGCCCTGCATACATTAAGAAAAATAAATACTCTTTAATTTTACTCTTTAAATTTATTAGTTTTCCTTCAGTTCCCGTTGTGGTACTACGTAATATAAGATGGATGCACATCATATCAATTGCAGCACTTTGTACGGGTAAACAACAATTTACTCTAACAGCAGAAAATGGTGGTCTTAATTCTCCAACCGCGGATAAAAAATCTAGACTATGCCTATACATACTATACCAAGGTATACTACACTATACCAATGTTTGGAGAAATGAGTAGAATTACTGGAATAGATTAACGTAGACAAAATAAAAAATAAAACGCGTTAACCATTTAGGAAGTAATAATGAGAAAATAAACCTATGGTGCAAACTATTATCCGAATTACTATGAAAAGTTAAATGCATAAAAATAATAAGCTTTTATGACAAATTATGGTAGTCAGTTAAAAGCTTATCAGCTAAACAGTAAACTTTTTGATGATGTGTTTTTGATTCGCATTGAAAAAAAAAGGTCTCCATTTTTAAAATTGTTGTAGAACTAACTGAATCCTTTCAATCAAATGATGATTAGCTACATCTAGTACGCCAAAAACTTAATACTATAACACATTGTCTATAATTTAAATAACTACTTTCTGTATTTTTATTGCAGAAAAAATGAGATTGTTATTGAAGACTTATTGAAAACTCTTAACTTTGTGGGAAATCCTTTAGTTAAATAGCTTAGGAAATATGCACGTTTAAAATTTGTAACTTCGAATGTTAAATTCATTTGCAATTGTTGCAATGTAAGTAGTTTTTTTAAGCATAATTCAAGAACTAGTAGGCAGAATGAGCTGTGATATTATATTTTCATAATTGAAGCTTCTGGGAAACGAGTTCTTCCAAAAAATTCATAAGTTACATTTCATGTTTTTAAAAATTAATTTTAAAAGTAAATTCTTTTCGAAAAAAATTAGGAGTTGTAACCTATGGATCTTTTAAACAAAAATAGATTATTAAATTGTAAAATAATATCTTGTTCTGAAAAGTGGTCCTGGAATTATGATTAAAAACTATCCGCATTGCAATATGTTTTATAAGGATTTCAAATGAATTTAACATTGGGACTTCCAAATTCTAAATATTCGTAATTTCTAAACTATTTGATTGAAAGACTTCCCGTTTGATGTCCTACAGTAAAATTTAGCTGTTGAAACTTTCAGATTTTGGCACAATTGCAGTATGAAAACAAACCCTACGGTTTTCTTTATGTTAAATGGAATAATACAAAATTTCCAGTGGAATGTCTATTTTATTTGTTTTCAGGGAACATTTGGTGATTAAGGGGTCTCAGGGGCCTTGAAATTGGAAAATAGAAAAAAAAACCTTTTTCAACATTTAATGTCTTAAAATGCATATGATTTTAAAACAAAATTTTTACTGGGAATGAAAGATATAAGTATGTTCTTTCATTTCATGTATTTAAAAAAAATAGAAAGATGTAGAATTAGCATTTACAGGGTGCTGCAAAGTGTCAGAAAAGCACTTCTTTGGCAAGCAGAAAATTGGCCAAACAGTTTACACAAACGATTACAAAATAAATTTTCAAAGTAGAATGAAAACTTTGATGCCTAGTTATACATCAGACTGTAATAATTACCCTGAACCTAAATAAATTAGTATTTAAAGAATTTCTATGTATTTAATACAAAGTCGTATTTACCTATTACAAATTTTGAAAATTTTAGCAATATAATAACCTAAAACAAATATTGTTTTGAACAATGAAAAGGAAATTTTAGGTTCAGTTTATACAGACTAACATGAAACATTTGTTTTGAAAATTTCATGAAAAAATATTCTGAAGTTTTTGAGATATCGTGCGCGTTATGGCGAAAAACGTCACGTGGAGAAAAATGACTTCAAAGTTCCGATAACACCACTTCAGCTATTCAGCGGGTATAATTCTAAAAGCCATCATTTCTGTTCTAATGGGAATTTCCAGGAAACAATTACATCAAAATGTTGAGAAAATATAGGAGTTTAACTTCTAAAAAAATTATAATTTTGAAAATTTGGAAGCTTAAAGAGTCTTGAGACCCCTTAAAATACATAGGCCGTTCAATTTTTCTTTTGGCTAACTGCACCTTAAACCCGTTAGATATACTCGATAATTTAACCTTTATTTGTGAAACTGATCATCATATGAAATTAGGTAGTACTCAAGTTAAGACGTGTGTAGTTATTTGTCAAAAACAAAAAACATTACTTTATATAATACAAATGTTACTGTAGAATATCATAGAGTACACTAATAATGTAACAATATCATACAGCTTATTTCTCTATTTCTATAGATTACATCAGATCTTGTACGCTGGATAATGGTTTTTAAGGTGCATGAAATTGTGAAAGTTTACACTTTTATCTTTAAATGAAAGCATATAAGGAACTATACAAATTCACAAAAGAATACACTTCTAATTATTTTTTAAATGTTACAGTCTTTCTTAGAAAAATAACACATTTTCACAATTACATCATATTTCTGATACGATTCAGATAACTTATCAAAAATACCAAAATTGTGTCCGAGATAACTCGGCATATAATCGTAATCTAGTTATTTGAATAAATAATGTTTTTAAAACTTTAAAATCCCCCTTTTCTACTTTTCTTTATGTCACTATACTTAAATAAGATTATAACACTCAATATATCTTACATGGTTCATGCGAAAATTACCTGAAACTTTTGATTTTCTGAAGCAACGTATACGAAATATGTGAAAAGGAAAATTATGCTGCCGTACATACAGCATGATATTTTTGTTTATAAAATTATTTTTTAATAACTGGTCAGAACGTATTTCACTCTGCTAAAAATTTGATTTAATATTTCACTAAAACGTGTGACATTAATGTTGCCAGCATAACATGGCAGAGGCTTTTTTTTTAATTTTCTCTCTTTTTTTTTAAATTTTATAAACTTTCGGAGGTTGAATAAGCACGTAAAAGGGTGAATCATGAATTCATAAAATGATAAACACTGATTACAATAAAATATTTAAACGAGAACAAGTGAAATGTTAAACCACAAAATGATAAGAGTGTTACTTGAAACAAAGGGCACTCAGACATAGTACCCAAAATCTTAGCTACTTGACAAACAGACAAATGTTTTTTTCTTCTAAGAGGGGAATAAAGTATTTTGTTCTGATTAGTTTTTAAATATTGATCCAGGATGGCGTAAAGATGAACCATTATTGACGATTTGCCATTATCTGGAGTTTTGTAAAATCCAGTGAACCATCTTTTGAAGTTTCACATTTTTCCTATATCACCAAATGGCTACACGTCGAACGATAATTATGGCAGCACAGTAAACTTTCACCCAATGAAATAAGAATAGGAATTTAATCTAAACTATAAAACAAACCTAAGTCGTAATGAACTCCGAAATAAACATAACTTATTTTGATATAAGATATACTGTCTAATTTTGATTGGAACTAATTAAAAACTTTAAAAAAATTTGTGTTACTTGATGTTCAGATTTCCTATACTTTTAAGTAATTAGTTTTAACTAGTAGCATGTTTATTTGTGTTTTGTATACAAAATCTATAGGTTTACATGGAAAAGTTTTCCAAATTACGGAGAAAAACAAAATAGCTCTTATTTATTTTGTGTATTTTGATAATTCCTTATGTAATTGAATTTTCTACTTTGACATTCTTATTCTCAGCAGAAAGTGAAATGCTGGAAGCACAAAATGTTTGAAAATTGAAACTTTAACCCGAAATAAATTGAGCTAATTAAATGCAACGTCATAAGAAACATACAACTAGTTCACACTTACTTAAATAAAACCTTCAGAATAAAATTTATTTCCTTCCTAATGAATTATTTAATTTGAGTCGTAAAGGAATTGCTTTCTCTAAGTATTTCAGAACGATGTTAACGAACAAACAGACAGGATAACAATAATTTATTTTATTTGATCTCGAGATTACAAAATGGATCAAAAGGGTTTCCAAATGTTTTTATTTCATTAACAATGAAGAGGATTTTAGCTGAGTACAATTAATCTAACATCGATCGTATCTGCACAAGGCAGCACTTAGAACAATACATTACATAAGTAGGATTTCCTTTATCGTAATGATGTTTCGTGGAAAACATTTTTCAACATCTATTAATTAGTTTCATTGAAGAAAACAATTATTTGTAAAAGAAAATTTTATGGATATAATTAACAACTCTTTCCTTATTTTTATAAATCATGTAGTTGGCACCTGAGTTATAAAGTAAGGCATTGGATATCCTGAAATGTGTAATCTGTTATCCTCATCTTCAGTAGCCGGTCCCGGCTGCCTTTTCCTTCGGGGGGTTGGGGGGTTGCTGCATGGTATTCTCAGAAATAACACGCAGCATACCGAATCAAGTAGTCATGTGTCAGTACTACTATTATCTTAAAAAATGTAAGAAAACAAATTATTTAATTGCTGGATCCGTTCTTATATGTTGTTGTAACGAGCACTACAAGTGGAATTTACGCCTACTTAAAAATTTCCAAAGAGTTTCAATCACTGACTGGGCTGATTTTGTTTTTAACTAGAGAATGTTTGGATTTGGACAATTTATACAAATTGAAAGCATGGAATGTTTTAATAGGAATGTTTTATTCAAAGGATACAGGAATGTTTTATTCAAAGAAATTTTGCTAACACTTTTAGTATTCGAAACACCAGAGCCACTACCAGATAATATTTTAGTTTGGCAAAAGTTTCACCTACATTTTAAATTTCTGTAAACAAAACTAATGAACTATACCTCATAAACATGCCACTTATTTTGATACAGTAAACCCTTTTTTAGAAGAAAACGACCAAAAAAGGTTTTGTCGTAGACAGTATTCACACTCAGGCAGAATATCTGCTTTGAAATTCGTTCTGCGGAACTCTTCCTCTTTAGAGAGGTGAGTGTCCTGTTTAGACAATGTTTAAGGTAGTTATCATTTTTATTATAAAATTTTAGTGTAAGGGAGTTCTTTACGGAATATCCTGCATTTTTAAAGTGCTAAAAATACAAGGATCGGAAATAGTTATTTCTTTAGGGACAAAGATATCACGTTAAGTGAGATAAAGACTATTTTAATTTTATTAAAACAGTCTAATATTTCACTTAATTCATCAAGGGATACTCAAAACATTGTCAGTGCACAAATGTTACAGTAGTTTAAAAATTCTTTTTACCACTATTTTACCACTATAATGACAGTCTTAATTAAATGAATATTCACATAAAACTATTTTAAAGTAAAATAAATTTTCCACATTAAAATGAAATTATTTTTGACTTTCTTAAATAAATTATTTCTTTCGGATAAGAAAATCAAGACGTTTTCAAATTTCCCAATTAAATATACAGAATAACTTCAATTGCCCGAACTTCATTCATCCGCACCTGTAACAGTAAGTAAATAAGAAATCAAAATCATGCGTCAAGCATAGACTATGAAACACTTTCAATTAATTCAGAATACTATAACAAAACTTCACTGTGTTTCAAAGGATAGTTAAAAAAACCATTTAATGGAACTTATAACACAATTAAAAACCAAATTTCATTAATTACCATCTAGAGTTTGAAAAATATTCGAATTATTTTGTTCAAACCTATATATAGTCTATAGAATGTATACGCACCAAGTAAAATTAAAAAATATATATATTTAATTTTACTGACGCAAAAACTAATTAAGAATTCACTTTCAGTAATTATTAGACATTGATAGTACTATAACGAAATTCTTTTGTGTGTCCTTGTAAAGGAACTATAAATGCCATGAACACCCTATTCTATACCCGATCACTCGATGGTAAACTTCAATTACAGACTACTCCGAGTATATTTACGAAAGTTTGAACACAGATAGGGAGACTGACAGCCATACAGAGAAATAGTGCAGCAAATCGAATATATAAACACTTTTCAACTTTTTTGAAAGGGATAAAAAACGTATTTAAGGAATTTTTAAAATAATATTGAAATACAACGTGTATGTTGTCTTTCGTAGAAATATAATATATTTGAAACTCTTATATAAACCACAGTTAACTTTTTTGTTAAAATGGGAGGATTTAACTTTGTGCCGTTGTATCAAGAAATAAGTGGATAATGTGATAAAAACACAAATAAAACTATACATGTAAAAATGAACAGGTTTCTTTAGTTAAAGTTTATATTTATTTGCATTTTAGAAGTCAATGTTTGAAAAATTATGTCTAACTTACGCCTTTAAGCAACATAATTGTTTTTGTCGGGCATGTTCAAATAGCACATCTAAAGTAAATACTGCGCTCTTTAATTGCTTACAATAAAAAGAATGTTATTAAAAGATATAAATTCTTAATAAATTATTATTTATTAAACAAGAACTATTTTGAGAAAAATTCTTATATTTTACAAGTTTTTTTTCTTATATTTTACATGTGTCTTATATTTTACAAGTCTAGTTCTTTTTTATGATTCCTCAAATTGTCCTGGTTTGTCTGAATCTTTGGTTGGCTTCCGGAATACATTAGGTTTAGGAGTTTTACTGTATTTTATATGCTGACTTTTAATCGAAATGTTACCAGTTCACTAAATACAAACAATCAGTGTTAAATATTTTCATGTATTTTTGAACAAATTTTCCTTCTAAATTTTTATCCTTCGTTTTATAAGTCCGGACTTATAGACCATTAAATCACACTGTAAAAAAAAACACTGTAAATTTGCCAGCACAAACTCGATCACAGTGAATGTGTTGTATCTTTCTTTGGTTTCCTGACTATTTAAACATGAAAAATACAGTAGTTGCGTAAAATTAACAGTACAATGTGCTGGCAATTTTTTTCAATTTGGACGCCAGCACAAACTCCTGGCGTCCAAATTGTCAGTACTTTGTGCTGTTAATTTTACATAACTACTGTATTTTTCATGTTTAAATAGACAGGAAACCAAAGAAAGATACAGCACATTCACTGTGATCGAGTTTGTGCGCGAGATGAACAGTACTTTGTACTGTAAAAATGTCGTTTTTTTTTTACAGTGCAGGATGTAAATCTCTGCAACACACATTCGAAATCTGGATGAGAAATGAAAATAAATAATCTGTTTTTTCACTTCTTCAAATTTTAGTATTGGAGATGTAAGAAACATAATATTATTAAAATATTTCTAAGTAAAATTAATTATTGTTACTTTCTTCTTATTATAAACTATCATTTTATTTCAGCTTATATACTTTACTTCAACTTTAATTTAACTTTCTTTTCGTATGAGAAATATTAATGATTGCAACTTAATGTCTAGTAAAAAGTTTCTTTTCCTTAACTTAGTATGGGATGCATGTGAAAAACTTTCTTTTTCTCAAAGATAGCATCAGATGCATATGATGGTTCTGATCATATTCCTAAAGTATCTAATAAGTAATTCTGGGAAAAGAAAGCATCAGGGTGATGATGGCTTTGATTTCTTATCTTAGTTCGGCATACAACAAATGTCGTTTTTCTGCTATCCAGAAGAGATTGTTCTTTATTTCTGCTCATTAGGTCGAATAGTCTGTGTGTATCCTAATTAGGGTTTGCATTAGTGTCAATAATTATTCAATAATGATAAGAAATTATTATCACGTTTCAAGAAATATTATTTTTACTGTACGTTTTTGAGCAGAGACAATTTTGCTTTTTTTTTTATTTGCATTAAAATACTGGAATTTTGAAAAGCAAATTCAATACGTATCTCGGCTACGCATTATATATATAGAGAGAGATTTATAAACGAATTAGTAATATCTGAATAGGCATTTATTGCTTAATTTGGTAACGTAGTACTGAAAAAATTTTGGCTTACCAGAACTGTTTCTGTTCTTTTTGTTTGTCTGTCTTCTACTTAAATTGTAAAACATAATTGGACGAAAAATTCTCTACGTTTCAGAAATACGATGTTAACCACAGATTTAGGTTCAGTTATCGAGAACTTGATTTTTTAACTTGGTGAAATTATGAGCAACACAAACATTTTTTTAGGGTAACTTCATTTTTACGAAATGTCTGCAATTGCTGTATTTCAGATCAAGTCTTAAAAGTTTTCTATTTTGGCTGTAGAATTATAAATGAAACATTTATTGAGAAATAAAATGAGTAATCTAAAAATGTTCAATTTATATGCAGTCTCGTCTAACCGTGTCTGCAGTAGTCTTTTTATTAGCGCCTTTGAGAAAATTAATAGAGGTCCTGAAGTATCTTTATTATAAAACGGTACAAGTATTGCCACTATGCAAAACAAAATAAGCAAAAGTAGAAATATGCTCCTTAGAGCAATGTTCAGCAGTTACAAAAATGCTCATTCTGCTCGAAATATCACAGAATAGAGAGACCTTCATTGACATTGACGCACATTTAGCATCTGTCCTGCATGTTGCCCACTACATATTGAACAGAGCTTGGGAAATTCTGTTCCCTTCGTCTTACAGGACTAATTTGATTTCCTGTTTGGTTAGGGAGGGTTTTTAATTTCAGCAATACGCCTGCCAAGTGCATCCCAGGGTGCTCTATAGGATTGAGTTCCGGGGAATATGCAGGTCATGTCATGCGCTGAATATCCGTTTACTGCCTTTTGGAGAGAAAAAAGTGTTGTCCTACAACGTCTTCCACACTTATTTTTTCGGTGATTGCATGGCTGTCCCAAACGCAGTTTACCTCTTTTTAAGCAAATAAATAAATTTTATTTCACAATATGTTTGTTAAAGCTTAAAAATATTTTACATGAACTATTAGTTTTTCTTTTTTGTATAGTAAGGCGATATATATGCATTATTAATGAAATATGCATATAAAACTGGTTTTATCTGAAAAACAAATTAAATATAAAAGATTTATTTACATATTATTAAAATATCGTAATTAAATTCATGTATCAATTTTTTTTTTATTATATGCATGCTTGATAGCTAAAAAATAAAAAATAAATTATTAAAGCACACAATTTTGAAAGGAAATTACTTCATTGAAATATATTGTAAAAGTATGCTTGTGAAAAGTAAAATATAAAGCTATAAAGAATATAAATGCTTCCAATCATTTTAAAAGTAATTATGCGTGGCACTGAATTTGTAAATAAAGCTTATGATTAAAATGACTTTTTTAAATATCTAAGATGTGTACAAGGGATTGTGTTATTCCGTATGTGTTTGTTAATCTGTTTTTAAATGTATTGTTCGGGATTAGGGAATATATTTAAGAAATATTGCAACGGAAATATTATTAGTGGAATAAACAGTTATATTAAAATTTTTAAAATATTTAAAGGAAATAGCTGTATTTTTCTTCACGAAAGGATTATAAGGATTTATTCGCATGTTTCTTTTATAAATTGCAGAAAAATCTTAAGTTATCATTTATTTTAATATCTCTTGAAATATATTTATGTAACTAATAAAAAGGTTCGAATAAAAAAAAGGAAAGCATGTGTCTTTTTTGAACATTAATATTAAAAAATACCTGTTCAAAACATTAATTTAAATTTAAGTAAAATGCATGATGAAGCTGAAAAGTTTTCAGTTATTTTAATAAAGTGCTTTATATCTCAATGATGGCAACTGATAATTATTTGTTCTTGCATTTTTTTTTTTTTTTTTAAATCTTTAACATTACCTTTTGTCAATTTTTTGTTATGATTAGAGTATGTTAAAATAAAATATAACACATACAATTCAATACATTTTCTGTTTGTCTTTATTTTGCTCTTTCTATTATATTTATGACTGAATGAAAAAGTTCCAAATAGACAGTTTCAGAGCCTAACATCTAAATACTTTATAATTTCGGAAAATGCGAAAAATAGAAGGAATTGGCGGCAGCACATTAAACTTTTAAATGCGTGATTTTTTTTTTTTTTTTTTTTTTGTTCGTAAAAATTTATATTTGAATCTATTGTTATTATTATCTATTATTATACTTATTATTATTATATTATTATATTATTATTGTTATTATTATTATACTATTATTATCCACTAGAAAAATAGTGAAAATAATTATTTTGAGCACTTATTGTAAATATAGAACTTGTCAATGACGCTGTCAATTGAAACGTTCCTTTTATGTCTCTTTTCTGTGCCATACATTCCTACACAATAAACGATTGTTACAATGTCCTCTATCAACCTTAAAATTTTTATCATGAATTTTGAATCACGATATATAACTAGTTTCTTATTGAAAATAGACCACGTGGATATATTGTTAATCTTATAAGAAAAGTAAAGATTCAAAAAAACGTTTCTAAAAATGAGTATATACTCATTGGCCAAAATTGAAGAACTATTAGTATTTCTCTAAAACTTTGGAAAAATAGTGTAAAATGGAAAGTGTTCGCCGTTTTTTAGCTATGTAGTGTATCATAAATACTATAGTAATATCAGTATTACGATCTTGTCTTAAAAAATTAAAAAATTATAAACTTTTAACAATATTGCATAAATGTTCAGTATGTATTTTAACTGAGAAGTAAAATAAAGATAAATGACATAGGTATTGGATTCATGTCAACAGTTACATGGTTTAGTGCATCTATTTTTAAAGTTTTCCTAAATATTTTGCCGTGATTGTAGCTCTTTTTCTTTTTTATACTTATTTATAAAGTAGTCTAAATTTTACACATTCTTTTCTTTAGTTATGTCTTTCAAAATAAACTAAAGAAAGTAACTGGCGATTTATTAATTAATATTAAGTTCGCTAATATATTTACACGTGTGTATGTATAATTTAAATATTAAGAACAAAATATTTTATAAAAAAGTTGGGACATTTCAAAACTATTGCATACCACACTTGATTATAAATAGATTGTTCAAAATAAGCAGAACAACATTTTATGTAAGATATGTAGAGAAAACTTAATGCTACTTCATAAAATATGATTATTTTTAACTTTTGAAATTCTCTGCGCTTTCAACAACGTTGCTGCAAATAAAGTGCTGTAGAGAGGCATTTTCCTAGAAAAGTATTGCGGAAAGTTAGGATATTACTTTTCGGAAAAGTATATGGAGTCGAACAGGCAGGCATTTCTCATAAAGAAAACTGTATGCAGACAAGGTAAGAAACAGATGGAGTTAATATAAACGAAAGACGGCTCTATGCATTTCTCTCTTTTCTTTTTTAATAACGAACAAGAATTGAGAGAAATATGAAGAATGTAAACTTCCCAAGTATTTTCTATGTGAAGTTATTTAGAATTAAACATATTCTAAATATCTTTGAATGACGAAAGTAAAAAAAATATATTTTATTTCAGAAATATAAATTGTGCTGAAATAAATCTTTCATTATAATGAATAATATCGTATTAAAATAAATAAATCTATCGATTTCCCTATTGAAATGTTTAATTTACGCGCTCGATTGATTAAAATAAATAAATACCCTTTGAATTTATAATTATCTTAATATTAAATATTATTTAAAATCTTCCCTTTATGTATACTTACATTAAATAGGATAACGTAACTAATTCTAGTTGTAAGAGTATGTCCTTATACGTTTGTATATGATTTATTTTGCGCTCTAGAGTATTTAAGATAAACAAATAATCTTTATATTTGTTAAATACCCTGATATTAAATATTTTCCGAGTCAATGCTTTATGTACACTTACGTTACATATGTGCACGATAGCTAATTTTAGTTGTAAATGTATTTCCTTGTAGGTTTCTATATGATATATGAAATTCTAAATTTGTTGTCCATAAATGGCGAAACTAAGTTGTGTTTTCTGGATTTTATTAACAGAGTGATAAAAATTATATTCTGGCAAAGTACAGATGGGATACTTTCGATAGTAATATAAACGTACACCGCATGTCAAAGCTTTTGACTTCCTCACATTACATTTTCGGAGACAAGTTTTTCCAATTCCGAACTTCGGTAGAAAAATGTCCCAGATTGAACATACGCTCTACTAATTTCAACGATAATTGAAATGCAAAAATGTCTTGTAATCTTTGATTTCCTACATAATAGAAATGTTTTTGAAATTGTTGAGCACATGAATATTTATCGGGAATAGTCACATAATATTGCGTTGTGTTGATTCCCCTTAGGTACCTAAAACTTGTGAGATTTTACTTCAAAAACAAATTTAAAGCTTTCAATAAGTGTACAAAGATACATAGTACCAAATATTGAAGCACGTGTTACGCAATTTAGGTAGTTTACTAGACGATAGTTTGTACGTTTGCCACATAGGAATGGACAGGACCACACCGGATTGTGTCGCTGTAAAATAGAAAGTAATACTGAATGGAATACAAAAATTATTCATATTCACTAAAAAATCACTTCTAATACTTTTTTAAATGTTACGTCATTAGTCAAAAAAATTTCTAAAAAAAGTTGTTATTTTTTAATGTATTATAATGATATGAAACTTACATTAAATGTTGAGATCAACTAATAGAAGAATCATATATTTTTTCACAATTATTTATTTCAAAACATTGCTGTTCATATTTCTATTTTGCACATTAATTTTTAATGAATAAGATCGTTAGTAATTTCATTTTATTTCAGTTTCGAGTCTTATCAGTTATCCAAAATCCGAAAACTCTGTACTAGATAACACGGCAATAATTACAATCTAGTGTTTATTTAAACGATAAATTATTTAAAAAAATTAAAATATTTTCTCATTCTTTATGTCACTGTACGTACAATAAGTTTATTACATTCAATATATCTTACATGGTTTATGCGACAATTACCTAAAAAAATGTATTTTCTGAAGCAAGATGTGCTAAAGTATGAGAAGGGAAAAATTATGCTGGCGTACATACGGCATTTCTTTATCTATAAATTTATGTTTTAATAAGTGGTAGAAAGGTATTTTACACTGCTAAAAATTTGTTCACCAAAATTCAAATATCATCAAAACATGGTAACGAAAATTAAGCAGCAAAACAAGGCGGAGGCTTTTGTAAAATTTCATGTCCCGGTTGAATCATAAATTTGTGTAGTTTGAACTAAGAATAGGTAAAGTGGTAAAATAGGACCTAGTAAAATGATAAACAATAATACACTAAAATGTTTACCGGAGAACTGGCAAAATATTAAACCATAAATTGATTACAGTTATACTTGAAACACAGGTTAACCAGATTTGGTACTAACCCCGAAGTTCTAACCCCGTGACAAATAGGCAAATATTATTAGCTTCTAAATCTTCTTATTATTGTGAGCAGAATAACTTGTTTTGATTAGTTGTTAAATCTGATAGTGCAAAAATGAACCATTGTTGAAGTTTTAACATTATATGTAGTTTTGAAAAATTCAGTAGAACATGTTTGGAGCATCACCTTTTTTGTCCCTACCACCGAAAGCTTCAACGCTAAGGAAATTTTAACAGTGCAGATAAATTTATCCTCATGAAATAATAAATGGGATTTAATCTATGCTATGAAACAATCGTAAACAGTAATGAAGTTCCAAATAAACATGAAATAATTTTAATATAAGAACAATATTGTCTACGTTTGGTTGGAACGATTAAAAAACTTTTTAAAAAAAGGTGTCAATTCCATTCATTTTAAGTAATTTTTTTATTTAAAAATCTATATGTTTACATGGAAAAGTATTCCTGTTGACAATTTCCGAGAAAAAACAAAATAGCTCTGATTTATTTTGTGTTCTTTGTTAATTCCCTAAATAATTGAATTTTCTACGTTGACATTCTTATTCTCAGGAGAAAGAGAAATGCTAAAAGCGCGAAAGGTTTCAGAACTGAAACTTTTACTCGAAATAAATTGATCTAATTAAATGCAACGTCATAAGAAACATACAACTAGTTCACACTCACTTAATTAAAACCTTCTGAATAAGATTTATTTGCTTCCTAATGAATTATTTAATTTGAGTCGTAAAGAAATTGCTTTCTCAAAGCATTTTATGATGTTGTTAACGAAGAAACAGACATGATGACAATAATTTATTTTATTTGATCTCGAGATTACAAAATGGATAAAGGGTTTCCAAATGTTTTTATTTCATTAACAATGAAGATGATTTTAGCTGAGTACAATTAATCTAATATCGATCGTATCTGCACAAGACAGCAGTTAGAATAGTACATTACATAAGTAGGATTTGCTTCATTGTAATGACGTTTCGTAGAAAACATTTTCCAACATCTGTTAATTAGTTTAAGGGAAGAAAGCATTTATTTGGAAAAGCAAATTTTACGGATATAATTAACAATTATTTTCTTGTTTTCATAAATCATATACTGGGTATCTGAGTTATAATGTCAGGCACTGGACATCCTGAAGTATGTCATCTATTATCCGCAGCTTCAGTAGCGGGTCGCGACTGCCGCACAGTGGAGTATTTGACCCAAAAAACTTGGCCAAAAATGCAAAAATTAAAATTTCGTCAACAATTGTAAAAATGATATTTTTTGATAGCTAACTAATTGGTGAATCGATCTATGTCTATTTTAAGAACCTGAGTTATATCCGGTGGCTCCTGGCATCAGCTGAAGAGGAAGTTTCTTTGTGACAAGACGGGTTTTTTTGTTGTTTTTTGGCATTGTTGTTATGTTTAAATATAATTTTTTGTGGCTCAATGAGTTGTTGAATTGAATCAAAACAGGGCTTACGTGTTTAACAAATGTCAGAGCTTAGTGTTAAACTATGTGTTAATTTAAATAGTTTCGTTTTTAATGTAATAAAAAAACATTAAATGTGTAAAAGAGTTATCTTTAAAGCGTTTTTGGCTCTAATTTATACATATCGAAAGGTTTTTAAATATGTGTCGCGCTTTGCCCAGCCATGTTCGAATTATAATCGTATTAGTTATAGTCTTGAGTGTCAATTTCTGCAAAAAAATCTTCCGCATATTGTTGCCATTTTTTTATAAATTTTTTTTACGGGATGATTATTTAAATGCTCTGTTTTGCGGCCACCGAATTGAAGAGATAGGAACTATATATTTACTGTCGTATTGCAGGTTTTTAGCTCATAGGATATTACCAAAGAGCTTTTGCACTTACATATTCTGTCTGTATGTATGTATGTACGAACATACGCACGCAACTCGATATTTTTTGATAGAAATATCCGATCGCATTCCAATTGTATGTACTTTTGTATTGAAAAAGGGTTCCCTAATTAGTTCTTGGGGCTCATGTGTGTAACATAAGGAGAGAAAGGAGTGAATTAACCATTTTGTGGGCGGTTTCCTTAAAAAGGGACACCTAATTTTAATTCCAAAACTGACAAACGGCACCAAGAACATTTAATTAAAATTTCCCTTTTATAATGTACGTGAAAATAAGCAACTTCATATTTTCTGATAACCCCGTTTATCAACTAAAAAGAGCAAGCCATACAGTAGCGAGACCCTACAACTTCTTCTTCCAGCAAGGTCTGATGGTAGTCACGATAAAAGCCAAGAAGAGTGTGATGAAGAAGATGAAGAAGAGTTCTGAAGAATTATTTTGAAACTGGTAATATATTAAATACTTGTACATTGAAAAACTAGCAATCTATACTATATAGACTCCACTTTACTGAACCTACTATTAAATATAACACTATTAAACATAAATTAAATGCAATAATTGTTATTAAATGTAATTTGAATGTAATAAGCATTACTAAATGTAAATAATAAATTTTATATATAGTAAAATTAAATACATTTAATTAAACATTAATAGTGAATAAGACAAACCTAGCATCAATTACTTTCCTCTTAGAAACAGTAAATAGTTAAGGTAGCAAGTCGCTTAACTTCCAAACTCCTTTCGGGTAATGTTAAGTCAGTGGACATGTGATTTATTCGTCTTTTTAAAATATCTACTTAGTAAATTAATATTTTAATTTCTGTTTTCTTTGTGCTCTTCTTAAATGATGACTCTTTTTTTTCTTAATTATCAAAATATTTATAAAATGTATATTTATTATTATCTGAAGTGTTAAAATCTTACTTACACTTCGTCAGCTTTTAAGATTTGTAGCTTGTAAGAGCTTTTAAGATTTGTATGTATACTTCATAGTATGCTAAAAGTTAGTTCAGTGAAACGCATAGCACAGTTAAAAATGTCCATTCAGCCATTTCCGTGAATAAACGGAAATGTACTTCAGAACTTTGTGCAGCCCTGCATATGATTTATAGAATGTATCCACACCAAGTAATATTTTAAAAAAAATTGTTCTATTTTAAAACGCCTATCAAAACCACAAACGCACTTCCAGCAATTATTAGTCATAGACTTCAATAGATAAATTTATTCTTCAGCCATATTCTTTTGTGTGTCCCTGTAAATGAACGATATATTCTATGCACACCATATTCTACAATAAGTGCCTTAGTACACCTTAGTGATGAATATAAATTTCAGCACGTTTAAAAGTGTGATATAATTAAAATACAGAGCAAACATTTTCCCCCTATAGACCATAATGTAAGGGAATCCTTTTGGGTATCTCTGTAAATGAACCGTAAAGGCTATAGACTTCATTTACAATACCAAACATGCCATAATGATACCCAATAACAATTAAGAATTTCAAGTAAATCGGACTATATTTACAGCGAAAAATATTTTTGACCAGGATTTCGGGTCAAATGCTCCACTGTATGCCGGCTTGCTCGACGTGGGAGGAGGACTGGGGGTTGTTGAGTGGTATTTTCAGAAGAGTTCATACAGTCTTTACCTTTGTACCTTTGTAAGCATTTTACAACCATTAGTTCAAAATACTAACATTGGCTTTGTTTAATCATGTAATATTCTACCATTAAATAAGCCGAAAATTATTAGTCGGAAATAGTGTTAGTAAATTGCTTACAAAAGTAAAGACTATGAAAATAACATGCAGTACCCCATCAAGAAGACATGAGACAGTATTGTTATTATCTTAAAAAATGAAAGAAAACAATTTTTTGCTGCTGAATCCGTTCTTATATGTTGTCGTAATGGGCATTGCAGTGTGACTACTCAACATTTTACACTAATACTACTTTACCACTACTACTACTGAAACTCTTTACAACTGCTCAAAATTTCCTAAACAGTTTCAATCACTGACTAGATAGGTTTTGTTTTTAAACAGTGTCTGTTTGGGTTTGGACAGTTTATACAAATTGTCAGCATGGGGATGATTAATTAGGACTGCTTTATTCAAAGGTTAACTGGATGTTTTATTCAAAAAGATTTTTTTAACACTTCTCTTCTTAGCAACACCAGAATCACTACCAGGTAATGTTTAAGTTTTTTAAATGTTTAACCTATTTTTTTCTACTTCCCAAAAGATGTTTTATCGTAGACAGTATTTCCTCTTAGACAGAATTTATTGTTTAATAATCGTTCTGCGGGACTCTTAAACTTTAGGCGGGTTTCCATCTCATAGAGAGTCCACTTTAGACAGATTTTAATGTAGTTATTATTTAATTATTAAATTTTAATATAAGTGAGTTGTTTATAGAACATCCTGAATTTTAAAAGTGCTAAAAGTACAGGAATTGGACATAATTATTTTCTGTGTGAAAATGAGATAAAGTTAAGTAAGATAAAGACTATTTTAACAGTTCACAACAGTCTAATATTTCACTTAATTCGTCAAGGCATATCCCAGACACTCTTAGTGCACACAGGTTACAGTAGGTTAAAAATAGTATTTAACACTATAAGGGTAGTTTTGATTAAATACATATTCACATAAAAGTTCTTAAAGTAGAGTAAATTTTCAACATTAAAATGAAAATTTAGTTTAATTTCCTTAAAACTGGAGATTTCGTCTGCTGAAAAGATGAAGCAGTTGTCGAATTTGAGAATGAAATATACAGCAGAACTCTAATTATTCGAACTTGAATCAACCATATCTATATCAGGAAATAAACAAGAAAATCAAATCACGCATCAAGCATAGATTATGAAACACTTTCCAATACATTTGGAATACTGTAATGTAACGTTACTGTTTGACGATGAAAAATTAAGCAATTTAACAAATTCATAACACATTTGAAAATTCAAATTCAACAATTACCATTTATAGTCGGGAAAAGTATTCCGAATTTTTGTGCAGCCCTGCATATGATCAATATATATACTACAAGGTACACAAAAATTTAGTTAATTTAACATAACACAGTTATAAGTTACACTTTTACCATTTCCATGAGCGGAAATGTAATAGAATTTTTTCGTAGAAACCTGTATGTGATCTATACAATTTTTACATACCAATCAAAATGCAAAAAAATAGTTTAAATTAATAAGGCATACCACAATTGAAAACTCATTTCCACCAATAACGGTGTAAATGATTATATGTAAATGATCGATAAATGCTATGCACACCATATTCTGTACCAAACATCCCATGGTAAATCTCAATTACACGGTAATCGGCGTATATTTACGGGAGTTTGAACCCGAGACCGATAGCCAGGCAGCCAGAAAAGCCGAATTCGTACACACATTTGACTAAACAAAACATTAGAAAGTGGCAAAAAAGACATTAAAGGAATAAAAAATAAGAATATTAAAATACGACATGTATGTTGCCATTTTCGGAAGTATAATTTCTTTGAAACTAGTAACCAACGTTAAAGTTTATTTTTAAAATAGGAAGACTGAACTTTGTGCCATTATATCAATAAATAAATGGACAACGTGATAAGAATACAAATGAAGATATATATGCAAAAAAGAACAGGCTTCTTAAGTTAAAGTTTATTAGAATTTTATTAGTCAATGTCTGAACAATTTTAGGTCTATACTTAATGTTTAATACAACATAATTCCTTTTGTTGCACATGTTCAATTAACACATCTAAAGTAAGTAAGTACTGCACTCTTTAATTGCTTTTGAACAATTTTAGGTCTATACTTAATGTTTAATACAACATATTTCCTTTTGTTGGACATGTTCAATTAACACATCTAAATTAACTACTGCACTCTCTAATTGCTTTTAATAAAGGGATATTATATTTATTGGAATTTTAGAAGTCAATGTTTGAACAATTTTAAGTCTATACATATGGCTTAATGCAACAGAATTCATCTTGTTGGACATGTTCAATTAACACTACACTCTTTAATTGCTTTTAATAAATGTACATTATTAAAAGATATGCATATTTAATAAATTAGTCTTACACATTCATTAAACAAGAACGGTTTTAGAAAAATTCTTATTTCATAACATGTATTTTTTCTCAAATTATCCCGTTTCTCTGTGTATCTGGATGGCGCTCGGTACACATTAGTTTCGAAAACTGCAGTTTGACTGCATTTAATATGCTGACTTTTTAAAGAAATAATACCAGTTAACTAAACAATCAGCGTTGATTTTTTTTGTATTTCTGTATTTTTGAAGAAATTATGCTTCAAAATTTTTAACTTTTGTTTTTTAAGCCCAAATACAATTGCAAACATTTAAATTCGAATATAAGATTCAGCAACAAACGTTCGATAAATACATGAGCAATAAAATATTTTAATTCGTATATTCGTTTCGTCTTCAAAATTTAATCAACTCATTACAATAGACGTAACAAAAATAATCTTATTTAAGTATTTCTGAGTAAAATTAATTATTGTTACTTTGTTTTTCTTATAAAAATAATTTTACAGAAACTTTAAATTTAGTTACTTATAGTATGACAAATATTAAAGGTTGTAACTTTGTCGATTGTCTAGTGAAAACTTTCTTTTCCATAACTTAGTCTCAGATATTTGTGGCAAACTTTCTTTTTCTTAAAGACAGCATCAGATGCATATGATGGTTTTGATTATAGTCTCAAAGTAACTAATAAGTAATTCTGGCAAAAGAAAACATTACGGTGAAGATGGCTTTGATTTCTGATTTTAGTTTGGCATACAACAAATGTCTTTTTTCTGCTATCCAAACGAGATTGTTCCTTATTTCTTCATATAGCTCATTAGCTCGAATATTCTCTCTGCATCATAATTAGGGTTTGCTTTAGTGTCAATTAATATGCTATAATGAAAGTAAATAATTATAATGAAAAGTTATTTTTACTGTCCTTTATTGCACAGAAAAACTATTTTGCTTCTTTCCATGAAAGTATTGGGATTTCGAAACGAAAATTTTCTGTATGTTTTACGGGTACGCATATTTCTTTTTAAAAAAGTAATTGGTTTAAACACTTGTCATATCCAGTGCTAAAAGAAAATACGTATTTTTCTCTATAAACGTAACTCAATGCTTTACTATCTATAGTCTGTTTTTAGTTAATATAAATTAGGATACAGTTTGTCAAATAATAAAAAAATACACGTATTGTAATTTAAAAATACACGTATTCTAATTAAAAAATAATTTCAAGTTAAAATTTTTAACATAAGTGCCGCGATAACGATGAAATTTATATTGTGATTTGTGTTTATGAAAAAGCATGTTTCTTCATGAAATTTACAACGACAACATAATTACTTCTTTTACAGAAAGAGCTGAATTAATTAAAATACACTAATTTCTAAAGGATGCGATTTTTTAAAGAAACTGCAATTTCTTTGTTATTTTTCGAACCATTACATCCAAACGTTCTACCAGTACTTTTTCAAAATGTATGGAAATTCAAAAATCTTTAAAAAATGTTTTCAATTTTAGTTCAGCATTAAATCAGTTACCCTATTTGTTTACTATATGTTTGAATTTTCTCTTGCTAAAACTTTTCTAAAGATGCAAGAATCTGGTTACGAATTTATAATATGCTATTGAGGGTGGCAATTTTTATAAATTAACACGTTCACGCCGGCGCGGTGGGTCACACTCGACTGTCTCGGAGCTGCCAAATCTCCGGCTTTTTGGATACCAGTATTTTAATACAGAAAATGTTGTTTTATTGAATTAGTATAATTGGACGATTTAAAGAAACAACATTTTCTCTAAAATAATAGTGGTGTGCAAAAAGCCGGAGACTTGACAACTCTGAGACAGTTGAGTGTGACACACCGCTGCGGCGTGAACGTGTTAATTGATAATGTTTAAATAGGCTTAGATTGTTTAAGTTGATAATATGGTATTGTGAAAATTTTGGATTCCCTTATATGTTTTTTCTTCTTTTTTTTTTATCTGTCTGTCTTCTATCTAATTTTAAAAAAATTAATAGGACGGAAATTTATCTACGTTTCAGAAATACGTTGGTCAATCGCTGATTTAGATTCAATCAGTGAACACTTTTTTTAAGCACGTTTTTTAACTTTGTGAATTATGAGCAACGCCTACAATTCTTTAGAGTAACTAGATTTCTACACATTGTCTGCAGTTGTTGTAACCGGATATTCAAAGATGCTCTATTTTGGCTGTATCATTAAAAATGAAATATTTTTAAGCGAAATAAACTGTGAAATCTAAAAATGTACAATTCATATTCAGTCTTGTCTAACCCTGTCAGCAGTAGTCTTTTTATTAGCGTCTTTGAGAAAATTATCCGTTCTGGAATAAAAAATATAATGTAATTTTAATTTCAGTAAAAAATGTAATTGTCCAAGCATTTTGCAAAAAAAATCGTCGAAGCACATTTAAATGTCGCAGCATCTAATTTTCCTTTTGCGGTAAAAAATTAAATAAATATAAAATTAAATAACTAAAAAAAGCTTAATTATAAGCAATTGATGTTTATCTTAAAAATAATGCAGCATTTTATTACTGCAATTCACATAGTATCAAACAAATTCTGTTACAACATGTTATTTATGAGTGATCCCTAGCGCTTTCAACTAAACATTAGCCGTCATCACGAGAACTGCTGCAGCCTGAAAGACATACGTTGATTAAATATCAGAGGGTGAAATAAAAAAACAACAATACTTCCCACCCTCCTATTTGTTGTTTTTTGGTTTCACCCTCTGATAGTTAACCAGCATATGTCTTTCAGGCTGCAGCAGCTCCCCTGATGACACCTAATGTTTAGTTGAAAGTGCTAGAGATTTTAACATCTTCTGACACCAATGTTTTTAACAACCTGAATAGTTTTAAATGTTTTTAAAATTTTTATACTTGCACCTATTTAGTAAAAAATGTTCGAAGTTTCTGAAAAGTTCCAATCCTTTTACTTTCCTTCGTGCTTTCAATCGTCGTAAAAACATCTTGTCTTTTATGATAAAAAAACACAAGTCATGGAAAGATATTAATGTTGTACCACTGTTGTGTAGTCTAGCCTAGTTTAAGGGGTCTCAGGACTCTTAAAACTAGAAAAAATAAAAAAGAAAAGCCCATTTTCAGCATTTAATATCTTAAAATATGTATGATTTAAAAACGCAATTTTTAATGGGATGAACGATATAAGTATGTTCTTTCATTTCATGTATTTAAAAATTGCACGATGCAGTATTAACATTTATAGGGGGCACCAAACTTTCTGGCATTTGACGTGCAGAAAATTGGTAGAACAGCTTGCGCGCAGGAATACAAAATAAATATTGCAACTAAAATGAAAGTTTTCATGCCTACTTCTACTTCAGATTATAATAATTACCCTGAATCTAAATAAATTAGTATTTAGAGCAATTTTATATTTTAAATACAAAGTTGTATTTAGCTAATAAAATTTTTTTGAAAATTTTAACATTATAATCACCTAAAATAATATTTTTTTGAACAATAAAAAGGTCAATTTATGTTCCGTTTACGCAGACTAACATTAAACATATGTTTTGAAAATTTCATGAAATAATATTCAAAAGTTTTTGAGATATCCTGGGCGTTATGTCGAAAAACTTTATTTGGAGAAAATTGACTTCAAAGTTTCGGAAACGCTGCTTCAGGTATTGAACGGGTACAATTCTAAAAGCCATAATATATGTCCTAATGGGAATTTCAAGGAAAACATTATATCAAAATGTTTAGAAAAAATAGTGGTTTAACATGTAAAAAAATTAAAAATTCGAAAATTTTGAAGCTTTAAGTGTCCTGAAACCCCTTAATACATATATATTAATCTATTTATTCCTCTCAAAAGTATAAATTTTTGCATAAATTAGTGGATTTTTTAGGGATTTAAATGAATTAGCATACAAATAAATAAATAAATAAATTTTCTTTTCAGATATATTAATTTAATCAGAACGAGGTACAGAAAGCGATACAGTTTTTTCAATTATTCTTCCATAGACCTATGAAGTTGTATGTTTTAAATGACGGGAAAATTAAGTGAGTTAATTTAAAATGTAAAGCGTACTTGATTAAATTATTCCTGATTACTTTTATCAAATGTTTGATATTCCTAACAGTACCTGATTTCGGGTACTCCATTTTATTTTGAAGGTTACTCCATTTCCCCCCACAAAAACCTGTCAGCCCATTGAATTCCGACTTGGACATTACTTCCAGATTGTAGCTTCAAATATTACATTCAACTGACTCAACTTATTTTCTAAATGAAAGTAGACTAGTCATTAGAAGCATTTACATTAATCTGACAATAGTTTGAAACTCAAATTCTAACAGTTTTGCTTCCAAGTTTTATCTACACTTACTTAGTTAACTTTAAATTCTTGTGAACCACAATAAGCAAATTTTTAATCCTTGTATTTTCTACTAGCTGAACCCGGCCACGCGTTGCTGTGACTCAGTCTGGTTAAATGGAAAAGAAATAAAGAGAAAGCGCATGTTTCTAGCATGTTTAATTTCAGAGTGTTTGTGCTCATACAATATTTTTTGTTGTTCCACTATCTCTGCAGATATAGACATTGTCTGGTTTGCCGATTCTAGAACACGCAACATATACAAGAACTTTCGGAGATTAGCGATTTTGTACAAACGAACATTTACATTTTTATTTATATTATATAAAAATGTGCCCCACGGGGGGAGTGGTGGGTAGGGAATGGGAGCTGCATAAGATGAAAGAGTAGACGAAGGGATTTCTAATGATATATCACATGATAGGTGACGGGAAAAATTTAAAAAGCGTCCCCTGGTGCTGATGAGGAAATTGGGAATAGGCGGAGGGTGAGCATTGAGCAATGTTCATAATAGGTATATAACAACACTCTCGTATTCGAATGCAACTCAGTCCGTGGATTTCAAAGCAATCGTTGAAGAACTTTCGAAGATTAGCAATTTTGTACAAACGAACATTTATATTTTTATTTGTATAGATATTGAATATTATCCTGATAATTACAATAGTTATTCTACAATACCACGTTAAAATTTAAAGAGCAATTCGAATGATAAATTTTAATATTTGAATCATATTTTAATGACATTATGTCTTTCTAAATTTATGAGTATTTAATATATTGCTTGATGGACTCTTTTTTTATTAGAAGAAATTGATCATGGAACAATATATTTCATATACTTTTCCATATGAAGAAGCACTATTACAATGCCATTTAATAAACAATTAAATAATTAGAAAACGTTAACTTTTATAAAATTTAAATCTTAGTATTTCTCCTATAAACGTATGCGTGACAAATAAAATCTAAATCTATTTGATTTTTTAAATTGTCGCCAAAGTAATGTAGATTTAATTTGCACTAATTGTTTTAAAATTTTATATCGAGTATTTGATGTTCTTTTTTTTTTTTTTTGCTAGTTATGTTTCGTCTGATTGACATTTAAATATTATTAGAATTAAGAATTAGAAGAAAAAGAATTAAAATGTATTAAGTGTATTTTGAAAACAAAAATCACAAGAAAAAATGTAAAATGTGTTCTGAATTTGTAATTTCGAAGATATACTGAAACCTATGCGAAACACATGGTTTTTCTTACTTTTTAAATATAAATATACCGGAATATGTTTTCTATCTGTTATAATTTTTTCGTACGTAGGTTTTTCACTCTTTCATTTTTATCTTGGAGATTTTTATGTGGACAAGTCTACAAAAAGTGACCGATTTAGCATTATACTCCAGGGGAAATGTACCAAAAAATAGCCATTACATTGCAAAAGGTCGGGTAGAAGATTTTTTTCTGACTTGCTTATAATGAGGCCAGCATGAAAAAACCAAGTATTCCAACAAAATTTCTTAAGAAAGAATTTTCTGAGGCAAAAAAACAGCAAATTTTGGGGCATTTTTTGATTTTTTTTTTAAATATCTCGACACCCGTTAATTTTTTATACACTCAATAGCAAGCGCAGTACACCATTTAAAAAAGTAAGACATTTTTTTCAATTTTCATAAGAACCGTGCAAAGCGTAGTTCTGGTCCGATTATTTAAATTTTTCCCACGCATTTAATCGTTATGTCAACTTCTATATATTGGTAGCAGTAAATTATGTGTTACCGAGCCGAAACTAGCCTTCTTTGCACCCGGGATAAACATGAATTTTGGAGTCCATTACCCCCTCCTTAAAAAAAATTACCACGAGAATTTTACTAAGTCTAATAGCCGAATTTTGAAAATTTTAAGTATGTAATCATAGTCCAGGCAATAGAGACCGTATAGGGACTCTTCCTATCAAAATTAATGGTAGTACTGGAAATCGGCTTTCTAGATGTTTTTGGGTCGCTGAATCCGAATTTGTAACTTCCCACCAAAATTTCCCCGCAACCCCCCCCCCCCCAAATTTTGGTAAAAAAAACCCCAAAAAAGGTTTTTATTAAAAAATTCCATTTTTTTATTGTTTCAGGGGAAAAGTATCTAGAAATTCAGAAAGTAGACAACATTTGCAACAAATTAGATATATGGCATTATGACTTAGGATGAAGGGGAAGGGGGGATCTGTCTCGGAACATGCGCCGCAGTGCTGCGTGGACTAAGTTACGCAATTCCACTTAACCACTCACACGTTTACATTAGCCCTCCCATCTTCCCTCCGAATTTTCTCTACAAGGTTTACTTTAAGTTTTTTGGGTCGCTGAATCCGAATTTTTAACTTACCACCAAAATTTTCCACACCGACCCCCCCCCCCCCCAATAGTTGCTTTTAACTTAAATTTCTTATTGTTTTAGGGGAAAAGCATTACAAAATTCAGAAACTAGACAAAATTTGCAACAAATAGGATACATGACATTATGACGTAGGATAAACGGGGAGAGAGGGGACTGCCTCGGAACATTCCCCGCGCGCTTTTCTCAAAAAACCAAATTTTTTCAAAAAATCAATTTTTTGGGGGTTTGCCGGGTGAAATTTTGGTGGGAAGTTACAAATTCGGATTCAGCGACCCAAAAAACATCTAGAAAGCCGATTTCCAGTACTACCATTAATTTTGCCAGATAAAATCCCCTATTGCCTGGACTTCATCATTTAGCGCACGTAGCGCCGCAGTGTATGTTCCGAGGCAGTCCCCACCCTCCCCGTTCATCCTAATTCATAATGTCATATATCCTATTTGTTGCAAATTTTGTCTAGTTTTTGAATTTCGTAATGCTTTTCCCCTAAAACAATAAGAAATTTAAGTTAAAAACAACTATTTTTTGGGGGGGGCAAAATTCGGATTCAGCGACCCAAAAATCTTAAAGTACACCTTATAGAGAAAGTTCGGAGGGGAGATGGGAGGGCGAATGTAAACGTGTAAGTGGTTAAGTGGAATTGCGCAACTTAGTTTACGCAGCACCGCGCGCATGTTCCGAGGCAGATCCCCCCTTCTCCTTCAACCTAAGTCATAATGTCATATATCTAATTTGTTGGAAATTTTGTCTACTTTCTGAATTTCTAGATACTTTTTCTCTAAAACAATATAATACAAATATTTTTTTTTAATAAAAACCTTTTTTGGGGGGCTTTTTACCAAAATTTGGGGAGGTTGCCGGGGGAAATTTTAGTGGGAAGTTACAAATTCGGATTCAGCGACCCAAAAAACATTTAGAAAGCCGATTTCCAGTACTACCATTAATTTTGCTAGGTAAAATTCCCAATTGCCTGGACTATTATTAAACACGCAAAACTGAACTACGTAATAAGCTTTGTTATATATTGATTCATTAAAACCTTGAAAACCGAACCGAAATGTATTCTGCTTTAAACAGGATTCCATTTTAGCAGGTATTATTGTTGATATTCTATCTCTTAAAAAATATATATTTTTTTCTTTAAAGACCGAATTCCGTACAGACAGGTTTCATATTCAAAGATTTTACGGTAGTTGTAGTATTAAAATTGAGGTGTTTAAAGTCACGGTGAGATGAATTATGAGACTAAATTAGTCACATGAAGACATTTGCAAGGTAATATCAAACCTATGGGAGCGTTCTTGACAAGTATATCGCTTGCATTTTATTACTTTTAATTAATTTTTCTTTCATGAGATACATGAGATCGATATCTAATGTTGTGCGTTTGTACTTTTTCGGGTTTGGTTGCATTTTTTTTTTAATAGTCGGGCACTGTCATTTTTGGAAAATTGTTTGAAACTTGTTCTGAAATTTAAAATATCCTCATTAAAAAATGCAACCAAATTCTAAAAATTGAAAACGCACAACGTTAGATATCGACCTCAGGTGTCATCTAAAAAAAAAAAAAAAATTAAAATTCAAGCAAGAATTCTTTAAAAAAAATGCTCCTATAAGTTTAACATTAGCGTGCAAATGTTTTCGCGTGAGAATATAGCAGTCAAGCGAAGAAACTGAAACGCTAATGCTAAATGCTAATGTATTCGTAGAAAGGGAAAAAAATTCTACGAGTATACCTGAAACCCGTGATTGTTGCGGATAGAAAAATACCTCTGTTTTCGGGACCCCTTGAATGATACTTTAAGTGTTTATAAGAAGTATATTAGGAGTTTTCTACAAGTTGATTAGCACTTTTTGTGAAGACCGTCAAGTGCATCATAGCGGCGGAAAAATTTCACCAACATATAATATTTACTTATAACATTGAAGGGGGATCAACTTGTTATCAAAACAAAGATTCAGAGGTTCCCATAACGTCTTGCTCAATAGAAATTATTTTTTAGAGGAAGTTACTATCAAATTCCTTCAGGCTCCTTTTTCATTTTCTCGTACAATCAAGAACATGCATGGTTACAGCCAAATTTATTTTTTCATTTCGAAGAGCCAAAATCCCCCTGTAGAATAAAAAACTTTTAACACGTTATGTCATGGATTCTTGATTTTATTGGCCACTAACCAGTTTGAAAAATGACTTTCCTGTGATTTTCTTTACATTTCCTGTTACGGTTGTTGCATTCACTGTGACAGTCTTTATTTTAAAAATGTTTTGATTAAAGATTGGTACCTACCTCCATTTCGTGATGTATGATCTATATATATATACTTTTTCACCAAAGTACATCAAATGTTTATTACTAGTAATCAAAAGATTGTTCATAAAGATTATCAGGGTATCAATGTTCCACTCTGTAGAGCAGTTTGTTCTCTGAACCTCACTGTTTACTGATACTGTTTAAATTAAAATGTGATTTTTTAAAATTTTCTACATAAACTGACTGTAATTATTTAATTTAAATTATTTTCAAATGAAGTTATACTACTTATATATCCAACAATGTCTATTTTTATCAATAAATATGCATGTATACGTAATAAGAAAATATTTCTTAAAAAACCCGGTTTAAACCAAAAAAACCTGGTTTAAACCAAAAAACCGGCTTTCTTTTTCTTTTTTTTTAACCTGTTTTTTTGCCAACCCTGATGACAGGTACAAGAAACGAAGAGACACAAGGCTAAGATCATCTGAAATAATTTATTGGTCAAAGATATTGCATGTGCTGTGGTAGATGATATGTGAAAATGTCACAAAAGATGTTCAAAGTTTTCACCATTGCTAACGATGCATGCATTGCACCGTCGGACCATGGATTGGCGGTCTCGATCAAATACACCTGTATTTTGTTGAATATCTGCAACAGCACAGCCGAGTCTTGCAACCAGATCCATATCGGAATCCACAGGCGTTGCGTATGCAGCGTTTTTTAGTGCACCCCAAAGAAAGAAATATATGCTACTTAAATCACGGGAGTGTGGTTGCCAAGAGCATGGGTTATGTTAAAAACACCACCTAACGGCGAACGAAGCCGTTTCAACCATGGGTTGCTAGGCAAATCTGAATCCCTGTGATGTCCCCAACCTCCTCTTAAACTTTGTCCCAATAACCCTGTGACACCCTGTATAGGAAAACAGATCTGCATATAATATTTATTTGTTGCTGTCAGTTACCAAGTCTGAACTCAGAAACAAAATTTTTTATTGTGATTGCATATTCATGATCTCATTAATACAACATAATAAAGCAATTAAACGATTGAAACTACTATTTTAATTCCTTGGGACTATATTAATTCAATTACGCTATTTACTAATCTGCATCGCATTATTATAAAAAGCATCTATGTAATTGCCATTATACTCGTTCTTAGGATTAGTTAGTTTCGTAGTTAACATTTTTTTTCACTAAGCAAATTTACGTAATTATCAGAATGGCGCTAATTAACTGTACATATGCTGATGTTATGTACCTATATTTTCTTTAACGGGACATGTCTTTAAATTGTAAAGTTTCCTTTTGTATGTATTTGATTTCATTAAAAATTAAGACGAAATCCAGTCAATGATTTTCAGTTATTAGGGATATCACTTGTAATTTAATTTTTCAAGATGCAGTGATATGTATAAAGAATTTATGATTATCATTTATGTCAAGTGTAAAAAAAAAATTCAAGGGTTTGAAAGACAAAAAAGAAATACACGAAAAGAAAAGAAGTGTGGTATATTCAAAAAATATTCATTGTACCTCGATTTATGCATTATTAAATTTAAGGGGTCTCGGAACTCTTAGAGCTTCTAAATTTTCGAAATTTTAATTTTTTTAGATGTTAAACTGCTATCTTTTCTGAACATTTTGATATAATTTTTTTCTTGAAATTCCAATTAGTACAGAAGTTATAGCTTTTAGAATTATACCTGCTCAATAGTTGAAGCTGCGTTTCCGAAACTTTGAAGTCATTTTTCTCCAAATGCCGTTTTTGGGCATAACGCGCACGATATCTCAAACACTTCCGAATATTGTTTCATGAAATTTTTAAAACATACGTTTCATGTTAGCCTGGATAAAAAGAATCTAAAATTTCCTTTTTATTGTTCAAAAAAATGTTTTTCTAAGGGATTATACTGTTGAATTTTTCAAAATTTTGCATTAGCTAAATACAACTTAAAAAAAAATGCTTTAAATCCAAATTTATTTAGGTTTAGGGAAATTATTACAGTCTGGTGTATAACTAGGCAACAAAATTTTCATTCTAGTTTGAAAATTTATTTTGCAATCGTTTGCGTAAACTGTTTGGCCAATTTTCTGCTTGCCAAAGAAGTGCTTTTCTGACAATTTGCAGCACCCTATAAATGCTAATTCTACATCTTGCTATTTTTTTAAATACATGAAATGAAAGAACAGACTTATATCCTTCATTCCCAGTAAAAATTGTGTTTTAAAATCATATGCATTTTAAGATATTAAATGTTGAAAAAGGTTTTTTTTTTCTATTTTCCTATTTTAAGACTCCAGAGACCCCTTAATCACCAAATGTTCCCTGAAAACAAATAAAATAGACATTCCACTGGAAATTTTGTATTATTCCATTTAACATAAAGAAAACCGTAGGGCTTGTCTTCGTACTGAAATTGTGCAAATCTGAAGAATTTTCAAATTTTTGTATTAGCTAAATACAACTTTGTATTAAAAATATAAAAATGCTTTAAATACAAATTTTTCTTACGTTCAGGGTAATTATTATAGTCTGAAGTATAAGTAGTCAACAAATTTTTCATTCTAGCTGTAAAATTTATTTTGTAATCCTGCGCGTAAGCTGTTATACCGATTTTGTGCTCGTCAAATATTTGAGAATTTGGAGCCCCCTATAAATGCTAATTCTGCATTTTGCATTTTTTTAAATTCATGAAATAAAAGAAAATATATATATCTTTCATCACAATTAATAATGTGTTTTAAAATGTTATACATTTTACGATTTTAATTGTTGAAAATGGTCTTTTTTTCATTTTTTCCAGTTTTAAGAGTCCTGAGACCCCTTAAGTAAGTCTAGATAAAAACGCAAATGAATGTTATTTATATTACTTAAAATATCCCTCTTTTTATATTTTCTTTGTTCGGCTATAAAATAATACGATTTCTCACTTGTATTATTCTTAAAAGATGAAAGAAAAGATTCCCACAACTGAGATTAGTAATATGAGTGAGATATCATTTTAATATATCAATTTAATTTCATGCATACATTATTAGGTACTGAATCCGTTATTTTATTTTATGATAACAACAATAGTTGCTTGTAATAGCGAATTATGAAAAACACGGAAAACAACAATAACGAATCACAGAGAAAGAAAAATCTCTTATGAAACGTATAGAAATATAGTAGGAGTTTTTGCATGATTTTGAATAATTTTAAAGAATTTCTGCTCGACTCCAACTATTTTTTTTTCAGTCGAGATTTCATGAGATCCCCTTCGGACTGGAAAAAAAAGGTTTTGAATCATTTTTATACAATGTTACAAAATTCGTTGATAGCAGAGAACAAGAAAAAATATTGTCGAAATCTACATTTCGAAAATCAGAATTTGAAAATGCCTTTTTTAAAAATTGATACTTTTCAATTTATTTATTTTTTAATCTTATTTGCTGTTCTTTTGAAATTGAATATGTAGAAATTCTTTTATTGTAAACGTGTAGGATTCTCTCAAAAAATATGAAAATTCCTGAAATGTTGAAATATTTATAGAATCCCATTGCTTTTGCTTCTCATGATTTATAATACAAGAAACATAAAAGAAATAATAAAAAAAGATGACGTCACCCTTCTTACAATGTGCTATGTGACTGGCATTGATTAGCTTCCGAAAATTTGACTATCTGAAGGCAGGGAAGCAAATTTGCATTTTCATTCGATTTGAAGACTTTAAAATGTTTTTCATAGAACAAATATTTTTTACACAGCATTCGTATGTTTAACTTTCTGGAAAATTCTTTCTCAAATTAATGTTCAATTTTTTCGTAATTTTTTTTAAAGTTTGGATGTTAGTAGAAAGCGAAATTCTGCGCAAATATACCCATCTAGCTAAATCTAGCCGAGTAGCTAAATTTAAACTTTGGCAATGATTGGCCTTTTTTCTGTCGAAAACTCTTATCTTCTATCAATGTGTATGAAGGAGAAAGAATTTTTAAGAAATATGTGAACCTTGTGTTAGCAAACCTGGTCGTGTGGTATGTAACAGGCTACTTGACTCCTCGAAGACACACGTTTGCTAAAGTTAATCCTATGGGAGACATTGCTTTAAATATAATTGCATTTAAATATTTTTGAATGACTTAATTTTTTTGGATTGGATAGCTGATGTTGATCTCTACAAAGCCCGTTTTGTACTTTTTCGATTATTTATAGGTTTTTTTTATTAGGATACTGTCAATTTCGGAGAAGTTTTTTTATGTAAAAACAGCTTCACAAGCCCTGCAAACCCTGCAAACGAAATCAAAAAATTGGATAAGTGTGATCATAGATCGCACAGAGGGTTTCGTTTGTTTAATATTCCTTTCAAAACACTTTATCCTTTTGCAAAATCTGTTAGTTCCACATTTCGCAACAAGGGGGCATACTCTATTCTAAACAAACGTCTATCCGAACGAAACTCCGTTTTACAAACTACCCATACATATATTAATCGAGGGGATCTGGCCGATAGCACCAAGGTAGGTAGACGCCCCCTGGCGGTAAAAATTGGAACTAAAATATTTACGGCTATGGAGCATGTGTATAATATGAAAGAGTGGTCAAAGGTGTGTCGGCAAAAGTTAGAAAAGTCCACCCTCGGTGACAAGTGTGGAGGTTAGAAAAAATGATAAAAATACAGAAGTTAGAGCCCGGAGGGGTAAATAGTATAAGACTTTTTGAAAATTTTATGATTTTTTGTATGATCGCAAGCGCTCTTTTATAAGTATGCAAAATTTCACATCTCCAAATTAATTAGGGGTTGAGTTAGAAAAATTGCTTAAAATATACAAGTTAGACCCAGAGGGGTAAATATGAGACTCTTTCAAAATTTTATAATTGCCGTTTGTTATGAGGTGTTCAGCTATAAGAATACAAAATTTCAAGTCTCCAACGAATATGGTTTCTGAGAATATTCTGAGAACAGACAGACAGAGGAGTGAGACGAATAGGGTTTCGTCAGTTGAACGAAACCCTAAAAAGTTAAAAAAAACGGACTTTGTAAAGAAAGACCTCAGCTTTCCAATGCAAAGAAAAAATCCTTTTAAAATATTGAAATGCAAACGTGATATTTCAAAAAATGTCTGCCATAGGATTAAGTTTTCGCGTTAAGGAAGTAGCCCTTTAAACAACGGTTTTGTACGATTGGAAGTTCTCTTATGCACGGAAATGTGTTAGCGGTGAGTTTGGTATGCGTATAGCCCGTTTATAGAAGTTTGGTGGTAATTAATCATATACTGAGCTTGTGATTGTATTAATGCGAATTCAGGTAAATTTATCAAACGTTAAGGAAATTAACGCAGACATAAATTGAGACTTCAGCTACGCGACGCCATGGCAACTGCTTGATCGAGGTATGTAACTTAAGGGGGCAAGTCAATCAGCTTCGGAATTCTCCTCCGTAATGTTAAGTTTATGGACTTTTGATGCATTCGTATATTTAAAATATCTTCTCGGAAAATTCATATTAGGTAGCTTTCTTTACAAAAAGCTACCTATTGCAGCCGTTCGGAGGAAAACGATTTCAAAAAATTTTGGTATATTTTCATCGATCATGACCCCCAGACACCGAAACCACCCTCCGTTCAAAATTGATATATATATATATATATATATATATATATCAATATATATATATATCTGACCTATGTCACACTGTAACTCTCGTATTTATGAACCGATTTGGATGTAATTCGGTGTGTCCATAGTACATACCAATGTCTCGACCGAGTTCGTTGGCCAGCTTCATCCGCCATTTTGTTTCAAAATGGCGGCCATTTAAAATTTTTTAAAAACTTTTAAATTTGAAATGTGGTACCAAAAAATTGAAAATAGAAACATATTTTTTTCTTATGTATTTGACCTTTATACAAAGACTCCGTAGCAGTTTTTGTTTCGTCTATATCTTAAAAAATGGCTGAGTTATAGCATTTTGAATTTCTAGCGAAGCTGACATTTTGAAACGTCCTGAATTTTGTCACGCGATAAAAGGCGTATTTATGAACCGATTTGGATGTAACTTCGTTTATACATAGTACAGACCAATGTCTCGACCGAGTTCGTTGGCCAGCTTCATCCGCCTTTTTGTTTAAAAATGGCGGCCATTTAAAATTTTAAGAAAAATTTAAATATGAAATGTGGTACCAAAAAACTGAAAATTGAAAAAATGTTTTTTTCTTATGTGTTTGACCTTGATAAAAAGATTCGGGAGCAGTTTTTGTTTCGTTTATATCTTAAAAAATGGTTGAGTTATAGCATTTTGAATTTCTAGCGTGGCTGACATTTTGAAACGCCCTGATTTTTGCCAAGTGATAACAGACGTATTTATGAACCGATTTGGATGTACCTTGGTGTGTACATACTACATACAAATAACTCAACCTAGTTCGTTGGAAAGCTTCATCCGCCATCTTGTTTCAAAATGGCGGCCATTTAAAAAAATTATAAAAAAATTAAATTTAAAATGAGATACCAAAAAATTAGAAAATGAAAAAGATTTTTTTCGTATGTGTTTGACCTTAATACAAAGATTCCGGAACAGGTTTTGTTTCATCTATATCTAAAAAAATGGCTGAGTTATAACATTTTGAATTTCTATTGTGGCTGACATTTTAAAACGACCTGATTTTTGTCACGCGATGACAGGCGTATTTATGAACCGATTTGATTGTAACTTGGTCTGTACATAGTACATACCAATGTCTCGACCGAGTTCGTTGGTCAGCTTCATTCGCCATCTTGTTTCAAAAGGGTTGCCATTTTTAAAAAAAATGTAATTTAAAATTTAAAATGAGGTATTAAAAAATTGGAAAATCAAAAAGATTTTTTTGTGTGTGTTTGGCCTTGATGCAAAGATTTTGGAGCAGTTTTTGTTTCTGAAAATTTCTTCTTTTGTTTATATCTTAAAAAGTGGGTGAATTATAGCACTTTGAATTTCTATCATGGCTAACACATTGAAACGATCTTGTATTTGTCCCGCGATACCACACGTATTCGCCTATTTCGATGGAAGAAGGCATGTGGATAGTATACATCAATATCTCGACCAAGTTCGCTGGCCAGCTTCATCAGCCATCTTATTTCAAAATGGCGGCCATTAAATTAAAAAAAATTATATTTAAAGTGAGGTGCAAAAAAAAATAGAAATTGAAAAAGGTTTCTTTCTTAAGTATTTGACCTTGATATAAGGATTCAGGAGCATTTTTTGTTTGTCTTTACCTTAAAAAAGGGTCCAGATATAGCAGTTTCAATTTTTAACGTGAGTGACATTTTGAAAAATCTGATTTTTTGCCTCCAGCACTCGTATATATCAACCGATTCCGATGCGAGTGAGCATGTGCAGAGCAATTACTAAATCTCGACCAAGTTCACTGGTTAGCCTCATCCACCATGTTGTCTTAAAATGGCAGGCACTTTAAGAAATCGCCGAATTTAGCAGCCAAATATAAGTTACTTTAAATAAAAACAGCTTGGATAAAGCTGACTAATTTCGCGAAATTCTCATTCATAATGATTTAGCATTGATAAAAATTAAAATTGAATCTCCTACATTCGGTTTCCACTTAATTGAGCTTCGTGTGTTTGAATAATATAAATTGGCTTTATTAAAATAAGGAATATGAAAGCTACCTCTTCCTCCCGGCACTGGCCGGAAGGACTTTTTTTAACATCTTTTTTCTGTGTACTCTTCTTAAAGGCTATCTCTTTTTTTCTTAGTTTTCAAAATATTTCTAAAATCTGTGCTGAATTTAATATTTTATGTGTTAAAAGTGGGCGAACTGTGAGTAAGATTTTAACACTTCCTATAAAATTAAGTCTATACTTTAGAAATATTTTGAGAACTTAGAAAAAAGGAGACATCTTTTAGGAAGTGTACACAGAAAATAGAACTTAAAAATATTAATTTTCCGAGGAGATATTTTAAATGTACGAATGCATCCAAAACCCAAAGACTTTACATTAGTGAGGGAAAATCTTAAGCTGAGTGACCAACCCCCTTAAATGAAAAAAATCGGTTTAACAATGAGATTTAAATCTATTGGTCAGAGATCACAATTCCCCCTTCTTAATTTTAAACCTACGACGTGTAATGCATTCATATTTTTAAAATATCTCCTCAGGAAATTAATATTTTAAACTTTTTTATGCACTGTTCTTAAATAATGTCTCCCTTTTTTTTTACTTTCTTCTATCTTTACAAGAATAAAGTATTGGATTCGTGAAAATTTTCGAATTCCAGTTTTTGACGGATTTACACTCTTTAGGAGTCAGAGATTCCGAAAAACATGTTTTTACAAAATGTCGGTCTGCGAATCTGTCTGTTTGTATGTGGCGCTCTAAGTATTGTGGTGCTCTATCTCAAGAACTAACCCACGGAATTTAATAAAACTTTAGAATCAGTTAGTCCCTCATATAAATTGGAGTTGATTAGTTTTTGGTGTAAATCGCCCAACAGGCGGCGCTGCTATGCTGAGCGGAAATGCTGCATTTTTTCTCGATTTCCGCAAAAGCTATCTCTCAAGAACTAATGCACGGAGTTTCATAAAATTTTAGATTCGGTTAATCATTGATATAGTTTTGTGTTGATTAGTTTTTGATGTAAATCGTCTAACAGGTGGCGCTGCTATGCTGCATTTTTCACGATTTCCCCAACAGCTCTATCTCAAGAACTAATGCACGACATTTCATAAAAATTCAGATTCAGTTAGTTTCTAAGACATAATTGGTGCTGATTAATTTTTGGTGTAAATCGTCCAACAGGTGGCATTGCTATGCAGAATTTTTCACGATTTAAACGATTTTAGCGGTTGTCATATCTCAAGAACTAATGCACGGAATTTTATATCTTTAGAATCTTCATGAGGAGCATAGATTGTCATTTAATTTTGGAAGGGTGATAGCGAATTTTGAAGTATTAACATGTATGAGATTGAAGAAAGTTTTGGGATTGCCAAATTCGACTTGATTTAGTTGTCAAAATATTTCTAAAATACATACTTAATTTATAATTTTATGTATCAAAATTACAGCAAAACTAAATAAGATTTTAATATTTCAAATAAAATTAGATATATATTTTACAAATATTTTAACAACTAACAAAAAAGAAAAAAATAGAAAGATATCCTTTAAGAATTGTACACATAAAAAAGAAGGTAAAAATATTAATCTCCTGAATAGATATTTTAAAAATACGAATGCATTTCACGCTTATAGGTGAAATAGTGTGTGGAATTTGGGATTTTACTGATCAAAAGCCTATCACGTTCCTAATCACGTAAGTTCTAATACGCCACACCACGCTAATTTAGATCTAAACGATGGTATTAACAAATACGTTGTCTTTATTTCCTCTTAAAAGACAAATAAGAATAATTGTCAAGTTCTATGTTATCAATCAGCTAAAGTAAAATGACGCAGTAACGAACTGCGCGAAATAACGCTGGATAAATTAAAAAATTTTGTAAATAAAATCATAAGACGAAATACAATATTTCATCTGTTGACGTATAAGAACAAAGTGATGTAATAAAATAAATGGAACTGCAGTTAATATATATTTTTCTCTACATACGTTCAATCCAAGGAAAAACAATGGACTAATCTGAGTTCGTGACTGAAAAAAGTCACGTGATACCGGTATTTTACCCCAAAAATTTCTAACTGATAAGAAGGGAGGCTATTACTACTTTCCTCATGAACTGTTTTACTGGCTGACGGGGATTTACATTACGTGTACGGAGCCGTCCCTTCTTTACACTAAAAGATTTTACCTTGACCACGTCATCATATCGTAGATGGAATATCCTCCATTATTGGCTCTCCCATTTCAAAAGGAAGTGGCATATTTGTGCAAAGGGTACTAGGAAACTATTGCAATATGATGAAACAAGAAGTCGCAGATGGCTGCGTGTTGACGTATGTTCATACTTATACAGCTACACGTAACCACAAGTCTGTTGGCTCAGTTATTCATTAGCTGTGATAGTGTGAAGTTTTTCCAGTGGCGTCCTGGTCACGAAGTAAGATAAGGGCCGTTTTGCGGTATAATTTCTCGCATGGTTTAAACATAGACCAATGCTTAGAAGAAATGATTCTGGCACTTGGTGATGATTGTACACATCTTATGACTATACACAGATGGAACAGAGAATCCCAAAGGGGAGATTTCTCCCTGTAGGACGCTGATAGAGGGGGAAGGCCTTGAATGTCAATTACGGAGGAAAACATTACTGCTAAGTGGTTCAATGAACAATGCCTACCTAAACTCATTGAATCTTTGGAGAACCTGTGACCAAATTCAAGAATGAACACCTGGTTCTTCCATCATGACAAAGCTCCAGCTCACGGGGCCATAGCCTTTACTGAAAAGTTGCCCACTACAGGACCAAAACTTCTTGAACACACACCTTAAAGTCCAGATCTTGCCCCCTGTGACTTCGCACTGTTCCCGCAAGTGGAAATGAAGGTGAAAGGGATTTGTTTTTTCAGTAATGAGGCACATTTGAGGGCTTGGGAAAATCAATGGGCCTTACTCCCTAGTGAAACTTGGCAGAGTTGGTTTAAGGACTGGTTTCGGGGGATGGAGAACTCTATTGCTTGTAACGGAAATTACTTTGAAAAAGTTTGATAAATAAATCCGTATTACAATACTTTCCTAGTACCCTTTGTATAAATGAATAGCAATTACTTATTAAAATATTCTCTGATGGGAAATGCAAGCCGAAAGTACTAAAAGTTTTTTAAAAAAAATGTATTATTTTTAATGTGTAACTTTTTTATTAATTTAGTCGCCTTTTAACCCTTTATCTACTGCATTATGATCTACTGCAAATATTTTCATGTATTTTTTTCAGTTACTACAATGCAAATTAAAGGATATACACATAAAAACACTCACCTGTGAGAAATTTAATTCGTTAGAGGTAATTAATTAGAGTGGTACTCTATTAATACACTATGCCTAAAATATTCTCGTAACAGAAAATTCACATGGTATTTCAAATAAAGTTTAAACTCTTAAAAATGCTAAATAAAAAGAAGACACTCACAAGTTAACAATATAAAACTATTAAATTGATATAGTTTTATTTTACACATGAAAAGTGAATAAAAATTTTAATTTGATGGCATTAATATATATATATATATATATATATATATATATATATATATATATATATATATATATATTGGATTTCGATCTTGTTAGAAGTTCTTTAGTTATGCGACGCCTATATTCCAGGGACAACATGTTCTCTCGCATCTCCACATATGCAATATATGAATTTACATATGTCATTTCTAGCATAGCAAAAAAGAGCTAGTGCCACAACATTCTCGATTTCCTATAAAAATAATAATGAAACAGAAAAGAAATAGCAGGAAAAATCATTACTATACTACAATTTAGTAGTTACATTATAAAGCAGATAAAAACGATGGATAACTACACAGATGAAATGTAAGCAAGAAGTTTTTCTCCAACACCCAGTGTACTGGCGGTACTTACCACCGAATAATTAACAGTTACATCAAATACATACACCGTTCACCTAAAATACATAGTTAAATTGTATTCTAAGATCATAGCGAACACGTAACAAAAATTCAACACTTATCTTATATCCTTTACTGTGTTTGCAGTAATAAAAAAACAAGCGTGACAATCTATACAAAATGTCAGCACAAAGCACATCGACTATTTCAAAGATACTCTCCTTCTCCGCTAAAATAACAAACCTAGAACTACTGCTGCCATGCATTCTGATAAAGTGGATTTAAAAGAGTGTTTTTGCAAAGTACCATTAGAATATTTGTAATATCCACTTTGGGTGAAAATTTAAAGTGAGTGGTACTTATAAGTACCGTCAGTAGATAAAGGGTTAAGTGAAACAGTGAGCTTTTTAATGTTCATGTATTTCATGTATGTTGTGTATTTTATGATTAAAATTTTGGGTTTGATATTGCTTAATCTTTGAGAAAAAGAAAACAATTTTTGCTTGTTCTTCTGAAAATTTTTTAAGAAAATATAAATTATCAAAATACAAAATTCCATAATCAAAGTCCAATCATGAAAAGGTTTTATTCTAAACCAGTTATAGCATTTGTCACTTTACGTGCATTTAATGCATTTGTTAGAACGTCCGTGCTGAAAATATACTTTACACGAATAGACTTGCACCAACCGCGGTCTTAGAGATAGTAATAATCCGAAAGATTTGTATTCGAATATTTCGAACAATTATAAAAAGTTACAATTTTCATTTTAAATCGACAAATTATGAATGTGTATTTTCAAAAGACAAAGTGCTTGGAGTTTTCATTTGAAATTAAAAGCACCTGAGTAAATTTCAACTTCAGAATAAATTTCTTGATGCTATCTTATTATTTAATAGTAGTATTAGCGTCTTCCAATAGAGTTTATTACTTATGCAAAATTATTTTAAAAAACAAAATGTAAATATGAAAATAAATATGAAAGTAAATATGAAAACAAATTTGAAATATGCCAGGCATTATTACAAGCCAAGCCAATGCTAAGCGCGTAACACCCATCGAAATTGAACAAGGAACATAAAAAGAATTTTTTAAACAAAAGAACAGTCCGAAAAAGTCAATTTCGAAACTCTGGTGGACCCAGCAACAGCAGGGTCATACCAGTGTTTGGAGGATCGGAAGCTCAATGCTACCTCAAGATTAGTGTGCACAATCAAATTTTAAAATAAAAGCATTTTAGAAAATTCTATTAAATTTTATAGATTTTTCTTGTAAAGTAATTTTGCGTATTTTTTTTTTTTTTTCAAAAAAATAACATAAAATAAACAATGTATAATATTAACTTTGGAATTTTGTGCTAAAATTTTTTTAACATGGCTGTGCTTTGTACGAAGAAATTTTACTCTAAGCAACGGTAATAATATTATTTACTCTTTTTAATGTGGCCCGCGGCTTTCTATATAACGCTTAATTTGGCCCGTGGCTTTGTATACAATATTTAATTTGGCCCGCGGCAGTAAATGAGTTTGACATGCCTGTTCTAAACCATTCCATTTTCCCCTTATGACGTCGTATGCAGCAAACAGTGCTGATGTTAGAAAATAATTAATTAATTACAGACACTTTTAAAACTTATTTATTATTTTAGAGATATACAATATGTATTAAAGAATTTAGAAATGCCTCTTAAAAGTAAATCTATAAAGTTTTTTATTCTTTTATATATTTTTTTCTTTTGCTCTTCTTCTAAAATTGAATATGTGTTTCTTGTATTATAAATGCATAAGACGCTCTCAAAATATAAGGTACCTGTACCCAATATGGACACAATAAGGAAATTGATTTTTTTCACCCCCGTGTACACGTCATAGGTCTCCAAAAATATATGACCACCATCTCTGGACTGTTAACTATCATTATTAAAATTAGCAACCTTGTTATTATTCTGGTTTAATTTTAATGGTTGGTTGTATAGGGTTTTATGGCGCAAAATCCCTTAGGGGACATGCTGCACCAACTAATTTTAATGATAAAAACAAAAAATGTTTACAAGTGTCCATATAAGGAACCACCTGTCCCTATTATGGACATGCATGTCCATATTAGGGACAGGTGGCTCCTTATTGACCATACACAGGGTGTATGGAAGAGCCACTCTTTCAAGGGATATTAGAGGAGAGGGAATAAAAGAAATATATCTTAAAGTATTGCGGGGGAGGAGAGGGGCACTGTAAATATTTTCAGAACATGCACTTTAGAAGGGGGGGGGGGGTGTCATTTTCAGTTGTGTCTCTTCGAAGACCCATGCAAAGCACCTCAGTTACTACAAAATATTATGAAATAATATAGTTGGTTTTGCTTAGCTTTATTGCATCTGTCTGCAGAATTTACATCTTTTATTACTCAGTCCTCACAGGATGGACAAATAAAAACTTCTTCATCATGGGCGGTAAGTCCCACACAGTTCTCATGGACATATCTGACGCATGTGATGCATAGCCGCATGTCTGCAACAGCATCAATACTGCATAAGAAGCAGTACCAGCTGTCGTTTGTTGAGGAAGTCATACCACTGGTACCTACGATTTCGCCAACAGATACCATATTGAGGGGAGGCTTCTTTTGATTTTTCTGCAAGGGCTTTTTGGAGGAGGTTTCTTGGAGAATACAGCAAGTGAATATGAAGATTCACTTGCAGTATTTCCAATGTGGACATAAGGTGTCCATATTGGGAATCCGGCATAGTTTTAATAAATCTTGTAATAAATAAACAAAGAAAACATTTTAAAGCAATATATGCAATAGCAATGGAAAATATGTTTTATCAGCTTTCTAAAACACTCCACTTTTCAATATTTAAAGTAATTTTACCATATCTAATGAGAATTTAAATTTACCTGTAATTACGATCAGCACACTACGAAACAACAAGTTTCCTTCCAAATGGCGAACAGCGCGCTTTTTTGCACTTTGCAGGCTTAATTATCTTTTCAACTGCTTTTCTTCACTGTCATGTAGCGCCATCTCTGGATCAAAATTGTTACTTTTAAAGATATTAGGAGTGTCCATATTGAGGGCACTGTCCATATTGGGTACAAGTACCTTATGAATTTTTTGGAGACGTTGAAATGTTTATGCAACAGCATAGCTCTTCTTTTTCATGATAAAGATTGCAAGAGACAAAAAATAAAAATAAAAAGTGGAAAATGGTATGCGGTCATTTTTTATGCTTTCTGTAACGTGACCGGTGCTGATTGACTTCTAAGAATTTGACTATCTAAAGATAGTTAATGAAATAGAATTTTCTTTTCAAGTTTCGAGTAAAGAATATTTTTATATATCGTGTGTATTTTTAAGCATTTAGAAAGATTTTTTTAAAGAATATTTAACAAGAAGGGATGACCGAGCTATGTTCGGTCAAAATTAGCTTTATGTTTAACTCGATAGAATACTCTCATTCTCTCTGTATTATTGCTATTAAACATGTTATATTACAACAGTATTACTTACAAAAACAATCAATATGAAAACTACGTAGTACATGCTTCTAAATTTTATACTATTTACACACTTACAACGAAAGGACATCAATCCAAATTACATTTTTAGCTCAACTTTGATTGGTTTAACCATGTACCTCGAGTTCTATTAAGAATTTCTAAATAGTTCTTTCTACTTCTGAATATCTATTTTTTCGACAAAAATAGCCACATTTAGCAACATTCTTGCATTTGACGCTGAGTATGTGTTTTGGCATTCGTAATCTTGAAAGTCGATTTTTCAGCCAAATGTTGCCAATATTTCGCCAACTTCGGGGTTTCATGACGCAGACCCGTAGTGGGCCAAAATGACGCACTAATAAAATCTGCCCGAACATGTGACTCAGTTCAATGGTCAGGTAATCAAAAACGGTACGATACAAAATTTAGTCAAAATCATTTAAGCCGTTTAATAGAAATTAGCTTGACCCGTAGTGATTCCAAAATGATCCACTAATCTAACTTTCTCGAACATGTGACACAGCCGCGTGGTCTTCTCGATCCCGAAAACGATAAAATACAAATTTTAATCGAAATCGTTAGAGCCGTTTTCTAGATAAAATTAGCTTGGCCAGTAGAGACCCAAAAAAGACGCATTAATCGAAATTTCTCAAACATGTGACCTAGCTCAATGGCTTGTACCCGGAAATGGCATAATACAATTTTTTGTCAAAATTGTTTGAGACGTTTTTTAGATACAATTAGCTTGACCCTGACCCACTGTGAGTCAAAATCACACACTAGTGGACTAAGCTCTTGAACATGCGACCTAACCCAATGCTCTTCTTGAGCTCGAAAATGATAGAACACAAAATTTTGTCAAAATCGTTAGAGCCGTTTTTATATAAAATTAACTTGACCCCAAAATGACCCATTAATCTAATTTTCTTGAACATGTGACCCAGCTCGGTGGTCTTCTCAAGACCGAAAGCGATCTAATACAAAATTCAGTCAAAATCGTTACAGCGTTTTTTAGATAAAATTAGCTTGAACCATAGTGAACCAAATATGACCCACTAATCAAAATATTTCGACCAGGTGACCCAGCCCAACAGTCTTCCTGTGCCCAAAGACGGTTGGATATAAAATTTAGTTAAAATCGTTTGAGCCGTTTTTAAGATATAATTAACTTGACCCTGACTGATTATGACCCAAAATGACCCACTAATCATATTTTCTCGATTATGCGACATAATCCAATGGTCTTCTCGATCCCAAAAACGATAGAATGCAAAATTTAATCTAAATCTTTAGAGCCGTATTCTAGACAAAATTATCTTGATCAGTATTGACCCAAATATGACCCACTAATCGAAATTTCTCGAACATGTGATCTACCACAATAGTTTCCTCGTGTCCATAAACGATTGGATATAAAATTTAATTAAAATCGTTTGAGTCGTTTTTCAGATATAATTAGCTTGACCCTCACCTATTATAACCCAAAATGACCCACTAAACGAATTTTCTCAAACATGTGACCTAGCCCCATGTTTTTCTCGTGCCCGAAAATGGTAAAATACAAAATTTAGTCTAAATCGTTACAGCCGTTTTTAAGATAAAATTAGCTTGAACTACAGTGACCTAAAAATGACCCACTAATCGAATTTTCTCGAACATGTGACTTAGCCCAATAGGCTTCTCGTGCCCAAAAACGGCTGAATACGAAATTTAGTCAAAATCGTTAGAGCCGTTTTTTAGATAAAATGGGCTTGACCGGTAGTGACCCAAATATGACCCACTAATCGAAATTTCTCGAACGTGTGACCTAGCCCAATAGGCTTCTCGTGCCCAAGAACGGTTTGATATAAAATTTAATTAAAATCGTTTGAGCGATTTTTACCGACTTCAAAAAGGAGGAGGTTATCAATTCGACGCGTATGTATGTTTTTTTTTTTTTATGTATGTTCACCGATTGCTCCGGAACTTTTTGTCCGATTTATCTGATTTTTGTTTTAATTGAAAGAGGATACTCTCGAATTGGTACCACTTCCGTTTCATTGAAATTGGTTGAGTAGTTTTTTAGTAATTCAACAAAAACCAATAAAATGAAGGATTTCACCCAAATTATCTTTCATTGTTGTAACCGGTTTCTCAATAAGCATAAAACTATGTATTCATATACGTTAGCGCCAAGTTGTCGCAAAACTTGGCGCAGTTACGTTAATTATCGCCAAATTTGGCGACCAAAATAAGTCGCCATAAATGAAGCCAATTTGGCTGTAACTGACTAATTTGGCGATATTCCCATTCAAATTCAGTAATGGATCTTCCCCAATCTGTTTCTTCGCATTTTCTAATCGACAGTCATATTTAAAATTCTCAATTGGCAATCGCATTCAAAATAGTAATTTAATATACATTAATTAAATATACACCATTATTTCAAACGCTAAATAATACAGAAGCAAACTAACTTAATACAAAACAATAATTTAGTATACAATAGTTTAGTTTAATTAAACACATAACATCAGACTGGCGGCACATAATATATATATATATATATATATATATATATATAATATTGGTATTTCTTAGTTATCCCGTCGACCAAATTACTGTCGCCATATTGTAAGATTAAATGCCAATAATGGTTTGCCATTAATTAATTAATTGTAAGATTAAATGCCAATAATGGCCAATAAAATCATTAATTCGACGTTTTATTTGTATTTTTATTAATGTTTTACTAACTTATTTGTTCTTTCGTTATTTAAAATAAAAATTATGTCAATTTGTATAATTTGGCGAAATTGATCGACGGGATAACTAAGAAGTATCATAATATTATATACATACATATATTATATTATATTAAACAGTTATATGTATGAATGCTTTTTGATTGCCTTTAATATTTCCACTAGATAACATTAATGATAACTTTCCTGTATAGGGGCCTTGGAGAGAAAATGAAAATTTCACGCATATTTTCTGACAACCTATTAACTGTCTTGGTACTACTTAGTTATCCCGTCGACCAAATTCGCCAGATTATATAAATCGCCAAACCACTCGCCAAATTATACTATTTTTACTATATTAATTTTTATTTTAAATAACGAAAGAACAAATAAATTAGTATAACATTAATAAAAATACAAATAAAACGTCGAAACAAAAATCACTTGATGACGTAAACACATGTATCTTGCTTAAAGTCAAGTGAATGTGACATTTACGGTCAACCATTATTGGCATTTAATCTTATAGTTTGGCGATAGATTTTTGGTCGACGGGATAACTAGGTAGTACCACTATCTCATATACACAAGCAAGTTTTTCAATATTTATAAATTTATTTATTGTAAACAACCATTTGTCTACTTTTATATACAAACAGAAGTTGAGCCAAGATCCCTATGTTGTTAAAGTACAAGATAAACAACATAGAAAGATATAAAAGGAATTACTCTAATTAGTATTCACAGTTAAGGCTAGCGTGAAACAAAAAAAAAATCAGCAGCAATTGGTTTAATGTAAATGTGGGTATCATAAAATATTTAATTCGCAAAACGCTTCAATGCACGAAATCATATTAGCTCAGAAACAACAATTGGCAGTGGACGCAATAACGGTAGATTACTTAATAGTTTTAAAATCTCCACTGCCCAACGTATTGCAAATGATGATGCAATAAGAAGCATAAATGCCTAAGTGAGTTAAGCTGATTTTTTCAAGAAAGATTACAAATAAAAATAAACAAAATGCCGTCATGATGCAATGAGTTCTCAATTTCTCTATCAGAATCTTTAGATTTGGCAAAGATTAAGCAAATGATTTAAATTATGAATAAAAGTACCATGCTGAAATGCTTAGCATACATTTAAGCACATTGGCATTACGTATACATTATACATTACATATTGGCACTTGCATATAAGAAAACATTAATGCCACCAAAAAATAAATTGTTTTTTAAATTCTTGAAACATCAAATCAATTATATATAAATTCTCTTTTCACACCATAAAAATTTCATCAATGACCAGCCATTTGAGAGAACGCCATTCAAGACTTTCCCCCTGTAGTCTTTTCACGATCATTTTTTGATAAGTTATTCGGTTGTCATGTACCCTAATGGCTCCTGGTGCATGTAAACTCCGTCGATAGGTGCGAAGACCTCGAATTTACCTACGAATTATACCTCTGAGGTGCCTTGCCAGATGAAGGTCTCGTCATCTGATTAAGCTTCTAAATTACGAGATCAACATGAGTAGCAATGCGCAGGTGCTAAACAACAAGATATAAATGTTAAGTAACTGGCATAAAAAGTTCATAATTAAGAAATAGGCACTGCCGATTGTAAAACGATCTAGGCGTTCATCAGGTTTATTGCCACTACGTGGCGATTAGGTGGTCTCCTACGCCGAGGCCACGCAGTGGCGTGGCGTCCGGTCATCGCTGGATGCGGCGATGACCAAGCAATATTTTAAAACTCTTAATAAGCTTTTAAAACTCTACGATCCAGTTTTAGCAGAACATTTGGAGTTCATGTATAAGTGAAGGTAAGATTTAAAGTTTCTTTTTTGAACATTCAACCATTGAATTTTAGAGTTAATAATTTTTCACCACAAACTTAAATAATTGCGATGACCACCGAAAATTTTCACGCCACGCCACTGGATGCCAGGTATCAAACCTGTTCATCTAGGGCAACCCGGAAGATAAGGGCCTGGTCATCTGTTAGAAAGTATGAAAAATAAGTCATTGGGTCTCTCTTCTCTATTTCACAGAGCATTTTTAGTAAGCCGAAGAACTTTTATTGTCAGTTTCCAAAGTTCGATATTTTTTCATGCGATCAGCATCTCTTGTCGTTCTACCCATGTCCAAATAGAGAAACAAAAATATTTAATTAAAAAATAAAGCTATTAAATCTGAAGAAGAATAAATGTAATATATATATAAAGAATTTTCACAAAAAACCTGTGTTATTAATGTACACACAAATCTGGACAAAAGTACTTACTTATCAAAATAACATCTTTAAAAGTTTCTTTAAAAGTCCGTAATTTCCTCCAAAAGAATCATGCAAAAATCGTAACTCAAAAACTAAAAAGTGAAAAATAAACTTTTTTACCAAAAATAAAACCGACTTCAAAAACTACTACAAAGTAAAAAATAATTTTTTTACATAATAGTTAATAAGAAATTAAATTAAGAGCATTGTATTTACCATGCGCATTATTATATTTATGTACATTAATTTGACTTTTTGGAGTCGGTGCCAGCCAAGCCAAGTTCAAAATTAAAATTGTTTATCCAATACAAATCGTAACAAGATTCAGCAAAACTGTTTAGGAAAAAAAATCCATTCTCAATCAACCCTGACACCATCCTGCATTTCAAAATCTGTGTTTGGCTACGATTTTTTTTACATAATAGCCTGTATAAACGCATTAATTTTACAATAATCCTTAATTTAGCACACATAATTACAACTAATCTCACTTGAAAATACACGTTTATAAAATCAGATGAAATGTTTCAAAAATGGTAAAATTCAAATTTTTTAACTAAATAAAAAATCGTAAAAAAACTCGTAGATATTTGGATATGTGTCTGTTGGATAATTATACTTCACTTCGTTTGGCTGGCACCGACTCCAAAAAATCAAATTAATGCACATAAATATAATAATACGCATGGTAAATACAATGCTCTTAATTTAATTTCTTATTAACTATTATGTAAAAAAATTATTTTTTACTTTGTAGTAGTTTTTGAAGTCGGTTTTATTTTTGGTAAAAAAGTTTATTATTATTTAGATATAATTAGCTTGACCCTGACCCATTATGACTCAAAATGACCCACTAAACGAATGTTCTCAAACATGTGACCTAGCCCAATGGTTTTCTCGTGCAGAAAATGGTAAAACACAAAATTTAGTCAAAATCGTTAGAGCCGTTTTTAAGATAAAATTTACATACACATACAATTTTTGCTCGCATTATAGTATAAGAGAATGGTTTACATAATGTTCTGTGAGCGATAAATTATCATTATTTTTAAGCATGTAGAAAATCTTTTATTTAAAAAAGAATTGATAAAAATCCCTGCCGGCACGGCCTACAGGCGCAGGTAGTTTTCGAAGTTAAGTATTAATTTCAAGAACAATAACTAAATTATAATTAGAGATAAACCCAGTTTAATAATTCTATCTGACCGTTTTTGACGAGTTTTTAATATTATTTTTACATAAGAGCTGGTTTTATCAGAATCATGTTAGGGCGGTATTTAAAAAAAATATTTTTCCATGCTCAACAACTCGAAATTTTCTGACACATTTTCAGATTCATTTTTTAAAGGAAAAACATGAAACTTGCTGACGTTATTTTTCAAGAGATTTATAAGCGGCCTGTGTTTTAATTTTTCGTACAATTAATTAAAACTTGATTAATAAACATTTATTTTCCCAGTAGAACAATAGTTTTAGTTTCCAACACAATCGCTTCGGGAAATTCGTTTAAAAATGCCTAATTTGACATCATTTTTTGAAATATATTCTGCCTCTATCAAAAAATAGACAATTACGGTACATTATATAGTTTCTGAATAAGAGAACCTACCAATTGAATGCGTTTGAAAGCAAAAATGAATTTAAAATTGAGTAAGAAAATAAGCAGTTTGGATTAGAGTACACCCTTAATACGATGATTTTTCCTTCAACTGCTATGAATTTTTAAATTGTTTTTGCTGTAAGAATATGTCCTACCAAAAACACGTCAATACAAAAATTGAAGATAATATTAAGAAGATATAAAATAAATTCATGCGGATTTGATATCTTGTGAATTGACGAAGTTACAGATTTTTTTCTTCTTCAATCCCCCCCCCCCCTCCCCTTTTTTTTGTTTTTAATTTTTTTTCTTTTTTTAACGGTACGAATTGGTCCTATCAAAAACTGGTCAATATAAAAGTTGTAGATAATATTAAAAAGATTTATAATAAATTTAATTGGGTTTGATATCTTGAGAATTGACGAGGTTATGAATTTTTTTCTCCCCAAAACCCTATTTTTGCGCCTCGAGCTCATTTTTAATTTTATCAAAATTTGTCATACATAACTTTAAACTGACTCGATTTGTATTTAAGAAGTTATGGCACTTTTTCAGTTTTCACAAAATCCATCCCTATTTCTAACCCCTTTGTCCGATTTTTCCCATTAACGAACTTAACCGAGATTTTATGCCCCTTGATTTTACATATCAGTTTGGAAGAGATTTGTGCAGAATTATGGAAGATATCGTGTCCATAAAAAAAGTTATATAAAATTTTTTACTGGGGATGGTTTTGGATTCTAGGGGTCATGATCGGTGTAGATCTGCAAACCTTTTTCAGAAATTCCAACATAGGGGAGAATGTAATAGGTAGTATTTCATACGAAATTTACCTAATATGGTTTATATATTTTTTTTATGCATGATAAATGACCATTAATTTTAATCCTTTTTGATTCAACGACTCCGATTTGAAATATATTTACTCAGATGTTAGAATACATCACTTTAAGCACATAAAAAATAATAAAGATATTTTGAACAGCAAATTATTGACAAAAAGAAATTTTTTTCTCATCTGCAATAAAATGAAAATTACATACTTCTCAAAAATACTACCAATTTTTCAATACAAAATTGTAAAGTATACATCCATACCATTGTAAAAAATGTATTTTTGGACGTCTCCAGCCTTATATTAATTTTAAAAAATTAAGTTCATTTTAATAACGATACGAAACTGCGAACAATTTATACTAGGTTGAGCAAAAAGTTCTGGGAAATTTGTGAAAGTTACGTTGTTATGCGCAAATTAACAACTAAGCAACAAGGACTATTCTTCAAAGTAATGATCATCATAGTCCACAACTTTCTGCCATCGTTCTGTCAGATTCCGGATTTACTGGAAGTACCATGGCGGCTCCTTGGAATTGAAAAACCCTTGATATGCTTCCTCAATTTCATTAAAGGATTCAAATCGACGGTCCTTGAAAAATTGTTCCACTGAGCGAAAGAGGCCATAATCGGGTGGAGCCACCACGTCTGAACTGTACCACTAGTACTCGTATATACGATACAAATTCTGATAACTATTAGATTAAAAATTTCCCAAAACTTTTTGCTCAGCCTAATATAAAGTGATGTGTTGGGAGAAAGCCGCCATAAATATCAGGTGTTTTCCAAAAATAAAGATTCACCTCAGACAGCAGAAAGAAAAGGTTTTAATAAGTACGATAGCAACATGTATTGTAACCTTGACTATTTTACCTTTCCCTCGCAAGTGCGTTCTGTCATATATTTTCTTCATGGAAAAGGTGACCGTCCAGCGGATATTCACAACGACATTCTTTTCCTTCTATGGGAACATTTTGAATCGTCAAAATGTACACTGCAAATTCTCAAACACAAAAATAAACACATTTTACAACGCTTTTTATCACCAAATTAAGAACACATTAATGTGTTGTTAATTAGAAAACTTCATAAAAAAATATATTATTGTGTTGTGATTGTGCTCTTAATATGTTGCAAAAGTGTTGCTATCTAAAAATGTGTTTTAAAAATAGTGTTGATAATTGTGTTGAAATCGCGTTATAAATAGTGTTGATGAAAATATTTTCTTACAATAGTGTTATGCTGAACAACACTTTGTCACCAAATTACCAACACATTGTAAACATCACACAATTTAGAACACTATAAAACAACACATGTAAAGCACTTTTAAAACACTTTCTGCATGGTACCTTTAAAATAACACACACAGACATTTAAAAACATTATTTATTAAACATTTATAACACAATTTTATAAATGAATGGTTTGAAATGTTTTGAAAATACACTTTCCTCTCTTGTAATTTTTAAGAACACTTTTTTCACGATCTTTTTATTTTCACAACACATTAATAAATTAACAACACAATCGAAAATGATTTTAGTTAGAAGTGTTGATTATTATATTCAGGTAGTGTTGCAAAAGTGTTTCACGAATTTGCAGTACAACGAAATGGTTTCGTTCTTTCTTTGGAGGTAAGACGAATGTTCATAAAGAACCTTGAACAGGTCGGTAACCTTAAAGCACGGAACTTGCACCTAGCAACTTCCACTTATTCCTTTACCTGAAAAAACATTTTGCAGGGCAAAACTTCCACGACGATGATGAGATCAAAATCGAAGTTGAAATGCGGCTCGACAACTGGTGGTAAGCTTCTATGACCGTGAGATTCGAAACTTTGTGTCCAGACTTAACAAATGCTTGGACAATGACAGAAACTATGTCAAAAAACAAGGTATATACCAGTAAGCAGTGTTGAATTCAGGGGGTGGCCTGGGGGGGCATTCCCCCTCGGCGAAATGTGTTGACCCCCCCCGTAAGATTTGAGATTTTGTGATTTCAATGGTCAAAAAATGCAATCCCCCCCCCCACCTCGGACACAGAAATCCTTCCCGGGGACAAGTGTCAGAAGTCAACACTGCCAGTAAGTACATTGTAGTGGACATTTTATGAATTAATTTTTTTTTTGAATGAATATGCGGCATTGTATCTTTACTTCCCCCCTCCCCCTACCTCCACTAAAATCGTTTTTTAAAATCTAATGTAAAAGACTCCTGTACACTGGCTTTTTATTATTTGCAGGGATGATACAAAGAGTTAAGCATGTAGAATTTGTTTTTCCAAAATAATGTTTCATATGGTTTATACTGTTTTCTATGTATGATAAATTAACTGTATTTTAATGAAGGAGCCATATATAAATAAAAATAAATTTAGGGATGATACAAAGAGTTAAGCATGTAGAATTTGTTTTTCCAAAATAATGTTTCATATGGTTTATACTGTTTTCTATGTGTGATAAATTAACTGTATTTTAATGAAGGAACGATATATAAATAAAAATAAATTTAATCAACAAGGACTGGATATTGTTGGCAATGCATTTCTTAGGCATTTTTGCATATTTAGATCTCTTTTTTCTTTTTTAGCAAATTCTTGAAAAATTTTTAGAGCATTTTGTTTGTTTCAAGAAAATTTGTTCCTAGAATTTTCCTCTTAACATCTTTTTAAAACTTTTTATTACATTTTCATAAGTTTTATTAAAAACATAAGCATTGAATATAAAAACTATTCATTAAGTTGTATCGTCTGGTACACGGAAACAGTAATTTATATTATCATTATACTATCATTGGCTACTTTGATACTGATCATTGATCACAAAGGTCTAAAAAATTATATCAACGGCAACCATCCTATGGCTACTTGTATTTCATCCTGTATAAAATGTTACTTCGCAAAGGACCTGGAACTATAAATAATAAAGCAAAATTCTTAAAAAATATTATCTTTATCTACAGTTTCTGAACAATGTAATATCCTAACAAAATAATAAACAACCATCCATAAACCTTTTATAACAGGAGATAATAAACTCATGCATAATCAGCCAAAAGAAAATAAAAAATATAGAGCAAAATTCTACACAACTTAATCTCCAAATTATCATAGAAAAACGTAAATAGCCATTCTACTGGAAACTATAGTTTTTCTTTATTTTAGGTTTAATAAAAAAGCTGAGGAGACGTCTCCATACTGAAATTGTACCAAACTCATGAATTTTTATACGAACACCTAATTTTGACAACACATTTTGCTTTCGGGTAAATACCTTACAATACCAAACGAGAAATTATTCGGTGAAGTAGTTTACGAATATGAAAGTTTAAAGATTGAAATTCCTAATGTTAAATTCATTTGTAAATCCGTACAAAACAGATTGCAATGCTGATACTTCTTTAAACAAAACTCCAAAGCTACTTGGCAAAATCAGCTGTAATGTTGGATTGAAACTTCTCGAAATCGTTTTTTGTTTAAAAAACTCATAGGTGATAATTAATATTTGTTTCGAAAAAAAATTAAATATATTTTTTCGAAATTAGTTTTCGAAAGCAATATGAATTGTAGTTTACGAATATGAAAGTTTAAAGATCGAAATTTCTAATGTTAAATTCATTTGTAATCCGTACAAAACAGATTTCAATGCTAAAAGTTTTCTGAGCATAACTTGAAAGATGCTTGCCATAATTAGCTGTAATTTTGGATTGAAATTTCTCGAAATCGTTTTCAGTTTAAAAAAACTCACAGGTGATAATTTATATTTGTTTCGAAAAAAAAAGTTAAAACATATTTTTTCGAAATTAGTTTTCGAAAACAATATGAATTGTAACGCACAAATATTTTAATAAAAATCTATTTCTTGAAGTTTCAAATATGCGAATAAAAAATTACAGTTCATTCTGTCAGATAGTTTTGTGTTATGATGACAAATATACGCGCATGTAATCAGTTTTGTAACGATTACAAATGAATTTAATAATATAAGCTGCATGCTCTAACCCACGATAATTCCTAAACTAGTTGACTGAATGACTTCCCGATTAGTTCACAAATGTAAAATTTCCTGCTAAAGCTTTATATGATGTCGCAATTAGATGTACTCAAAAACTGTTTTAGACTTTTGTGTAATTTCAATATGAAAACGATTCTTAATTAGTGAACTGGCAACTCTGATCAAAAGAAAGAAAAAACGAAAATCGGCGCATTCGTTCTAAACATACATTAAAAATAAAAATCAAACGAATTGTATAAATTCCTTTGTTGGACGTCGGTTAAAAATCAAATGAAAATAAAATTCCGAAAATATTTTACTTAGTATACGATAATTATTCTTAATTTTCAAGATAATACATACTTTTGTAGAAATCATTGAAATTTCGTACATGATTTGGAATGCTAAACATTAAAAACCTATGTGGCACGTTTTGCGCACAACTCTTTAAAAATTCTTAGCTTCAGTTTTTTTTTCATCCAAAATTCTTTGATTGCTTTTGTGCCTTGCAGACATTTTTAATACCGGACATTTTATAAGAGATTCGCTGAAACGTCTCAGTAATTACAAAAATCCCCGAGGTATTTGAGAAAAATGTTCAATCTCCTGAACTGGGACAAAAGTTTGATAAGTTTTTTTTAAAGTTTCTCAAAAGAATATTCATTAATTACTTTCTCTGTTTTCTCATCGTTAATTTGAAAAAAATATTTTAAAGAGAAGCATTTTAAATCCTGATTTCTTTTTGGGCAGTAAAATATTTAATTGTGTATGTGAAATAAAAAATAATTACTTGTTATTCTTATTAATTTAGAATCTTTTGAAAGAAATTAAAGAAAAATTATTTATAATCATTTCGTAAATGGCTAAATATACCCGGGAAAATATTGCTTTTATTAAAAAGTTAGAATAATAAATGTATTATCGTTTAAAATATGCATTTTACTATACCTCTTATTCGTTATTATTCTTTCCAATTGTTAATAAAAACTGTTTACAATAATTTACATTTTATTTAATTAAGAAGTATTTATTCATTCTAAATCGCACATAATTAAAAAAGATTTACATTTATTAAAGTAAAGTCGACAAGCAATTCAACATTAATGGAATGTAAATTTTAATTGTTAAGAAAACCAATGATATAATTACTTTCAATGTTCCAGTTATTATACATTAACTGTAAAGATATGACGGAAAATGAAATATAAAGATATATACAGCACATATGTAAGAATATGAGTTTTTCTCCCTTGTTCTGCAGTGTTAGATGAAAATAACACATTTTAAAAACGCAATACATTTATGAAAAACTATATGTATAATGAATACATAAAAAATGCAATTTAAGTATGAGTTAAAATTTGGTTACAAAACTTCAGGATATACGATGTTTTTTGTAAAAACTCTTTCATTATTTAAAAACTTTTCAATATCTTTGACATGAATTTTTAACTGCAGTTAGGAGCTTAGCTAGTACAGTACCGTCTAGTGGCGGTTATTTTATTAGTAGCATCGGGGTGAAGATGCGAAGACGTACATATTTGTATATTACACTTTAAATTCTGATCCATAGATTTTGAAAAATTCTTTAAGTGCATGAAAGATTAATGAGTTTCAATGGAAATTTCGGCAAATTAGCCAGCTATCGTTCAGTTAGCTTCTTATATGAAAACTTATTTTTGGCTCTATTTTGCCAAATTGGTCAACATTTGGGGCTATTATGGTAAACTTGCTATTCAACTTGCTTTTCAACAATTGCACATTGTTAAAGCTGGTACCGATTTCTTCATAGGAAGGCTAACATGTCCGCGATAAATAGGGCGGTCCAACCGGAATCGTGAGGGACATACGGAGAGTTGAATTTTATATAAATAGATTCGCTATCTGTGATGCAGTTTTATCTCGTATTTAAACAGTTTGACTACATTGATATTACAAGTTTTTGTTCCAAATCTAACATAATCCATTAAAAATAATTAAATAATAAAATTAATTAATTAATGGAATTAAATATAATATTTTTAGACTAGCTCCAAATTTAAGTGCCTATTTATACACTGGAATCATGCAGTAAAGGAAAACGTTCTCAATAGTTCGTGAAATAAACTAGAACAGAATAACATCAGATATACGTGATATTATACTTATTCAGGTATATGAGAATGAAAAGGATTAAAATTGCTAAAGGTTTTCCTAAAATTCATGGTGAAAAATTAAGGATTAGCATTTTTTTTTCTAGTGAATAATACAGGTTGTTTTCATTCCAAGCCGAACGCGAATTTTAGCTAAGAACTGAAATAATACTGAACATATTTTAGCATTAATTTTCAGCAAAGTAATATTGTTTTGTGTGAAATGTTATAAGATTTATTAAAGTACTGTAATTACACTGTACGCGACACTAATGTGCTGTCAGCTACATTTGAAATATGCATCGTCTATATCCGTGCTATTTGGACACTTAGTTATTTCCAGACAATCATGTGATCTCACCACACAAGAAGTCCTACACTAGTCTCGGAAACTAATGTTAATCCTATGGGGAAGTTATTTTCGAATTTCTCGCTTGGAGTTTAATATTTTTAATGATATGTTTGTATAGGATAGCTGACGATGATCTCTAACGGAGCTAGGTTTTACTTTTTCGAATTTGCGTTGAGATTTAAAAAGAAATCACTTCCACTTTCGGAACAGGTTCGAAAATTGAAACTATCCTAATATAAAAAAACTGTAACCAAAATCGAAAAAGTAAAAATTAGCCCGATTAGCCAAATTAGACCTTAGCTATCCTATAAAAAAGAAAACCATTTAAAATATTAAAATGCAAGCGAGATATTTGAATATAACTTCCCATTAGTTAGACATAACATTAGCGTTCTCGTTTCTTCCCATCTCAGGCTTCTAACATAAAGCACAGTAAGTGTGTTGGAAATAGTGTTACAGTATATTTTTTACTGTTAAATACGGATTTGGAATTTTTGATTGAATAAGAACATTGCGATTTTGTTTTCATATACAAAAAATATTTGTTTTAAAGTTCTCTACATCCTCTTACGATTTGATACATGAATTCGCAATCGCTTCTTATTGAATTCTAAATCAGATTAATGCTTTTTCTGAAGCCTAATGCATCGAAATTAACATAAAAAATAATTAAAAATTGTAACTAAATTGTTATTTTTTTATTCTCTTTCCCCAGGCAACACAATCTTTCAAGATGCAAGTTTTTAAAACTCAATTGCAATCAAAATTTAAATTCAAAATCCTACTTACTGATATAGGAAAAAAGAGTGTGAACTTTATGATTCTAAAGTTTTTTATACATTTATATTTCTTACAAACATCAAAAAAGGCAATCAAAGTTGAAAGTTGTTTTTTTATTTATATTAAAGATGACATTTTTTTATAAATTTGCGTTGGAAATATTGTCATAATTGAATAAATAATTGTTAAATTACCACAAACTTTTCAATTATGTTTCTCCTTTACTCTGAAATACATATTCGTCTTAGAAATTTTCATTGAATAAGTATATTGCGATTTTGGTTTCATATAAAAATAAATTATTTAGTGTTCTCTTCATCCCCTTACAATTTGGTACAGGAATTCGCAATCGCTTTGTAGTGACACATAATCCAGAGTAATGCTTTCCTAGTACATTGGAATTAACATATTTAAAAATAGTAGCAAAAACTACACTGGTGGAGAAAACTTAAGGGCCAAGAAGATATGTACACGTAAATGAGAATCTACATGAGATTGTGGGTCAAGAATTATACAATAGTATTAACAGAAGGTTTCACAGGATTTAATACAAAACTTTTGTTGAAAGGATGCATGCAGGGTATTACCAGAGGTCCTTTTTCTGAAACGTGAATATTGTCCGAAAATATAACTGTACAAAGAAAGCAAAATACAATGGACAATCTTCAGTACCATATCAATAAGGGATGTGACCACCGTGAATGCGAGACAACTTTCAACACTGCGTGGCATACTCGGAACAACGTGATTCAGTAGCTGTTGAGGCAAGTTGCCCCATTCCTCCTTCACTGCTCAGATAAGGGTTTCCTTGTTTGTGGGAGGAAATTGTCGAGCAGCATTACGTCTCCCCAAGGCATTCCATACATTTTCAATGGGATTCAGGTCAAGGAAACGTGCTGACCAGTCTATGCAATGGATATATTCGGCCTCAAGACAGTCTTGTACAGACTGTGAGCGATGACATGGTGCGTTATTGTCCATAAAACGAAACTTTTCGCCGACAGCACGTCGAAAAAGTGGAACATGTGGAAGCAGGACGTCTTCAATGTACTGTCTACCGTTCATGTACCCTTGGTCAAGCACATAGAGATCCGTACAGCTATTAAACATGATGCCTGCACAACCATGATACTCGAGTCGCATATCGATCTCTTTCTAGAATATTTTTGCGACAGAAAGTACTATCAACCTCGCGCAATATCAGTTTACGACTACAATCAGACGATAGACTGAGTCTACTCTCATCTGAGAAGAGCACGGTAGACCAGTCGTCATCAGCCCAATTGCAATGCATACGGCAGTACTGTAAACGGGCGCTGCGTTGGGGTCTCGGAAGTGAGACAGACACAACAGGTCTTCGGCGTATAGTCCACCCTTTTTCAAACGTCTTGCAACAGTTTTTCGCGATATTTTAGTTCCTGCGGCAGCACAAAGATGATTTGCTAATTGACCATCTGTGCTACGTCGGTCCATTTTTGCCGAAATAACAATATAGCAATCTTCTTGGGGCGTCGTACTGCTTGGACGACCTCCTCCCGCGCGTCTAGTATATATTCCACTCTTTTGGAATGCAGCCCATAGCCTAGAAACAATACTGTGCGCGATGTTAAATTCACGGGCAACATCTCTCATTATGCGTACTTCTTCCAACTTTCCGATTATTCTACCACAAGTAATATCATCTAAATGATGCCTCGAAGACATATTCAAAATTTCGAAGTTCAAGCTTCAATCCATCTTCTTCAATTTTTACATCTAATAACAACTCAGAGCACCCGCCGATTGCCTAAAATTCCTTATCTCTGCTGTCACGTGATCGACAAAAGCGGAAGTACAAAATTTGCATAAGTTTCATTAAGCAGAGTACATCCCACAATCATGCAAATTTACACGTGCTGCTGCGGATCTATTTCCAACTGTAATCGTTGAAAATAAAAGTGGTCCTCAAGTTTTGTCCACAAGTGTAGCTTATTCTGTATTTCCTGGTGACACACTCTTTTAAGGCATCTGCATGCCTTTAAAACGTCAATTGCGATTCAAATTTTTATTCAAAAATTTACTGTTATAAAAAAAGAGAGGTGATATATGATTCTGGAACTTTTTCAACATTTATATTTCTTACAAACTTTAAAAAATAAAGTTGAAAGCTGTTCTTTCATTTTTCTTAAAAGTGATTTTTTTTTATAAACTTGTGACGTACAAATTGTTAGAATTGAATAAATAACAGTTCGATTACCACAAACGTTTTCAATTATCCTCTAAATATATATTGCCCCACCAGTGGCTGAGAGGTTCTGCTCTCGAAGCTGGTAGACGGGAGGTTGCTGGGTTCGTTCCCAGTCGTGCTCGTCGGCCTAATCGTTCGGAGTTTTCGTGGTTTTCTTCGAACCATGGATTTCCATGCCTAAATACGGGTTAGGTTCCCTTAGAAAGGCCTCCACGAAGGGCACTCCTCCCCCTCCCCCTGGCTCTATATCCCTCGAGTTGATAATTGGCCGTCAAAAATCAACCCAACTCAACTCACTCTAAATATATATTTAAAGGAAGGTGGCTATTGTTAGGCTAATTTATTGAAAAGTTTGACTTACACAGTTTTAATTTATAACGTTTTGAGGAATTTTTAGAGTAATTGCCTTTTTACACTTATAACATTCAAACGATTCCTGCAACTTTCATAAATATATCCTAGTTCCTGAACAACATTATTAAAAATAGTATAGAATCCATAAAATGTATTTATGTTTAATAGTTTTAAATTTAAACAGTTTTTAGGAAATAGCAGTTTCTTGGTTAATTTATTAGTATTATTTATAATAAAAAAATAAATTTTAAAAAAATACTTATTTATATGGTTTTTTCACATTTGTATGACATTTTTAATAATATTTAGTAATCTTAACGCTGTAAAATATCTGTTAACCCCTTGAATATAGATAATCCATTTCTGGACCACTTAATTGTATTCTCTAAATGTCACATTGGCACCAGAATTTTGAAATATTTTTTTTTCTTTCATTAAGTACGCGAAGAAAAGTTATTTATTTACGAAATTTTTTTTTTTTTTTTTTTTTTTTTTTTTTTGGAAATCCTGATGTCAATCAATCGTTTTAGCGTAAGGAATAGAAGTACTTTGCACCTTAAAGGTTTAAAAAAACAGATTTATTTTAGAGAGTAGGTGATTGGAATTGAGTGCTGTTCGTTACCGCTTGTTGCTACATCAGTTATAAACTTCGCTCAAAGCAAGGTGCGACCATTGAAAATTGAATTAGAAACATATGAAGGGGATTATAAATCATATGAAGAGGTGCGTCAGCTGTACCATCGAAAATACGGGAAACAGCCACCAACAACGGCCAATATCAGGCTACTTGTGAACAAATTCAGCCGAACGGGTAGTGGGGGATAAAAAACGTTCTGGACGACCATGAACATCTAACAATACCGTCAAGAGCATTCGTTAGGCAGTTGAAAGGAGCCCACGTGCTTCTGTTCGTCGGCTGAGCCGTGAGTTGAGAATACCTCAAAACACTGGTGCAGCTGACGCACTTCTACATATATTTTTTCACCCAGTTTCCAGGAAACGGTGATTATTCTTTTAATGAGAGCCTTTCTTCAAATACCTGCGAAAGAAATCAATTGATTAGTGTTTTCATAGAAATGGATCGTTATTTTGGAACACCCTGTATTTATTTTCCTTGAAAAAACAATTTGACAATTATGATCTAAAGTGTGTGTGAGGAAGAGGGTGAATTAAATTATGGTCGGAAGACTCCAACTGGTCCGCAATGTATCTTCAGGGGGTCCGCGAAAATAACACGTTGAATGTAAAATATGTCTGTTGTCTGGGATGCGATAATAAATATTGCAAGCAAAATTAACCAAGCTAGTATTGCTAAACACCAAAGTAAACTTAGAAAACTAGAAAGCAAAGATTGAAAACTGTTAATAGTTACAATATACAGGGCCATAGATCTGCACGGGACTTTGCCCGGACCTATTGACTACCCTTTCTGGACCGGGCCGTGTTCGGGCCTTACTTTTTTCCTGAAGAATTGGGCCAGGCTTATTTTTACAGAGTTGAGACTGGTTTCATTCATAGTCATTACAGCCCAAAATTTTCAGTCCTAGTTTTGACCCAGCCCGTATGAAAATCATTGTCTCGGCGTGGCCTGGTTCGTTCAAAGGTCAGTAAAATTAGGCCTGGTCCAAAAACTTTTCCAAAAAATGCATATAATCTTTAAATCGCCATTATTCTACAATTAAACAATAAAATTTATTCTTTTAAAAGAATAGTAGATTTCTACGCTTATTAAAATATAGCTAAATTAAAATATAGTAAAACGCGTGAAAAAGAACCTGCCTATGACGGAATCCTGTTTGAAACTGAAAAATGTGTAGATCCATGCAAAATTAATATGCTAATAGGTAAGAAAATAATATATATTACATTTACACTAGGTAAGAAAGGAACTTGTCTATAACGCATTTTTTTCCTTTTCTATGCAATTCCGTCTTAGAAGATTTTACTGTATACCATTTATCAGATTTTTAACGCTTCAATACATGGAATATGGATTAACAATATTAATGATAACTAAAATATTTAGATACAAGAAATAGAGATGCATTAAAAAAATAAATATCGCAGCCTGCGGCACTTCTATAAAAATGAAAAAAAAAGTTAAGATACATATTTTTGATCAGAACTCCTCGAAAGAGACAAATGTTTAACCAAATTGATGTAAAAATCGTTCTGTAGAAATTCCCTCGGACTGAGATTTTAACTTTTTTCTGGGCCAAGCCAGCCTCAGTCTGAACTTTAACTTTTTTACCGGGACGGGCTGGACCAATATTTTTCTCTACGGTCCGGGCCAACCTTTTAACTTTTTTACCAGGTCTGGAAATTTCGGCTAGTGCAGACCTCTATATAGGGCTGCCACCGGCGACTATTTTTAATTGTACTTTGAACCACTTTTCAAAACAAAAATATTTTATATACACTTTGTCAACATTTGCAAGAGAAATATACAACAAGATGTATTTTTTAAAAATAGTGATGCGAACAGAATATAAAAATAGTTGCTTGCGGCAGCACTAGGTATAAGATTCCTCTTAGTTTACGCACCCTTTCTTTTTCAATATTCTAAACTCTAAATAATATCAGTTATTTCTTATTTCAATCTGATTAAAACTTGGAAATCCTACTGAGCGAATACAAAAAGGTCCGCGGTAACTAAGGGATTAAAACCCTTGGTCTGTGGTTATGAGTGTTGTCAGAAAGCTCGTAACACTTCGTATTTAGTTCGATGTTGACTAGTTCTAATTAGATTTTGGTGTATTTATGGTGCTGTTATAATCCCGTTTTAACGATTGTGAGTAATAGCTATGACTTGTCATCTCTGAGATAAAAGTGCACCCAACCTAGTATAAAATTGCTTACTATAAAAGAATGCGATTCGATTATAAGTTTGATCATTGAACGGTAGGCACTTCTATGTTGTGCTTTTTGCAATGAACGTTAGAGCTCTATCTCAGTTTTAATTAGGCATAATTTCGCTAGTTTTCAGCGTTTTACTATTGAAAAGACACTGAAATACACGGCGATTCAAAAGAACGTGGCCAAAATTTAAAAGCAAAATAGGCATACAAAAATAATAAAAAAAATCACATAAGAACACGGAGTCGTAAACTCCATTCTGGACCGCTAGAGGCTGCAAATTATATGTTATACAAGAAGAATAAACAAAAATAATTCTACATTATTTTATTCATACTGTATTTTCACACATGTTACAGATTTACGACCAATATTACTACAGGAGATTTTGCCAGACGCCTGGAGACACCCGTTACATCGACACTGCATGGACTGGTGGCATGGCTCACCTTCTCAAACATATCAGGTATAGCTCGAACACATATTCCCTAGCAACGACAATTCTTCCTACTAAATCTTCCTGCAATGAAACAGGCATTTCGTAAATAAAACTTTTAAAAAACATCATAAGAAAAAATGTACTAGAAATAAATCTAGTGATCACGGTGGCCATGCGATTGGTCCAACTCGACCAATTCAACGGTTTGACGTACTGAAATTATGCGCGTCAAGTGGTTGAATTTGCTCAGCTTTTGTTTTCATAGAAACGTCTTCTAGGGCCCCGGATTGCGTTTGCGATCCCAAGTTCCTATGTGATTTCTGATTCTTTTTATATGCCTGCTTTGCCCTTACATTTTGTCCAAGTTATTTTTAATCACCCTGTATAGAAGACAACAATTACAAAATTAATAATTGCTAAATAATGATAATAGACCTCCACGGGGAACGTGGCATGTTGGTCAAATGTTTTATGTAACAGTGGTCAGTGTGTTCCAACTGTTATCTACGTGATGAGTAACTAACATTTGGAATTATCTTCATAGAAAGTATACAGAATTTAATAACAAATTATCAAATAAAGACAAAAAACTTTCTTACAACACCATAAAAATAAGAAATGCGTAAGGCCTTATGAAAAAAAAAAAATGTGTGCTTAGTGAAGAAAGACAAAATTCTGTTGAAACACCTTACGCATTTCTTATTTCATGGTGTGATTAAAATGTTTTTACATTTATTTGTTTATTACTAGTTTTTCAACATTTTTGTAAAGCATCAGTTAAAAAGAAAAAAAAAAAAACCTCGAAAATAGGCACAGTACACAATGCTTAACTCAGCTGAGCTATCTTAAATTCCAATAGATTCCAGTTTATCTAATGCTCAGAATATACGACAACATTTTTGTAAAGCATCGGTTTCAAAAAATTCGAAAATAGGCACGGGACACAATGCTCAACTCAACTCAGCTATTTAAATTACAATAGATTCCAGTTTATCCAATGCTCAGAATATACGACAACATTTTTGTAAAGAATCGGTTTAAAAACACTCGAAAATAGGCACAGGACACAATGCCCAACTCAACTGAGCTATTTAAATTACAATAGATTCCAGTTTATCCAATGGTGAGAATATACGACAACATTTTTGTAATTAATCGGTTTCAAAAAACTCGAAAATATACACAGGACACAATGCCTAACTCAACTGCAATACAATAAAATACAATAAAATTTAAATTACAATAGATTCCTGTTTTTCAAAATTATCAGAATATACGATAACATTTTTGTGAAGCATCTGTTTCAAAAAACTCGAAAATAGGAACAGGACACAATGCCTAAATAAGCTGAGTTATTTTAAATTACAATAGCTTCCAGTTTATCGAGTGCCCAGAATATACGACAATATTTTTTGTAAAGCATCGGTTTCAAAAAACTCGAAAATATACACAGGACACAATGCCTAACTCAAATGAGCTATTTTAAATTCCAAAAGATTCCTGTTTATCCAATACTCAGAATATACGACAACATTTTTATAAAGCATCGGTTTCAAAAAACTCGAAAATATACACAGGACACAATGCCTAACTCAACTGAGCTATTTAAATTACAATAGATAGGGTAAAGTGACCATATTTAGCCCTTTCTCCTAATTTCGCCCCCCTTCACTTCTCCGCTTCTGCGAAGTGGCGCCACTTATGACGCAAGGCACAGGGGACGGAAGGTAAAAGGGGTCTGGTTGAAAGTAGATAAATTAAAGATAAATTAAAGATGGCAAATTTCCTATCTTTAGAAGACCTGAGTTCTTATTAAGTCGTTTGTAGAACGTTATTTACTATACTGTAAGTATTTATTTCTTATTCATTGCATGTATTTTACGTTGGTAAGATGCTGACAGTTACATACAGGGAGTTTTAGAACGCTCAGTTCATCTTACGGGAACTAGAGCTCCGTTACATTGGAAAGTAGCGTGCCCAATTTCTTCCCCCTTGCAGTTCTTATGTTCGTCCCGAGGACGAAATTAGGAATGCTTTTTCATGGCATTTTTTTCAATTTTTACCCTCATGCTTGGATGGCTAATATTTCGTTATGTTATTCTTCCACTGTTAATTAGTACATTTCTTTGTGCCTTACTTTAATATAAATTAAATTACTTACCCATTTAGAAATAAATTTTGATTTAGTTCTAAGTTAAGCCTCTGCGTATTGGATTTTTTTTTTTTGGGGGGGGGGACCATAGGGACCTTTTTTTCCCCTTTGCATTTTTTAAATACTTTTGAAAAAAAATTCTCGCATTGTTAACACTTTTTTGTATGATATTTGCCTATGTTTCTATGTGCGTGCGTAGTTAATGTATCTAAAATCCAAATTTGGTAGACTTTGACTGAAAATTACAACTGCTAAGGGCATAAAAGTGACTGGGGGACGATAATAGCGCACCTTACCATACCAGTTTATCGAGTGCCCAGAATATATAACAACATATTTGTAAAGCATCGGTTTCAAAAAACTCGAAAATATACACAGGACACAATGCCTAACTCAACTGAACTACTCGTATTTTAAATTCCAAAACATTCCTGTTTATCCACTACTCAGAATATACGACAACATTTTTATAAAGCATCGGTTTCAAAGAACTCGAAAATATACCCAGGATACAATACCTAACTCAACTGAGCTATTTTAAATTACAATAGATTCCAGTTTATTCAGTGCTCAGAATATACAACAACTTTTTTGTAAAGCATCGGTTTCAAAAAACTCGAAAATAGGCACAGGACACAATGCCTAACTCCACTGAGCTATTTTAAATTACAATAGATTCCTGTTTTACAATGCTCAGAATGGTACTCTAAACACTCACAACTTTATCATTGTCAGTTAACCGATACCCTTTACATATTTATTTCTTTTAGCCTGCGCGGACTTACCTAAGGGGTACGTGGTGGCATTTCGAAATATATTACTTTTTAACTCATAATAAATCATACCATTTTTAAAGCATGATAAAATTGCTAATAAATGAAGGAAATATTGTTAAATCATTTCAGTTTTTTGTAATACTTACAAAAATATTATAAATCACGATAACCATTTAAAGAAAAATCCCTCCCGCCTCGGCCTACAGGCACAGGTAGATTTATAATATATGTACTAATTTCAACAAAAAAAACTACATCATGGTTAGAGATAAACCCAATTTAACAATTTTATCTGGCCGCTTTTGACAAGTTTTTAATTTCATTTTTATATAAGAGCTGGTTTTATCAGAATACTGTTAAGGCGGTATTCAAGAAAATATATTTCCATGCTCAACAACTCGAAATTTTCTGGCATGCTTTCAGATTCATTTTTAAAAGAAAAAATATGAAACTTGCTGACGTGATTTTTGAAGAGATTTATAAGCGACCTGTGTTTTTATTTTTCGTTCAATTAATTAAAACTTGATTTGTAAACAATTATTTTCTCAGTAGACCATATTTTTCGTTTCCAACACAATCGCATCGGGACATTCGGCTCAAAATGCCAACTTTGACATCATTTTTTGAAATATATTCTGCCTCTATGAAAAAATCAACAACGGTACATTATACAGTTTCTGAATAAGAAAACCTACCAATTGGATGCGTTTAAGAGCAAAAATGAATTTAAAAATGAGTCAGAAAATATGCAGTTTGGATTTGAATACAACCGTAATAGGATGATTTTTTTCTTCAACCGCTATGTACTTTTTAATTTGTTTTTGCTGTAAGAATTGATCCTATCAAAAACTTGTCAATATAAATGTTGTAGATAATATTAAGACGATGTATAATAAATTCCTGCGGATTTTATATCTTATGAATTGACGAATTTATTGATTTTTATCTTCTTCACCCTCCCCTTTTTTGTTTTCGTTTTTATTTATTATTTTTTTGCGGTACGAATTGGTCCTATTAAAAACTTGTCAATATAAAAGTTGTAGATAATATTAAGAAGATTTATAATAAATTTAATTGGATTTGATATCTTGAGAATTGACGAAGTTATGGATTTTTTCCCCAAAAAACCATGTTTTTACGCCCTTTCAGCCCGTTTTTGATTTTATCAAAAATCTGCGATACTTAAATTTTTGGCCCTATTTTTAGAAGTAATAAAAACTTCAAACGGATTTGATATGTATAAAAATTAAGAAGTTATGGGGTTTTTTCGGTTTTCACAAAACCCCTCCCTATTTCCACCCCCTACGTCCGATTTTGCCCATTAACGAACTTGATCGAGATTTTATGCTCCTTGATTTTATGTATCAGTTTGGAAGAGATTTGTGCAGAATTACAGAAGTTATCGTGTCCATAAAAAAGTGATATATATATATATATATATATATATATATAGATAGATAGATAGATAGATAGATAAAGTTTTTTACTTGGGGTGGTTTCTGGTTCTAGGTGTCATGATTGGTGCAGATCTGCAAAAAATTTTCAGAAATTCCAACATAGGAGCGATCGCAATAGGTAGTATTTCATACGAAATCTACCTAAAAGGTCGGAAAATTTCGGAAACCCGGAGATGTGCAGAACAAAAACACCACCTCTGCATATTTTGATTCCCCTTTCTATAAAAATAATTTATTTTCTCCCTATTGTTTGAAAAACATTCTACTTTTCTAAAAAGTTTTTAACTTTTATTTATGATCAAAAAGAAAAACAAAAGGCATACATTTACAGAATATTCTTCTTAATTTTTCTAAATTTTATATAAAATTTTCTTTTAAGATTTTTTTTATGATAGTAGCTATTTTCCATAATTATTGTAATTTTAATTATTTTAATTATAGTTTTAATATTTTACAAATGAAAATGACGTATGATAACGCCCTCTCGATTATCCGACTGTTCGGAGTTTCCGACATACATTTCGTCCCATGATCAGTAATAATTTTTTTCATTTGCAATATTGAACGTACAATTTCCGCATCTATGCAAAAAAAAAAAAAAAAAAAAAAAAAAAAAAAAAACTTAAAAACCCAATTAAAAAATAAATCTTATAATTAAATTATAATAATTTTTTTAAAATGCCAGGTTTCACGAATAATTTAATTAACTGTGAAAGATTTAAAATGCTAATTGCCTATATTATTACCAACAGTGATGAATAAAGATATTAAAATTAAATTAGCATTTCTAATTATCCATACCAATAAAACACGAATCAATAAATTACTACCTTTTTTAAAACATTTTTCTTAAACTAACTGATTACATTGAAAACTCAAATACTACAAAAAAAACTTACATTTAAAATTTTTATTTGCAAAAAAAAAAAAAAGTACTAATTTAATAATTAACTGTAACTTTTGAAGATGATGAATAAAGTTTCATGCATCCGACGATTGTCTATGCCTCTGTCGGGAATAAAAGACATAAGGTAACATCAAAAAAATTATCGTGGTAAAATTAAAAATATTTAAACTTAGAAAATTATTTCTGAATTGTAAAAATAATGTAGTAATTATTTTTTTTAGACTCGCGGGAACAATAGAAAAGAGTCAAAGCAAATTTCATAAGGCAATAATAAATTTACATTTAAACTTTATTAAGCAAGAAATATTGGTTTTGCATGCAATTTCTTATCTTCCCAATAGAATTTGTAAGTTCTTTAAATTTTTTCTACATCAAAAACGAAATAAACAAAAGACATGATCCCAATGGACTATTCAAGTTTTCAAAGCGCCATTTTAACAATAGATTACAAAAGTTTAATTCTATTGTTGAATGTCTTTGTAATCTAATTACTGGTGGTTGTGGTGAAGTAAATCTTTTATTATCGTTAATACTGGTCTCTGATAATTTATACGAAAGTTATTCGGATTTTAAAGCGGATTCTATGATGAATTTGTTTAGAAACTGAATAAAGCATTGAATGCGACATTTTTATCAACCGACACAAAACAAAACTGAATAAATTGAAGGATTATTACGTCTTGAAATTAACAGCACAAATATAATTAAAAAGATTTACTAAAAGACGTACACTACACATAAAAGTTAACACATTCAAAACATTAAATAAAGTTTTAAAAGTCTAAATACCACAAGTTTCGGTCACCCTGTGGCCATCATCAGGGTCTTACTTCAGTAGAAGATGTAAGACTGAAGTTAAGACACTTGATGGTCACAGGGTGGCTGAAACTTGTTGGTTGTACACTTTTAAAATTTTATTTAATGTTTTGAAAGTGTTAACTTTTATGTGTAGTACACGTCTTTTAGTAAATCTTTTTAATTATATTTGTTCTGAAAACAAAACTGATTATACAATTCACTACGTTTGTGTTACATATACACGCACGCAGTCACATGAGTAGTAGGAAAACGACAGTTCTGGCTCAGCCGCAGGCGGTATTGCGGTATACACCGCCTGCGGCACCGCAGCCCCGCCGCCTCCACTCCCGTGCCCCCTCCTCCCACACCGCCTCCGGTCCCGCCTGCGACAAGGCACCCCCTCCAACACCGTCCCCTAGCGAGAAAAATAAAGTTCTACTCTAACATGAGGGGTAAACGACCCTCTATTCAATTATCATTAATCACCTCTCAACACAGACAATACCTCTCTTTAACAGACATCCCCTCCCCAAAACGGGCATTCCCTCCCTAAAACGGGCATTACCTCTCTAAACGACCATTTTTAGAACTATATAAAACGATGTTTTTCGAAATTATTTTTAAAAATGATCTTAAACGGTGAAGTGATCAGTGCTTTATGTGGATGTGTTGATGTGTATTGTTTTATCAATTGTTTATATTTTTACTAAAGTTGATAGAATAGCAGTGGATTTTATTTTAAATTTTAACGATACTGAGAATTTTGCCCTGTGAGATCGTATTATGGAGAAAAGTTATCAAGATCCAAACCAAATTGCAAGTTTTGGGGGAGTGGACGCTCTTCATCGGGCAGCTCAAGGCAAAGTATCTAAGAAAAAAATTAAATCTTGGTTAGAAGGAGTTGATGCTTACACTCTTCATAAACCTGTACGTAGAAAATTTCAAACAAATCGAGTGATTGTATATTCTATAGATCAGCAGTGGCAAGCAGATTTAGTAGATCTAACTTCTTTACAGAAATTTAATGACGGGTTTCGATACATTTTAACTTGCATAGATATTTTTTCTAAATATGCATGGGCTTATCCTTTGAAATCGAAACGCGCCGAAGATATAGTAGCAGTGTTTGAATCCATTTTCGCAACACGAAAACCAAAGTATTTGAATACTGATGCAGGTAAAGAATTTTTAAATTCCCGTTTACAGAAGTTTCTAAAACAACAAGGCGTTCGATTTTTTAGAACTTTTAACAACACGAAAGCTTGTGTAGTGGAAAGATTTAACCGCACCCTGAAAACTAAAATGTGGAAATACTTTACAGCCCATCACACCTATAGATATATTGACGTGTTGAATCAATTTTTAGATAGTTATAATCACACCTACCACACCACTATTAAGAGAACACCAAGTGAAGTGAATAAGGATAATGAAAGCGAAGTGTGGTTTTCTATTTACGGAGATATGTCTAAGTTGAAAAGAAAACCTTGTGTTTTTAATTCAGGAGACTTAGTACGTGTTTCTAAACATAAAATGACTTTCGAAAAAGGATATGAAACAAATTGGACAGAAGAACTGTTTTTAGTGACAGAGTGTGTAACGAGAATTCCACCAGTTTACAGAATCAAAGATTTGTTAGACGAACCTATTGAAGGAACTTTTTATGCAGAAGAATTGCAAAAAGTTCAACCTAAAAACCATTTTGATATTGAAAAAGTACTGAAAAAACGTAAAAGAAAAGGACAACTCGAGTATCAAGTTAAGTTTAAAGGTTATCCTTCTAAATTTAATCAGTGGATACCTTCTTCAAATTTATTTTCTCTATAAAACCCACAATTTTTACAGCGAATGATCATTTATAATCATGTCGTTCTACGTTACGTTACCTTCTGACAGTTCAATGAACTATTTTCCAGAAAACAAAATTTCTCATTATTTTACTAGATTACCCATGCCTCTAGATTTGAAAGGTGAATGGGAGGTTGGTTTAACCGAATTGATTTACCCTCATACATAGCGTAATATTACGGAATACGGTAACGAGTATGAATATGTGTTAGGTAACAGTTTAGAATTGGCTGATGGAAGACCTAGAAACGGTAATGAATATGAACATGATGATAGTGACACGAAAAAAATTCGAATTCCTTCAGGATATTATGAATCTCCAAATGATATCATTAAGGTGATAAACTATCAAAAATTCAACGATAGAATTTCAATTAGCTACAACAAACAAACTAAAAAAGTGAAAGTTTCTTTGAAGAAATATGCACAATTAAAATTTTTATCTGGTTTAGCTGAATGTTTAGGATTCCCACCAGGTGAAGTAGTCTCAAATGTTTCAGCTCCTTCGTCAACTTTTGAAAGTCCCTTTATAGCTGACCCACACGCCGATTTTAAATTACTCTACCTGTACAGAGATATTGTAGAACCTCAGATTGTTGGAGATACAGTTGCCCCCTTGTTGCGCGTGATTCCTGTTAAAGGGGAAGACGGAGATATGATTCATGAAGTGTTTGACAGACCTCATTACATACCAGTGACTCGAAAAAATTTTCAAACAATTGAATCTGTTATAAGGACGCACACGGGACGTTTAGTGTCATTCGATCGCGGGAAGTTGATTGTGAAACTACATTTTCGTCAAAAATATCTTTCATAATGCTTGTACCTTACCAATGCTGCAACCAATCTTTCGAAGATTATTATACGCATCAGACAGGTAGCGGATTGAACTATTATCAAGGAACTACTTTTCAGAAAGGATATGGTTTCGGAGGACTTTTTCGCTCACTTTTTCGCGCAGCTGTACCTTTATTTAAATCAGGTGCCAAAGCCGTAGGAAAACAGTTATTTCATACAGGTGTAGATGTATTAAACGACATTTCGCAAGGTGATAATATTAAAACAGCAGCGAAACGACGATTTAGGGAAGCAGGGAAAAATCTCACAGACAAGGCAGCGGTTAAAGTGAAATCTATGATTGGATAAGGTCAGAGGAATAAAAAACGAAAGAGGCCTCAAAGTTCTCTCAGTCTTCCTAAAGCCAAGAAAGCGAAAGCACGCGATATTTTTGGTTAAAGATGTCTGGTCTTATTCATAAAGATTCTCCACCCTGCGTCAAATCTGAACTAGACTTGTTTATGATTCCACCCACACAAACGGCTATAGAAAAAGGACACTTTGTAGAATATCACCCGCTAGCTACTATATCTGAGAGTGGCCCCGTCGAGTTTAACATTGCAGGTAACAGTGAAGATTATATCGATTTATCAGCATCTTACCTTTACGTGAAAGTGAAGTTGACTAATGCTGATGGAACACCTATACCCGACAAGGCACCCGTAGCACCTGTTAATTTATTTTTACAAGCATTGTTTTCTCAAGTAGATGTGAGTTTGAATGAAAGAGTGATTTCCTCCTCTAGTAACACTTACCCGTACCGTGCCTACATTGAGACTTTGCTGAATTATGGAGAAGATACTAAGAAAAGTTTACTTTCCTGCGAATGTTTTTTCAAAGACGAATGTTTGGATGTAGTTAACCCTACGCTTACCACAAACCCTGGACTTCATAAAAGGTACGAATTAACTTCAAAAAGTAAAGTGTTGGACATGATAGGACCTTTGCATTGTGATATTTTCCAACAAAATCGACTTTTACTGAATATGGTGGATTTGAAAATTAAAATGACACGCAGCAAACCCAATTTTTGTTTGATGGCAGATAAAGTCGGAGATAAAACACCTGATTATAAAGTGGTGTTACAACACGCCTCTTTGTTTATTCGAAAGGTAAAAGTCAATCCGGGTGTTTCTATCGGACATGCCAAAGCGTTAGAGAAAACTAACGCTAAATATCCTATCGATCGTGTTTTATGTAAAACATACTCAATATCTAGTGGAAGCTGGTCTTTTATGCAAGATAACGTATTCTTAGGATCTATGCCTAAACGTGTAATTATAGGATTATTAGAAAATTCAGCTATTAATGGACAGTATAATCTTAATCCATTTTTCTTTAACCATCACAACGTGAACTTTTTAAGCATTTACATTGACGGACAACCAATACCATCCAAACCTTTAGAATTGAATTTTAGCGAAGGAAATTACATAGCAGCTTACCATCGATTGTTTCCAGGATTTAATCGAGATAACGGAAATTATCTGTCTCGAGAAGACTATGCTAAAGGACACACCTTATACGCATTTGATTTAAGTCCAGATTTATGTGATGGTCCACACCTAAATTCACAACATCAAGGAAATTTAAGAGTTGAAATTAAATTTTCTTCTGCACTTTCGTCCACTATTTCTGTTCTAATCTATGCAGAATTTGAAAACATTATTGAAATTTCCAAGTCAAGGCATGTGTTGTGTGACTTTCCAAACTAAACGAGAATGAACTCTCAACAGATTAAAGATATTTTATCTCATAACAAACACACTAAGAAATATTTTTTAGATGTGTTTCCCAGCGACATGCTTCCTAATAAGATTACACAATATCCTTGCTGTTTTGTATGCAACGTAGATTCCTCAGATCAACCAGGTAGCCATTGGCTTGCTTTCTACATAACTTCACCCAAAAGAGTAGAATTCTTTGATTCTTATGGAAACACTCCAGACTTTTATCAAGGACCTATTTCAGATTTCACTTCAGAATTCTCTCGAGTGATTTTTAACCCATTGACGCTACAAACAAATATTACAGCTGTTTGTGGACAATATACAATTTTTTTCCTCATCTGTAGATGTAGAGGTGAATCTCTGAAAACGTTTCTATCCCAATTTGTATCTGAAAATTTATGTAACGATCAAAGAGTGTATAATTTTGTTGCCAAACGGTTTCATGTATATGTGAATTTTTATCAATAAAATTTTCTTATAAAATAGCATATCTTTTGTGTCTGTTTTTATTCGTCATGGATTTTCCGAGCCTTCAACACCCCTTCACAGCTATTTTAGCAGGACCATCTAAAAGTGGAAAGTCTTTTTTTCTAAAGGATTTTATCCACTTTAAAGCGCATACGATGAGTCCTACACCTGATAAAATTGTTTGGTTTTACGGTATCAACCAAAAGTTATACAATGAAATACCTGATGTCACATTCATTGAAGGTTTCCCAACTAATTATGAAGAATATTTAGGCACCAATACATTGTTTATTTTTGATGATCTTATGTCTGAAATTAGTGGTGACCGTCGACTTACAAACTTATTTACTAGGGGGAGCCATCATCAGGATTTAAGTGTTATTTTTATAACACAAAATTTTTTTCATAGTGGAACGAAAGATGTTCGATTGAATGCAGACTATCTTTTTCTATTTAAAAACAGACGTGATTTAACTCAAATCACGTGTTTAGGAAGACAATTATATGCACGAAATTATAAATTTTTCTTAGAAGTTTTCTTAGATGCTACTCGAAACCCTTTCACCTACTTATTAATTGATTTGAGAAATGAAACAGCTGAAGAACTTCGATTACGAACACAAATCTTACCGTACCAAAATCAATATTACTATCAACTGAAATATAAATAATTGTGAAAAACAGACGACTCATCATTTCATAAAATGTCGCCGACCCGTAAACAGGTCAAGGATTTACAGCTAATTCATTCATGCCCGAAAGCGTTGCGTAAGCAGTTACTAAAAAAGTTACCTTCAAAAGTGGTTAAGACCATCTGCGAGTGTTCTTTAAACGTGTTAAAAGGAAACATACCGATTTCACATTATCAGAAAAAGCAGCTAGGAAGACACAAGTATCTTCTAAGAAAATTAGCTTCTAAAAAAGGCAGCCTTTATCAGAAAAAACGCTTAATTATTCAAAAAGGTGGTTTTTTAAACATTTTAATACCAGCTGCTGTTACCGCATTGTCATCGCTTATCCATGGAATTTAGCAAAAAATTTGTGTTAGTCCCTGAAAGTGATTTTTCCAAGCATACACCCTCTAAAAAGCAACTAAACGAGTTTGATAAAGAAATGCAGAAAGTTTTGAACAGCGATTTGCAAGATTTTGAAAAACTCCAATTGTATTACGACTTGTTAAAAAGAAAAATGAATTTACAAGATTTTAATCCACCATTAAAAATTGATGCTACGGAAAAGGATGAAACTTCAAAACCAGTTGAAGATGGAACTCTTGAAAACTCGACAAACTCTGAAGACAACATTTTAAAAATGATCCCAATTGGTGTTCAAAAACAAGCTGAACAACTCTTACAATATTTGAAAACGTATCCAGATATTTTACGCTGGAATGATCGGGGTGAGATTATTTATAAAGACCAATTAATTCCCAAGTCTAATCTAACTGATTTGATCAGTCTAATACTGACTCAGAGAAAATCATATAAACATTTATTCGGAAGAGATGAATTTTTAAAAGCACTGAATTCTACGAACACACCTAAACTATTTTTCAAGAATAAATATTTAACTATGAAAGATGATGTGTATTCACCTATAAAAAATGTTAAACCGATTGGTAAAGTTAAAAGGACTGCTTTGAAATCTCCTGTAATTAGTTGGCAGAAGTTATATAAATAAATACTTTTCATTAATTTCATGTGTCATGTTTCTTTCTTAAACTCACAATTTCTTATACGTAAAAGAAACATTTATTTTCCATCTTGTAATTTTAAACTAAACTTTTTTTTTTCTCACTTTACTTTTTCACTCAATAATTTTTAATCAATTTTTTTTTCACTTTGAAATTTTTTTTTTCACTTTGACTTTTTTTTTTTCACTTTGATTTTTTTTTTCACTTTGAAATTTTTTTTTTCACTTTGACTTTTTTTTTTTCACTTTGATTTTTTTTTTCACTTTGAATTTTTTTTTCTTTTTTTTTTCTTTTTTTCTTTTTTTTTTTTTTTTTTACTTTGAAATTTCTTTTTTTCACTTTGAATTTTTTTTTTTTTTTTTTTTTTTTTTTGAAATGTATGACTAAATCTTTGAAAATATTTTTTATATTCTAAAATCTGTTCAAAGATTTGTATTTCATCGATAAAGTTGATGTCTCCTGAAAATATATATATATATTTTTTTCCCTGAAAGAAAAATTATAATTATTTTGACACATTAATTACACCATTTGAGATACACCAGTTTATTTTTTCCAAAATTTACAAATCATCAGGTGTTTTGAACAGAACACCCGTTAACACATTGAAATTTAAATTTTCTAGGAAATATCTTGACACAGTTTGTGTTTGTCGTACAAATATATCAGCTACATTTTCAAACTTTACTCATAGAGATAATTCACCTAAGTTTGCAAATTTTTCAAGGTTTCTGCTTGTTATACAAGCGTGTCTAAATTGGCCTGGGGAGTTATAAACACAACCGCTGCACAGATACTCTGATTTAAAGACCTGGCATAATTCTTGTTCTATCAGTGCTACTATACGTAATTCCAACACAGAAAAATCTTCATCACATGTTTCTGTAGGTGAAAGTTTATGACTAATTAAGGTTGGTAAATAGTTTTCATAGAGAAATGTCAATATACTTTCATTAAAGGAATTCAAATGACACTTTAAATTTTCAAGTTGAAATTCATATAATTGAATGTAACAGCCTTTCTGAATGCTGCTGATTTCAGCAATACCATCTTTAGATAATACGAGGATGGAGTTGTTTGCAATGAAAGAGGATGAAGTGTACGTCAAGTTAAAGTCTGATATTTTCTGCACGAATCGATACCATGATTTTAAATTCATAGAAACACCAATTTTTGTTGCACTTAGCGGTTGAGTTTCAGAAGATTGAAGAAATTTTCTGATGTGAATTATCACAGAACCTTTGAACAGTTCACAAGTTAAATATATACCATTTCCCAGTTCTTTTAAACAGATTCGTTTATTCGAATAACCATCATTCATGTCCACAGATTGAGAGTGAGGTGTTGTTTTTTGATTTCCATTAGATAATGACACTGTTGGAATTGCATCAACGATTGGCACAGACGAAGTCTCAACAGCAATCGAAGAGGTGGATTCATCAGATAAGTCCATAATTAGTTTGTTGAAATCCATATCTTGAAACACATCATCCAAATTTTCAAAAACTTCTTCTAAATCACATTCATTTTTACACTTTTTCTCGCAACCATTCTGAGAAGAACCATTAGATCGTTTCATTTTTCCAACAGAGAAAATAGATGCGGCTTTTCACAACAAAATCCAGTGAGCTTGTGTTGCCATACGCAAATTTGAACTAACACAAACCTTCTCTGACGTCATATTCGAACCAATTTTTAGTTCACGTTTCCTGCACCTGGTGTTGACACAAACTGAAAAAATTCTTTCTCACGGTTTCGAATGAAAAACATCACCTGCATCTTGTGACGTCATGGTCTAACCTCGAAAATGTTTTGTAACTGAAATTTTAACCTTGAAAATTGTAAACAAGCTATCTTAGAAAGTTTTACAGTAGAAGAATTAATTTTATGAATACTATTATAAAATTTCTTAGCTAATGAAATTGAATATATTCTTTTATTTTTGGAAATAGTCTTCTTCTTTTTGACTTTGAATAGAGGGAAACTGGAAATGAAATATATGTTAAAAATATATGTATATATTTTTTATGGGGTCCCACCACCTCCCGCCACATCTTCTTATTATGTGGCGCCCCACTTTTTTTTTTATCTTGATCTTCATTTTTTTCTCTTTTCTTCAATTTTTCTTTTTTTTCTTTTCTTCAATTTTTCATTTCTTCAGTTTTTCATTTTTCTCGTTTTTTATATCCATAAGCTAAACTGTTTATACCATCTTCTATAATAAAACGCTTGTCGTCAAACGGGCTGAGTGCTAGTTTCTGTTGTTCTATAGTGTATAATTGGTGGTGATCTTGTTGGATTCTATTGCTTACTGTAGAGAGGGTTTTCAGACTATGCATACAGTCGTAATATTGTTGATGTTTAATTTTATTTTTTACGGTAGAGGTGGGTATTCCCTTCGCTCTTTTTTTCTCACCTTTTTCCGAGAGGATGCTATACATTTTCGCCTTAATTCCTACAAATTCAAAGACAGTTTTCCCACTCATCTCATCCTTGAATTTACCTATTGTCTTCTTATTTTTTTCAGAGTATAGAGGGTGGTTTTTAGGTAAGTTGGAGAAGTCGAATTCGTCTTGATGTTGTTGCATGTCTTTTAGTAGATTATCTGTTTGGATGTGGTAGGTGAATGAGTCGGTATCTGTGAAAAGCAGCTGGGCACGATCTTGGTAGTGTTTCTTGATTATATTGTAGTGGAACTTGTACATATGTAGTTTGGAGAGATCTAAAATTGTGAACCCTACATAGATTGGTCGATTCATAGTCAATGTAGTTTTGACTCGTTCGACAGCTACCAGTCCTTCGTTGAAGATTTTAAAGCTGGTGAATGCTGGAGACGCAACAAGTTTTTTTGACCTCTTCTCGCTGTTGCACAGCTCAATATTTCGTCTTAATCGAAGATTTTCCATCGTTTTACCGAAAACTGAATTGTTCAACAATTTGAAGAAGTCTTTCTCGAAAGTGCTGGTAGCCTGCTTCCTCTTATTGGTGTTGAATTCTATGTAGGGTTTTAACCAAGGGGATTGTCTGAATTTGATAACTTTGTGGATGTGAATGAGTTCTAGGCCAAGTTGGAGGTAGAGTTTCAAATTTCTGTAGTGAATGATATAATGTTTCTTATCTTTTAAATTTGGCGAGAGTTTGGAACTTCCTTTGTAGGATTTCTTATTTAATTTCGAACTTTCTTTGCAGGGTTTCTTATTTAATAGTGATTTTGTGTAGGGAGATAACATGTCTTCAGTGATGTGGAGATTTTCTGGTGCTAATGGGTATTCGTTATGGAGATGGTGAAGATTCGGTGGATAATGTAAGTCCACCTCCAGGACATACCATAGTCAGCATTATCGGGGTTGGAGAGGATGGTGTTTATATCTATTTCAGATGGTTCGATCCAGTGAAACTCCCCTACAGGTAAGTACTGGGACATAGCCCACCCATACAGGTTGTTAGCATCCCAATACATGATATGACTTGTTTTACGTTTATTATCGTAGTCAGGGGTATCAGGGTTGTTTGCTTTAGCATACCGTTTGGTAATAACACTCACACCCCCTCTTACTCCCTTCTCGAAAAACAAGAGCATATCAATATCTGTAAGAAGCTCCAACTGTATTCGAGTCATCCTTAAACAGGCTTGCCATGAGAGTCCAGGAGATGTGAACATGTGTGTAGGATCTATCTTGTAATATTTTAAACAGAGTTTTCTGAAGTTTTGAAAGATGTCTGCGAGAAGAAGGACGTCACATTTCACGTACAAGTTATGATATTCTGCAAGATTTTGAATATTAAATTTTTCCCAGACATTCTGTGCATGTTGATAGTCTTCTATGGAAATGGGTTCGTCTGTTAAGTCGTTGTGGAATGCTGAAGGTGGAGGGAGTTGTGTTTCGTCAAATTTTTGGAAATCTGTGAAATAGCTATATGGATATATTCCCTTTCGAGTGAGGAGTGAGAGGTCTGTATCTTGGGGAAAATTGGCTTTAAGGAGATGGAAGTCTGTTGGTTGGAGATTTTCAGTTAACTTCTCCAGAGATGCAGATAGAAATTGGAACGAATCGAGGAAGCGAAGTTTTACGGGGCAGTCTTGTTTTTTTATGGTGAAGGAGATGTACTTTTCCATAGTATTGGCAATGACGTCTATGGAGTACTCTTTAAATTTTCCTAACTCTGTCATGATATGGTGACCGTCGTAGTGTTTTAAGTTGTGAAATATAACTGGGATTACTGTAGTTTGTTTATATTGGAGATTACAATTCGTGTGTGCTGCTCCACGATAGACACCTGAGATATGATCATGGTCACGACAGCGTTTTTCTCCCAAGGGTTGATCACAGATGCAGCATACAGTAGCTTCTCTAAAAGCTTTTTGTTCTTCTTTGGTTAATTTCATAGGTTTGATAATTTTCATTATTTCAGCTAACTCATCTCGTTCTTTAAATATATTTTCCAAGAAATCTGATACTGCATTTGGACCTAAATAGGATTTAAATTTTTTCTTATATGTTTTTCCATCTTGATCTATTATGATATATGCATATCCGCAAGGAACATGCTTTTGTGTGGGAATGGTGTAAGAAGGTTTAGTTTCAGGTTCTTCTGTGGGGGTAGGTACGTCGAGACTTTCGAAATCAGCAGGAACATGTTTTTCTGTAGGAATAGTGGAAGAAGTGTTAGTATCGGGTTCTTTTGTGGGGATAGGTACGAGGAGACTTTCGAAATCAGCTATGATAATATAAGGTGTTAGGTGTTGGAACTGATATCCATTAAATTTTAAAATATTTTTCTCAGGATCAGGCATCTTGATATGTTGAGGGGCATGTTCTGAACAATATTGCAGATGATTATCTAGAAGTGCTTGTGTCATGAAGCGGTGGAGGCATCGGTAGCAAAGGTAGACTTCTCCATCGTGTTTAGTGAGATGGGAAAAGAGGCGTGACATATTTTTGATGTAGATGTAGTGCGTATTGTTATCTTCATTTCCAATTAATAGCAAATTAATAGCTTCTTGATGGACTCGTTTTGATATATGAAGCATTCCGAATTCTTCTTCTTCTTCATCGTACGAGTACACATTTATTCTGAGGTTGTTTTTATCTTCGATATCTTTAATTCGGTTGTAGGGGACTGGACAAGGGATATCGTCTAATATTATTTCACTTTCAAAAGGTATATAGTTGGAAACACGTTCTGCATTTTTTTCGATCTTCTTTTTATGAGCGAGCAGACTCCAAATAAGGCACTTATTATCACTAAAATTTTGAATGTTGAGAAGAGCATGTTTTAGAGCAAGTTTTTTAGGAGTTTCGATGAAACTGCTTCCAGCTAAAGGTTTGTAATGCGCAAAACATAATTCGGTGTGTATAATTCTATCTAGCACCCAGCCCGATCCGAGTTGAACAAATTCTTCAAAAAGAGTTTTGATCTTTTCTAAATTTTCAAGCAGATGGTCTCTAACCGTTTCTTCAATATGCTCTGCACAGGGGTCGCATCTGAAGTATCCCAACATCGTTTGAGTTTCTTCGGCATCCTCGATACTTCGCTGGAACCGTACTGTGTGTATAAGATACCATTTAACAGATCCGATTTCATGGAGAGCGTTAAAAATGTGATTCTGTATTTCATCTGTAATTTGGGCATGAAAAAAGTCTATATCATATGCGTTTTCTTCCGTAGCTGGGATGGTAATTTTTGCAAAGGTATTTAAGGCTTTTTCAGTAGGTCTTATCTTCTTCGGTTTGACTACTGTTGTTTTCTTTATAACGACTAAGGATTTGGCTGTATGATGTGTACGTCGGTGTTGGAGTAAATTTGATCTTTTAGAAAAAAATTTCTGACAATCTTCACATTGGTGAGAAGCAGATGATGCATTATGTCGTTCCAAGTGTTTCCTTAAATCAGCTTTGCGTGTGAAGGTGGTCTTGCATTCTTCGCAGGGGAATGAAACCTGCTTTTTATGGGCATTCAGATGTATGTTGTAGTTGTCTTTTCGGGTAAATGTTTTGGAACATTCACTGCATTGAAATTCTTTTACATTTGTGTGTGTCTTCTGATGTCGTTCCAAGTCGTCTTTACGCGTAAATGATTTAGGGCATTCTTCACATGTAAACTGCTTTTCATTTGTATGAATCTTCAGGTGACGATTTAAAACAAAACGTTGTTTGAATGATTTGTGGCAAACAGGACATTCCTGAAAGGAATAAAAAGTAATTTTGAGTTTAAATGTGTAATACTTTTTAGTGTGAATCATTTTTATCTAATAATTTACACCTATCAATTTTTATCTATATCTGACAATTTATATCTAAAAAATTGCAGTGTGTATAATTTTTATCTATCAATCTCAGTTAGAGCAATTTATATCTAACATTTTTTATCTAATAATGTATATCTATCATTTTATCCTAGTTAATTTTACTAATTTGGGGATCCTAAAATTATCCTACCTAACATAGAGAAATTCGGGTGAGCCAATCCTACGCGCTGTAGCTGTAAGGAATTCAGAAAAAATCTGTCTCCCCTACAACTCCGAAACATGGAAACAGAATTAGCAGAATAAGGCTTCTCCCAACTCTATCCACGTCAGCTCACCAAAGATAAGATAGGTTTTGTAAAAACACTTACATGTGTTGAAGCTCCTGTCAGTTCAGATGGATCCTTGGTGGTTGTCATCTCAGGGTGAACCTCGTTGACGCTACTCTGTAACGCTTGAGGCTGACACTCCACGGTTTGTACCTCGGGACGAGCTTCATCCTCAGATATCTCAGTGGAACTTTCGCTGCTGGATGCCGCATGCCATCTCATATGACGTAAAAGATGGTGTTTCTGCTGGAATTTCAGCTCGCAAAGTGGGCAGTTCTGAAAGTAGATAAAAAAGAAAAATTCATTATTTGTACAAAATTGAAACTAAAAAGAAAATTTAAAAGTGTTTTTTTTCTGTATAAAAAACTTACCAAAGACATTTTTAAATTCTCTCGACGAATTCCACTTGATTCAGGTTGAGGGATTGAGGGTCTCTCTATCGTTGAAACTTTGTTATAGGTATCCCTTCTAGGCTTTTTTGATGGTGGCATGTCAGAATCCTGAAAATAGAAAAGAAAAAAATACTTAGAATCATTATTTCTACAATTTGCAATTAAAAAGAAAATTTCAGAGTACTTTTTCTAATTAAAATCTCTAACTAAATTTTAAAAATCTCTACAAATCAGTTAAAAAGATTTTCTTTAAAAAATATTTAAGTGTTTTATCAACAAACTTTTTGAAAATGCTGAATTTGCTGCTACGCAAACGTATTCTAAATAAATAAAAAGAAAAGAAAAAGAAAGAAAAATCTTACTTGCGTTTTTTGGTCAGATTCAGAAAGGTTTCGAGTCGGATCGGCTAAGCATTCTTCCCTTGCTTTTTGAGTAGGTGTATTCACAGCTTCCTGTTCTATTCGGTTACACAGCTCTCTTAATTCTGATGAGGGAATCCCAAAATCTAGAAAGAGTGATTGCTGAAAAGATAGAAAATACATATTATTATTATTTTAATCTCTATAAAAAGCGTCACACATTTTTTAAAACATATATTCTATAAGAAGAAACGAAATTAATTACCTCTGTTTGCGAATCAAGTGCTTGAGATGACATATTTTCAATGGTGAAGTAATAAAGAGCGAGAACTTGAAAATAACAAACGGTGCGCTAGAGATTCAAAAACGAAATGCCCACTCTTGGAGGAAGTTTCTAAAACTCGAAGTAATAAAGGTCTTCGAAATTCCCGTATGAATGAACTTCTGTTGAGGTAAACGAACCCCACCCCTCTCAGATTCCCGGATGTTGAACTCTAGGAGTCAGCTGTTGAGGTAAGTAACCTCTGAGAAGGGGTGAATGAAAGCAGTTCTTAGATGTACGATTTTGAGGGTAAGGGGTTCAATTCAATGATTTTTCATTGAAATTACGGTAAGAAATAGTTTATTAACCTAATTAACAGCTTTATAATTATAATTTTGACTAAAATATATGATTAAATTTTCTAATCAATTTTTATGTCGAAAATAAATCATATTAGAATAAGAAGTAGCAGAAAACTACAAATAAATAAATGAATAATAATAATAAGGGAATATAGGAAATTCAATTGTAAACACATATTTTAATAACTTCATTTATATAACTCTGAATTTAGATTGGAACGTACACATATTAATTAAATGAGAAAATATTTTTAATATAGATATTGAAACAATCCTTTGCCTATAAGAAATAACGATTTGTATAGATATTAATTAAAATGAGAAAGTATATTTCATATAAATATTGAAATAATCATTCATTTCTAAGAATTTTAATGATGATAATTGAATAGAGAATCGTTTACCCTCTCGTGTTAGAGTAGAACTTTATTTTTCCCGCTAGGGGGCGGTGTTGGAGGGGGTGCCTTGTCGCAGGCGGGACCGGAGGCGGTGTGGGAGGAGGGGGCACGGGAGTGGAGGCGGCAGTGCTGCGGTGCCGCAGGCGGTGCATACCGCAATACCGCCTGCGGCTGAGCCAGAACTGTCGTTTTCCTACTACTCACATGCATGCACGCACACATTATCAGTGACATTTTAATTCTTTGTATCACCGTATCACCGTGTTAGATATCTGCAACATACCCAAAAGTCTATGTTACTTATACAATGAGCTACCAAATACTATTTTATTTATTGATGTTACCCCCCCCCCCCCACACACACACACACACACACACATCAGTTAAAGTAAATTTTTCATAGAATTCTCATCAGATGGTGATAATGAGTCAATGTTTCATGCCAAAGTTTTACTTATCATTTGAGCAGTGACCGATTGCTGTTGCTAAAATGAACTTCGTAAATTTTCTAAAATTAAAAATGCTGGAGACTTCCAAAACTATATTTTTTTCAAACGGTAGGTTCTTATATTTTAAGTTTTTGTATTAGAAAATTGTGAATATTTATGAGGAATGCGTAATTTTCTATCTATTGCAGTTGTTCAAAAAGTACATTTTAGTCAATTATTTTTTATTTTTATGTTCTAAATATTTTGATTATTTTGTTCGGCTTGAAATAATGTATCCTAATATCTGAGAAAATATTTTTCAATCATGTATTATTTTTTAATTTTTTTGTAAAAATATTAAAATGTTGTATTATCATCGAAAACACATTTGTACATATTTTTTTATACTTCTAGCATATGGGGCATTCTCACAATCTTTTGACTTTTGGGGAAAAAAAAATCTGACAAAATTACATTTGCTAAAGTAACATTTTATTCTGATAGACGAATGCCTTAATGATTCAAAATGAAGAAAAAATTGTCAGCAGCGAAATTTTTTTTATTTAACTGAGGTTTAAGTTAAACTTGCAAGTTTAATTTTCCTTACCATTTTACCACTATAACTTTTTATTTTGTTCTAAATTTTTACTTATAATGAATTTGCATAGTACCCATAGGACATTCAAATAAGAAATAATAGCAATGTAGTACTTTTAATACAGAATTTTTGTATAACATTGTCTTAAAGGGGTGTTAAAGAAAGGACGGTAAGGTAAAAAAAGAGGATAGTATTGGAAAAAAAGGGACGGTAAGGATGGAACGGTAAGGAAAATTACCACCTATTTTTAGAAAAATCATGTTAAGACTAAGTGATAGCCACAATGTTCATTGATTTTTAGAAACAGTTATTAACATTGGATTAAATTATTATTTTTTTTAATTTACCTCGAAAAGTGCACGAATAAACCTGGGGGACGGTGAGACTACCCATGTAGCCACGATGCTTGAAATTGGTATTTAAATGCTGATTGAAATTCTACAGTAAATTTCCTGCAATAATTTTAGACATTATTTCTCTAGCATACTTCTGAATGAGAAAAAACTTGAAAAAAATTCTGTCGCTGCATCTGAAATGATTTTCTGTATAATTTTAGATGAGGGGTGGTAATAATCTAAAACCCAGGGACAGAGTTTAAAAATTAAGAACAACCCTAAAAATGTGTGTAGCTTAATTTTTAGCTACATATTTGTATAAAACAATAGTTCCAGTTTCAGAAACAAATTACATCGGATTATTTTTATTGAAAAATTTTATCCAGACAGCTCCAAACTTATAAATGAGCATCAGGGACACGGGACGGTATAGGAGTTTTCCAGGTGTTTGGACCCCCAACATCGTCCAAAACTTATTTATCTCATTAATATTGTTGTGCAATCATGCAATGGGATGTTCCCAAGTATATGAAATATAAAAACACAAAAAAGTGCATTAAAATTAAAATTATTATTCAGGGACATGAAAGTCAAAAGATTGTGAGAATACCCCATATCAGGAAGTCTGATAAAAATCAAATGCAAAATTTCATCTTTACGTACAAAAGATAGGTTGAGTCAAAAATATGTGGTTAATACGGTGGGCAAGATAAAAAAAAAAAAAAAAAAAAAAAAAAAAAAAAAAAAAAAAAAAAAAACTACTCAATGGATCATCTTGATTTAAAAAAAAAAATTAAAGCTTATTTAATTGCCTTCGATATGAATTAAAGCTTTTACTAAAATTATTTAAAAAAAGTTATTAACAAATAAGAACGAATTTTTTTAACAAAAAGAATTTTTTAAAAAATCAGCCATTACATAAATTTTTTTAATACATTTATGGGTTCCTTTAATTTAACTAGAAGCTGCACTCGCGATTTTTACGAAAAGAAAATTATTTTTGTGTTTCAGATAATTCTACAAGGCGCTATCATGTCAATCGTCCAGACGAAATTTTCCAAAGCAGTTGAACATATTTATTTATAACTTGGAGTAGAAACAACAAAATCTAAAAAAAAAAAAAAATTCTTCTGAAAAACCTCAAGCTATGACCAATAAACTGTTAACATTTCAAAAAGATCCATCAAGCAGTTTTCTTTAAAAAAAAATCATAAAAAAGTGCTTTTTTGGTCTCCTAATGTAGAAGGTCCCCTTAAAAAACACGTTTTTGTTTCTCTTTGAGAACCTTTTTTATTAGTTATATAAATGTACTTCAAGAGTTATTAATATAAATGCTATCTTTATCTACAATTTATAAAAGGAACACACGAATGAATCGTTATAATCCTTTCTCGAAGAAATACAAATATACAGCTATTTATTTGAAATATTTTTAAAATATTTAATATACCTTTACTAATTATATTATTTTACTAATTATATTATTTTACTAATTATATTATCGCTACAATATTTTTTTCAATTCCCTAATCCCAAGCACTACATTTAAAAACAGAATAATAAATACATACTGAATAACATAATTCCTTTTACACATCTTAGATATTTAAAATACTCATTTTAATCATAAGCTTTATTTACAAATTCAGTGCCACGCATAGTTACTTTTGAAACGATTAGAATCATTTGTATTTTTTAGTTTATTTATCACATGCAGATTTTTACAGTATTTTTGTCTGAAGTAATTCTCTTTCAAAATTGTTTGCTTTAATAATTTAGTATTTATTTTTTAGCTATCAGGCATATATATATATATATATATATATATATATATATATATAATAAAAATAATGAATACTTGAAATCAATTATGAAATTTTAATAATATGTAAATAAATCTTTATATTTAATTTGTTTTTTCTGTTAAAGGCTGTTTTAGTTATATATTTCATTTAATAATACATATAAATCCCCTTACTGTACAAAAGAAAAATAATATATTATCTAATATATTACTAATAAAACAAGCTTTAAGCAAACATCTTTTGAAATAAAATTCATTTATTTGCCTAGTAAGAGGTAAAAAAAAATTTACAAATACTATTTATAATAATAAACAAGTTATCAATATCTTTAATTCAAAATACTGTGTTATGCTGCATTATTTACATTATATATTATCATTCTTTTTAAGCATAATTAAATACAAAAACAATTACCTTGAATTGATTTGATTATAAAATTTATTGAAACTATTAAATTAGTACACTCTTTTGTTTATCTGATAAACTGTATTTAAAAAAATCCATTTGTTTGCGCATTTTAAACACTGTTTAAATTCTGTTCAATATATAGAGGAACTTCGGGTATTGTGGAATACTATTTTATTCTTATTTGTAAGTCAGCATAAAAAATTTGAGATATATTAACAGTCAGTAGAGAACAAACTTTGACTATTTCTGAACACATTTTTAATACGTTTAAAGTGGAGGGGGGAAATGTATATCGACATTTAGCTTTAAAAAAGGGGTACACTTTTCGGGTAATGCAAGGTAGACCGGGGCACGTTTACGCAGTGCACTTTTTCCGAAACGAGTTATAACTGGCAAGCCATCAGTCATGACAGATTTATGCTGATCCCTAGTGTGTATTCTCACAAGTTTTTGAGAGTCAGTCGAGCTTCGGTCTAGCATGAGGAAAGGATAATCTGTTTTCTGTCAAAGTGAGTAAATTTTGTGTTGAACTTATTGAAACTTATTGTGAACTAATAATACTTAGTTAAGGATAAACAAATATATGAACATTAGCAGAATTTTATCCTTTTTTGAGAACTGTATTTGTATGAACAAAAATATTATTAATTTTCGTTGCACGTTAAAAGTAAATCCAAGCATGGCGACGGGGCACGTTTACGCATTGACATCGGGGCACCTTTACGCACGTTGAAAAAGAAGAAATTACGTAAACATTTACTAGTTTCTATGGACGCAGAACAAGTAGACAGGAAAGGAAAAAGTATGAAATCATAAACTGCAAAAGGGAAAAAGTTTGTACATTCTGGAATAAAGAAAATAGTGAATGAATATGATGACGAAGATGAAAACTGTGTGTGTATTTATTATTTGAAATCATACAACCAATTCATAAAAGGACAAGACTGGGTTCAATATCTTAGATGCAAAAGGTGGTCCAATGACAAGTGTGCAAAAGGAAATACTTTATTTTTTGTTTGTAAAAACTGTAACAGTGATGATGAAGATGACTAAATAGTTTCTGTTTTTAATTAGCAATAAGCCCTATGTTTTTAACTTAGCCTATAAAATGTTCTTTAATTAATTATCTTTAATTATTTTTTTAAGCAGTGTTTTAAGTTATAAATAAAACATTTCAATTTGATTAAATATTTGTTTTACTTACTGCGTGGTATCACTTATAACATACGCAACCGTGCCCCACTTGACGCGTAAACTTACCCAGTTCCCGGGGCAAGTTTACGCAAAAGACTTGAACCTAAAAAAAATTTTTTTTACGGTTAAAAACATAAATAGGGCCACAACTGAATACACAAATTTTGAGTTTATTAACTGCTTTATAAAACCACAGTGTCTAAAATTTCCCAAGTTAAAACATAAAAATGAGAAAATGCATTGAAAAAGAAATCGCGTAAACGTGCCCCGGTCTACCCTACTGAAAAAAATCCCTCAAATTGACTGAAACAAACTGTTAATTTTGACGCCAGTTTGAAAACCGTTTAATATACAGAAAATATCTGTAATTGTTCATAAAATAGTTTTTTTTGTAAATGTTGGGTTTAAAGGCGAGCGAACATTTTTTATGCGCATTATATCTGCGCACTGCCATTCTTTTCCCCCGGCGCACTCAGTCTGCGTGCGAACGATAGAAGAGTGTAGACGTAAAAATTATTCTGTGTGAAGTTATTATGAAAAAGTAATCTGTGTGAGAAATTTATCTTTAAATTAATTGTTTTGTGTTTGTGCAGTGTTTTCGTTTAATAAACTATTTGTTCTGTCAATATCCACGGACTTAGTGAAAATTAATATTAGTGAAAGAACAACAAAATGGTTGCAGTTCGCGGTTGATATTCTAAATCGAAATTAGTTTTGTTAAAAGAAACCATGGACAAGTTAAACGTCCCCGAATTAAACGGAACTAATTATTTTATATGGAGTCTAAAAATTAAAGCTGCTTTAAGCCTTAAAAGGTTGGATACTTTCATATCCGAAGTAAAAGCAGAAGGGCTGAGTGAGAAGGATTCTACCGAATGGGACCAACAAAAATAGCGATGCCGTCGCATACATAAAGCTATCATTATCTGATGAACAGGCACTACAGTTCGCAGCAGAAGAAAATGCGAAATCATTATGGGAAAAAATAAGATCGACTTTTACCGGTCAAGCAGAAGATAGAAGAATAGATGCCGGCAACGAATTAAAGAATTTAGAAATAAAGTCAAATGAATCTGCAAATGATTATATAGCCAGAGCTCGAGGCATCTCAACAAAATGTCAAACACTTGGATTGGCTATAACAGATAGAGAACTTGTATTCTACACGGTACGAGGTCTAAAAGGAAAGTTCTCGAAAGTGAGAGATATATTAAAGACTCAACGTGAGAAAAGTATGGATGAAGTACTAGAAATTCTTCGGGAAGAAGAACTGAAGAATACCGCTCGTGCTGAAGGGACCGCCGCTGAAGTATTCTACTCCAGGAAAAACAAAAGTCCGAGACTTTGTTACATTTGCAGACGTCCGAATCACATAGCCAAGGATTGTTTTTACAGGAATAATATTTCAAGAAATGACAGGTCCAATGGAAATCGACAAAGAAGAAAACGCACCACGATGTAAATTATCCAGTTAAGGACAGAAAAAATTCGGTACTTACTATTTCATCGGAACAATGTGAACTATGTGATAATATATGGTTATTAGACAGCGGGGCTAGCTCGCATATGTGTAAAGATAAAATATGGTTCAGGAATCTAATTCCTGAAGAAAAGGATATCTATCAAGCAGGTAAAAATTCCAAAATAATTTCGAAGGGTACAGGTACGGTATCATGTAATACGGTAAGTAAAAATGATTCTATACATTTGACAATAAACAATGTTAGTTTTGTACCAGATTTGAGATATAATTTATTATCTGTTACTGCTTTAATAGATAAGGGTTGTAGAATTATTTCTGAAAATAACTGTGTGCTAATTTTTGACAAATATAATAAATTTCTAACTAAAGCATTTAAAAATGAAAGAGTATATAGATCTTAAAGATGTAAATGTGTCTGATTTTAAGTGTGATACATGTGACATAAGTAAAATAACCAGGAAAAGTCATCCAAATATTGATATTGACCAAAGTTCTGATATTATGCAGTTGTTTCATTTGGATTTATGTGGCCCGATACAACCCGAATCGCTTGGTGGGGCAAAATATTTATGGTACTAGTGGATGATTTTTCTGGGATGTATTTTACTTATTTCCTCAAAAGTAAAAATGAAGCATTTGGTGTATTTTATAAATTTAAAGCTAAATATGAAAATCTTATGGGTAAAAGAATTAAAAAAGTGAGAAGTGACAATGGGCTCGAATTCGTAAATACGGAATTTGACAATTATCTTGCTAATGCAGGTATTTTTCACGAAAAAACTGTCCCATATAACAGCGAAAGCAATGGAAAGGCTGAAAGAGCGAATAGAGTTCTATTAGAAAGGGCTAGGTCTTTGTTATATGAAAGCGAACTTCCCACCAAATTCTGGGCAGAAGCTATCAATTGCAGTACACAGGTATCTAATATAACACCCCGTAAAGGAAAAGAAAAAATCCCCTTAGAAATTTGGACAGGTAAAAAGCCCAATTTAAATTATGTAAGAAAATTTGGTTGTTTAGCTTATTTTCATATTCCTAAAACAATGAGAAATAAATTCGATGTACCAGGAAGAAGTGGAATTATGTTAGGATATGCTAGAGATAGGAGGGGATATCGTATTTATGATGTAAAAAATAAGAAAGTGATTGAGGAACGTTCTGTTAAGTTCAATGAAACTATAAAGGGAAGTAGATATTTTGGATTAAGTAAATGTTCAGAGTGTTGGGATATTGAACCGCTAATAAATAAAAATTTTCCGGAAGAGAATGAAATTCGTGAAAATCAAAAGAATAAATCTCTCAATTTAGAAATTTCTGACACAAGCGAAATAAAAAACGGTTGCGCAACCCCATTAACAAAACTTAATTTGTCTCCAGCTAGACATGAAGGCGCGGAGAAAAGAAATCGAAACAACAAAATAAAAGACCGAAGTGAAAATATGACTGAAGTTCGAAGGTCAGAAAGATTGAAAAGTAAATATTCGTCAGCTAATTTAACTGATAATGTCCCGAGCAATTATTTAGAGGCAATAAATAGTGTGAATTCACGTGATTGGGGAATAGCTATGAAAAATGAATTGGATTCTTTAATTAAGCATAATGTTTGGGAAATCGTTGATATGCCAGAAAAAACGAAATTGATTAAAAGTAAATGGGTCTATGCTTTAAAAGAGGGCGACAGTAAGGAAATAAAATATAAAGCCAGATTAGTGGCAGCTGGATTTAATCAAATTAAAAACAAAGATTATACTGAATCGTATTCACCTGTTGTAAATATTGAGTCATTTAGATTACTAATTGCACTTGCAGCTAAATTAAATTTGATTCTTATGTTTTTGATGTAAAAACAGCATATTTATACAGTGATTTGGAAGAAACTTTATATATGTCACCACCACCTGGATATGAAAAACTGATAGGGGTTAATAAAGTTTGTAAACTGAAAAAGAGTATTTATGGATTACCCCCAATCGGGTAGAAATTGGTATTTAAAAATAAAAGAGGAACTTGGTAATATTGGATTAAATCAATTAGCTTCTGATAACTGTGTATTCATTAAAGTTGAAAATGATAACATTTTTATATTATGTATGTATGTAGACGATTTAGCTATATTTTGTAATAACCAAATAATGTATGAAAATATTGTTTCTAAAATTAAAAATGTATTCGAATTGTACGAAAATAAGAATTCTAAATTTTTAGGTATAGAAATTGAAAAACATGAAAAAGGTATAAGTTTGTCACAAGTTGAATATATTGAATCATTGTTGGCAAAACATAATTTAGAAAACTGTAAATCTGTGAAAACACCTATTGTTAAAGATGAAGATAAAAGTTTTCCTCCAACAAATGAATTGTTTGACATAACTATGTATCAGGAAATTATTGGTGAGCTTTTATATTTAGCCAATAGAACACGCCCTGATATATCATTTGTCACAACTTATTTGTCTCAATTTAATCACAAACCTGAGAAAAGGTATTACATTTTGGCTAAAAGAGTATTAAGGTATTTAAAAGGTACAAAAGACAAAAAATTATTTTACAGCAACGAATTTGGGTGTTTAAATAGTAGTTCAGATGCTAGTTGGGGAAATGGAGAAAATGGAAGGTCTTTTTCAGGGGGAGTTCTATTGTTAGGAAAGTCATTAGTATCTTGGAAATGTCGTAAACAAAAAAGTGTTAGTCTTTCTACATGTGAAGCAGAATTATTTTCTATTTCAGAAATGTGTAAGGATGTAATATGGACTGTAAACTTATTGTCTGAGTTAAATTGTAACCAATTTATAAAAGATGCCATAATTTTAAGCACTGATAGCCAAGCAGCAATACAGTGGATTAAATGTACAAAATCCTCAAATAAATCTAGGCACATGAATTTAAGATTTCATTTTGTCAGGGATTTATTGTCAGAAGGTATTACTTCATTGGAATATGTTCAAAGTGAACATATTATTTCTGATTTCCTTACTAAAGGTGTAAATGAAGATAAGTTGTTATATTCTATGGAAAGTATTTCACTATTATGATATGTGTAATTATTGTATGTAATTTGTGTGTAATTTTTGTATGTATATGTATATGTGTTTTTTGGAATTGTTTAAAGAGAAAAAAAAATGTATCTCTCGCAGGAGGGGTGTGTTGGGTTTAAAGGCGAGCGAACATTTTTTATGCGCATTATATCTGCGCACTGCCAGTCTTTTCCCCCGGCGCACTCAGTCTGCGTGCGAACGATAGAAGAGTGTAGACGTAAAAATTATTCTGTGTGAAGTTATTATGAAAAAGTAATCTGTGTGAGAAATTTATCTTTAAATTAATTGTTTTGTGTTTGTGCAGTGTTTTCGTTTAATAAACTATTTGTTCTGTCAATATCCACGGACTTAGTGAAAATTAATATTCATGAAAGAACAACAGTAAAAAATATAGATTTTTTCTGTAAAAAGAACATAACCCACTTTTTGTTACAGACAAAAACTGTTTATCTTTAAAACAGTTTTTTGCTGTAAAAAATCCAATTTTTTTCAGTAAAAATTACAGATTTTTTTTACAGTGTGGTAACCAGTCGGGTAATATAGAATAATGTTGTAAGGAATATTAAATTTGCCAGAAAAACTACTTTTTACAAATCAATTATTGAGTAAACATTCTCTATAAATCATCAGTTTTGTTGAAAATTGGTTTAATTTTTACAAAAAACATAAATGTAGTCTATTAGTTCGGCCCCACCACAGTACATATGATCCCTCATCAGGCATTACATATGCTTCCTTCCCTCTTCGATCCTCTGAATATTTTCTATTGCAAAACAGGCATTCTGCATCTTTCTCATCTGGTGTACAACCTGATAAAAAGCACTGATACGTCTTACACTGTAATATATATATATATATATATATATATATATATATGCAAAGTTACTGAAATTTTTCTAACTGGGATTCCTAGAACTTTTTATGTAACGGCTACAACAACAATTCATGCAACAGATACACTTTTGCACCGTAAATCAAATAATCTGTAAGGTTACTATGAATCGTTTAGGAAACTAGGATGCCTAGAACTTTTTATGTAACTGCAACCCAGGTTACAGATACAATTTTAGAAAGATTACTGTAATTTTAGTAGATACTTTTGTAAAGCTAAAGATTTCAGTAGCTTTACAAAAACTAGTTTTGTAGATTTACATCTTTTTTTTGTACAGTGTACAGATAAAAAGTTAAGTAAGGATACAGATTTCTGTAACTTTACATCTCTAGAATTACAGATTTTTTATTACAGTGTAGTGGAATGACTGTTCATCTTCAATAGACGCGTCTTGAAACAGTTCCCTAGTCGATATTCGATATAAATCGACACACCATCTTGAAGACATAACCTCGTCACTCTTCAACAAGTTAGAATAGAGGAAAATTGGCTAAAACAGCAATAACTATAACTGTTCAACATTATACTAAACTTGGTTAACATCACTGACATTGCAATTGTATAATTAATACGAATTTTATGAATTTTACGTGCAAAAAAATGCAGAGATTGAGAATAAGATTTTAGTTCTCCGCATCGCTCCAACAACAGGTATTCAAACAGAACAGATCACAGTGCTTCATGGAAGTACTTGGCAATCGTTTTACAATTTTACGCTTGGCTGCAGCACTGTATGCACCAGTTATTGAACTATTCCATATTGTTCGACCATAATACCCGAGATTCCATTCTACATGATTATGTTTAAAAATGAAAAATTGAATGTAAAATATTAACAAGCAAAATATGCATCATTCTGTCAATTTATACTTAATTATATAATAATTTAAAATATTAATGCATACGCAAAAATGAATGCCTCATTAGTCAGAAATGTCATTTTTTTTTTCTTTAAAGTTCTTTCTTCTAAATGAAAATCAGAGGTGTTACAGAAAATTTTTCTGTGATTGTTTTTATTAAACATAAAACTATTAATCAAGAATTGTTAATATATCTCTTACGTTTGAAGTGTTCTTCGTACATCAGTATAAAATATTGGCAAAGAAAATAAAAGCTTAACATCCCGTCGAAACTTATCTTAATTACAGAAAATTAGTGTTTCTAAAATGTCATTTTTGCAAAGCGACCATTTTTTTAAGTTAGCCAGATTAGTTCTTGGTAATGATTATGTTTTAACAAACACATAAAGCCTTTAAATATTTGGACAAGCATTTCTTTCATCGTACCATTACTGATGAAAAATCGCTAAAAACAATATTTCCCCATGTTTTTATAAAGAAGCATTTTTTCGATAGTGCATTTTTTAAATTGGGATTTTTAAAAAGTAATTCTGAAATTCTTTATATGCTTATATTTCTTAATATGTAATGCTTTTTTCAATTTACAAGAAATATTTTGGAAGCATAAGTTTTTTTACTCACCTGTTATGGGCTAAAAGATAAATATTTTTGTTCCAAATGACATTTGGATTATAGTCATGGAAATAAAATCTATAATGAATGTAACCATCGTAAATATTTGCTCAAATAATTAGCAAATTACGACAACACTTCCATATAAAAAAGTTTTTTCCTTGAAAAGTAATGAGGAGAAGTATGTTGTATTTATATTTATAACTTTAGTACCCGAAGTGGAATAGGAAGAAATACCATATAATGTACAGTGGCGGTCAAAAGTTTCCGGCCAGCATAAATTTTTTTGTTAATTTGTATGTATACCCATATGAAGAGGAATCTCAAAGTGATACTTATACACTTTATTGACATAACAGTTAAGAACTTATTTATGGAATAAAAAATAAATATTAATAAATTTAATTGACAAAATTAGTTGCAAAAGAAAACGCATGTTCTCAAAAGTTTCCGGCCACCTTGGCAAGTTTGGAAAAAAATGGTGTTATAACAGAAAATAACAGTGATCAACAACATTTACAATTAGTATTTTGTATTCATACATTTAGCAATAAGTACTGCGGCGCAGATATGTGGCATCGATTCAATGAGCGGTTGTAGATCGTCAATGTTAAGTTTTTTCCACAGTTCATGCAATTTTTGTGAAACTTCTGCTAAATTGGAATATTTATAATTCCATACACGTTTTCAAGGTAGTTTCAAAGATTTTCTATTGGATTCAGATCGGGTGATTGGGCTGTCCATTTCAAAAGCGGAATTTTTCGTGTGCGAAAACAACTGCTTGACGAGCTTGCATGTATACTTTTCGTCGTTATCATGATGAAACAAATAGTTGCGACTACAATTTTTCCTCCAATAAGTTAGCAAATGATCTTGCAATATATCCTTATGCATTGCACTATTAATCTTGCCGCGGATTTCAAATGACGGACAGGCACATTTTCCAGAAAATGCTCCCCACAGCATAACGTGTCATCCGCCATGTTTCATTGTAGGAATAATGTATTTCGAATCTTATCTAATGTTTTTAGGTCGTCGGTTGTAGTGTCTGTTATCAAGCCCAAAAAGACTGACGTCGATTCATCGAAAAACAGTACTTTTTTACAGTTTTCACTTGACCAGTCTTTGTATTCCTTGGCAAACGCCAGTTGGGCCTTCTGATGTTTTTTACTTATGAAAGATTTTTTAACACCGACTGTTCCATAAAGTCCTACGTCACGTAAACGTCTTGACACAGAATTATTTCAGCAACAGAGTTATTTCAGCAACATTTTAACACCGTAAGTCTCGGGGAATTGCGGCGGCATTTTTATGCGGGTCATCAACTGCTTTTCTCCTGATAATTCTGTCTACAAGAATAGTCGTTTTTCGGGGTCCCCCGGACAGTGGTAAGTTCCGAAGGCCATGACCATCTTTATATATTTTTTAAATATCGTTCACAGCAAATTTTCCGATCCACAACTTTGCCGCAATTCACGAGAGGATTGTCCCTTTAGCGACAAACAAGTCACTCATTTAGGAACATTAATTTTTTTAACTTTTCATTTTTGAATTTCAAATACGTTAATAACGTTGATTATTTAACAAACAAGGCCAAAAAAAACACTTTACTGATAGCAAAAACTAACGGAAGACGAATGGCCGGATACTTTTGCACACACCAATTTCGAATTCCTCCCCTTTGCATCAAGTATCTTCAGTATCCAATCAAATAATCACGTTTTAAGAGGTAATTTGTTTATTACTAACTTTTGGAGTAACTGTGCTTCTTCTTCGATGAAACGTTCTGACAAACAAATCAAAGAAACTAACTGGCCGGAAACTTTTGACCGCCACTGTATATACATATATATATATATATATATAACGTAAAATAATCTTGAAAAATATCTTAAATAAGACGTGATCACCATAGCAACATTCAATCATTAACTATCATGGGGTATCATGGAATTAATTGAAGAAAACTTTTATTAATATCTTTTTAAGTTTTGATTCGATTTCCATAAAATTTCAAATGACTCGACAAAATTTTGCATCGATTATATATATTAAATTCCAAACCTTTCAGCCGGGAGTGTTTGCGCTGTTATATGCGGACAACGGAACAGACCAGTCGACGACTTTAAGTGCTAAGTGTTTACATAATTGTAAACGCAAATAAAAAGCTTTTTTGCAGTAAGGTATAATCAGATATAAAAAGAAAATGTATTATTAAATAACTTTAATCGTATTTAGACAGACTAATGATTTAAAAAGAAAATTTATTATTAAATAATTTTAATCGTGTTTAGACTGCTTAATGATGTAACCTACAATTTCAATAGTCTGTTTCAAAATTTTTCTCAATAGTCTGTTGAAGATGGTGTCCCGGCGGAAGATACCAAGTCAGATTAATGTTTTATTTGAGCCATCAAATATCACTTCTTACGCACTATGAATCATTAAGAAACAAAACATTTATTTTCGAACCAGCAACTGGAGTTGGTGACAAAGTTTACTGTTATCAGGCTTCCTTAATTGGGTAACGGCTCAACAAATGCCTTGCTTATGGAAATAAAACATTCCGGAAACACAGTGTCCCTCATAGAAATATGTAAAAGTTGTCAGCTTAATATAATAATTTTAGTAATTTTTCCTTCGATAATGCAATGTTACAAATACGATATCCAACAATAGTTTAACTACATTCACGGAAAAATGGAGATTTGAATAACAATGCAGTACACTGTAAAACAAAATATGTAAAGTTACTAAAATTTTTCTAGGAAAGTGAGATTCGAAAAACTTTTTATGTAACGACAACGACAAAAATTCATGTAACAGATACACTTTTGCACCGTAAATAAAAAAATCTGTAAGGTTACTAACAATATTTTAGAAAACTGGATGCCTAGAAATTTTTATGTAACTAGAGCCCGGGTTACAGATAAAATTTCAGTAAGATTTCTGTAATTTTAGTAGATTCTTTTGTACAGCTATAGATTTCTGTAGCTTTACAAAAACTAGTTTTGTAGATTTAGATCTTTTTTATACATTGTACAGATAAAACTTTAGTTAGCATACAGATTTCTGTAATTTTACATCTTCAGAATTTTTCACAGTGCATAGTCTAGTATATTTTAATAAAGAGCAACATTTGCTCCAGCGTTTTTGCGTAGACGCTCAGGGATTGGATATATATAAAAAAGAATGTATATAATAAAGAATAGAATAGAAAGATATATAATAAAGAATTATTAAATTAAGGTAGAACAGAACAGATTGTGAAACTCTCACAAGAATGTTACTGCAATGTACAACTGTTTCGTTGTACGTAGGTTAATAACTGATACCTATTCTACAGAACACAATACTCGCAATTAAATGTAACTGTGGCTAATACATCTTGATAAAAAAATATTTTTTTTTTCAATTAAATTTAATAGTGCGTATGGCAGCTATTGCCATAAATTGTTGTAAATAGTAGTTTGACAATATGTGTTACGATTGCAGTTTTTTTTTCTGAAAACATACATTTTCCTGTTCTATCAAAATATTTCATGTCATTAATTAATCTTTAAGTAGTCTGAAATAAAATAAATAATTCATATATATAAAAAAATATATATAACTGTAAAAATAAATGCTCTGATTTTAGTTTTTGTTTCAATCACTTTTTGTTTCGCTAAAATATCTTAAAATATGTAAGAAAGAACCTCAGTTTTTCGGATGTGGCATTACCAAAAGTAAAAGTTCTGACTATAGATAATTTTGTAATAATTTGAATTTTTTAGAAAATCTATTGTTAAAGAACAAGAAATTTTTTAACCCTTTATACCCGATGGTACTTTAAAGTACCATTAAAATAACTTGTTATAAAATTTATTTAATAAATCGATTAGTAGTACTACATTTTAGAATGAATTATAGATACTTCACTGGAAATTCGTGAAATATTTTTGCAACACTAACTGTACTTAATAATTAACACTTCTAACTAAAATAATTTTCGATTGGGTTGTGAATGTGTTGAGAACGTGTTATGCCAAATAAAAAGATTGTGAAAAAAGAGTTGTTAAAAATTACACGAGAAAATGTGTTTTCAAAACATTCATTTTTAAAATTGTGTAACTTAAAGACACCATGTCGAAAGTGTTTTGAAAGTCTTTTACATGTGTTGTTTTATAGTGTTCTAAATTGTGTGGAGTTTACAATGTGTTGTCAATTTGGTGACAAAGTGTTGCGCAGCAGAACACTATTGTAAGAAAATATTTTCATCAACACTATTTTACTACACGAATTCAACACAATTAACAACAGTATTTTTAGAACATATTTTTAGATAGAAACGCTTTTTCAACATATTAAGAACACATTTCAAGGTAGCAACACTTTTGCAACATATTTAACACAATTCTAACACAAAAAATATTTTGTAGGGGAGACCGGGGTTAGTTGGCTACAGGGGTAAGTAGGCGCAGTCCCCATAAATCGCCTGTTTGTGGACAGATTGAGCAACCAGTCACAGAGTACATTTCTTCTTGTGTTTAACAATCCTCATTGTAGTTTTGCAGCGTTACCTACGTGCAGTGGACATTTATTACAATTTTTATGTTTTTTTGCGCTCATAAGTAATTTTTTGTTGCTTCATTCTTTTTCTAATTTCTAATACTTATCTTAATAATTGCGATTTAACTTGTGCAATTTTTCTTAGTGTATGATTAACTGTACCTACCCCATATGTGATTTACTTGGATTATTTATGCTTAGATTGTTACGTGTCCCTTTTGTTAAGAAATTCATTATGGGGCTAGTAAGCGCATTGAACACGGGGCAAGTTGGCTCGGTGTCTGGTGTATGCTGGTAGCTTGAAAAACAGCAAACACCGAAATAAAAAAGAAAAGTGCCCAGCTAAACTGATGGCATTGAGCTCACAGGCTATTCACACTAATTGTATATTATACACTTATTTTAAATAATAATGCCCCTAAAAAAAATAAGTGAAGGGGAATTAGCCCCCGTTTCCCCCTTTATACTTAACCAGTGAACCTCCAAATCTCACCAGGAAGCCCCTTATCATAATAAACCGGTATACCAAATTTGGAGCAAATCGAATAATCCTGCAAAAAAAAAACATTTATCTAAATTAAGGGGGTGGACTAACCCCCATTTATCTTTAACCAATGAATCGCCAAAACGAATCAGGGAAGCTTCTTAACATAATAAACCGGTATACCAAATTTGGAGCAAAGCGAATAATTCTGCATGAAAAACCCGTTTATATAAATTCAGGGGGGTGGCCTAGCCCCCTTCCCCCTTTATCTTTAACCAATAAACCCCCAAAACTAATCAAGGAAGTTCCTTAACATAATAAACAGGTATACCAACTTCGGAGCAAATCGAATCATTCTGCATGAAAAACCCATTTATCTGAATTAAAAGGGGTAGACTAGCCCCCTTTTCCCCCTTTATTCTTAACTAATGAACCCCCAAAACTAATCAGGGAAGTTCCTTAACATAATAAACCGGTATACCAAATTCGGAGCAAATCGAATCATTCTGCATGAAAAACCCAATTATCTGAATTAAGGAGGTGGACTAGCCCCCCTTTTCCCCTATATTCTTAACCAATGAACCCACAAAACTAATCAGGGAAGTTCCTTAACATAATAAACCAGTATACCAAATTCGGAGCAAATCGAATAATTCTGCATGAAATACTCATTTATCTGAATTAAAAGGGGTGGACTAGCCCCCTTTCCCCCCTTTATTCTTAACTAATGAACCCCCAAAACTAATCAGGGAAGTTCCTTAACATAATAAACCGTATAACAAATTCGGAGCAAATCGAATCATTCTGCATGAAAAACCCATTTCTCTGAATTAAAAGGGGTGAACGAACCCCGTTTTTCCCCCTTTATCCTTAACCAATGAACTTCCAAAACTAATCAGGGAAGTTCCTTAACATAATAAACCGGTATACCAACTTCGGAGTAAATCGAGTCATTCTGCATGAAAAACCCATTTATCAAAATTAAGAGGGGCGGGCTAACCTCCCTTTTCCCCCTTTATTCTTAACCAATGAACCCCCAAAACTAATTTGGGAAGTTCCTTAACATAATAAACCGGTATACCAAATTTGGAGCAAATCGAACCATTCTGCATGAAAAACCCATTTATCTGAATTAAAAGGGGTGAACTAATGCCCCTTTTCCCCCTTTATCCTTAACCAATGAAACCCCAAAACTAATCAGGGAAGTTCCTTAACATAATAAACCGGTATACCAAATTCGGAGCAAATCGAATGATTCTGCATGAAAAACCCATTTATCTGAATTAAGGGGGGGGGGGTGGACTAACCCCGTTTTCCCCCCTTTATCCTTAACCAATGAACTCCCAAAACTAATGAGGGAAGTTCCTTAACATAATAAACCGGTATACCAAATTCGGAGCAAATCGAATAATTCTGCATGAAATACCCATTTATCTGAATTAAGGGGGGGACTAAACCCCCTTTACCCTCTTTATACTTAACAAGTGAACCTCCAAATCTAATCAGGGAAACTCCTTATCATAATAAACCGGTATACCACATTTGGAGCAAATCGAATAATCTTGCAAAAAAAAAAAACATTTATCTAAATTAAGGGGGTGGACTAGCCCTCCTTTATCCTTAACCAATGATTCGCCAAAACGAATCAGGGCAGCTCCTTAACATAATAAACCGGTATACCAACTTCGGAGCAAATCGAAACATTCTGCATGAAAAACCCATTTATCTAAATTAAGAGGGGCGGGCTAACCTCCCTTTTCCCCCTTTACCCTTAACCAATGAATCCTCAAAACTAATCAGGGAAGTTCCTTAACATAATAAACCGGTATATCAAATTCGGAGCAAATCGAATCATTCTGCATGAAAAACACATTTATCTGAATTAAGGGGGGTGGACTAACCCCGTTTTTCCCCCTTTATCCTTAACCAATAAACTCCCAAAGCTGATCAGGGAAGTTCCTTAACATAATAAACCGGTATACCAAATTCGGAGCAAATCGAATCATTCTGCCAGAAAAACACATTTATCTGAATTAAGGGGGGGTGGACTAACCCCGTTTTTCCCCTTTATCCTTATCCAATGATCTCCCAAAACTGATCAGGGCAATTCCTTAACATAATAAACCGGTATACCGAATTCGGAGCAAATCGAATCATTCTGCATGAAAAACCCATTTATCTGAATTAAGGGGGGGTGGACTAACCCCGTTTTTCCACCTTTAGCCTTAACCAATAAACTCCCAAAACTGATCGGGGAAGTTCCTTAACATAATAAACCGGTATACCAAATTCGGAGCAAATCGAAAGGTTCTGCATGAAAAACTCATTTTTCTGAATTAAGGGGGGGGGGTGGACTAACCCCGTTTTCCCCCCTTTATTCTTAACCAATGAACCCCCAAAACTAATCATGGATGTTCCTTAACATAATAAACCGGTATACCAAATTCGGAGCAAATCGGATGATTCTGCATGAAAAACCCATTTTTCTGAATTAAGGGGGTGACTAACCCCGTTTTCCCCCCTTTATCCTTAACCAATGAACTCCCAAAACTAATCAGGGAAGCGCCTTATCACAATGAACCTAGGAAAAAATTTTGAAGCAAATCGGATGTTTCTATCAAGAGTTATCGCGTTACGTACATACGTACGTACGTACATACATACAGAACGGGCGGGCACATTAGCTCTCAGGCTTTGATAGCCTGTGAGCTAAAAAGTGGTTGCAATGCAAGATTTTAGGCACACGGGGCTTGCCCAAACGGAGACACTCGATTTTTTATTTGTGACAACTGTAACTCTGATGATGTTATCTAGTAGGATAGAAGTTACTCAATGTTAATGTTTTATTCATTATTTTTATGGCTGTATAATTTAGAATTTACACTGTACGGCGATAACGCCTTTGATTAAACCTACTGGTAATAAGGAAATTGATTTCTCTTAACTGCGTGTCTTATTTAAATTTTTATAAAGCATGTGCCAACTTACCCCATAGGTATAGGCAACTTGCCCCGTGACGGGGTAAGTTGGCGCCCAATTTTCCTTTTACTTTAGGCTTCGCTAAACATAAACTACAAAAGCTACAAACTCAAAACTCCGGATAATTATAGCCCAATGCCTGTTCTTTAAAAGTACAGTTAAAGTTTCATAAAAAAACATAAACAAAAAATTAATAAAAATCAATAACTAAAAACTCTGCCTACTAGCCCCGGTCTCCCCTATATGAAGTTTTCTAATTCACAACACATTAATGTGTTGTTAATTTGGAGACAAAAAGTGTTGTAAAATGTCTTTATTTTTGTGTTTGAGAATTTGTAGTGTTTACTTTAACTTGTTCCAAAAGCATTATTGGTTGAACAAAGCAAAAGTGTTTTTAAAAGAAGATTTCATTTTCGTTTGCATCTCTTCAACTTTCTTGACGTTGAAAGATTCTGGGCGAAAAGTTTCAGTTCGGAATTATTCCTATATTGCTATTGTAAGAGCATTATATTTGTACATTTCCTAATTCTATAAAATACTAAAAAAGAAATATTTTAAATAAAAGATTTATTGGAGTTATAAATATAGCACAAAGTACCTATAAACTCAAATTTAATTAATTAATTTTAATTGTCAAGATGCTTCTAAAATTTGTGAAATGATTGTGTAAATCTTCTAGTTTAAAAAATTCACGAAAAGTGCTTCAGAAGATGAAATTTTCATAAATTCATAATTTGGAAGATAAAGGGTTAAAATTATGTTCACGGTACCGCACAGTGTAAAATTTTAACAAACTAGCGGAACTTCATTTAAATAAATAAATAAATAAATAAATAAATAAGTAAAATTTACACACCATATGACTATTACATTATGCACTATCCATATTAAGGGGCCCCAGGACTCAAAATTAAAAAAAAAAAAAAAAAAAAAAAAAAAAAAGGACCTTTTTCAACATTTAATTTCTTAAAACGTATATGATTTAAAAACACAATTTTTATTGGGATTAAAGATATAAGTATGTTCTTTCCCTTAATGCATTTAAAAAAGTCGCAAGATGCTTAATTAGTATTTATAGGCGCTCACAAACTGTCAGACATTTGTCGAGCTGAAAATTGATATAACAGCTTACAGGATTACAGGGATTACAAAAAATATTACAGGATTACAAAAAATATTTTAAAACTACAATGAAATTTTTCATGCCTAATTATACTTCAGACTATAATAATTACCCTGAACCTAAAAAAAATTGTATTTAAAGCATTTTTATATTTTTAATACAAAGTTGTATTTGGCTAATACAAAAATTTGAAAATTCTAAGAATATAATCACATAAAAAAATATTTTTTGAACAATAAAAATGAAGTTTTAGGTTCATTTATACAGACTAACCTGAAATATATGTTTGAAAATTTCATGAAAAATATTCAGAAGTTTTTGAGATATCCTGCGCGTTAGGCCCCAATACGTCATTTGTAGAAAAATGATTTCAAAGTTTCGGAAACGCTGCTTCAGCTATTGAGTGGGTATAATTCTAGAAGCCATAACTTCTTTTCTAATAGGAATTTCAAGAAAACAGTTATATAAAAATGTTCAGAAAAGATGGGAGTTTGATATTTAAAAAGAATTACAATTTCGAAAATTTTGAAGCTTCAAGAGTCCTGAGACCCTTTAAATAACTACATGAGTAGTTTTACCAGTTACTGCACATATTATTAGCAGAATTCACTGGAAGCGCACGACTGGTTTAGTGACTTCCAGAAGAAATCGCGAGATTCGTCGTCGCTATTTATCCCATTAACAATTTTAATCCACAGTTACGTGAATAATGATGATATTAGTCGACACCTATAGTACTTTTCCTTATTTTCAAGAAAAATGGGGTAAGTAAGGCTTTACTAGTATTCATTAATTTGGTTAATTTTTAACACAATTATTCAATCGGTAAATAAATCATATCAGTTGTAAATTTCTAAATGGGTAAAAAAAGCCCGGCCCAGGAATCGAACCAGGAATGTCTTGTCTTAAGCCGCCAATGCTCTACCGACAAGCCATTCCGGACGAATCTGGAGGAATAATTCACCTAGCCAACTTTTAACAATCACAGATTCTGGTCTGATATATGAATCAGCTCATAGAATAAATCGTAGGTTTTTTTAATTACATATTAATTTTATTATTACACTTTTTATTATATATATTTTTTAGAAGTAGATTTTAAATTAGGTATTACGTATGAAGAGTTTAGTGCAATTCCATTAAAAAAAAAAACGTACGATTTAATCTGTTGAAGTGATTCATATATCAGACCAGTGTCTGTAGCCGCTAAAGGTTAGCTGGATCAATTAGTACTCCAGGTTCGTCCGGGATGGCTCAGTTGTTAGAGCATTGGCTGCTTCAGCCAAGACATCCCTCGTTCGAATTCTGGCCCATATATAATTTCACCCATTTGGAAATTTATAAAATGTATGATTTATTTAAGATTTGAATAATTGCGTTAAAAATTAATCTACTGTAATTACGCACGCAGCGTGTTCTGCAGTTTCATAAAAAAACCTACGATTTATTGAGTTGAGCTGATTCATTTATCAGAACAAAGTCTGTGGTCACTAATGGTTAGCCGAGTGAATTAGTCCTCCAGATTCATCCGGGATGGCTCAGAAGGTAGAGGATTGGCGTCTTCAGCCAAGATATTCCTGGTTCGAATCCATCAGAACTTTTTCATCTATTTGAAAATTTACAACTGATATTCATTAAATCACTTAAGATTTAACCATATTATACCGCCAAATTCTGCTTCAACTATAAGGCTTTGTTCTCACAATACATTTGAAACTGTCATTATATGAAACAAGAAAAATTTGATTTTATGAACCATTGTACTTATTCCCCTGATACAGCACACAAATTTTCGTTCCCATTCATGAAAAATAAAATAAGTAGTCACCGAATTAGCAATCAGATGCAATTAAAAATTTAATAATCCCGCGTTTTTATGATAAAAATTTATGAATGGCATATTTGTTTTAAAATTGTTTTTTTTTTTTAATGGTACTGAAGGTGAATACATTTTAAAAGCCATGAAGCACTTCAGCACGAGTCTTTTGCATATAACAATCTAAAAATTGAACTTCTGCCCATCGTATAATATACAGTTCGGCCAAAAAAAAAAATATTTGACATCGGAAATTAAACTTACGTTGCAAAATTATGAATAAAAATTTGAAAGTTAATGAAATAAACTAATACTTTCAAACAAATACATTCAATAAATTAATACACTTAATGAAGTAATATATTCATTATTATTTTTCAACATGTTTAGAAACAGCAATCAAATCTTTTTGTGTACAACAATAGAAACAACAAGAGAAAATGCACCCATTTTAGAGAACATCTCCGCTTTAAAGTATTTTCGTCTGGGGATATTAAAAAATCCGCGGAAGATAAAAACAAATATCCCTCTGTTAGTATAAAATGATAAAAACACTACCACGTCGTGAACGAAAATTCAATCTTCAAGACGATACTGTATCATTGTAGTACTGTATCATTGCAGTATTTCCAACAGGAAACCATATCAACTAGAAGAAAATATAAAAAGAGAAATGCAATCACTTCGCATTCTAACTATTCCTTGAACATTCGGGATAGACATATTAAGTCTTTTTTCCAAAATGTTAAAAGAAAAAAAAATTCAGTTTAAATTTTTTTTGGATAATAGTATTATAAAAGAGATTTTATACCGAAAAATCATTTAATATTCTAAATTATTAATTGTCAATAATAAATGACATTATACGAAATATTTTGTTCATAACATATAAATTATTTTTAACTTATTTTAAATGTATTTAAATTTGCTTTAGGAAAATAAATGATATGCTTTTTTAAAGTTTAATAAAATTTTTATATCTTTAAAATTATACATTCAACCATACAAAATATAACGATGTGATACAGATATATGGTACAGATGGTATTGCTTGAACATTCAAGACAGCCATATTAAGTCTTTTTTCCACAAAATTAAAAAAAAATCCAATTTAAAATTTTTCTGGGTAATAGTGTTATAAAAGAGTTTTATACTGAAAAAACACCCAATATTATAAATTATTAATCGTGAATATTAAATGAAATTAAGCGAAATATTTATTCATAATAAATAAATTATTTTTTAACTTATTTTACATAAATTTAAATTTACTTAAAAAAATAAATGTAATTTTTAAAAAGTTTAATAACATTTTTATACCTCTAAAATTATACATTCATCCATACGAAAAAATCTCCTAAACACTGTCGTGGTTTATTTCAGACACAATTATCAATTTTGAGATGAAATTACTCACTACATTAAAATAAACATAACATTTAAGAATATTATCACGGTCCCGGGAAAGCCGGGCGAGTGAGCTAGTTATAAATAACTAGTTGGTTGTGCCAATCCTAAAACTTTCTTCTATCTCATATATTTTAATATTTCAATAAGTTGTGACAGATGTCAATATTTCATTGTTATTAGTTCAATGCTATATCAACTTTGGCTTTCATCTTAAATTTCTGCTTCAGTCAATTAATTGGATTAAAAACGAGTTAATCTCGATCACTATATTAATTAAAATCAATAGTTTTCTGACATTCTGTTGTATATCAGCTGTTTGCGAATAGTCGGCTTATCTGGATGGGAAATTCCCGTCGCTCCACGAGACGCCGGTGTACAATAGAACTACGAAATATCAAGAAAATTACCCAGAAATCGCTACTATAGTGCCCTCTTTCAGCGGAGTATTTCCAAATTCAGGGAGGACCATCTTGCCATGGCCAAAAACCTACACAAAAAAATGGTTCAGTTCTATGCATAACTTCATACAGTTTTAGATGGTACAACATTGAAAATGGCACAAAAATCCCTATTACAGCGCCACGTTCTGGCGGAATTTTTCCAAATTCAGTGATAATCTTCTTGCCATGGACAAAAACATACGCAAAATATTTGGCTCAGTTCTATGCATAATTTCATACAATTTTTGATGGTGCAATATTGAAAATTGCTGAGAAATTGCAATTACCCTCATAGCATGCATGGTCACGGTGACGTCACTGTGACGTCACTGCAAGTCACTGTGGTCACGTCACATCTGTGACCGAAATGCCACCACTCAGTGATGTCACATTGTGACTGAAATGTGAACTTCTTAGAAAACTTTAAAAACTTACGAAAATTCTTCAAAACATGTTACTTTTTGTAAAATTATATTTTTCTGGCAATTAAAAAAAATTGTGACGTCTCTGTTATGTCACTGCTATGTAACGTACGCCACGTCACGTATGTGACAAAAAAAACAGCATATTGTAAGTCACAGTGTGACAAAAAATATGAACTTCAAAAATCTTTGAAAATGAAGAGAAATATTTTAAACAGCCACGAGTTACAGCGGCATAAGGAATGAAAATATATTAGTTGATAGCAAATGGTAAATTCCGTCACTAAAGGGGAGGGGGGGGGGGACATAATAAATAAAGTGCACGATACAAGCATTAATAAACTAAATTTTTAGGCTATATTTTATCAATTTGATATCTAAGACAGTGAATGTATACTTTTTAATGATTTCAATTTTATCTAGCATCTGGATAATATATTTACAATTACGAATATTAAATTTATACACTTTACATATTTAGTTTGCTGGGAGGAAATTTCACTCTTTCTTTCTTTTTTTACCGACCAGAATTATTCGAAACACTTCTGTGGTTTCAAACTAAAAATTTTCTATTACAGTTAAATCTGCACCTTTTAATGAGCACGTAGAAAGAGTCTTCAGAGTTTAGTCGTCTATGCATTTCTTGCTTTAGAATATTTTTATAATTTGTATTCAAGTCATAAATTCTACTTCTTTCAGACTTTTAAAAAAATTAGCATTTTCCGAAAATAAAGGAAAACAAACTTTACTTTAAAAAAAAAGAAAAAAAAAGGGGGGGTGTCGTTAATACATTAAATTTATTTTTACACCTTTTAAAAATTTAAACAATGTTTTATCTAATAAACTCTAATTATGAATATTATTATTATAATTATTTAGAAAAAAGGAATTTTACAATACATTTTAACTTGAATTATTTGGTACGGATAAAAAGAAAAGATTAAATACATTGGACATTTCTTCAAATACAAAATTTTAATGAACGATACTTTCAGAAAATTTCTGCGCGTTCAAATTCCATATTTCTTGTATACAAAAACAAACAATCTGTAACAAACCATCTGCTCGAAAATCGTCTGCCCACAGAGAGAATACGCGGGAAATAGTTCACTTGTTTTAGAACAACACGTCTACAACACTTTAAGATAAGGAAATGACCATTTTAGGATACACGGATATTAATGGAACGTGCATGTAAGTTTTATTTAATTTAAATATTTTATTCCTGGTTGTATATTATGAGTTAAATAGTTATATTTGTAAGAGACTGATCTTTAACTGTCAGAAGCGTTATTTTCCAATTTGATAACTGTGAAGAAAAATATTTTAATCTGCCATCGCTTGAAAAAAAAAAAAAAAAAAAACTGCGCAGAGACATTCATGCCTACATTCATACTGGAATTAATATAAACATTAATTTACTCTTACTTGAGATTAAAAATGTATGGAAAGACAATGATTTGGAATTATTTTATCGGCTTCTTACTATTTTTTGATTACTAACATTTATAGTTATTATTATTTTGGGGTTAAATATGATGTTCGATTATCATGAGATTACGAAACTGTTTCAGATTAGAAATTAACATTATACTGGGAAAATGTATTTTTAACATATTACAGTAGTGAAACATTTGAAAGAATTTTCTTTTAGTGCTAATAATATTTTAAATTATCTTTTAAAATCCTAAATCTTCAAACCAATGTTTTCAGATTTAACATTTGCCAAAATTATAAAATAATAGGAATTCCTTATACCATATGGAAATATTTTTGAGATATTGTTAAATCTAATAATGCATTTAATTTATCTATTGTAGTTTGCTGTTGTTTAACAGTACAATTATAAATACTAATTATTATTTTTAGTGTTTTTCAAATTGGTATATTTATTTTTTTTAATTGTATGTAAGCATTTTTTCTGTTTGTGATTTTAATCAAACATTTAATTATAGACATTCTGAATGGGTTATTAAATTTTCTTCTATTGTAAATTAATTTTCTACGTGTATGATTCGGGTAATTATTGGCACTAAAAAGTAAAATATGATATTTAAGCATTGAAATAAAGTATTTTTCATGCCTGATAGGAAGTTATAGATTAAACTGCTTTAGTATATATTTTTTTTAAGTTTATATAATACAGGATACATAATGTAGGACACAAGTTGAAAAGTGCTTATGACTTCGGTTTGTCTCTCCGTCTGTCCGTCTAGCAGTCTGTGCGCACTCTAACTCTCGAAAATATACTCGGATTGCCCTGACATTTTTAGGTGGTATTGACGTTTACCATCGCACGGTACCTATTTGTAATGAAGTTTGTAGCATGCTTTGTTCATTTACAGGGACAGCCAAAAGTTTTCCGTTACAATACGGCCTATGGGAAAAAGTCGTTTCAAATGATTTTTTATGATTTTACGCACGCTTTCAAACAGAATAAAATTTATATGCATTTATGAAGTACACTAAAATATGCATTCTGTTGACTATGCGATGCAAAGAATAGTTATTGTTGATTTACAGGACTAAAAAAGGAATTCAAATACATAATGATATAGAGGGGGAGGGAATTGTTTGCGGCATACTTTAATTATGTTAATCTATTTCATATATAATGAAATTGATGTATGTCGCTGAGGTTTACATACTATAAATTATTTCATGTATAATAAGAATAATACGTATATAGCATTTACAGGGACACACAAAATCTTTCAGATATCATATTGTATCCGAAGTACTGTTCATTAGCGATGATTGCTGGAAATATATTTTTAATTATGATATGCACTTTTATGATTCACTATATTTATGCATAGTGTATGGTGTATATAAATGCTATAATTCCTATACAAGGCTACACAAAAGTATTCGTAAGGATTACTGGGTATGAGCGCAAATTGCTTAAAGGTGGTTTTTAAATTAGTTATGCTTTTTTTCGCTGAACTGCTTTTAATTTACCAAGAAATATTTGTAGAATATAGATAAAATGATATACAGGGTCACGTAAAGAATTGGATACATGGCCGTCTATATATTATAATTTCTGGAAATGTGATTTCAGCAGTTTTAAGAGTGTCTTAGTTTGAATTAAATTTTAACTAAATAGTGACGTGTAATAAAGATTTTAGGTAAACTACAGGGTTGTACAAAGGTATTCAAGTATGTTTCCATACATTAGTATAAATTGCTGAAAATGAATTTCAACCTGTTAGGCGTTTTCTTGCTAAACTAAATTTTCCCATTATATAGTATATATACACTTAAAAAAATGGGTACTCAAAATTGAGTAAAAAGTACTCAATTTTAAATGCGTCACATGCACAAAATAGCTCCGATCCAAATGTACTCAAAGTTGAGAAACACATGTACTCATTTTTTATTCCATGGCTGTGATCAAATATGAATCGTTATGTACTGCCCCCCCCCCCCCCCCCCCCAAAAAAAAAAAAAAAAAAAAAACCCTAAAATGTAAAGTAAAAATGTACTGACATTTATTTCCCGTCCAAAGTTCTTAACAAGAAATGTTTAATTGATTATTTATCAAGAAAAATAGCAAAATTCTTAACAAGATACTCAAATCGAATATTTTTATGACAAGAACATTATTTCCAAGCAATTATTTTTAAAATGCTGTGCATAATTTAATATTTTCATTAATAAACATCATTTATGCCGCCATAAATGAAATGAACCATTACAGGGTTCAAAACTATTTGTTTGTTTGGGTTTGATAACATGTGATGCTTCAAAATAGAGAAAGCATAGGTTCATTTTTGATCCAAAAATATTCAATTCAATATGAGTACGTCGGTTTGCTCATTTTTGAGTACTTCATTTTCTTCAGTGTATCAACCTACAGATCAAATAAGGGCTCTTTAAAGGAATTGGAAAAGATATTTGGCTATGGACGGTAACAGCTGAAATCAGTTTTTCAAATGTTTTATGCGTTTTCTAAAATGTTTACTTAGTTATCTTATTTACGTCATTTCCCTAAATTACGATGTCTTGTTAAAGCATTCAGAAAGTGTTGGAAAGTATATTTTAATCTATGCTTAACGCATGATTTTTCTTACTCATTTTTTTTTTTTTCTATTTCCCAGATCAGTCTTTTCCTATAAAACATACCAAATCTATTTAGCTCATATTCACAAAGTACAATATACACGGGAATAAAAAATTTAAATAAATATCGCTTATCATGCCGCTCTATAAATAATAGTTGTATTAATATCCGTTAGTTTCCATGTTCGTATTTAATAAAGCAATGACAAATCAAAACAAATTAAAAAACTTTCACATTCTAAATATCAAGCATAGGACTTAATAAAAAAATATGTCAGTTGATAAGCATTGTTTTTTAAGTGGAAAAATGTAAAATGTTTTAGAAGAATAGGACTTCAAAGTAGCGATATTTTGCTAAAAAGTATGGTAAAAAGATAAGATTTTATATTTACAGCAAAATTTTATTTTAAAATTCACCGCTGTATTAATACTTAGAAATTTTTCCAGAGAGAATCATTGGTCTTATATACAATATTTTAAATGAAAATCAAATGTCAAATTAATTGCTTAAAAGGCGCAAAGGCCAACATTGTGAAAAAGATTCCATGCCGGGACTCGAACCCGGGCCATCAGTGTAGCACACTGACATTCTACCGACTAAACCACATGGAACGACGCCCAGCCCGTAAAATTTTTCACTATTACATGTTCGCAAGGCTACAAACGCAGCATAAGATGGAATATTTATCGTGAGCCACCGACATGGGGTAAACACGAAACTTAATTAAATCCAGCATCGATTGAAACTATATTAATAATTGGAAATTTTTCCAGGGAGAAACATTCGCCCTGCATACAACATTTCAAATTAAAATTGCCTTTTAAGCAATTAATTTGAAATTTGACTTTCATTTGAAATATTGTATGCAAGGCGAATGGTTCTCTCTGGAAAAATTTCCAAGTATTAATATAATTTCAATCAATGCTGGATTTAATTAAGTTTCGTGTTTGCATCATGTGGGTGGTTCACGCTAAATATTCCATCTTTTGCTGCGTTTGTAGCGTTGCCAACATGTAATAGTGAGAAATTTTCCAGCCTGGGTATCGTTCCATGTGATTTAGTCGGTAGAATGTCAGTGTGCTGTACTGATGGCTCGGGTTCGAGTCCCAGCATGGAATCTTTTTCACTATTTGCGTCTTTTAAGCAATTAATTTGAAATTTGATTTTCATTTGAAATCACAGTGTTTATGACAAGTTCGTCACAAATGACACATATTTCACAAATTGGTCACAATGTGACTTCAAAGCATTGTCGCTTTCGTCACAGGCTCGTCACAAAGTTAATGCCAAAATAGTCACAAATGACACACTTTTCACAAATTTGTCACACTGTGACTTCACAGAGTGGTCACAATGTGACGTCACAAACGTCCTCTAAAACGGCCATAACGACCTCGCATTCTAGTCACTGTGACGTCACATCGACGTCACGTGACGTCACATCGACGGTCACAAAATCACAGTGTGACTTCACAACGACGTCGCCGTGACGTCACCATGCCTTACGGGTACAGTGATTCCTTCCCGCGGATTTTTTTTCCAATTTAAGATAGGATCTGCTTGCTAAAGCCAAAAACTTAAAAAAAAAATGGTTCAATTCTATGCTTAACTTCATACACTTTTGATGGTACAATGGCGACAGACACACGGACAGACATTTTCTATAAACATGTTTTTGGTGATATCTGACCCCTGAAACGTCTAAATCTGTGAAAAACCGGAAGTCGAAAAAAATTTTGATTACAATACTTTCTTCTATTGAAGATAGAATAAAGTAAAAATTTTAAAGATCATAAAATAAACTAATACTTAAGCTTAATACTTATACATCGCATAAAATTAATACACTTAATGAAGTAGAACATTCATTATTATTTTTCAACATGCTTAGAAACAACAATTGAATCTTTTTGTGTACAACAATAGAAACAACAAGAAAGAAAATGCACCCATTTTAGAAAACATTCCCGCTTTAAAGTATTTTTGTCTGGGGATATTAGAAAATCCGCAGAAGGTAAAAACAAGCATCACTCCGTTAGTATAAAACGATGAAAACGCTACCACGTCATGAACGAAAATTCAATCTTCAAGACGATACTGTATCATTCTAGTATCAATAGCAGTATTTACAACGGGGAACGATATCAACTAGGACAGTAAATAAAATGAAAAATGCAATCACTTCGCATTCTTAACAGATAATACAGAATGCTCGAACATTCAGGTCAGCCATATTAAGTCTTTTTCGCACAATGTTTAGAGGGAAAAAAAAAGATTTTATTTTCTAGTTTAAAAACTTTCTTATTAACAGGATTATAAAAATAATTCTGTACTGAAAAAATCATCAGATATTCAAAATTATTAAATGTCAATACTAAATGACATTATACAAAATATTTCATTCATAATATATAAATTATTTTAAACTTATTTTATATGCATTTAAATTTGCTTTAGAAAAGTAAGTGATAATTTTTTCCTAGTTTAATAGAAATTTTATATTTTTTAAATTTGTCATTCAACCGTACAAAAAATTATGATATGATACAGATATATGGTATAAATGATATTGCTTAAGGGCCATTATTTTGAACATCAGACAAAGTGCGAAAGTTGTATTTTTTGTTTTGCTTGACTTTTTTTATGTTGAAGTAGATCATATTTAATGAATAATATGCAATTTTGAAGCTCTGAAAAAATTTCCTGTATCCTGTAGAAAATGTCAAATTTCAAGACCATGAATCCCATTTTTCAGGAAAATTGAAATGCCAGTATGTTTGGATTGCTATATCTCTGGAAAGCAACAACATACCCAAATTCTTTTGTCATAAACTGTTAGTATAACACTACATGCTTAGTAAAATTTGCTTGGTTCCATGGGGCATTGTTAATTTTCATTGTTATGTTGCCACAAAATGCAATCAAAATGACGTTTTTCTCCGTTCTCTGCACTTATTATCTTGGTTAAGCAATAGTACTCAAAATTTTTCTTATAGAATATGAAAGTTTACTATTAGGACAAGCTAAGTAATATAGTACTTTATAGGGATATTGATGCTGTTAGCAGATATAATCTGTTAAATATTCAAAAGTTTCAAAATCTGCAACTTTTGAATTAGTCCTGTCTCAAAACAGAATCACAATTGAATAAAACAAAATATATCATGTATTAGTTGAACATATGTAGAAAAACATGGAATCGAAAAATAAGTGGGGTGTCATGCTATTTTCAGAAGAAAAAAAAATGACAAACGTTTCAAAAAGGCATTTATAATCAAGCTTTTCCCCTAGAAGGAGCAAGAGAAAAGGGATGTTCCATTTTCTCATAGGGGAAAACATAGGAAAGGGAAAGAGAAACGGGATAAATTGTTTTCTTATAGGGAAAAAGCCTAATATTGACACTGCCTTTTTGTAACGTTTGTCCCTTTTTTCTGAAAATAGCATGAGACCCCACTTATTTTTCGTTTCCACTACTTTAAATTTACTTTAAAACAATAAATGTAATTTTTTTTTTAAGTTTAACAACATTTTTATACTTTTAAAATTATACACTAAACCATACAAAAAATCTCGTAAACACTGTCGTGGTTTATTTCACACACAAATATGGATTTTGTGAAGAAATACTCACTACTTTAAAATAAACATAACATTTAAGAATATTATCACGGTCGCGGGCAACGCTGGCGGGACATGCAGTTATAGAAAAAATTGAAAAATACTAAAATAAACTAATACTTCTAACAAATGCACTGAAGGAAATTAAGACATTTAATGAAGTAGAACATTCATTCTTATTTTTTAACATGTTTAGGAACTGCAATCAAAGATTATTGTGTACCAACAATAGAAACAACAATGAAGGAAATGCACCCATTTTAGATAACTTCTCCGTTTTAAAGTATTTTTGCCTGGGGATATTAAAAAAAGTACACAGAAGATAAAAATAAACATCCTTCTGTTAGTCTAAAACGATAAAAATACTACCACGTCGTGAGCGAAATTTCAATCTTCAAGACGATACTGTATCGTTGTAGTATCAATAGCAGCATTTCCAACGGGAAAGATATCAGCTAAAAAAGGAAATAAAAAGAGAAGTTTAATCACATCGCATTCAAACAGATGGTATTGCTCGACCATTCAGGATATCCATATTAAATCTTTTTTCCAGAATGTTAAAAGAATATAAACGATTTTTTCCAGTTAAAAAATTTTTTGGATAACAGTATTATAAAAGCGATACTATACTGAAAAATCATCTAATATTCTAAATTATTAATTGGGAATAATAAATGACATTATACTAAATATTTTATTCATAATAAATAAATTATTTTCAAGTTATTTAAATGTATTTAAATATACTTTTAAAATATAAATGTAATTTTTTAAAGTTTAATAAATTTTTATATGTTTAAAATTGTTCTTTCACCCATACAAAAAACTCTCGTAAACACTGTCATGGTTTATTTCACACACAAATATGAATTTTGAGAAGAAATACTCACTATTTTAAAATAAACATTACATTTAAGAATATTATCACGCACCCGGGCAACACCAGGCGTGCCAGCCAGTTATAAATAAAAATTTGAAAGATCATAAAATAAACCAATTCTTTCTAACAAATGCATTGAGTGAAATTAATACACTTAATGAAGTAGACCATTCACTATTATTTTTCAATACGTATAGAAACAGCAGTCAAATCTTTTTTTGTCGTAACAATAGAAACAACAATAAAGAAAATGCATCCAATTTTAGAAAACATCTCCGTTTTAAACTATTTTTGTCTGGGGATATTAACAAAGTCCGCAGAAGAGAAAAACAAACATTTATTTGTTAGTGTAAAACGATAAAAATATTACGACGTGAACTAAAAGTCAATTTTCAAGACGATACTGTATATTACAGCCATATTAAGTACTTTTTCCACAATGTTAAAAGAAAGAAAAAAAAATCCAGTTTGAAATTTTTCCGGGTAACAGTATTATAAAAGCCATTCTATATCGAAAAATCATCTAATATTCTAAATTATTCATTATTGTGAATAATAAATGTCGTTATAGGAAATATTTTATTCATAATATATAAATTATTTTCAACTTAATTTTATGTATTTAAATTTGCTTTAAAAATAAACGTTATTTTTTTGTTTAATAAAACTTTAATATCTTTAAAATTATAGATTCAACTAATGGATTCTAACAAATATATTGCATAAAATTAACAAACTTAGCAAAGTAATACATTCAATTTTATTTTTCAACATGTTTAGAAACAGCAATAAAAGATTTTTGTGTACGAACAATAGAAACAACGATACAGAAAATGCAACCTATTTTAGAAAACTTCTCCGTTTTAAAGTATTTTTGTCTGGGGATATTAAAAAAGACCGCAGAAGATAAGAATATGTTTCTGTTACTTTAAAACAGCCATGCTCAACCTTTTTTTCTCGCGGGCCGCAAACATGTGTTTGCTACATTAAACTACTACAGCACACTTATCATAGTGTAAAAAAATGAGCAATTAAAATAGTGAGATAACATAAATAGTACAACAAAGCAATATAGAAAAGTTAATATTATCAGTAGGATTGAACGTTTGATGTTGAGGAAATTTGTCAAAAAGTTTTTATCAACACTCTTTCCAAAGAACAATCTCAGTATTAGATTTCTATTACAAATGTTCTAGAAATATGCAGCAAAATTTTGTTTTTTGGAAATAGTGGTGTAAAACGTTTTTATTACCAATTTTTTCGGCGAGTAACGTTCAACTCTAAAAAGAAGTATTAGCTTAATAATAAGTACAAATGGTAGTAACATAACATAGCATAACAATGCAGAATTTCCCAGTTCTAAAGCAAAAAATTCAGTTAAGTTTCTCTGAGAAATCCATCTTTTACTCAATGCAAAACCCTTTTAGCCCCCGGTATGCTATTTCTTTCTCCCAGCTTATTTTGTCTCCAATAAATAACGTTACTTTGTATACGGCAGCCGTAAAACAAAAGCCGATGTTTCATTGTGCGCTTAAATACTCTACAGCATTTTTTAAAACTTTTAAGCATCGCACATTTTCAATGTTTATATCATCGTACTGGGAAAAATATACTTTTTAATGCAATTTGTTTGAAAACTGCATCTCCATTTGTTTTTGAAATATTAATTTTTTTTGTAGTTTTTAGCGACATTTGTTTCATTTTGGCAACTCAAGTACTCTATTTCTATAGAAAGTAAAGAAAAAATTGTTGAAAAATAGCAATTATATCTTTTTGTTGCCATTTTCTCATAAAAATTGGAAAAAAATTAAAATACGTGCTATTTTGAGAAAAATATAAATGAAAAATTTATGATAAAACATGGAGCTATTATAAACTATATTTAATTTTAAGTATCTATATTAATGCAAATGACGTCATTTTACACAAAATAAAAGCGTGTGCTTTAATTCTTAAAATTGAAATATGTTTTGCAGTAGAGTCCCGATTATCCGAGTCCCGCTTAACCGAGTTAGTTTATTCTGATGGACTGGTGGCTTCTATTATTATGAAATAGCCATTATAAAAGAAGCGTTAGGTGAAGATGAAAGAGCAGCCGTAAGAAATTAGAAGCCGTAAAAAAAAGTTTGAAAAAAAAATTATGGCCATTTTTTTTTTCTATTCTGACCAGAAAATCAGAGTTCTAACTTTTCACGGCTGCTCTTGCATCTTCACCTAACGGTTCATTCGTAATGGCTATTTCATAATAATAGAAGCCACAAGTCCACCAGAAGAAAATGAAGTAATGGAAATGCTGGGGGCGACACGAAATTCTGAAAAAGCAGAATTCCTGTTCTCTAGTTATTTTTTATTTTTATTGTAGAAATATATAGAGTGCAAATTTAATTAATTTGGAAAATGTGTGATTGGTGTTGAAGATTAAGAAAGATATACACCACTGTAGAACAAATAGGACTGCATGTAAAAATAATTTTTGACGAAGAAAACGGCATTAAGATGCTTTATCATAATTTTAAATTTTAAATTAATTATAAATTACAGGACAGATTTAGTCTTTCAATGAAAACATGTAAAAAAACAGTAAAGATGTTAAATACGTTTTATACACATCTCAACAAATTTTATAAATAAGGATTAATAATTATGTGTCTCGGGCCTCACATAAAAGGTCTCTGAGCCACATTCGGCCCGAAGGTCGCAGGTTGAGTATGACTGGTTTAAAACGATAAAAACACTACCACGTCGTGAACGAAAATTCAATCTTCAAGACGATACTGCATCCTTGTAGTATGAATACCTGTATTTACAACGGGGAAACATATCAACTAGAAAAGTAAATAAAACGATAAATGTACTCGCTTCTCATCCTAACAGATGACCGAACATCCAAAACAGCCATATTAAGTCTTTTTTCCCAATGTTAAAAGAAAGAAAAGATTTTTTTTCTGGGTCACAGCATTAAAAAGCGATTCTATACTGAACAAGAAAGAAAAAATCATGCGTCAAGCATAGATTTGAAAAACTATTCAACACATTCGGAATAATGTAACAAGACTTCCCTGTTTAATAAATTAAAATATTATGTCTAATTCAACCATAATACATTTGAAAACTCAATTTCAGTTGTTCCCATCTACAATTCGGAAATTATTCAAATTCTTTGAACAACCCCTCATATGATATATAGATTTGTTTCTGTTAACTATATGCATGAAAAAATTTAGCTCAGTTAGGAAATACATAACTTAGTTGAAAATTCCTTTTCAGTCATTTCCGTTTATAAGGGGAATGAATGGTACTTGAATTCTTTTTTGCAGCCATGTATATGAGGTATAGAATTTATACACAGAGAGTAACATGCAAAAAATTGGTTAAATATAAAAGCGCACACCGAAATTGAAAACGCACTTCCAGCAATTATTGCTCAAAGACAGCATTGTAACCAATTTATTTTGTGTGTCCCTGCAAATGACCGACAAATGTTACGAATGCCCTATTCTATCGTAATCCTCTTGTAGTGAAATTCAGTGATTTGTATCAGTTACAATACATTTGACATAGCATAATGTCATTAAAATACTCTCCAAACTATTTTCATAGTAGGAGAGCTGTTGAACATTTTAGGGTAGGTATTTGAGGCACTATGAAAATTTGTGTAACACTTATATTTCAATGTCTGAATCCAAAACTGAATGTCTGGCTGAAGGATCGTGGGACTTAACTCACCCGTGAATGTTTAAATTTCCAAAATTTTCGTTGCAAAAAATATCCTTGAGGCATTTTGAAATATTAATAACTTCAAATTTAGTATTTAATGAAATAAAAAACATAAAAGCCAGGCACTTTAGGCGGCCCAAAAACTGTGCCAGACACGTGTCAAGTGCCAATTTTTTGACTACCCAAAAAAGGTATTTGAGGCATGCTGAGATTGAGACAGAATAATATTTATGCTTAGAAAGAAATATTTTGAATGACAGACACTTTAGTCGGCCCAAAAACTGTGCCAGACACGTGTCAAGTGCCATTTTTGACAACCCAAAAAAGGTATTTGAGGCACACTGAGATTGACACAGAATATTATTTATGCTTAGAAAAAATATTTTGAAAGTGTCAGACACTTTAGTCGGCCCAAAAACTGTGCCAGACACGTGTCAAGTGCCATTTTTTGACTACCCCAAAAAGGTATTTGAGGCACGCTGAGATTGAGACAGAATAATATTTATGCTTTAGAAAAAAATATTTTGAAAATGACAGACACTTTTGTTGGCACTTTCTACTTGCCAGACATAGAATGTTAAACGCGAGTGTCAGTAAAGCTGGATTTGTGTGCCTCGCTGAAAATCCATTTACTGACTTGCCATACAAACAAAGCGTAAATCGCGTTGCATCTTAAGATGAATTTTAACTGGATGCGTGCCAATGAACCCCCAAAACTAATCAGGGAAGTTCCTAAATATAATAAACCGGTATACCAAATTCGGAGCAAATCGAATATTTCTGCATGAAAAACACGTTTATCTAAATTAAGTGGGGTGGACTAACATCCCTTTTCCCCCTTTATCTTTAACCAATGAACCCCCAAAATTTATCAGGGAAGCTTCTTAACATTATAAACCGGTATACCAAATTCGGAGCAAATCGAATAATTCTGCATAAAAAATACATTTATCTGAATTAAGAGGGGTGGACTAACACCCCTTTTCCCCCTTTTTCCTTAACCAATGAACCCCCAAAACTAATCAGTGAAGTTCCTTAACATAATAAACCGGTATACCAAATTCGGAGCAAATCGAATAATTCTGCATGAAAAACCCATTTATCTGAATTAAGGGGGGTGGACTAACACCCCTTTTCCCTTTTTATCCTTAACCAAAGAGCCCCCAAAACTAATCAGGGAAGCGCCTTATCAGAATGAAACTAGAAAAAAAATTTGAAGCAAATGGGATGTTTCTATCAGGAGTTATCGCGTTACGTACATACGTACGCACATACAGAACCGGCGGGTATATAAGCTCTCAGGCTTTGATAGCCTGTGAGATAAAAATAAAATATTTTCGATTATTTGGCGCTAAAAGACGAATGTGCACGTGATTTGGCGGGTAAAACTTTTCCTCACCAAATGCGAATATTTTAATGCATCTGAAAATTGCTTGTTAAATGATTATTCGAATGCGCGGTACTTAAGGAATTTAAACTTAAACAATGAAATATTTTGTTATTTTTTCTGTAAGCTTATGTAATATATACAAGTTGCATGTTGCTGAAGTTATTTAATTTTCGGACGGTTTCACCGGCTGGATAAATTTAAGTGCACTTTAAATGTAACTGTCCGATTAAGAACTATTTCATTATATATTTCGAAATTAAATAAGTCGTTGTTTCTATGGCAACAATACTTTTCTCATGTTGTCTCCGACACTAACACTATCGAAGACAAAGCGACAATGCTCAGAATCGGACCTTAACTTTGAGTTTAAAGCAATTTTAATCAGTTTAAACTTTGTACTAACCGTCATTAAACGATCGTTAAATTTCATAACATATAAATGTATATGACAAAATCATAGTTATAAAAGTATATTTATTTATGCTAAACTTTCTTAAACTAGTTCCGTATAAAGAGTAGACAAAGTTTTTTTTTTTTTTAAGAGTATTTTTCATAAAAGATTCCGAAGTTTTCTGGATATGCACTTATGCAAACCTTCCTAGATAAAAGTTTCTAAATTATATGATGGTAAAAAATATTTGGTGTTAAAATGTTTCTTTACATTCATCGAGGCAACTATTGAAATTCATGCAGGTAATAAATTCGTAGACGAGCTGATGCTACAGCTATTGTCTTGAGCTATACAGGGAAAATATATAAATAGTACACATAAATATATTCTATAGTTCGTAAAAAAAGTGTTTTCATCTATCCGATAGACAAGATTTATCTTAGTCAAGGACTATGAATGTCTTACGCTATTTGTGAATATATTATTATGAAGAATAAAAATAAAATTATACTATACCTAATGATGAAGAAGGCACATTGGATATTCCTGAAGCGTTGTCGACCCCGTATTTCATCATTAAAGCGATGAAACTTTTGTACCAATGTCTATGATAACCCTCTTTCAGATTAGCATTGGATGGTAAAATAATATCTTTATACGAATTGAATATTTCCAACTGAGCGAAAAATATCTTTATATTTTAACATAAGTTTTTGCCGAATTTTCCATACTTCACAGCATTTTTGTAGCGTTTTTTCATAAAAACAGTGATTTTGTTTCGTCGCTTTTTGCGCAAATAACACATTTCTTTTTTTTTACTTTCCATGATTACTACTCATTACTACACTACAAAATTTTCACAACTGCATGCTTGCTATGAGTCACAGCTTTACTGGCACTCGCGTTTAACATTCTATGTTGTCTGGCAAGTAGAAAGTGCCAACAAAAGTGTCTGTCATTTTCAAAATATTTTTTTCTAAGCATAAATAATATTCTGTCTCAATCTCAGCGCGCCTCAAATACCTTTTTGAATAGTCAAAAAATGGCATTTGGCACGTGTCTGGCACAGTTTTGGGCCGACTAAAGTGTCCGTCATTTTGAAAATATTTTTTTCTAAGCATAAATATTATTCTGTCTCAATCTCAGCGTGCCTCAAATACCTTTTTGGGGTAGTCACAAAAATGGCACTTCACACGTGTATGGCACAGTTTTTGGGCCGACTAAAGTGTCTGTCATTTTCAAAATATTTTTTCTAAGGATAAATAGTATTCTGTTTCAATCTCAGCGTGCCTCAAATACCCTTTTTGGGTAGTCAAAAAATGGTACTTGACACGTGTCTGGCACAGGTTTTGGGCCGACTAAAGTGTCTGTCATATTCAAGATATTTTTTTCTAAGCATAAATACTATTCTGTCTCAATCTCAGCATGCCTCAAATACCTTTTTTGGGTAAGCAAAAAATGGCACTTGACACGTGTCTGGCACAGTTTTTGAGCCGACTAAAGTGTCTGGCTTTTATATTTTTTATTTCATTAAATCTTAAATTTGAAGGCATTAAAATTTCAAAATGCCGCAAGGATATTATTTTGCAACGAAAATTTTGGAAATTTATAAATTCACGGGTGGGCTATGTGCCACGATCCTTCAGACAGACATTCGATTTTGTATTCAGGCATTACAAAATAAGTGTTACACAAATTTTCAGGGTGCCTCAAATACCTTCCCTAAAATGTTTAACAGCTCTTGGACTATCACCTTACACCATAATGTAATGGAATTATTTTGAGTGCCCCTGTAAATGGACTATTGATGTTACACACTTCATATGCAATACTGAACTTGCCATGGTAAGCATCATTAACATATTTCAATTTTATGAAAATCCGAGTATATTTAAGTGAGTTAGAGCGTGGGCAGACTGACAGACTTAATTCATAAACACTTTTCGACTTTGTTTTAAAGTGTAAAAAAGAATCTAATATTATAAATTATTATTTGTGAATAATAAATTACTTTCTACAAAATATTTTATTCATATTAAAAAAAAAATTTCAACTTATTTTATACGCCTTTAACTGTGCTTTAAAAAATAAATGTTCAATTCCTTTTAAGTTTAATAAATCTCTTATAAAATTATACATTCAACCATACAAAAAATCACGTATCCACTGTCGTGGTTTATTTCACACACACATATAAATTTTGAAAATATATACTCTTTACTTCAAAACATACCTAACTTTACTTTTAATGTCCGAGAGAGATTACTGAGACAAAGGATAAAGTCTGTGGGGCATATATATAACTTTAGTTTCATTACGGCAACGGTGTTAACAAATCTCAGAAATGCTTGGCGAAAAACGCAAAATTTAAGCAAAATCTCAGGCAAAGGAAATTATACTTAATTTTAAAACCACAAATACAAATTTAAAAGTTCCTAAAATAAACAAATACTTTTTAATAAATGCATTTTAAAAAATTACACTTAAAAGATACACTTAATGAAGTAATACATTCAATATTATTTTTCAATATGTTTAGAAACGGCAATAAAATCTTTTTGTGTGTCAACAATAGAAACAACAATAAAGAAAATGCACCCAAAATTTTAGAAAACAAATCCGCTTTAAAGTATTTTTGTCTGGGGATATTAAAAAAGTCCGCAGAAGATAAAAACAAACATCCTTCTCTTAGACTAAAACGATAAAAACACTACAACGTCGTGAACGAAAATTCAATCTTCAAGACGATACTGTATCATTCTAGTATCAATAGCAGTATTTACAACGGGGAATGATATCAACTAGAAAAGTAAATAAAAAAAAGAAATGTGATCACTTCGCATTCTAACAGATGGTATTGCTTGAACATTCAGGACATCCATATTAAATTTTTTCCACAATATTAAAAGAAAAAAAAAATATTTTTTTTTTCAGTTTAAAAATGTTCTGGGTAACAGTATCAGAAAGCGATTCTACAGGTACTAGGAATTATTAATTGTGAATAATATATGACATCATAAGAAATATATATTTTTTTAATATATAAATTATTTTTAACTTCATTTACATATAATTAAATTTGTTTGAAAAATAAATGTTACTTTTTCTGAAGTCTAATAAAAATTTTATATCTTTAAACTTATAGATTTAACCATACAAAAAAAAAAAAAAAAAAAAAAAAAAAAAAAAAAAATCACTTACACAGGGTCGTGGTCTATTTCAGACACAAATTTGAATTTTGAAAAGAAATTCTCATGACTTTAAAATATACGTTATTTTAATTTCATTATCCTCCTGAGACCCAAACAAAATACAATGCATATATATTTTTTAATATGAGTTTTTTTTTCAACAAATAGGCATCAAAAAGGACGTTTTTAAAGAAATTAATAAATTTCGATTTTTTAATTTTGTTTTACAGCACATCCATCTAAATGGATGTTCAGGCCATAACTCGCTTTAAAATAATTTTTAAAATGCTAAAAGTATAGGAAAGAGTAGAATTTATTATAAATAACATAAGGCATGTTTTAACATTGCAAAAAAAAAATAGTTTAAACAAATTAAAATAACATAAAAGCGAAACTTACCAGCTGAACGTAGAATTCCAACTTAACTCATTTATTACGCCATTTTGTAAACAAAGTAGTTACCGTTGCCAAAATCCAAAAGCTGAATGTTGATTTTTGATTCATACATTACCATGCCAAACTGGTTTTAGATTGCTACAATGAAATTTAACGCAATAGAAGGAGAAAGCAAAACATCCATTTAAATGGATGCCAGGTCTCAGGAGGTTATGGCAACCACCTTAACCCATTTGTGCCTAGCGTACTATAATCAGGATTCTTAGTATTTTAATAAATTTGTTTAAAGTTTTTTCCCCCTTAATATGAAAACTGAGTGACATAATTATCTATAGCTGTCTTTGCCTGTTATGGAGAGATGATGTAACAAGGTGGATATTTATGTGTTTAAATGATGATACTTATTTTCTATGATCATAGATTTTTCAATGTTTAATACGTTAAAATGTGAAAAAAAAAGTTTATTTGTATTTTTTCTTTGAGAAATCCAAATAAATAAGTTACAATCTTGTTGACTTCTTTGAAATACGTATTTTTTACAATTGTCGAATTACGAGTTCTAGCCAATTATTTATGCATGTTTGTGACGTCTTAAATATGGGACGCTAGGCACGAATGCGTACATGTTTTTATTAGACCTGTAGGGGCGATTTTTTATGTAACCTCGTTTTCAAGATGATTATGAAATAAATTGCTTTTAAACCTCAAATACGATTGCCTTAGTTCAATAATAATTATTATTATAATCTTATTGGTCTCTGTAAATGAATAATATATATTTTAGTAGTTAATAAAAATACTAATTATAATATGCAATATAGAATTTAAAACCCTATTTTCTAATCTAGACAACACATTATAATTATGCATATTATATTATTATAAATATTATACGTATTCCCATATTTAGAGTGTTTATAAACTGCATACAAAAAAAATAATTTTAAAAGTATTTTTCATGTTCACTTTGCGATATTTTAAAGTGATTTTACCAGAAAATTTGAGAAAACAGAATGTTAGGCATAAAGAAGGTTAACAAACCTGAGAAATGCTTATAGAAAAGCGCAAAATCTCCATTCGCCAGCGAGAAATTTAAGGATTGTGAATTGAAGGTAATGTAGGTAAGTATGCTATCATTTTCGTATCTTCAAGCAACAGTTTACTCACTCTCTCCAAAATATTATTATCACAACTCGCACCATATTTACTGTATTTTTCCATAGAAAACTTTGTTTCGCACCATTTCATTCACATAATGTGGAATTTTCACGCCACGTAATTTACCACAAAATTACCAAAATCTACGCGATTGAATCTCTAATATATTACTATAAAAATGTTTCATAATTTGAATAAAATGCTAGTTTAAATTTAGTGCTATATTCTTGCGACATTCATAATAGAGTATTGCATGTATCATTATTTTTTTTTATTTATTTATTTTTTTTTGGCTAAAAAATACTGCCTAATGTCAATATGCCAGCCATGACTGTATCCATGATTTGATGTAAAGTTTCACAGTTTTTTGTCAATTCTCTGAAAAAACTTGCATTTTTTTCATTAAAATGTAATGTTTATTTTTAATATTTTATACAAATGCAATAAGAAGATAACATATAAAGAGCAATAAATAAATAACAAATGGAAAAATATTAAAATTGCGTTTTCAGACAATGAATAAAAGATTTTGAACGGATCTAAATTTGTGGCGACCTGTTTTTTTTTTTTTTTTTTTTTTTTTTTTTTTCAGTCTAGCGACTGCCTTTATACGTTTGTGTCCTGACATAAAGAATCATTTGCGGTCTAAATTAAATAATGCAACTAAAAAACAAAACCAAAAAATATTTTTTTTGAAAATTTTAATTAATTTCGTGCGTGCTGTACTTTTTATAATTCCACTTATAATTTAAATGAGAAATATTTTGAACCGTTTGTATTTTTTCAACTATCAAAATATTGAATAAGCGAATTAAGATTTTTAATGGCAAACAACAAAAATATTTTGTCTGCTAACTTTATTATTTATATATTACAACCTAATTATGACTTAAATCTTAAGATTTATTAGATAAGGTATTTATACTTTTGCCCATTTTTCAGTTCTGTATATGTGTTAACTACGATGGATTATTATTTAAAAAAAAAAAAAAAACGTTTGTACAGCATGGTTCAGTAATTCGATAAGTCTTAAATATCCATGACAAACCATTCTTAAAAGAATACACTTTCGATCCATATTAACCCTAGAACTACCGGAAATTTTACTCAAGTTTTATAAAAACATTCTACACCAGAATTTTTACTTAAAACTATTTAATTTGTTTATTTAACTTATTATTGTCTGATTTATACATTTAGTTTGTTTTGAAGAAATTTCTGGTTTGAATAAATATTTTGAATGTACATGTCGGGTCCAATGGACCCGTCTGGTAGACGGAAGGTTAAGGAGACCGTGGGCTTTCAGTTGGGCAAAAATTGACTAAAAATTCTTTTTTGGTTTATTAATATACGTCTATCTTAACTGCTTCATTTAAAAAAACTCCATGCAATTGCAACCATTCTTAGTGGAGTTAAAATCTTTTCAAATTTGTACGCCGTATTTGAGTTACATTAAAAATAAAACTTTAAATCGCGTTTTCTCAAAATAGGAATTTTCGTCGAATTAGTATATTCAAAATACACTATATGGCCAAGGGTGACCGATCACTTGCAATTTTAGACGTTTTGTTAAATATCTAGAAAAATACATGAGGAATTAACCTGAAAGTGTAGGTGTGTAAACAGTATCGTATACGTCATACATTTCCGTGAAGATTTTTCCCGGAAACCCCATAGGCGACCGTCCACTAATTGAAAAAGTACGAATATCTTTTGGAAAACCCTGTAAACACTATGTAGCAAAAGCGTTCAAACTCGAGAATATTAATAAGTGGCTTATTGTAATATACTGTGTTCATTTTTATGAGGATAGCATGTATACTTGTAGAAAAATTATGGTTTTTATAAAAACCGTCCCAAATTTCGCCAAGTTTTTTGCTTATAATTTGTACAATTCTTAATATAAAAAAAAGTTCTTTTCATACAATATGAAAAACAACATTGTACACAGTACTCTGCTATAGGAATTAAAAAATAATAAAAATTGAATGAAATATGAGAAGGCTTACTAAACAATGTTTCACTGCGCATGTGCGAATGCAATTAAAATATAATATGCATAATGTATTAGCTAAGTATATAGAGCAACTTTTGTGAAAGTCTCAAAATCATAGCTTGAAAATTCTGAAAATTATCGTCGATAGAATAAGCTCGAATTCCGTTGTTCCCAAAAAGAAGCAAAAAGATGAGGGGATGTATCACATATCTGTTGATTAGTGCCAAGATAGAGTACACAATATTTCACGTACTAATATATTTGGATACAACCCCTCATTCTTTTGCTTCCTTTTGGGAACAACGGATTTCGAGCTTATTCTATCGACGATAGTTTTCAGAATTTTCAGGCTATTTTGAGACTTTCTCAAAAGTTGTTCTATATATTTGTCTAATACATTATGCACATTATATTATGATTGCATTCGCGCATGCGCAGTGAAACATTTTTTAGTATACCTGCTCATTTTTCATCCAATTTTTGTTATTTTTTTTAATTCTGATTGCAGAGTATTGTGTACAATGTCGTTTGTCATACTCCCTGAAAAGAACTTTTTTTATGTTAAGAGCTCTGCAAATTATAAGCAAAAAACTTGGCGAAATTCGGGACTGTTTTTATAAAAACCTTAGTTTCTCCATGAGTATACATGCTATCCTCATAAATATGAACACAGTATATTACAATAAGCCACTTATTAATAATCTCGAGTTTGAACGCTTCTGCTACATTAGTTTTTACAGGGTTATCCAAAAGATATTATCTCTTTATCAATTTGTTGACTGTCCCTTATGGCGTTTCGGTAAAAAAGCTTTGCGGAAATGTATGACCTATACTGTACTGTTTACACACTTGCAGTTTCAGGTTAATTTCTCATGTATTTTTCTAGATATTTAAAAAATCATCTAAAATCGCAAGTGACCGGTCACCTTAGGCCATATAGTGTATTCCATGCATCTTACATTTTATCAAATTTTCATAATATTAAGTATGATTGTTTGCAATATGCTATAATTATAAACTTAATATTAATATGCATGCATTTCTGTATATAAAAGGAAAATTTGGTAATTTTGTTAATATAACTTTTTTCCCGTGAAATTTCAAGGAAAAGTGAAAATATTGGAAGTTTATTATTATTTTCTCTCTCGATATATTTGTATAGTTATAAAACGCATACCCACTTTTGTTGCAATATCATAATGCTACCATTTCACAAAACACGATGTTTCTAAAACCAAATTTAATGTGCATGGAATATTTTAAATAGAGTGATTAATTGACATATTTTAATTAATAAATTAATTACACACAATTTTGAATAAAATTGATTAATTTACTTAGAAAATGTATGAAATGTATGAAATGTGTGCAAATATTTCCGTACAATTGAGTGAAAAAGGAAAAAAGTGGCTTTGAACGTCCATTGCCCCCTTGAAGAAGCAACTCTCTTGAAATTTTATTAAAAAGACTTTATATTAATGTTTCTTTTCTACAAAATTTCTGAAGTGATTTGAATATTTTTTTCTAAATAGTTTTGGTGGTAGCTAAGCTTCGTATGTCTGTATGTGTGTGTTTGTCCGCAGTGTCCAGTCCTCCAAGTTGCCTGTGAATTATACCTCTGGAGGTACCTTGCCAGATGAACATCTCGTCACCTGACCAATGTTCTATAATAGGAACTCAACTTGAGTAGCAAAGCGCAGGTATCAAATAACAAGATCAAAATGTTAAGTAATCGGTTTAACCAAGTTCACAACTAAGCAGAAGGCGCTGCCGATAAGGTGAAGATCTAGTCGCTCCTCAGGTTTATTACCGCTACGCGGCGATTAGGCGGTCGCCGCCCCGATACCAGGTATCTAACCCGTTCAGCTGGGGCGACCCGACAGGTAGGGACCTGGTCATCGGTTAGAAAGAAAGAAAGGACCAATGTGCGCAGAGCTACAGGGATTGACAAGATGGTACCACTACATCTGTAATTTTGCACCTCGAAGGTAGTTTTTGGATTTTCGATGAGACTTTTTTTAAAGCGAATTCTAGCGTTTTTTTTCTGATTTAATGGCGATTTTTCACATTAAGGAATCTGGTTTGAAAGGAATAAGGAATAAAAGGAATCTGGTTTCAATCTTATATATAGTATTAATCAAAATTAGTTTATTTTGGTCTTTTTTTATAAAGTGTTTTAGGTATTCGTACATCAATTTGTGAATTTTTCGCGAATCTTTAATGCTATTTTAGAGGCTATTTTAATGCTATTTTTTCATATTTTGAGGCGATTATTTGACAATCGTAAAAGGAATTCGAAAGGTTTCGAACTAATTATAAAATAATAAAGCTTGATAAAGTTATTGCCTTCTGCGACTTTTTATGCAATTTTTAAAGGATATTTTTTTAGTTTCTCGTAATTTTTCCCAATTGGTAAAAGGAATGTGCTGTTAATCATTTAGACAAATATTGTAAATACCGTTCTCCAATAAAATTTATTGGGAATTCGTTCAAACATTTTTAAAATTTTTTGCAAATATTTTATGCCATTTTTAGAGTTTTATCACGTTTTACTAGGATTTTTTGACATCCGTAAAATGAATTCGGTTTCAAAGTTTAATAAGCTTATTATAGTAAATAGCAGCTCCTCTGTGATTTTTTAATTTTTAGCAATTGTTAATCCGACTTTCAAAACGATTTTAGCGTATTTTCACGTTTCGCGCCAATTTTCGGACATTCGTGAGAGAATTCAGGTTGCAATATTTTAGCTCACTATAGTAAAGTTATTAATTTTTTGGTAATTTTGTATGTGACTTTTAGCTTTTTTTTGTGTGTGTGTTTTGCGGATATTTTCACTGTATAATCTGGCTTCTATCTTTTAGCCTAATATAGTAAATATTGTGTGCTTTTCAATAAAGTTTATTCGGAATTCGTACCGCGATTTTTAAATTTTTCGCCACTTTTCATCCTTTTTTTAGAGTTCTTTCGCGTTTCGTGCGATTTTTTGACGGGTATGGCCGACGCCGGGCGTTTCAGCTAGTCGGGGAAAAAAAAAAACAACAAAAAAAAAAAACAATGGAGTAGTTATTGAATTCCGGGAAAAAAAAAATGGTAGCTTTTTCAAGAAATTAATGTTACTATCAGGGTTCGTAAATATCATGATATTTTAGAAAATATGACAAGTATGCAATATTTTAATATACATCCGATGCTTCCGATGTTCTTAAAAATTTCATAAAACAATGTTCTAAATGTCTTTTACTTTATATGTAACAAATGTCAAGATCAACTAATTGAAAACAGACACAATTTATTCTTTACACTCACAAGAAGTACACTGTAAAAAAAAATCTGTGAAGTTACTAAAGTTTTTCTAGGAAACTGGGATTCCAGGAACTTTTTATGTAACGGCAACAAGAAAAATTCCTGTAACAGCGTCTGTTACAGGAATTTTTGTTGTTGCCGTTACATAAAAAGTTCCTGGAATCCCAGTTTCCTAGAAAAACTTTAGTAACTTTACAAATTTTTTTTTACAGTGTAAACTATAGGATAACAAATATCAAGAAAATTTTGTGTTTCATACAACTAAATTTTAAATACAAAATAATTTCTTTTTATTGAATAAAGTAAACATAAATGAGAGTTTCTCTGTTTTTTGATAACCTAACTTGTTATGCAGTTTAAACGGAACTAAATCAAAGCAAGAAAAGACTCTCTCTAATGAAGCTGTAAATAATTTGCCGAAATTAGGCAGTTTATCTTTCAATGGCTGTTCTAAGTAAATGTTGTCCCGCCTACTTATTCGTTAAGAATTCAGTTTCAAATATAAAGTTTGGAATGTGAATATATACAAAAACGTTTATTATTTATATATATATAATTCATCATTTATATTAAATTATTAAAATTACTTTTTTAAATGTTAATCCACACATAGTTATTATTATTAAATTTATTCATTTATTTATTTATTCTTTCTCTTTCCTTAAATAAACAATGCAAGTTATCTTTAAATATATTGTCTAAAGACAGAGACCAGCTCTGTAACTCATCTACTAATAGTGGAAATGCTGTATTTAATCTATTTAAACATTAGTAGACTGATTTTTCTAATTCCATGGCTGTATTAGTAGAATTATAATATTTCTGGCAAGATGTGCAAATTTCTTAGAACTTTTTAAACTTGATGTGTCATTGATGGCTTCCTTGGTTCTTGAACTGCTAAAGGCTTTTTTAATCCACATTATGTTATTTATCTATTGTAATTTTTGGCTTTTTTTTCTTCTGAATTTACTATGTACGGTAGCCCAAATTTTGCTATTTTTAGCTTGTTATGATTTATGCAAGGATGAAACCGTACATGTTATTTGTGGAACGTAAGGTAATTTCGGCCTCAAGAATCTACCTTGGTTACACAAGTATTTATATTTTTCCAATGTTTACTGAATTTTTAATTCCTTTTTTCACTTAATATGACGATGTGTTTTAAAAAATCACAATGGGATAAAGGAACAAACACAACCTGGATACACAATCTGGATAAAGGGAAAACATAATTTTTAATTTGTAAAAACTTCATTTGTAATTTGTATATTCACTTTTGTAGGCGATCATTTGCATTGGTTTATAATGGTTATACGAGTATATATGTTGCTGCCAAAGCCCGAAGTCTGTCCAGTTCGAGAATTGGCCAAGAATCCTGGCCAAAGGCCGATGAACAGTGTATTTCGCCCTTTGGCCAGCCAATTCTCCAAGTACCCTGATAACCCTACCCAATACCCGAAGTGGCCATCGAAGGATGTACGATAGGTAACACTGTCGTGTGCGTAGTGGAAGGAAACATTCCAATCTTTGGTGATAATATTCTCTTCGTCTGGAGAATTTCTCGCCTCTGTTATTTATTCTGATACAGGGATTCATTGAGAGTATTGACTTCTTCTTATTTGTATAGTATTTTATATGAATATTGTATGCAATTATTCTATAAGTTTTCTCTATGCTAAAAAAAGTATTTAATGCTGCTGCTGCCATAATTGAATTTATTTTAACAATTTTACTTTCTCGGGTTATCCTACAAAAATCATTGCATTAAATGCATAAAAACTGAGAGTTTTATAGATAAATATATGATAAGCACGTTGCAGCAGACAGTTTTTAAATAGAAAAGTTTTGTAAAGTTTTATTTACTATTGGAATAGGCCAAAATAGTTTTATAGAATAAAACACTATTCCTAACAATTTAGTCATCAATAAAATATAACTATCCCAATTATTTTCCTTTTCATGTTGAAAAATTTTAGTAATACAACTGTAGAAATTTCATTTAAAAAATTAAGTAAAAAAAAAATAGATAAAAATGAAAAAAAAAATTACCTTGTGCAGACCCATGTGCAAGTGAATGTGTTATTCATGTTTTAATTTTTCTTTAAAAAATTTTAAGATTGATAATGTAGAAATTATACAGATCCTCACACTGAAAAAAAAATAGGGTTCTGGCATCTAGAATCTGAATTATGGCTCTAGAAAAAATAATTTCGTGTCATCCCTATAAATTCTAGTTCCCTTTGCCAGAGAATTCTGTAGTCTCCTACTAGAATTCAAGAGCGTTTTCCGATATTCTCATTGTCAAACTTATTTTTAAATCTCTGCAAATAGATGCGAAAACAAGAGGTTAATTTTAGTAACTATAATTCTAGTTTCAGAAATCAAGCGATAATTTCTCGCTACTGAAATGATTCATTATCTTTTCGTCATCTAGAAAACAAGAGACTAGAAATTCTAGATCATTTCGTCTATTCGACTTTGTTGATTACCCTATTCGCATAGCTCGGAAATCTATATTTCTAGTTTAGGGATTCAGAAAATGACTACCTATTCATTAGAGGTGAATGCGGTATTTTTTTTTCTCAGTGCAAATTCAGCTCATGACAATTTATTTCGACTCTGGTCCCGCACCCCTAGTCATTTCGCAAAATGCTCGGTCGCCCCATACCTTTTTTTTTAGATTGTCCGGCTACCTCTAGCCACTTTGCGAACTGGCCGATAAAAACTGGCGTCAAATTCCTAAAATTGGCCAATGAATTTAAAAAGAAATTGGACAATTTCGGGCCGATTTCGAGTTTAGGCTGCAACATATATACATATACGCTAAAATAAGTCACTGCCAGCGGAAAAATAATTATCTACAGAACAACAAAGTCACAAAAGTTGAAAACTTCTTTTACATTTGTCTTGACTCACAGTATCAAAAAATATTATGCACAATGAAATTTTGAAAACAAATAATCAAATATATCGGAAATATCAATCATAATGATATTTCAAAATAAATATCGGATATATATCATGATATGTATCAAGATCTATTGATATACTTATACATAGATCTCTGGTTACTATAAAGGAATTATCATCTCAAAAATAAAGTTCAAAACATATCTAATTATAATGTCAACATTAGGGTGGTCCAAAATTTGGAAGGTGAAAATTTGTTGGGTCCTACCCTTCTGTTTTGTTTCAATGTACTAAAAAATAAAGCATATAAAATTTGAGAGCATTGCAGTAAAATTTAGAGGTAGTCAATGCAATTTAAGTTTGCAACATTGTATTACAGTGGCATCCAGTGAGTAAATATCATTTGAACTGCAACTTTTATCAGATTGTTTCTAAACCATAACTTTTTTATCAGATTGCTTCTAAACATAACTTTTTATCAGGTAATTTCTAAACCATATCTTTTATCAGCTAATTTCTAAACCATAACTTTTAGCAGATAACTTCTAAAGCGTAACTTTTAGCTTATTCTAAACCATAACTTTTGTGAGATAATTCCTTGGCTTTAAACAGCTTTACAACATTTTCACAGTGTGTTTATAGCATGTTTTGATTTCCAAAGTGATATGTTTAGCAAACACCAGTAATCAGAATCATGTCTTCAATTTTTTTTTTTAGGAAGATTAAATAAATATTTTTCTGTAAAGTATAATACTTAATTTTAAGCATTATTATGGCAACATCATCTACTTCAACAAGATCAAAAACAAACATTTATCTCCTGGGTTCTACTATAACTGAGCTTACTGGCAATAAACTACCTTCAATACGCATGGTACTGGGTCTTTTTTTACATCACCATGTTGAAATGAACAATACTATAAGGGAGTCTTCAGCAACTACAATAACAGAAATTACAAAATTTTGGCAGAAAGCTAGAATCCCAGTGCAAGAGCTCAGAAATCGTCAGTTAAAGCTGGAAAAATTATTTGAGAAGTGGAGGCTATTAAAGAAAAATAAAAATAGAATTACAGTCACCCAAAAGAGCAAAGAAGATGAATTTATTTCGAAATTTGATGATCTGTTTGATATTGAACATGCTAATGCTCTTAACATGATAAAAATTTCTGAGGATAAAGACTTCCTGTTAGTACAGCGTGAGAAAGGGAGAAAGGGTTCTATGCTAGGTGTGGATAAGTGTTTGGAGGAGAAAGAAAAAATGGCAGATTTAAGAAAGAAAGCTATCTGTGAAAGAAATCAAAGAATGAAAGCAGCTTGTGGAGAAGCAGAAGCAACTGTTCATTTATTATCGTCTTAAGAATCAGTCGAATTTGAAAATGAAGTCGAACAGCCGTCATTCCCAGTAACAGAGAGAGGAATGAACAGCTCATCCAAACAGAAAAAAAAATAATGAGAATTATGGCTCCAAATCTGGCTGCAGCTTTAGACAGGACCAAAGTTTCAGACCGAAAAGCTGTGTTTGTCGTTGCCAAAACAGTAAAGATCTTAGGTTGTGAAGTAGATGAAGTAACTCTTAATAAAAGTTCCATTCGTCGAGAAAGAATTAAACACCGGTCTAAAATGTATGAGCAGCTCAAAGCCGAATTTGGAGAACATATTAACTTAACAGTTCACTGGGATGGTAAACTCTTACAAGACCTAACTTTGAAAGAGAAAGTTGATAGACTTCCAGTAATTGTGTCTGGAAAAGGAGTATCTCAGTTACTTTCAGTGCCCAAGCTTCCATCTGGAGATGGAAAAGGTCAAGCTGCCGCAGTATATGCGACCTTACAGGATTGGGGTATAGATGATAAAGTAAGTGCCATGTGCTTTGACACAACAAGCGTCAATACCGGTCGAATTAAAGGCACTTGTAAGTTACTTGAACAAAAAATGAATAAAGAGCTGCTTTCTTTGGCATGCCGCCACCACATTATGGAATTGATTATTAAGGCAGTTTTCGAAAAAAGCTTAGGATTTTCTTCATCACCAGAGGTGATGAGGATCATTTGAATCTTTGAAATCTTCGAAATCACTATTTAAAAGATTCCAAGTCAACTGGAATTTTATTGACAAAGAGAAATATGATATGGGAGTTGGTAATAAAGAAATTTTGAATCAAATAATAGATATAAAAGATGACATAATTAATTTTTGTAAAATACTACTGGACAAAAATAAACAACCAAGAGATGACTGTCGAGAATTTCTTGAACTTATCTTAATCATTTAGGCGAAGAAGTCAAATTTATGGCACTTAGAGCCATGCACCATGGTCGCTGGATGTCCAAAGTGCTGTATAGTCTAAAAATATGGAAGTTCACGATTACATCAAGAGTAAAAAAAGGATTTCAAAAAATATGTGTATTTACTGTACGAGTATATCTAAAAGCTTGGATAACAGCACCATTGCCACAAAGTGCACCTTTCAATAATTTCAATTTAATGAAATCTCTGTTACAGTTTAAGAATATTGATGATGAAATATCTAAAGCAGCATCAGAAAAGCTAGCCAAACACCTTTGGTATTTATCTGAAGATCTTGTCGCCTTAGCTCTTTTCGACAAACAAGAGCCCCATTGCCTTAAAAGGCTCATAGTAAAGGCTATGAAAGACGTTAATTGTAAAAAAGAATCCACAAAGCGTCCTACCATTAGACTTGAAACTTTTGTTGACATGAAATTTGAAGACTTTGTAACGAAGCGGTCAGCTTTATTATTCCAACAAATGTGCCTACCAGATGCATTCCTCCAAGTAGACCAAGAAATATGGGAAGATCAGGAGACTTTTTGTAAAGCATTAGAAATTGTCAAATCAATAAAAGTTGTTAATGATCATGCTAAAAGGGGCATAGCCCTAATTGAAGAGTTTTGTGGAAAAATAACGTACAGTGAGACACAACTACAATACTTATTGCAGGTTGAAGAACATCGACGAACATATCCTGACTGCAAAAGCAGAGTTTAGCGGATACTGACAAATACATGATTATTTAAATATTAATGGCGTATATTTACTTGTTAATTATTTATAACATATATTGAATATATAAGTGTACTTTAATTACTTAGAATTCTCAGATTCTTACTCCCATGTATGGCAAATAAATCTTTTTTAGATATTAGTAGAAGTTGAATTCTTTAAATTGTAAATTTACAAAAAAAGGAAATTTTTAAGAGTGTTGAGCTACCTCTAAATATTAAAATTTTAAGCTCAAACTTCATAATATTTATTTTTAAACTAAAATGAACGAATTAAGAGGATAGCACCAGTAAAAAACTTAAAAAAATAATAATCGACCTTTTTTGGACAACCCTAGTCAACATACATGCAAATATAAACATAAATATACATAGAAATCGCTTCAGTAGCAACCGAGAAAAAGGTATGATTGATATTAACTGTTTTATGTCGGAGCAACTGTGTCTTTTACGTTACATATTTAGAGAATCTCCTAGAATGGAAATTAAATTGTGATCTAAGAAATAAACAGATCTTGTTTTGAAGATTTTTATTCGTTGTACAGACAGTATGTTTCTCAAAATGTTGTTTTAAATGAAACCTATTTTTTAATACATAGTTTAAGTTTGAAACATTTTGAATCATCCGCATTTCATATTTTTCAATAGTGCTGGAAGGTGGATAGACGTATTTTGATTTTTTAATGCCAAATGAAGAAAATATTAACTTTTCTAATCTAATTCTTTCGCTGTCAAATGTCTACCGAAATCTGATAAAAGCTTCAGATTTTTATAATGCACAGACAAGGGGAATAAATCCGGGCTTCCTGGGTTACAGGATATATGTAAAAAACCATTATTTTTTTAATTGAAAACTGTAATAGATTTCAAACAAAAATTAATATTTACTTAAAGTGATAAAATATCATACATTTAGTAAAGCAAAATATATCTTTATTTATTCACATTAGACATGTTTCATTGTTCCGACGATAACATACTCAATAATAAATATGATACAAATATTTTAACAAAAATAAATTGAAATCTGGCAAACAAAAAACACTCGAATTCAAGCATAATGAAATTAACTGTAATATTAAACGTGGATATTTGTGAACGTGAATTATTAAATGCTAATGTTTCATTTTTCTGTAGATCATCTCTTTCCAAATTTTAAGGAGTTCCATGGAGGCTGAGTCATTGTATATATTCTCTCTGCGTAAGAAGATTTCTATTGGTTCACGGATAATGGATGGCAAGTAAAATCTTGATAGACACATTGTCCTGCTATTTTTAAAATTCATCTGTAAAGGCTCTTTATTATACAGTCTGGCTAAAGCTGTAGTTTTCTTGGTGTATTTGATGACTGCTATGTGCTTTTCGATCCTAGATTTAAACCTTCTGTTTGTCATTTCTATATAAAATTGCATTGTTCCATATTCTTTGGTGAAAGGTATTTCATATAGCCCTAATATCTGATTTGGTTGTATTGCATCGATTTTCTTACATACTATGTTTGGTTTGTTTTTTTTGTTTTTTTTACGAAAGATTTTGATAAATAGATGTTGTTTTTTGTTAATAGATTTTTTAAATTTAATATAATTATTAGAATGTCAAGTAACAATGCCAAAAATCTTTTATAAATGAAAAATAGCAATTATGCATTCAAACAAAATTTTGAAATCTATCAAAAGCTGTACTTTCCTATTGGCCTCGTGCCAAGAGTTAACAACCAAAGAAAAAGAAATTGACCGAAGTTCGCTATTTTCAACAGAGTTTTTCATTCTGATATTTTCAGTGGTATAAGCGCTGAGTACGATTACTGTGCTTTATTTATATTTATATTTTGTATTTTATTTATTTAGTAGTAAAGTTTTAATTTCGTTATCAATAAAATAGTTTTCAAACAAATCACCTAAAAGGAATAAGTCGAAAACAAATGCTGAACTATTCAAATTAATTCAAGTGCAAATAGATTTATCTTCCGCGGTCGTCTGCACCAACAGAGTTCGATTTAAAAAAATGTACGGTTGAAAATTATTTTAAAAACCATAAAAAGTGAGTAAACTGTGATGCAGTTTTCAAACAAATTGCGATACCGTTTTCAAACAAATTGCATTTAAAAATAGATTTTTTTCCCTTTTCGACTGTATAAAACGGAAAAAAGTTTTTGTTTAGAAGTTTAAAAAAGTCCTTCCGGCCAGTGCCGGGAGGAAGAGGTAGCTTTCATATTCCTTATTTTAAAAAAGCCAACTTATATCATTCAAACACACGAAGCTCAATTAAGTGGAAACCGAATGTAGGAGATTCAATACTAATTTTTATCAATACTAAATCATTATGAATGAGAATTTCGCGAAATTAGTCAGCATTATCCAAGCTGCTTTTAATTAAAGTAACTTATATTTCGCTGCCAAATTCGGCGATTTCTTAAAGTGCCTGCCATTTTAAGACAACATGGTGGATGAGGCTAACCAGTGAACTTGGTCGAGACCTTAGTAATTGCTGTGCACATGCTCACTCACATCGGAATCGGTTGATATATACGAGTGCTGTCGCAGGCAAAAAATCAGATTTTTCAAAATGTCACCCACGTTAGGAATTGAAACTACTATATCTGAGCCATTTTTTAAGATAAAGGCAAACAAAAAATGCCCCTGAATCCTTATATCAAGGTCAAATACTTAAGAAAGACACCTTTTTCAGTTTCTAATTTTTTTGCACCTCACTTTAAATATAATTTTTTTTAATTTAATGGCCGCCATTTTGAAACAAGATGGCTGATGAAGCTGGCCAGCGAATTTGGTCGAGATATTGATGTATACTATCCACATGCCTTCTTCCATCGAAATAGGCGAATACGAAATAGGCGAATAATTCAACCACTTTTTAAGATATAAACAAAAGAACAAATTTTCAGAAACAAAAACTGCTCCGAATCTTTGTATCAAGGCCAAACACATAAAAAAATTTTTTTCATTTTCCAATTTTTTAATACCTCATTTTAAATTTTAAAATACATTTTTTTTAAAAATCTCAACCCTTTTGAAACAAGATGGCGAATGAAGCTGGCCAACGAACTCGGTCGAGACATTGGTATGCACTATGTACAGACCAAGTAATATCCAAATCGTTTCATAAATACGCCTGTTATCGAAAGACAAAAATCAGGTCGTTTTAAAATGTCAGCCACAATAGAAATTCAAAATGTTATAACTCAGCCTTTTTTTTAGATATAGACGAAACAAAACCTGTTCCGGAATCTTTGTATTAAGGTCAAACACATACGAAAAAATCTTTTTCATTTTCCAATTTTTTTGGCATCTCATTTTAAATTAAAATTTTTTTTAATTTCTTTAAATGGCCGCCATTTTGAAACCAGATGGCGGATGAAGCTGGCCAACGAACTCGGTTGAGTTATTTGTATGTACTATGTACACACCAAGGTACATCCAAATCGGTTCATAAATACGTCTGTTATCACGTGGCAAAAATCAGGGCGTTTCAAAATGTCAGGCACGCTAGAAATTCAAAATGCTATAACTCAGCCATTTTTTAAGATATAAACGAAACAAAAACTGCTCCCAAATCTTTTTATCAAGGTCAAACACATAAGAAAAAAATATTTTTTCAATTTTCAATTTTTTGGTACCATATTTCCAATTTAAATTTTTCTTAAAATTTTAAATGGCCGCAATTTTTAAACAAAATGGCGGATGAAGCTGGCCAACGAACTCGGTCAAGACATTGGTATGTACTATGTATAAACGAAGTTACATTCCAAATCGGTTCATAAATACGCCTTTTATCGCGTGACAAAATTCAGGACGTTTCAAAATGTCAGCTTCGCTAGAAATTCAAAATGCTATAACTCAGCCATTTTTTAAGATATAGACGAAACAAAAACTGCTACGGAGTCTTTGTATAAAGGTCAAATACATAAGAAAAAAATATTTTTCCATTTTTAATTTTTTGGTACCACATTTCAAATTTTAAATTTTTTTAAAAATTTTAAATGGCCGCCATTTTGAAACAAAATGGCGGATGAAGCTGGCCAACGAACTCGGTCGAGACATTGGTATGCACTATGTACACACCGAATTACATCCAAATCGGTTCATAAATACGAGAGTTACAGTATGACATAGGTCATATATATATATATATATATATATATCAATTTTGAACGGAGGGTGGTTTCGGGGTCTGGGGGTCATGATCGATGAAAATATACCAAAATTTTTTGAAATCTCTTTCCTCCGAACGGCTGCAATAGGTAGCTTTTTTGTAAAGAAAGCTACCTAATACGTGCTATTTTGAAAAAGTCCTTCCGGCCAGTGCCGGGAGGAAGAGGTCGCTTTCATATTCCTTATTTTAAAAAAGCCAACTTATATTATTCAAACACACGAAGCTCAATTTAGTGGAAACCGAATATAGGAGATTCAATACTAATTTTTATCAATACTAAATCATTATGAATGAGAATTTAGCGAAATTAGTTATTAATTTCGCGCTTAATTAGTAAGTTTATCCAAGCTGCTTTTATTTAAAGTAATTTATATTTGGCTGCCAAATTCGGCGATTTCTTAAAGTGCCCGCCATTTTAAGACAACATGGTGGATGAGGCTAACCAGTGAACTTGGTCGAGACCTTAGTAATTGCTGTGCACATGCTCACTCACATCGGAATCGGTTGATATATACAAGTGCTGTCGCAGGCAAAAAATCAGATTTTTCAAAATGTCACCCACATTAGAAATTGAAACTGCTATATCTGAACCATTTTTTAAGATAAAGACAAACAAAAAATGCTCCTGAATCCTTATATCAAGGTCAAATACTTAAGAAAGAAACCTATTTCAATTTCTAATTTTTTTCCACCTCACTTTAAATATATATTTTTTAATTTAATGGCCGCCATTTTGAAACAAGATGGCTGATGAAGCTGGCCAGCGAACTTGGTCGAGATATTGATGTATACTATCCACATGCCTTCTTACATCGAAATAGGCTAATGCGTGTGTTATCGCGTGACAAATACAAGATCGTTTCAAAATGTTAGCCATGCTAGAAATTCAAAGTGCTATAATTCAACCACTTTTTAAGATATAAACAAAAGAACAAATTTTCAGAAACAAAAACTGCTCCGGAATCAAGGCCAAACACATAAAAAAAAATCTTTTTAATTTTCCAATTTTTAATACCTCATTTTAAATTTTAAATTTAATTCTTTAATGGCAACCCTTTTGAAACAAGATGGCGAATGAAGCTGGCCAACGAAATCGGTCGAGACATTGGTATGTACTATATACAGACGAAGTTACATCCAAATCGGTTCATAAATACGCCTGTTATCGCGTGACAAATATCAGGTCGTTTTAAAATGTCAGCCACAATAGAAATTCAAAATGCTATAACTCAGCCATTTTTTTAGATATAGACGAAACAAAAACTGTTCCGGAATCTTTGCATTAAGGTCAAACACATACGAAAAAATCTTTTTCATTTTCCAAATTTTTGGTATCTCATTTAAAATTTTAAATTTTTTACTTTTTTTTAAATGGCTGCCATTTTTAAACAAGATGGCGGATGAAGCTGGCCAACGAACTCGGTCGAGACATTTGTATGTACTATGTATAAACGAAGTTACATCCAAATCGGTTGATAAATACGTCTTTTATTGCGTGACAAAATTTAGGACGTTTCAAAATGTCAGCCACGCTAGAAATTCAAAATGCTATAACTCAGCCATTTTTTAAGATATAGACGAAACAAAAACTGCTCCGAAATCTTTGTATAAAGGTCAAATACATAAGGAAAAAATATTTTTTCAATTTTCAATTTTTTGTACCATATTTCAAATTTAAATTTTTCTTAAAAATTTAAATGGCCGCCATTTTTAAAGAAGATGGAGGATGAAGCTGGCCAACGAACTCGGTCGAGACATTGGTATGTACTATGTATAAACGAAGTTACATCCAAATCAGTTCATAAATACGCCTTTTATCGCGTGACAAAATTCAGGACGTTTCAAAATGTCAGTCACACTAGAAATTCAAAATACTATAACTCAGCCATTTTTTAAGATATAGACGAAACAAAAACTGCTCCGGAATCTTTGTATAAAGGTCAAATACGTAAGAAAAAGATATTTTTCCATTTTCAATTTTTTGGTACCACTTTTCAAATTTTAAATTTTTTTAAAAATTTTAAATGGCCGCCATTTTGAAACAAAATGGCGAATGAAGCTGGCCAACGAACTCGGTCGAGACATTGGTATGTACTACAAGACATTGGTATGTACTACAAGTACTACACACCGAATTACATCGAAATCGGTTCATAAATACGAGAGTTACAGTGTGACATAGGTCAGATATATATATATATCAATTTTGAACGGAGGGTGGTTTCGGGGTCTGGGGGTCATGATCGATGAAAATATACCAAAATTTTTTGAAATCGCTTTCCTCCGAACGGCTGCAATAGGTAGCTTTTTGTAATGAAAGCTACCTAAAATTGCAGTAAACGCTAAATTTAATCGTCTGCTGTTGTCACCATCAAAATGGCGTCAACGTTACGCACAGACACGTTTGTCCTTTATAATGTTGATAGATATATTTTCCATTTGTTATAGTTGTTCCAACTTTAAACATTCATCGTTCAAGCTCGTCCGTTGTCAGCTTGAGAAAAAAGCTTTTCAAATTTATACAAATTTTTATCAAACTCTTTTTAACAAGTTTACTTCACATATTTCTCTCGTTTTAAATTCAGAAAGAAATCAATTTAACCCCTTGCCTGTGAAATATATTTGCGAAAAACTTGTCAAAAATGGAAAAAAAAATTCTCTTTAATTTTGTTCGTTATTATCATTAAAATGTTAGAAATTGATTATTAAAAAATCAAAATTAAGAATATAACTACATTATTCAATATTTTCACATACATGGAAATGTTAATGGATTACAGTAATTTTTGCTCAAATTATAGCAAAATAAATCAAATGATATAATTTTTAAGATAAATGTACATTTAAAAATCGCACATAGTCTATAATATATTTCCGACGTTCAAACAAGGTCTGAAACCAAAACCATTCAATGAATGCCATCAAACACTTTTGCGTGTCCCTGTTAACTAACTATAAGAGCTACATATGTCATTAATGAGCTCATTCAAGATACTTGCAAGACCAATACATCCAAATTGTTCTGGTATATTACATATTATGCATTGGACGAACTGAGTGTGGGCTTCACGGAATTGAAAAAACTTTCCTCTTGCCCGAATTCAGATCGGCATTCCAAAACTGGTGCATTTGCGTTACCCGAACTGAATTCGGGCGTCACAGGCAAGGGGTTAAAGATATATATACCTTAAATCAAGCCATTTAATCCTCTCTTGTAATGGCAACATGACAACCAAATTATGTCCGATCATCTGTTAAATTGGCTCTATCACTTGAACAGTTTCGAAATTAATAAAATTCATTGTACAACCGTGGCATGACATAGAATGCTTAACCATTTCAAAATCCTTTTTTAAGAAAATGTGGAATAATCCACTGTGCTTCTCAATGCCTGAAATAAAAATCAATATCTACAAAATGTTAGTAATCCAAATTATCTTGAACCACTGGTAATTATTCTTAACCAGACACGCTTTTAATTCATGTTAGGATCAATTTACTCAACCGAAACCTTCCCGATAATGAAATGAAACATTTGAAAACTCTTTTAATTCATAATCATCTTTTAATCATAATTCCCTATTTTCTAACCAACTCCAAAAGAAATTATTTCGCGTTTCCATTTTGGATCGCTTCGCGATTCCTCATTTTCTATGCATTCAATTTTTAGATTCCACTTGGTATAAACGCGCTCCTCCCCAACTCTTGACGATTTTATTTCCTTATCACCATTCATATTTTTCAAAGTGCTGAAGACGTGAATTGACGTATTCCGGCTTTTTAATGTGAAACAAACAAAACGATTATCCTTCCAAACTTCTTTCTTTCTCTGCAAAATATCTATCAAAATCAGATAAAATCCTTAAGATTTTTTTATATAGAATCTTTATAAAATAATTCTCATGTGTTAAGCACAAGCATTTATGGAATTACAAAAAAAGATCCACAAAATGTCAATAATCGAACTAATCTTGAACATCTGGCAATTATTCTTAACTAGACACGCATTCAATCAATATTATGTTAAATTTACTCAACTAAAAACTTCCCGTTGATGAACATTTTGTATCATCAGCATTTTTACTTACCCATCATACGTAGTATAGGGTAAGTCTTGTAATCGTTTTAAAAATCGAAAAAAAAATTGACGGATTTACATGTTTCAGACACTGGAGATATCGAAAAACATATTTTTAGAAAAAAAAAATTGTTCGTCCGTCTGTATGTCGGTGCGTCTGTAATCGCTCTATCTCCCGAAAAAATTGACATAGAGACTTGAAATTCGGTGTGTACTTAGGGAGTAATAATGGGAAGAAGCCTATTGAAAATCAGTAACCTCGATTAACGGGAACTATTTTTTTCGGACTCTTGAAGTATTCGTTCTGATAAAAGGTATACAAAAATTTTCGAAATTGTTTATTTGACGGAGTGAACATAAAAGACAAAAAAAAAAAAAAAAAAAAAAAAACATAAATTTTGCATCATGAATGAACTCGATCGGATAATTAGTTGCCGAGATATTTGTAATTCTATTTTTCACACTGATCGATTTTTCATGACTCTGTATTTCATTCATATTTCGATTCAAAGATATATTTTAATTGGAAATGAGACGCTTAATCCGACGCAGTAAACTGTTAGTTAATAGGATTATAATTTTTCGAGTTATAAGGATGTTTCTTTTACGCAGTTCGGTACTACTCGATTATCCCGCCGACCAAAAAACTATCGTCAAACTATAAGATTAAATGCCAATAATGTCTTATCGTAAATGTCAAGCATTTAATGCCTCTCCATACCTATAAGGGCGTTACCGTAGGGGGAGACATAGTTCTGTCGCTAAATACCGCCAAATTTTTCTCCAACTTGGCGGTATATCGCCAAATTTGGCGACCAAAATAAGTCGCCAAAAGTGAAGCCAACTTGGCGATATCTCTAATATGTCGCCAAATTCCCACAGACTTCCATTGTAAACCTATCGGGATTACTTGCTTACAGAAAATCAACAAATTGAGATATTTTAATGCAACAAAAAGTAATATTAGCTTAAGGGGTTATATTAATTATATTTAAGGGAGTCCAAATAAATTAAATTATGAATAAAAGTAACATGGTACAATACTTAGCAAATATCACATGTTTTATTTTCATATTTTATATTATCTATATCCTCGATGGGTAAGTATTACGGTAGCCCCCAACGACTAGTTTTTCAATGTACTAAAAGTTATGAAAAGGGGATACGTATGAAAAGGTAAATTTAGTTATTTCGGATTTTTAATATCAAACAACAAAAATTATCTTTCCTAAATTGTTCCTTTCTCTGTGAAGTACCTACCAAAATCTGGCAAAATCACAAGGTTTTTTTTTTCTTTAATAATTTTCATATTTTAATTATTTAAGCACTCATGAAAAAAAAAGATTTACAAAATGCCAATAATCGAAATAATCTTGAACATCTTTCCATTATACTTAAAGAGAGATTCTGCCTCTTTGGTATAAAATTCACGTGGTTGTAAGGATTTGTTTTTCAATTAGAATTAAAGACAGACTTTTTTCATTATATTATACATGTCACTTATATATTTAAATTTTCGCGTGTAAAACAAAATAAATAACTAGAAAACAGGAATTCTGCTTTTCAGAATTTAGTTACGCCCCGATGAAAAAGAAAATATATATATCTATATAAATATATATAATACAAAACATATTTCAGTTCTAAGACTTAAAACACATGCTTTCATTTTATATAAAATGACGTCATTCGCATACTCTGACGAATTCCTCATTTACGATCCAATCTTAAGCAACATCTACAGTAAAGTATTCCTATGACTTTACTATCGCTGAATAATACACAAATCCAAAAAACAGGATGTCACTCAAGAAACTCGACAAAAAAATCAGTTATCTAATGATTCATTTGTTTGTAATATATAGAAAATTGAATTAAATATGGTTTATAATGGCTCCATGTTTTATTAGAAATCATTCATTTATATGTTTTCAAAATAGCACGTATTTAAATTACATTTTTTTTCAGTAGTTACGGGGAAAATGGCAAAAAAAAAAGATATAAATACATATTTCCAACTATTTTTTCTTTATTTTCTACAGAAATGGAGTACTTGAGTGGCCAAAAATAAACAAAAGGCGCTAAAAACTACAAAAAAATTAATATCTCAAAAATAAATTCAGATACAGTTTTCAAACAAATTGCATTAAAAAGTACTTTTTTTCCCGATACGACGGTATAAAAATTGAAAATGTACGACGCTTAGAAGTTTTAAAAATTCAGTAGAGTATTTAACAGTACAATGATACATCTGCTTTGTTTTACGGCTTGCTTATACAACGGAACATTATTTTTTGGAGACGACATTTTAATTGCTGGAACAAAGAAATAGCATATCGGGGGCTAATACACTTACGCTTTCGGCGATGAAAAGTGTTTGCAGGCGCGCGACGTGAACTTCAAATTCGGCGACCTATTTTCTCTGGTCGCAAGCATCTGAAACAAATTGGGCCGCCAATTTAAGAAAATACATTAAATTCTCTCGAGCTTACACAAACAATAAGTTTAAAAATAATATTTGACAAAATGACGGTCATTTTAGTAAAAAAGATATTTTTTCCCTATGTTTTTTTTTACCTTTTCCGAGCTCGAAAAAAATAATTAATGAATGAAATTTATAATTTTCGGCGGTATACGTTCCAAAAAAAGGATTAACCCTTTTTTTTAAATAAAGAATGAAAGAAATCGGTCGAATAGTTCTCGTGAAACGTGGTCGCTCAATTTGAAAAACATGATTTCGAGAAAATAAAGTTTAAAATGGTACAGTAGCAATAAGTTCAACGAGTAGCGTTACGTTAAATAATAAAAAAAATGTTTTAAGGATTTGTGAGGTAATGAAATCGCTTTAGGGCTACAATGTACACACTTGATGTTTTCAAAAAATTCAAACTAAACAAATCGAGAATTTAGGCCCAAACAATTAGATCCTCCACTAAAAAAGACACGCTTTCAATCAATATTAGATTAAATTTCCTCAACTGAAACAATCGCCATCGAGGAAATAAAACATTTTGAAACTCTTTAGATTCTGTTTAGAATTTCAAGAAGCAATAAAATGCTTCATTGCCATCATGCTCTCAATGTTAACTAAATTGAGAAATGCTTAGAGAATCCTTAATGGTCCAAATTAAATAATACATGAAGGAGCAAAAAAAAAATCCTGTTTTGAAAATTTCACTGATTTTGTGCGTGTACTGAGAGTATGTTTCACTATTAATTAAATTAATTTTATTTTTTTATGTATAATTTGAGCTCTTGGGACCTGAAGTTAAACTAATACTGCAAATGCACTTTCATTGCTTTTGACATTATCGCATTCATAATAAAGATGAGAATGTCTGTTAAAAGTTTTATTATAATCTACATCAGTTTTCTGAACGTTATTACTATCAATCCAAAGAGTTATGGTAGAACACACTCTATTTTTGATTAAATACGTGATTTGCGATGCCATGTTTGGTAATTTTTCATCATTTAATACTTACTATGACCTTTCTGAATTTGTCGGTCAAATTCTGCAACACCCTGTATGTGCGTATCTCAATGTATTTCGATTGATGTTTGTGTAAATTAAATTATAGTTTTAGATAATTTCATGCATAAAATTGAAAATGTTTCAGACATATTGATTTCAAGAAAAGAGAAACTACAAAATGGTTGAAATTACGAAGTACAAAATTACGAAGTAATCGTAACAATCATAAGAATCTAAATATATATTACGCTACCGTACGTAGCACAGAAATCGCGATTATTTTTTAATTGTTTAATGGCAACGACCGAATGCCTTGATGAAACGCACCTCATTGGTTATTGAACTGCATTTAATGAATCTCCAATATCTATAAGGGGGGATTACCATAGAGGGCCCTGTTCTGTTGCCAAATGCCGACAAGTGTGTCGCCAACTTCGTTTGTCGCGATATACTGCCAAATTTGGCGATCAAAATTAGTCGCCAAAAGGGATGCCAGATTGGCGGTATCTCTAAGATTTCTGCAAATTCCCATAGACTTCCATTGTAAACCAATGGGGTTTACTTGCTTACAGAAAATCAACAAATTGAGATATTTTATTGCAACAAAACTAATATTAGCTTAATAGTCCAGGCAATAGAGACCGTATAGAGGCTCTACCTAGCAAAATTCATGGTAGTTCTAGAAAGAGGCTTACTATATGTTTTTTGGGTCGCTAAATCCGAATTTTAAACTTACTACCAAAATTTTCCCCGCCAACCACACCTCCCCCCCCCATATTTTCGTAAAATGCTCCACAAAAAAGGTTTTTATTAAAAAAATCAATTTTTTTATTGTTTTAGGAAAAAAGTATCTAGAAATTCAGAAAGTAGACAAAATTTGCAACAAATAAGATATATGACATTATAACGTAGAATGAATGGGAAAGGGGGGATCTGCCTCGGAACATGCGCCTCCGTGCTGCGTGGACTAACTGGCGCAATTCCACGTAACCACTCACATCGTTTACATTCTCCCTCCCGTCTCCCCTCCGAACTTTCCCTATAAGGTTTACTTTAAGTTTTTTGGGTCGCTGTATCAGAAGTTTTAACTTCCCCAAAAAATTCCCTCCCATGCAACCCACCCAAAATACTTGTTTTCAAATTAAATTTTTAATTGTTTTAGGGGGAAAGTATATAGAAATTCAGAAAGTAGACAAAATTTGCAAAAAATAGAATAAATGACATTATGACGTAGGATAAACAGGGAGGGGGAGGGATCCCACTGAACATGCACTGCGGCGCTACGTGCACTAAATGATGAAGTCCAGGCAATAGGGGATTTTATCTGGCAAAATTAATGGTAGTACTGGAAATCGGCTTTCTAGATGTTTTTGGGTCCCTGAACCCGAATTTGTAACTTCCCACCAAAATTTCACCCGGCAACCCCTCCCCTCCCCCAAAAAATCGAAATTTTGAAAAAATTGGGTTTTTTAGAACAGTGCGCGGGGAATGTTCCAAGGCAGCCACCCTGTCCACGTTTATCCTACGTGATAATGTCATATATCCTATTTGTTGCAAATTTTGTCTACTTTCTGAATTTCTACATACTTTTCCCCTAAAACAATAAAAAATTTAAAAACAACGATATTGGGGGGGGATGTGGGGGGGGGCGGGAATTTTGGGGGAATTTAAAAATTCGGATTCACCGACCCAAAAAACTTAAAGTAAACCTTATAGGGAAAGTTCGGAGGGGAGACAGGAGGGCGAATGTAAACGATGTGAGTGGTTAAGTGGAATTGCGCAACTTAGTCCACGCAGCATCGCGGCGCATGTTTCGAGGCAGATCCCCCCTCCCCACTCATCCTACGTCATAATGTCATGTATCTTATTTGTTGCAAATTTTATCTACTTTCTGAATTTCTAGATAGTTTTTCCCTAAAACAATAAAATAAAATGATTCTTTTAATAAAAACGTTTTTGGGAGGGCATTTTACCAAAATTTGGGTGGGTTGCCATGGGAAATCTGTGGGAATTTAGAAATTCGGATTCAGCGACCCAAAAAACATAAAGTAAGACGATTTCCAGAACTACCATTAATTTTGCCAGGTAAAATCCCCTATTGCCTGGACTATAAGGGATTATAGTAATTATATTTAAGGGATTCCAAGTAAATAAAATTATGAATTAAAGTAACATGATACAATGCTCAGCATACTTTCCCAAACATAAATTTTAAGTTAGACCAATCTGGTCGCCAAGGGCGGCTAGTCTAACTGATTACTCTTAACTCGAAAAAATTTCGATAACATTAGGTTAAATTTTATAGGTCGAAACCTTCATCGATAACGCAATAAAATATTTCGCACATCTTTTAGTTTTATTAAAAATTTCTAGAAAGATTCCATTATGGGTATCGTGCTTCCATGTTAATAAACTTAACTCTGCTGTAATCAAACTGAAAAAAATCCCTAAAGAATAAAAGAAATCTCAAGATGACGATTTTAGTGAACTATATATATAATGAGCGTATGCCTGATAATCTTAGGAACACGTGGGGCATATGTTCTGACCTTCCATCTGCTGTGGCCTTAAATTGCATTTTGTGTTCCCTGCATATACAAATTAAAACAAGTTTTTCTTCACTGTTCAACTTCGAAATTTAAATAAAAACTGATATTACAACAAGCATGATTCAGTTAGTCTAAATAACATCAGGGAAAATAACACGCAGAAGATTTTACCTACACTGCAAAAAAGAAAAAAAAAAAAAAAAAAAAAAAATCTTAATTATATGAAGATATAATATAACCACTAATGAAAATGTGATATAACTTCTTCCGAGTTACAGACGATTCCGAAGCGCGTTTCTTTATCTTTAAAAACCTCATAGAAAGCAATAGATTTTCGAGACTAAAAGAAGCATTTGTCAAAAAGTTTCTTTCTCTTCCCGTAACTTTCAGAAAATTTCCCTAGAAATTTAGAAATATCTGGTGTACAAAATTTTCCACCCTTTACGGTTTCCCTTGTGCATTTACGCGAGTATTTAAAGGTTAAGATGCTGACGTAAATGATTTATATCTACACCGAAGAGCCGAAACATTATGGCCTTCCACACATTTTGCAATGAACTCGCCTAGATGACGTGGAGGGCACGTAATCAAGTGGGAATAGTACTTAACTGCTGCTAGAGAATCCTTTTTGCGCTTACTTCTGTCTGTGATTTAAAAGGCTACTGATATATGCGACTTTGATAAAGGGCAGAATTCAATGGCCCGGCGCACAGTGTAATATTTCGCAAATCTAGCGGGGGGAAAAGTCCAAAAATCTACTAGCAGTAATTTCACCTTTACATATTTCAAATAACATCTAACACATTGGAGAAAAAAAATGTGAAGTTATAGCAGCCTAACTCCACAACAATACCATCAAAAATCGGCTCAAAAACCAAATTTTCTTTTAACCTTTTTAGAATGGCGATTCTGTAGTTGTAATTGCCATTGATATTTTATGGCTAAAAACATACTTATTTTATAAATATTTTTTAATGATAGTATGGAATCTTTACAACAATGTAGATACTTTGTATTTTACAGTTACAATAGTTATTTAGCAGTGTTATATTTAAAAAATATTTTTTAAGTCAATATAAAAATTATTTGAAAACTTAATAGCATACGATAAATTTTAAAAAGCTGCCAAAAATTTTGTACACGATGGTACAATGTAATATAATTTTTTTTGGTAATTATGTAGGCATATAGATATAGAATAAATCAATTTCAGCTGCCACTATTTTCAACTCTTGAATATGAGTAATTTTTTATCAGGTACGGAAGTGTAAATTTCGCAAAGAGAGATTGCATATGAGATTTTTAAAAAATTATGTTACTAGACATAAATCATTCTCTGTTTATTCTAAAAATATCCTGATAGACTCTTTATTACAGAAATATAATCTTCAACATTGCTCATCTGTTATGTTAGATCAGATTAAGCGGCTGCTCCATTAATTTATAATTGGCAGTAATCAAAGATGGAGAAACTGACATTGCTTAAAGGACGTTTCTTGAAATAAGAGATAGACAGATTCGAATATTAACAATAAATATATTTACAAGGCAGAAATAATAATTACTACCAGAAAAAGGTTGGACAACCAAAGAAATTTTTTTATTTAAGTGGACCGAAATCAAAAGACAAAAGGTGCATTCGTTATTCTCGGAACACAAATGAATAACCATGCGCCACGTGTTTAAAACTGAGACAATCTAGAAAAAAGGGTATGGATGTGTTAAAAATATATATTTGAAAGCCCTTACAGAGCAACGACATTTTAAAAAATTGTTCAAAAAGCCGGATACTCGTCATATAAAAAAAGGCTGTAATGAAGAAAATCGAAGTTTTATAATGGGTAAATCCACAGCCTTCATTTACTTCTTACACTATATCCATAAAATTTAAGTTCATCATGGAAACTGATCAGTCAATAACAGAAGAATTTGAAATTGTCAGAAATTAAATCTTTACAGCTCTTGCACTAACTGTAGTAGAATTCAATGTTCAGACGCATGATACAGAGCACAAATTTGAAGACACAGTGGTAGATAGCAAAATGTGCAGCATTCTATCTTCTAATTTGTCATCAGAGTTAAATTCATTGGCTAAAAAGGCACAAAGGGGTTTAAACACTTAAAAGTTACCGGAATAAAAAAAAATTCTAATCTTAGTTGAGAAGTTTGATGAATAATGCACTTTCCGGAATTATTTTTGTAATAAAACCTTCTTCAAGCGACCAGGAAAAAACGGAATTTGTTTCATTTTCTTCAAAGAAATTGGTCGCTCATGGAGGGAGTCCAACTAGGTTGGTTTATGAATGGAGTTAAAATTAGTATTGAGCATATGGGAATAAATTTCGTTCCATGGAAAAATGGTCGTTCAAGGAGGTCGTCGCTTAATGGAAATGGTTGCACAGGGAGGTTTTACTGTATTTTTTCGTAATACATAACCATTTGATCTCTTGTAAGACCAATTTTATTACTTTAATATCGATAATTTTCATAAATTGAATTTCAACCCGCTAGATTCGCAAAATATTACACTGTGTGGCGGCTCAGAACGAGTATCTCCGAAACTACAAGATTCGTGTGTTGTTCGTGCTATATAGTTGTTAGTACTTATTCAAAGTGGATGAATGACAGTGAAACCATCAGTACACGCCATGACGTTGGACGGCCATGCTTTACCAAAGAAAAATGACGTCGGTGACTCTTTGCTTGTTGAAGATCTTGGCTTGCTAAAAAAAAAAATAGGCGATAGTGACTGATTCAACTGACATCCCAATACAATACAGGTCATAGTATAATTGGTTCGGAGCACACAGTTCAGATGACACTGTTGAATATAAGACTATGCAGCAAACGTCCCACTCATTTGCCTGTGTTGACCAAGCATCATCGCCAACTTCATCTACATTAGACCAGAGAACATCATGACTGGGCCATGGATCATTGTCAGAAATTTGCCTAGTTGGAAGAAGCACGATTAATCCTTTAAATATCGATGGGCGTGTCGAGTACGCCGTCTTCCAGATGAGCTGCTGCTTCCCCTATATACAGCAGATCATACACAAGCCTGTGGTGGTGATATTATGCTTTGGGGAACGTACTTCTGGACGTCTCTGGGACCTGTGGTCGTGGTACAACAGACCATGAAAGCCGCGGACTATCTGAAAGTCACTGCAGACAAGTTGCACCCTTACATGGTATCTGTCTTCTCAAATGGAGATGGAGTCATCGAGTAAGACAACGCTTCATGACAAAAGGCGGTGGAGTGGTTCCAGGAACATAATACTGGATTCCTGTTAAGGTCCTGGCCACCTAACTCACTGGATCTTAATCCGATAGAGCATGTTTGGGGTATCATGGAATTGCAGGTCTGAGGTCAAAAACAATTATGTCGGAATATCCGGGATTTGCGTGACCGCTACTTGAACATCTGGTACAATCTGTATCCGGCCATCTATCAAATACTTGCGGTAGCCATAAAAAGGCAGTTTGTAGCTGTTTTGTGGGCCAAATGTGGACCGACGCCTTATTAGGTAGGTGGTCATAATGTTTTAGCTCTTCAGTGTATTTTGTTATGTACCTAATAAAAATATAATTAATATCTTAATACCATTAATAAGAATCAAAATAGCATTGACGGCAAAAACAACATAAGTCAAAACTTTATTATTATTATTATTATTCACTTTGTACTGATTATCTTTAGAAACCATGCTAGACTGAAAAATAGCCATTATGCCTATGTCCACATTACAAACATCTTCAGTTTCGGATTCAATTCCTAAGTTTTCCAATTGGAAAAAATTCAAATTTGGTCAAATATATCGTTCAGTTCAATCATAATTTTCAAGCTAAACAATTCATTGGCAAAAATCATATTGCCCTGGAAACGCCAGTCAAAAAGGGTTTCAGTAAAAACGAGTCTATTATTTAGTCTTTTAATACTACCAGTTAAAATATTTTAATATAATTATTTATCAGTATCAATTAACCCTGAAATTTTATTATTACTACATTCATAACAATCAGCTAGTTCTAAATCATTAATTTGTTATGTGTTTTCCGAATGTATTTATTAGGAGTGGGTAAGCAAGTAGCTGAAATTTGGTGTGTTTCGAGATCTTAAGCTTCAATATTTAATGAAGGTTGGCCTCTATTTTCTAGTTTTACCTTTACGACATTATACGCTTTCATAGCTGACCTTTCGGCTCCGAAAGCATAAGCAGTGTCTTTTCTAATAACCGGTAAGATTAACTTCTAGCATTCTAGCTTCTAACATTCTCATGCTGCATTTATCCAATAATACACGAACTGGTTCAGTTTTAATATTTAAATTCAAGTTTTAAGCTCTTAAAAAAATAACTGTTAACCGTCCTCATAGATATTTAAATATTTTCGAAATATAATTTCACAGAAAAGGTCTTAAAACATTTAGCATTTGCGTAGAGCACAGGTTATATTGATTCTAAAAAATCTTAAATCTTGGAGTTAACTCAAATGTTTAATTAGTGATTTCAAGAATGGAATGTTTGAAATCCGTTCGTGGCATTTCGTCGAAAATCGATTGATGTTTAATGATAAAAGTCTCACGTTAACAACCGAGATTCAAGAACTGCGTGTACGACAAAGTTAACAATTTAAATAAGTCACAGTCTCAAACACGTTTATATTAAACACAACTGTCGTCCCAGAATCTTAAAATATAAACTTATTTTAAAGGGGTCTTGTACATTTTAAACGTGACGAAATCAAGAAAATATTCAAAGTTTGAATTAGCGTATCTTCAAAAACTTTTTATGTATAAACATAAAATTTTGAGTATTAATTAAACTGATTGTGCTTTTTAATATAACACCATCAGAAACTGGCTATCTTTTGCAGAATTTGTGTGTTGTTAAAATTAAAGTACTTTTTTTTTTTTTACTCCGTAAGTCATTGCGCGCATAATATCTTGAGAACATATTTGTGGATTGCTATGAAATTTGATATGGATAACAAACACAAGTACTTTTTTAAATGATCTACTTTTAATTATTTACAGTGATAAGATTTTTAAACATTTAATACATGAATTATCACTTTGCTAATTAAGTATAGAACCAACAGAGGGGAAAATGACCACGTCGGGAATCGAACACGGCACCCTTGGAATAGCGATCCAAGTGCTCTACCATTTACGCTACGAGGACGATATCCAGCTCAGGACGATATCCAGCTTTAGACGATTCCATTCCTAGGAATGGAATCTTTTAAACAATTAAGTTTTAACCACGTATATTTCGCATTTCCGCCTCTTAATATCTTGCTCCTCGAACGATTGCGCGATCTCGCTCACTCTAAAGTCGTCCGTGCCTCACGGTGTTCTTGAATTTGTATACCACAGTTTTAAATAGTAACCTTCGCTTTATTTAGTTTGAGAATTTCTGTCATTAAATAAGGTGAATATATTTATTTGGAAATCGCGGCATTCAAATTCAAAGGTTTGTGGGAGCGCTGAATGTTTTAGCAAAAATGGCTAGATTCGAGTATGATTAAAAGAAGTTTTCGATATTAATTTTTTTTTGCTACCTTAGTGACCGAACTCGTTCACGAAGGCTTCATGAAAATATAAAAATCAGGTGTTGTATTGGTAGACATTGCAAAAATTTCGATCGGGTCTGGCATAAGGACTCATTTATAAGTTACTTTGCTCCACAACTCTTCATCCGCTGGAACTACCTTAAAGATAGAACCTTTTCTGTCAGAGCCAACAACTCTACCTCCTCCTCTCACTTTATCGAGGCCGGCGTTCCTCAAGTAGGTTTAATTAACACCTGTCTGTTGAACCTCTATATTAATTATATTCCTCGAATTCCCGAAATCCTATTTGCAATATAAGCGGATGATACGGCCATCATATTCAGAAACATTTCGCTACACATTGTAATTACTAAACTTCAATTGATTCTGGGAAAATGGTAGCTAATGTGATAGGACCCATCCACCAATTGACTGAGAGGAGCCTGAGAGAAGAGAGCGGACCTTGAAGAACTGTCCTTGGTGCTCTCTAGTGTCGACAGGATTGCGGTATCACCATGCAGGGTCTCTCGGAGTTACTGTCGGGAGAGGTTTTCGGACATCGGCTGATGTACTTTTTGCGTCAGGTGGCTCATCCCGCCAAGGTTCCAGTAGCTAGGGTAGATGTTAGCCGACCCCAACTTGGTTAGGGTTTGGTGTTGCCCTCGCCGACCAGGGAGCGGTCGCAGAGAAAGGCCAGTATGGCTCTGCTTGCCCGATGTTTTGCGGTATCCCCTGGGAAGGGGTCGGCCGGCAGGTCCGCCTTTGAACACAATCCCCGTGGGGAACCGGGCCGGAGGCTCGTTGATTATCGTTGCGGCGCTTCAAATCTCATATGAACTCTCGTTCCGACTCAGATTCTGAGAGTCTATGCGCTACAAGAGCTTACCACAACCAGTGGTGAGGATCTAGCCGTGCTTCAAACTAACTTTCGAACGCACTAACAGGTAGCGGTCCTCATTGCACGGGGTCAGGAACACTCGTGCTTGGGTACTCTCGGCGGCCATGAGGTAGAGTAGTGGGAGATTTTGCTGACCTCCCGTGGCTTCCCCACTTTCGTTTGGGGTCGAGTTGTGGGGGCTCGGTGGGACTCCGGACCCTCCAACCCCCAAGCGAGGCGTGGTCTATCCCGTCTAGGAGGAAATTTCCGTGCGCTCCTGGGATCGCTAACGGCACATAAGTCTGGTCTCTCATGTCTCTTTGCGTTGAGCTGCGAGGGTTCTGCTTGTCGTAGCGGAGAGACTGGGCAAAAATCTCTAGCGAGACGATGTCTTTGTCACCAGAGGAGGAGTTTCCTTGTCTCCTCCGGGTCCGCTAGAGGCACCTTTTGTGATCACCTGAGCGAGACGTTGTCTGTGGCGTCAGGAGGGGTTTTTCCCGTCCCTCCGGGGCTTCCGGATAAAGGCACCTCCCCCCCCCTCTTATCGGCTGGCTCACAAAAATGCTTTTGCCGGAAAACGGTATTTGATCTTGGGAACCTTCCGTAAAGCAACTCCGGTTCAAGAATCTTCGGCTTCAGTTCATTTGCTCGACTCTTTTATGGATGTTCAATTCCTGCGGGCCGTCGGGGTAAACCGTGTCGGGCACCAAGTAAAGGGACCGCTTGGCTCTGATCCTGCTGGGTGGTGAGGGCTGTCGTTTTCGACCAGTTCATCTCTTGCTTGATCGATAAGCAGTGTGACACACGCTGGGTGGTGCACTGTTTTGGCTGGAGTCTTTGTGAGGGGCGATTTTGGTGGGTCGTCCCTCGCGGCAGCCTCGTTTGGGATTCGTAATGAAAGAGGAAGCAGACAGATTGTAGAATGGGAACAGATGTATATCATGAATTCATTATTTGAGAAAAAAAACACCAAAAAATATACATGGCGTAGTTCAAATGCCTCAACAAGTGAAATCAACTACATCTTGACAAACAAAAAGCATCTTATTCAGGATTCCAGCGTTCTCAATAACTTCAATACAGTAAGAGATTTTGGTTAGATGAAAAATACTGTTAAATACTAAAGGGGAAAAAAATGAAGCTTTTAAAAAACTCAACGAAATCAGTTGATATTATAAGTACATAGAAACATAAAGAAGAATTTAATTTTTAACTTAAAAACTGTTTTGAAGTACTTCAATCAATTTTAGAAGAAGAGTAAAATTTTACAGTAGTGAATAAGAAACTAATCGATATACTACAAGAAATCGCAAAGGAGATAGTCAGTGAAGCATATAAGTAAAGCAGACAAAAAAATTAGAAGAAACAAGAAGATTCATGAAGAAACACAGGAAATTTAAAACGAAGAAAAACGATTCTGGATCAAGAGGTGAATATGCATAATTATGTAAAACGGTACGAAAATGTCTTACAGAGGATATCGGAAAATTTAACTGTGATCTTGTCAAGAAAGCTCTAAAAGATAACAAAAGTTTAAAATTAGCTAAGCGCAGACTGTGCGTCGGAAGAAAAGGTATCTTTGCACTGAAGAGGGTAGATTGAACAATCACTATAATCAATAATGAAATAGTACATATTGTCGAAAAACTCCATAACGATCTATATAAATGTGAAGATCAAATACATTTCAACCTACCTGGTCCAAGAAAAACACAACAGGAACTGAAGAGATAATCTCAGTGATAACAGATGAAATTTTAAAATCATTAGATGTATGAAAAATGGTAAATACCTTAGGGAAGATAGAATTACAGTTGACCTTATCAAAAAAGCAGGAGAAGAATTCGAAAATAATGCTAGCCTTACTGGATTTCAAATGTCTGGAGAAATCAGATGTACTAGAAGAGTGGAATAATTCTGTGATTTTACTTTACAAGAAACTTTGTACTTTACAAGAAATGGGAGAAGGAAAATATTAAAAATTAACCTCCGATCAGCTTACTGTCAGGTATATATAAAATTTTCACCAAAGTTTTAACGACAAGACTTGAATCAGCTATATATTCAGCTCGAGAACAAGCAGGATTCCGAAGTGGATTTAGCACAATGGATAATATTGAAACAGTAAAGGAACTCATAGAGAAACATAAAGAATATAATTTACCTCTCTGTCTTGCCTTTATTGATTATGAGAAAGCATTTAATTATGTTTACATATCAGCAGTGCTAGAATCTCTGGAGGACATTTGGTATATACATACCTTACGTCAGTATCATATAAAGAGGATTTACAAGGAAGAAACATCAACTATGCGTTTAAACAAAGAAAAAGCTAGGATAAACTTGGAAAAGGTGTATGACAAGGAGACACTATTTTGTCTATTAAGACACTATTAAGTTTTTTACAGCTGTATTAGAAAATATTTTCAAGAAGCTAGATTGGAAAAAAAACATGGGGATTAGAATAAATGGGGAACATCTAAGTCATGCCCGATTTGCTAACAACACTGTAATTTTCACCAATAGCCCCAAAGAATTGGAAAATGTGCTAAAAGATTTGACAGAAGCTAGAATGAACGTTGGATTAAAAATAAATTTGGAAAAGACTATAGTGATGTTCAATTCATTTGTACTAAAAAGAAAATCGTCTACAACAACACTGAGATTAAGGAAGGGCGTAGTTATGTGTACCTTGGACTAAAAATATCATCAGAAAACAGCACCATGAATGAAATCAATAGAAGAATAAGAAATGGATGGAGGGCTTTTGGGAAGAATAATATTATTCTGAAAATTAACATTCTTCTTTACTTGAAAAGAAAGGTGTTTCACAAATGTGTTTTGCATGTACTAACGACTTATGAAGCGGAAACATGGATGCTAAACAAACGGAGGGTGCAAATATTATAAACAACACAGCGAAGTATAGAATCATGCAGCTAGGCATAACTAAAAATGAAAGAAAGAAAATAACCTGGACAAGTCAGATGAAAGTTTTTGCCATCATCGAGAGAATTAAATGGCTAAAATGGAAATGGACTGGGCACATTGCAAGAAGACAAGACAATAGATGGAGTTCAAACACCCTTTAGTGGTATCCCAGAGATGTAAAATGGCCAAGAAGACGATCTCAAGCAAGATTGAGGGACGAAATAAGAAAAGTGGGCAGTGCTAATTGGTAATTAAAGTACAAGACAGGAAAAAAATGGCAAAATCTTGGGGAGACCTACATCCAGCAATAAATTGAAAATGGTAGATGATGATGATATTACAAAGTTTTTACAGAGGAATTACGTCTTAAAAGATTTTCATGTTTTCAGCAGAAACAGAATCAGAGGAATCCGAATTTTAGAACATGTTCACTCTTGTTCTTGAAGGTAGTTTGCAAAGAGATAAAATATAACTATTTTTAAGCTTAGACTGTCATCATAATTATTCTGAGAGTAATCATTATTTTAGAACGTTTTTCCGCTCAATTTTCTTTTATACATTTTGATTTTTTTAGAAACCTTTCTTATTGAGCATTTACATCTTACTTAATGAGCAAGACAAATTTCAAATTTCTAGCTCCAACACTATAAACAAAAGCGCAATTTTAGACCGTTTTTTGCTTCCGCAGCCTTTTAATTTTCAAATTTTAAGAAATCTGTTCAGGGGAGTATTTATGCCGTAAAAGTACAGCTATGCCAAATTTTCACATTCTATTCCAAATAAATCCATTTAATTCATAATTTAGAATGTCTTTATAAAACTTTCTGCTAATTTTACTCTTTTAATTTTCGGTTTTCTTTTTTTTTTGTAAAAATATTCTTACCGAACATTTACAACTTAAAAGTAAGTACCATGCAAAATTTCAAGTTTCTAGCCTCTTCAGAATGACACAAAACATAATTTTAGAAAGTTTTCTTCTTCTGACGCCTTTTATATTTCGAAATTAAAAAAAAAAAAACTTCTGTGGGAGTATTTACATCATAAAAGTAACAGCTATGTCAATTTTCCAGCTTCTATCCCAAAAAATTCCAAATAAATCGATATTTAGAACGTTTTCCGCTTTTTCCACCCTTTTAAATTTGTAATTTTTTAGAAACCGTTTTTAGCAAACGTTTACATTTTATAAGTAACATCATCCAATATTTCAAGTTTCTAGCCCGACAGTTTTACAGAAATCGCGATTTAGAACATTTTTCTTGCGTTCACCCTTTTAAATTTCGAATTATTTAAAAACTGTTGTGGGAGAGCAGTTACGTCTTAAAAGTAACAGCAATGTTAAATTTCAAATTTCTGTCCTTAACAATAATCCTTTATTAATCGTAATTTAGAACGTTATTCGTGATTTTAACCTTTTAAACTTTGAATTTTTTAGAAAGCGTTCCTAGCGAGCATTTAAATATCATAAATAACCACATTGCCAAATGTAAAGTGTCCAGCCCCAATAGTATTGCAGAAATATATAATAATTTAGAACAATTTTTTCTCCGGCACCCTGTTAAATTTCGATTAAAAAACTGTTCTGGGGTGCAATTATGTCGTAAAAATAACAGCCATGTCAAATTTTCCGTTTTTATCCCTTATAAATACCTTTAACTCATTATTTAGAACGTTTTCGCTCATTTCACCCTTCATTTTTTTTAGAATCCATTCCTAGCGAGAATTTACAGCTTATGCCAAACTAAATTTCAAATTTCTAGCCACAACAGTATAACAAGAATCGTAATGAAGAACTTTTATTTTTTATCGTGCACACCCTGTTAAATTTCGAATTTTTTAAAAACTGTTCTGTTCGAGCATTTATATCTTAAAGTAACAGCCATGCCATATTTCTAGTTTCTACCCCTAACAATGCCATAGAAATCGCACAATTCATTTCACGCTTCAATTTTCGAATTTTACAGAAACCTTTCTTAGGAAGTGTTTAAATCTTAAAAATAACAACCACGCAAATTTTCAAGTTTCTAGCCCCAGCAGTTGCGTCTTTTTATCCTGCACACACTTTTTTTATTTCGAATTTTTTAAAAACTCTTCTGTTTGAGCATTTATGTCTTAAAAGTAATATCCATATCAAATTCCAAGTTTCTATCCTTAACGATTCCATAGAAATCGTAATTTGAAATGTTCATAGAATGTTTCCCGTTCATTTCAGCTTTTTAAATTTCGAATTGTTTAGAAACCTTTCGCAAGGAGCATTTAAAATTTAAGTAACTACCATGCCAATTTTCGAGTTTCTAGCTCCTTCAGTACCAGAAAAATCGCAATTAACACTAAAACTACCGCGAGAGGTCAAATGACCGTTTTGGATTTTTTTTTTTTTTGGAATTTCTTAAACTAAAATATTACGAAATTTCTTTATCTTTCACGACTTTTATTAAAATATATGATCATATTATTTCTTAAAATGCGTCATCTCCGAACTACCTTTTTTGCCTTGAAAGAAATATTTTAGGCTTAACTACCGCAAGGGGTCATTTGATCAATGAATAAATTTATGTTAAATCATAAAGGTATAAATGTTTTATTTTGTAAGAACATGAGTAAATTGCGTATTTTCGCTATTACATCATTTATTCTACTACATTACATCATATTTGTTAATGTGTGATGGTATAATTATAAATTGACTTTATTCCGAGTGAGATTCTAGTTTGAACATTTCAGGTTATATCGAGAACGAAATAATCTTAAAAATATGTGGTGAACGTAAGCAAATGTGCACAATATGTGTTTATTAAATTTTCTAATTTCTTGAAATAATTATTTTTTTTTTAATTTTTTTGCATAATTATATATGTATATTTTTTACTTTAACCCTTTGAGGGGCAAATAATTGTGTTTCTGTAATGTCAAATTCACACCGGAATCTGCAAAAAAGATTTATTGCAAAATCAGGAAAAGCAATTTCACGACTTTTTAAAACCAAAGTTAGAAAAGTAAAATTCAATAAAATTTTTCTGGTGCGAATCTTCGTAATCAAAGGTGGAATAAAATTTATCCCACCGCCGCTCAAAGGGTTAATAAATAAACAATTTGTAATAATTATTTGAAAAAAATTTTTTATTCATATCAACTGGTATATTTTTTGCAAAACATCGTAAAACGTATAACTTTTTATATAGGGATCATTTTACCCCTTCCGGTACGAATGGGTATAAAAAAATATCGGTACGTCTAGTGTTAAAGAACTTTTTTTTGCTCCTGCACACCCCTTTGGAAATAGTGGTACCGACCGTTGCCATCGAAATACTCAAGGCCTGAGGACACGAGTTGTGACGTCATCACTAATCGGCCGAATTCTCACTACTGTTGGAATTCTTACCGGAAAATTTTGAATAGCAATTTTCTTTTATTTTATTTATGGAATATGTATCTTCTTATAAAACAATACTAACTATTTAAAATTACTGGTGAGAATTTGGAATCCCTCAATAACAAATCAGCCAGATGAGGCAACAGTGTGACATTCCGCATCTAGCTGAATTTTTATTTAGGGATTCCGAATTCTCACCTGTAAGTTTAAATAGTTGGTATTGTTTTATAAGATGATAAATATTCCACAAATAAAAGAAAAGAAAATTGCTATTCAAACATTTCCGGTGTGAGATCCAACACTAGTGAGAAGTCGGTCCATTAGTGATGACGTCACAACTCGTGTCCTCAGGCACTGAGTATTTCGATGGCAACGTACCGACAGATATATATATCAGTGAGTTGAAGCTGTGAGTGTCACCGTCATTTTTCCATCATTACTGTTGAAACTGGTTCGGTAGTTCCAAAGATTACACCCCCACCCCCTGCACACACTCAAATACGTGCAAACAAAGGTTTCTTTATAATATTATATTACTAGCAGGCTTCGCCCGCTAAGATGATCGTTTTCTCTAAAGGAACCCTCAATTAAACGAAATATATCAATAAATTTGACATTGTGTTTTAACTCTTTCAGGGGCAAAAGAATTCTGTTCTTAAAATGATGAAATAATTGGCTGACACCTCAATAGTCAAATGAATTTCTTAGAAAATAAAAACCCGCTATTTTGCACTTTCATTTCAAAAGCAAAATTTTATTAAAATATTCTTGGTACCATTTGTCCGTTTTGGAATTAAAATTAGGTGACTAGACCGTCTAGCCACCGCTCTTGGAAGGTTTAAAGCAATATGCACCTTTACCTTGAATGTCTTTCTGGATTGCTGAAAACAATACGAACGCCATTGCATTTTTCTAATGTGTCAGACAAAATTTGGGATGTTCAGGGTCAACTCTTTAGTTCATCATTTATAGTAGAATTTAGTAAAGAGCGATAGAACGATATAATATTAAAGTAATCCTTAAAAAAATTTCTTACAAACAGTGCAAGTCTCAACGAAATCCATCAATTAGATTTATTTTAAAGGCTAATCTTTCATAATCGAGTTCATCTGATTATACAACTTTCCTCCATAATTCTATAACTAAGCAAATTAGAAGGATGTGCCATATACTAAAACTATACCTTCAAATTATCTAATAATGCAAAGTTTATCCAAATTATCTTCTTAAAAAGGTTAATCTTTTGCAATGGGGTTTTCTTGATTGTAAAACTTTTCGCTATGATTCTATGACTAATCAACGTAGAACAATAAATTACATACTAAAACCTGCCCCGTAAATTATCTAACTAATAGTGCAAGTCCCATGAAAATCCGTTCATCAGAACTCCAGTTATAAGCAGCAGGAACGGAATTCCTATTTGCATTTTATATTTATTAGTAGATATATTGTTTTTCTCAAATCTAAATTTTCTAGTTCCTGACATTCACGAAATCTTGTCGCGAATGTTTTTATATAAGGATAGTTTCACTTTCAGAACCTATTCTAACCGGTTCTAAAAGTGAAAGTATCCGCTTACATAATAAATTATAACTAAAATTGGAAACGCGTAATCAAAGGTATCAACCTCAGGTACCCTATGAAAAAAAAAAAAAATCATTTAACAATATTAAAAGGCGAGCGAGAAATCTGTTAAAGAACGTTCCCGTAGGATTAATATTAGCTTCGTTTCTAATCGTTTCTTCTAATCGTTTAGCTCTTCGTAGCTAATCTTTTCTTTCCGTGACTAGTGTAGACTCTTAAGCCTTTCATTTTAATCATTTTAAAATTTCCTTTCACTGTCGTCCCATTAAATTGATAAATTTATATTTAATACTTTTGCGTTCTGAATTAAAGAATGTGGAGTAGTAAAAATTCGAATGTCTTAATATTAAAAAAAAATTGAAAATGTTATTATTTTGTTATAAACACCAACATTAGAAGTTTTAAATTCTCAAAAGTATTTGCTCTAGAGGTCTGCACGGTCCAAAGCCAATTTTCATTGGCGAGACTCGGGCATCACTCTTTCTGGGCTGAACTGTCGGGCCTGAACTTCATTCTAGAGGTCTGCTGTGTTCGAAATTTTCAGCCTCGATCCCGATAAATATTGTTGATATATTGTATTCCATGCTTAACGAACATAATCTGCAAATAAAATCTTTGCATAAGCAAGAGTGCTATTTGAATAATTATAATAGTAGGATAATGATACTTTGGAAATATTGGCATGTGTAGAATTTCGGTCAGGCCAGGTCTGGCTGGGCCAATTAATTTTTTCTACGGGCCAGGTCGAGCTCGGGCAATATTTTTTTATTTTATGCCGCGTCAGGATCGCGTCGTGATTTTAACTTTTATACTAAGCCGGGTCGGGCAAAAAAATTTGTTGTGCGGGTATAGCCGGGCTCAGGCTAAACTTTTAGCTGCTTTTATAACGGGCCGGGCCGGGCCGAGCTAATACAATAAATATTTCGTACCGCCGGGCCAGGATCGGGCCGAACTTTTAACTTTTATACCGGCCAGGTCCGGGATGGGTCAAAAATGTTTTTGACAGGTCGGGCCGGGCCCGGCCTTTTAAATTTCGGTCCGTGCATTCCTGTAATTTCCTTTACATCGGCTTGAAATCCATCGAAAAAGCATCCAGAGAGACATACAGCAAGATTTCCAGACAACACGGATTTGCACTTTACTTGCCATGAATCATCGTCTGGGAGGCTTCGAAGTAAAAAGCTATTGCTCATCCGCGTACAGGTATCCGGAGGTGAAGACAGCTCCATTCTTTGCTTTGGAATCACAGCAAAAGTTGCTATTTTTGTCGGTGGAACGCATTTCGTTTAAAGAAAATTTTCCGTTTGAAAAAGGAAGAAAATAACATAATTTCTACATGTGTTTTTATGTTTATAAGAAAATTTTCAGCAAAAACTTTTCTGAAGTCAAATATTTAGCAGTCGAAAAGTACTAGAAAATGGCTAAATATAAAAAAATGGCTCCGAAATATTTTGCTGCAGATTTTCTGTTTTGGCAGCCATTTTATTTCACTTGCTTGATAGTACATGTAATTTAATGGGTAGTGTCGGAAAAACTCAATATTTTGCTTATATGATTTTTTTAATGCGATCTGAGCCGTGTATAAATGTGACGTGTCACCGCGATTTTGTAATTGTCGATGTGAAGTCGCCATGATGTAAATGCGAATTCGTTATGTCTATTTTGTAGTTTTTCTGCGACAAATTGCAGATTGTAGCCAGAAGCATTTTCTATATGTCCATGTTTAGTGTTTTTTATGCAACTGTTTCTAAGCCTATCCCGGACAATCTGTTTCGCCGTTTAAAAACAAAATGACTGCGATTTAGCAGTTATACAAGCATGGCCTGTATAAAACTGGTTGAATTTAACTTTTAAAATTTTCCGGTGACATCCTCCATTCCGGGCTGTCATTCAAAAGGCATAGGGGCTGCTGGTACTTCGCAGAAAAATCTGCCGCCCGCCCAACGGAGATCTCTTTTTTAAACAATCACCGGTGCAATAGCAGTAGACCCTATCATGGAAGGTCCAAACGGAAAAATTCACCAGCTAAATTTTGCAATTTTTATGCATCGACCAGCGGGTTGGTATAGGGCTGGGGTGTTTAATACGTCCGACGGCAGCTGTGCTTCGAGATCCCTATAAATATTGGCCACAATTATATGACATCAACAGGAATTCACTCGCACATCTGACTGCTATACACTTTAGACCCTTGTCCGGAACGGTAGCGGCATGCCCGATCACGGATGATCCCACCGGAAAATTTAAAAGCTACATTCAAAACTTTAATTCATCGACCAGCTAATCGGGCAGGACTGGGTCGTTTATTACAACGAACGACAACTGCGGCTTCAAGATCATTATAGCTCTTGTCATAGGTCAGAGGTAGGCGGTTAGGGCAGGCCACCACCACTTTATGGAAAGGCGGCCCAGCGTCCATCGGGTGTTTTTTAATTTATCGACACTGAGTAGTACGGTATCAGTAAGCTCCATCAAGAAAGATCCCAGAGGAAAATTTAAAAGTCAAATTCAATAAATTTAAGGCATCGGCCATTTCTTCGGTTGCAGCTGGGGCGACACATCGGACGACATTTATTACATCGGACGACAGCCGCGGCTTCGAGATCCTTATAGCTTTTGGCGGAGATCGTGAGTGGGCTGCTTGGATAGAAAGCCGCTACATCGCAGAAAAGGCAGCCGCACGTCCAACGGAGGTCCCTATAACTTTTCAATACCATCCTGGATCGGTAGCAGCAGACACAATCATGGAAGTTGTCACCGGAAAAATTTAATGCCTAAATTTCTCAAGACACCAGCCAGCGGGTCCTTTGCAGGTGAGGCGTTTAATATGTCGGACGACCGTGGCGACTTCGAGATTATTATAGGTCTCGGCAGAGATCAGGGGTTGGCGAGTGAGGCGGACCGCTGATACTTCCCTAAAAAGGCGGCTCCGCCCCCATCGGCAGTACCTTATTTATTATCACTGACCGGTACGGTACTTCTGCACGGCCATTGAAAGAGCTTTTTATCAACACTGACCGTAGCTGTAAAACCGTAGGTAGCTGTAAACCACATCATAGAGATTCTACCGGAAAATTTAAAAACTAAATTCAATAACATCAAGGCATCTGCCAAGCTATTTCTGGTCGGATGTGGCTTTTAATGCGTTTTACGACCTTGGCGGCTTCGAGATCATTATAGCTCTTAGTTGAAGTCAGATGTGAACGGGTGGGCAGACGGCCACTACTTCGTGGAAAGGACGACCGCGCTCCCAACGAAGGTCTCTTATAAAATCCGATCACGAAATATGTTAACGGAAAAAATTAATAGCTAAATTCCCCAAGTCTAAGACACCGATCAGCAGATCGGTGATAGTAGCCGAGCTGCAGGTCTGTAAATCCGATTATGAAAAATCCCACCTCTAAAATCAACATGTTTAAGTCAGCAACCAGCAGCTTGAGTACTGGCGGGACATTTAATATGTCAGACAACAGAGGTTTCTTCAAGAGAGTTTTGCACGTCACTGTTACTGAGAGAAAATGTCGTTGTTTTAAATCACTCAAATTAAATAAAATAACATTTTCCGTATTAAAATACTGATAGAAGACTTGGCAGCTCTGCATATTCGAAATAAAGTATATACAAAATGAACACAGGCAGCAGAGTTAATAGTATTGCATAAATATTAGGTTCTAGTTATACGATTCACAAGTTAACAGCTGCTTTTATATAATCTAGTGAAGAGAAATGCATAACAAAATTTTGTTCAACATTTTCAGTCAGTTTATATCTGCAGCACATGCGCGTTTCATTCCGAACTTACTTTAGGCATATTTTTTAATTTATAGAGGAGCCCATGATACTTATATTAATATTTCTTATAGTAACAACTCAAACAGAAATAATGTACTTCAGTATGGGTAACGCAAGTATAATTATGTACGATAAATTACACAATTAACCCTTACGAAGGACCTTGTATCACCGCGATGCATATCTGCAACACAAACAAAACTCAATGTTATTTATAATGTGAGCTTTAAAAGATGATTTTGTCTATAGCTTCTATCTCCCAATTACCAGTTAATATAAATTGTTAATAGAATTCTAAACCGACGCCGATACTGAGTTAATTTTTCATTGCAAAGTTTTATTTAGCATTTGAGTTTTTTGCATCGTTATTCCTAAAATGAATTTCGTAAATCCTTCTATATATAAAAAAAAGTAACGACTTGGAAATGGACCAATGAAAATCTGCGTAGATACCGCGAAACGCATCTGATAGGTCAGGGCTGTCGGAAGCTATAAGGTGGGTTACCAAGGGGGCGGCTCTGTCGCCAACACGGCGATATATCGCCAAATTTGGCGACCAAAATTACTCGCCAAAAGTGACGCCAACTTAGCGCAATTTCCAGTATTTCGCCAAATTTCCATAGACTTAAGCAAGTAATTAAACCCCATTGAAATCCAGTGGTTTTTAATTGCTTGCAGAGAATCAACAAATTGAGATATTTACATGCAATAAAAATTGATATTAGCTTATGAATAGAGCTTAATGGAACTTTTTACATTCTTTTTTAGCACAAATACTAACTACTTACAATATTCGTGACACTTTATATGTAATTTTATATTTAATAATTCTTATAATTATGAAACTCTGTAAGCTCTAATGAATATGTGCTTGGAGATAAGGAAATAAAATTGTCAGGAGTTGGGGAGGAGCGAATTTTCACCAAGTGGAATCTAAAAATTGAATGCATAGAAAATAAGGGATCGCAAAGCGATCCAAAATGGAAACGCGAAACAAGTCTGTGGTTGGCTAGAAAATAGGGATTGCTTTGCGATACCTAATGGAATCCAGAAGCGATTACGCGGGAGGTTGGTGAGTGTAGCGAGCAAGGAGGCGGAGCTTCTCTAGTATTGTAAAATTAAAAAGCGTGGAGACGTCCAAAACTAGATTTTTCACAAAGGTAAATTCGTACATTTTACAAATTTGTAATAGAAAATTGACAGTATTTATGAAAAGTATGAAATTTCCTGTTTATTGTGAAAAAAGTACCTTTTAGACAATACTTTTTCATTTTTATGTTCTAATTCTTTTGCATGTTTAAAATGATCTATTCTAACATCTGAGTAAGAGCTGTTGAGTCATAGGGGGTTAAGAACAAAAATTGAAGATTCGTTGGCCAAAAAAAGGAACAAAGTGAAATATTTCCAACATGCAGTACGAGTTTTTCAGAGAAAAATATACTTAAGTAGATTATTAACAACGAATGATGACCTTATATGTTTTAAAACAATTATGTTGTACAATTATGTTGCTTTACAAAGTAAACTCTTTTTAAATTCGCTGAAACAATCATAAAATGATTCATCTCCTGCTAGATCCGGGAGTCGCTTTGAGGTAAGCTTACGTCGCTATTAGTCTTATTGAAAAAGTATAAATGCGGAACTCGCATTTTCGCGAAGCATTTGTCTACAAAAATTGCTTTCAGCAAGCTTTGGGGAGCTCGAGAGATAAGAGTTTACATTTTTATACTCTATTTCGCATATTTTGTAATGTATTTTTAGCGTCCGGTCATGTTAAAATCCTCAGTAACTGTAAATATTTTAAAGTATGTCGTTTTAGGGATATCTTTCAGCCTGATAGTGTACATGAATGAATAATTTAATATTACCATAATTTAGGGTTACTTGGAATCAAAAGAGGACTACTTGGACTCAAATAAAAGTTTTTGAACCAGTCCTTGGTGTACTTGTGGCAGCCGCAGAGAGGCAAGGGAGAAAATTCTTCGTTCGGAATGGCAGCTGGCCAGAGCCGTTGTCATAGCAGCGCAGACGAAAATGTTTACATTGCGTTTTTGTGTGTTCGAATACGATGAGTGTCAGAATCGACGTTTATCAATGTTCTACGAATAAAGGTAGTAAAGTGTTTTTAAGTGAGTGATTATATTATACGAGAGACACCACCACAATCCACCACAATGGTGACCATGGACTGTTCTTATATAGAGCATCAGCCTTCCTAGATGAGTTGGAATGTTATCCGATCATCTTCATCTTTCAAAGAATACATCGTTCTACAGCGGCTCGATGGAAAGCAGATAAGTTCTTCTGAGTCATTTTCCTGATATTTTTTCTGTTATTTTATTAGAAAAATTTAACTCGCGAATTTATTTTGGTTTGATTGTACTATTTTATATATTTATTACCATAAATCATGTCTAGTGTCGATGCTGTTCAAATTCCATTATATAACAGATCAGATCCTGCGCTATGGTTTGTGATGTGCGAAAGCACATTTGCTTTAGCTACCCCCAAAGCAATATCAGAATCTGTTACAAAATATAATTATATAGTTTCGCATCTTCCACCCCATGTTGCATCAATCATTCGTGATATTTTAATGCAACCAGATGCTACTGACCCTTATGGTGTCTTAAAAAAGGAATTAATTGCGCGCTCAGGTGAATCATCCCAGCAAGAGATACGACAGCTCTTGTCTGGAGAAGAACTAGGAAATCGGAAACCTTCAGATTTATTACGTAGTATGAAACGTCGCGCGGAATCCCTAAATGTTCCAGACAATTTAATGTTAGAATTGTTTTTGCAACGATTACCAAATTCTGTTCAGATAATTTTAGCGGCTGTTCCTGAATTAACCCTTGATAAAGCAGCAGAAATTTCAGATCGTATTTCAGAAGTTACCCCTTCCCCAGCTTCTGCAATTGCCGTGTCCTGCTCGAATGAACAGGCGATAGAGGGTAAATTATTGAAAGAAATCGAAAAATTAAATAAGCGCATCGATCAGCTTGCTGTTTCACGTGGTCGGTCCCCATACCGCAGAAACTGGAGTAAACCTCGAGGGCGAAGTAATAGTGATAATCGGGATTCAAGTATCTGTTGGTATCATAGACGATTTGGAAAAAAATGTAGGGAAGAAAAATTCATAAAGCCGTGTTCTTGGGCGGGAAACGAAACCAGCAAAGAGTAGAGGCGACTTATTCTTTGCCTCAACAGTCACGTCGCCTGTTCATTAGAGACCGGACTACAAATGTTTCTTTTCTGGTCGACACCGGTTCGGACGTATCAATCCTTCCTGCCAACAATGTACAAAAACGGAATCCACCCGTACAAACGCTTTTGGCTGCTAATTCTTCCCCTATAAATGTTTATGGTCAACAAACCCTTTCTCTAGATTTTAAGTTAAGACGAAAATTTAATTGGACTTTTCTAGTGGCAAATGTTAGTACACCAATTTTGGGAGCAGATTTTCTCCATAATTTCGAATTGGTTCCAGATCTCCGCCACAAATGTCTAAGAGATTTAAAAACAAAATTTGAAACAACAGGTCACATGAAATGTGCATTAATTCATTCAGTAAAAACAATCAATATTGATAATATATATAATGAACTTCTTAAACAATTCCCATCTATTACAAAATTACCAGATCCCAATCAGCCTGCCAAACACAACACAATGCATTTTATTTCAACAAAAGGACCTCCAGTTGTGGCAAAACCCCGCAGGTTGGCTCCGGATCGCCTGAAAATTGCTAAAACAGAATTTCAAAATATGATACAACTCGGACATTTAAGACCTTCACGTAGCAACTATGCATCACCTTTGCACATGGTTCCAAAAAAGGGAACTTTGGAATGGAGACCTGTAGGTGATTATCGTGCCTTGAATGCGCAAACCAAAAAAGACAGATACCCGATACCATGTATAGCTGATTTTACTGCTAATTTACGTGACACTAAAATTTTTAGTCGACTTGACCTCATCAAAGCATATCATCAAATACCAATCAATCCTGATGATATTCCCAAAACAGCGATATGCACACCTTTTGGATTGTTCGAAAGCACACGCATGCAATTTGGCTTATGCAATGCGTCTGCAACATTTCAGAGATTCATAGATGAGGTAATACGTGATTTACCAGGCGTCTATGCTTTCGTCGATGATATACTCATATCCTCTAAAAATGCCGAGGAGCATTATCATCATTTAAAAGCACTATTTTCCAAATTAGCAGAATATGGTTTGTGCATAAATGTATCCAAGTGCACATTTGGTAAACCTACCATTGATTTCTTAGGATTTCGAATATCTGAACATGGTATTCAACCACTTCCAGATAAAGTTAAATGCATAATCGATTTTCCGCAGCCCACAACCTTATCTCAACTTCGAAGATTTTTGGGTATGTTTAATTTTTATAGGTCTTTCATATATCAAGCTGCACACATACTTGCGCCTTTAGTGAAATTGTTAGAAGGCCATACAAACAAAAAGAAATCTCGTTCCCGTGTTCCTAAAACAGAACCCCTTAATTGGAACGAAGATGCTGAAAAAGCTTTCGTAGCTGCCAAAAATGCAATATCTCAGGCTGCTCTTTTACGGCACCCTATTCCAGGCGCTCAGTTGAGTATATGGGTTGACGCCTCAGATGTCGCGATCGGCGGCACCCTTATGCAGTTTTATCAGGAACGTTATGAACCTTTAGCATTTTTTTTCCATGAAATTAAACAACAGTCAGCGGAATTGGTCAACATATGACCGGGAATTATTTTCTATTTATTCGGCAATAAAAAAATTTCGGCACATGCTAGAGGGGAGAATTTTTCAAATTTATACTGATCAAAAACCGCTAATTTATGCATTTAAGCAAAATCCCCATAAATGTTCGCCGCGGCAATCACGCCATTTAGATTACATTTCCCAATATTCCACTGACATTAGACATGTACCAGGTTCCGAAAACATTGTTGCAGATTGCCTCTCAAGAATTGAAATTGATTCTATTTCAAAATCTCCAATCTTAAATTTTGAGGAATTCGCAAAAGCTCAGGAAAATGATTCAGAGCTACAGAACCTGCATAATAGTACATTGCTCAAATTGGAATTGAAACCTTGCCTCATTTCTGATTGTAGCCTACTATGTGATACTTCAACAGGTACGCCTCGACCCTTAGTTCCTAGTTTCTTTCGTCGGCTGATATATGAACATTTGCACAACCTAGCCCATCCAGGCATAGCAGCTACCACAAAACTAATTTGTTCCAGATACGTATGGCCAAATATGAAACGAGACATCAAAAACTGGGTTCGTGGCTGTGAGAAGTGTCAAAGATCAAAAATACAGAGGCACACCAAAGCACCTCTTGGCACGTTCTCTCTTCCTGATGCACGTTTTTCCCAAATACATATAGATATCGTAGGTGTCTTGCCTCCATCTGACGGTTTCAGCTATCTTTTAACGATGATTGACCGATTTAGCAGATGGCCAGAAGCCATACCTATATCTGATACACAAGCTAAAACAATTTGTAGTGCCATATTAAAGCATTGGATATCAAGATTTGGTTGCCCTTCGCTCATAACCACGGATCAAGGCCCACAAATGCGATCAGCAATATTTGATGAATTTACGAAAATGATGGGAACACAGAAGATCCGCACAACAGCATATCATCCGATATCGAATGGCATTATCGAAAGATTTCATCGACATTTAAAGTCATCCATCAAAGCTCACGAAACCAGTAGGTGGACTGAAATATTACCGATAGTTTTACTAGGCATTCGCACAGCAGTGAAGGAAGATATACAAGCTTCTTGCGCTGAGCTTGTCTACGGCACTACGTTGAGATTGCCCTGTGATATGCTGGATGAATACAAGATCCGACCTTTCAACGATAACTTCGTCACGCAACTACGAAACACCATGCGGCAGTTAAGTCCAGTTGCTACATCATCTCACTGCCAAGAGAAGTTCTATATACACCCTTCCTTGACATCTTGTTCACACATCTTTCTAAGAGTGGATCATGTACAACCTCCATTGTGTCAACCATATACTGGTCCTCACAAAGTCCTAAGTAGAACTGGGAAAACTATAACAATCGAGCTTAATGGTCGTAAGTCTACGGTATCAATAGATCGAGTGAAGCCAGCTCATTTGATTTCTACTTCAGACTTGTCCACGAAAACTGTTCCAGAGAGCTCTAAATTAAAACTCTCTCTTAAGGCGGACAGTAACCCTGACCAAACAAAAACTGTCACACGTTCGGGCAGACATGTCCATTTTCCTAAAAAACTGGCATCTTATATTACTTACTGAAATTGTTGATAAATTGTCCATTTTGCATACTACACATTATGCCTATATTTTGTTATATATTGCAATTTCATTTCATGTAAATATCCTTGTAATTTTTCTCCACAAGCGTGGATTCTGGCACAGATAGTCAAAAAAAAAAAATAGTATACACTTGTATATCGTTTCTTCGGTACCCTACGTCACTGGGGGGATACTCTGTGGCAGCCGCAGAGAGGCAAGGGAGAAAATTCTTCGTTCGGAATGGCAGCTGGCCAGAGCCGTTGTCATAGCAGCGCAGACGAAAATGTTTACATTGCGTTTTTGTGTGTTCGAATACGATGAGTGTCAGAATCGACGTTTATCAATGTTCTATGAATAAAGGTAGTAAAGTGTTTTTAAGTGAGTGATTATATTATACGAGCGACTCACCACATACTTGTGTATTAGTGTTGCCAGGTGTCCCGCGTAAATCAGGTCTCCAAATGCTCTGGAAAAGAGTATTTTAGTGTAATTTTCTTCGCCTTATCAATCTGACTATTTACGCGAACTAAAGCTCGGACAGACGTCAGACAAACACACAGGTGGGCAGACAAACAGAATTCATAAACACTTTTCAACTATGTAGGAAACTGTTAAAAAAGCTTGTTCATGTTGTTAGCACTAGGATGTCATTTAAGATGGCTAGTGGAAAGACCACGACCACCGTACTCTCCCCATTTTCTACATTTCTAAACCTCATCTATTTATTTTTGTCAGGATAAAAAAACTAAAAAAAAAAAAAAACTAAAAAAAAGAACACTGTTCCTTTTTGTGAAAATATAGAGAACGCACGATAACAAACAGGTTAAAATCGGTTTATTTGACTTGGTACAGAAGTATTATTCAAGTCTGAATAAAAAAAAATGAAATAAAAAATAGTTTCCAGAAAACGAGAAATTGTGTAAAAATAACTAGATAATTACTAAATATATGATTTCATTAAGAAAATCCCATTATGTTTTAGTTACATTATAAAATAATATTTTGCTGACATGTAATTAGTTACATTCTTAAAAACGTAACTGGATTAACTTCTAATGAATTACCTGTAAATTTTATTCCGATTTTTAAAATATAATTAGAATTAGCTCGTAATCGATTAATTAACTTTAGATCAGCAATAAAATCTTGATAACGCGTTAACCTCTTAAACAAATTTTATATAACCGAACACCTCGTTACTTCAACATCCTAATAAATTAACGAAACTCCTCAATCGGATATAAATCCCATAAATTTTCACAATACTTTGATTTGTCGCCCTCTTCGTAAATATATTTCTTTATTCAATCAAATGTCATTAATGGATTATACATACCTAGTGCAATGTATATAACTAGTCATTCTCATAAATCCGTATTTTTACTCAATCAAATGCCATTATTTAAACACATGCTCTAAAACCTCGATAACTTGTCACTCTCATTGAACTATGTTACACATCGGATATAACTAATACAAAGTAATACTTTAAAACTTGATAATTCGTCCCCATGTATACGAGGATGTATCAATAAGTTTTTGCCCTCACATAGAAATAATTGAGTGAAATTTATGAAATAGCTACATTGTATGAGTCCTTTTGTATATAGTCAGTGTGCACAGTAACACATTTGTGCAAACGGTATTTCAATCAGAGGTGGGAGGACGTATTCCAAGAGGCGCGATAGTAGGCCAAAAGGGGGGCATTTTTCTAACTTTTACCGACCGCCACATGTGATATATTGTTGGAAAAGCCTATGACCACATATTCATTCTATGCACCTCCGGAGCCCCTAACCCCAAATTTGACCTCGGATGGGGGGGGGGCATTTTTCTAAATTTTGCGGACATCATTCATGACCCCGGGGGCTCAGGAGGTGCATAGCATGAATAAGTGGTCACAGGGCTTTCCAACAATATGTCACATATGGGGATCGGCAAAAGATAGGAAAAGAGCACCCTTTGGGTCTACTATCACGCCTCCTGGAATACATCCCCACCCTTCTCTTCGAAATACCGGTTGCACAAATGTGTTACTGAGCACACTGACTATATAGAAAAGAACTCATAATATGTAGCAATTTCATAAATTTCACTCAATTATTTCTATGTGAGGGCAAAAACTTATTGATACACACTGGTATCTATGTTTTTTAATAAACAATTACCAATAGTCATTATGATTGATATTATCATGATATTATCACTATCATATGATATTATCATGATATTATCACTATCATATGATATTATCATGATATTATCACTATCATATGATATTATCATGATATTATCACTAAAATCGTGTAGCTTTTCACCCTCATAAATCTATGTTTTTATTTATAGAAATATCATTTATTTTTTAGGGATATACGTTAAAATCTCGATAAATCATCATCTTCTTACATCAGTGCTTTTCTCAATCGAATGTCAGTAATGCTTCATGCACTAAAACCTCGATAACTTGTTACTATGATGAAACTGTGTTATTTATTAATTATGCATCGAATATAATTAATGCACTTGAACCTTGATAATTTGTTACCTTTTGAAATCTACGTTTTTATTTACTCAGATATCATTTAATCATTATGGTTATAAAATAAAACCTCTATAACTCCTCATCCTCATAAATCCGTGCTTTTATGCAACAGAATACAATTATTTTACTTTAGATCTACAATAAATTGTATGGATTTACAATAAAATCATGATAGCTCGTCATCCTAGTTATCTGTGTATTTATAAAAGAAATATTAATATGTAGGTTTCCAGTGAAATCGCGATAAATTTTCACTTTCTACGTTTTGTAAAATTGAATATTACAAATTCGTTATAAAAACTCTATAACTCGTTACAACCTTATACTATTTTACTATTCATGCAATTGGATTTATATTTTGATGAAATACAGTAAAACCTTGAAACTTCGTGGCACTGATAAATTTGTGTTATTATACGTCAAATATTATTAATAAAAGGTGTATACTAAAACCTTGGTCATTCGTCACCCTCCTAAATCTATGATATTTTAACAAATATCCTTAACGTTTTATGCATATACATTGAAACCTCCATATCTCGACATCATTTTATATGAATGCCTTTACACAATCACTATAGCATTTACATGATGAAACTACTTTAACACGGAAACTCCTGTATACCATGTAATTAGTTCATAATGAAGGGAACGAATATTTTTTCCAACTGGATTATATCATATTCAAAGCTGGAGTAGCACAGTTGAAGTTTATTCCAACAGAGCGAAAAATGTCCGGACCAGGGATCGAACATGGATACTTGGAGTGCCGTGCCAATGCCTTACCTGTTAGGCTATCCGGACCGATACCTGGCTGACATAATTCACTCTTATTAGTTGGACTTGGCTGCGAACTGCAGCGCTATTTCATTCATCCGAGCTATAACTATAGCATTTACATGATGAAACTACTTTAACACGGAAACTCCTGTATACCATGTAATTAGGTCATAATGAAGGGAACGAATATTTTTTCCAAATGGATTATATCATATTCAAAGCTGGAGTAGCACAGTTGAAGTTTATGTCAGCCAGGTATCGGTCCGGATAGCCTAACAGGTAAGGCATTGGCACGGCACGCCAAGTATCCAGGTTCGATCCCTGGTCTGGACATTTTTCGCTCTGTTGGAATAAACTTCAACTGTGCTACTCCAGCTTTGAATATGATATAATCCAGTTGGAAAAAATATTCGTTCCCTTCATTATGACCTAATTACATGGTATACAGGAGTTTCCGTGTTAAAGTAGTTTCATCATGTAAATGCTATAGTTATAGCTCGGATGAATGAAATAGCGCTGCAGTTCGCAGCCAAGTCCAACTAATAAGAGTGAATTATGTCAGCCAGGTATCGGTCCGGATAGCCTAACAGGTAAGGCATTGGCACGGCACGCCAAGTATCCAGGTTCGATCCCTGGTCTGGACATTTTTCGCTCTGTTGGAATAAACTTCAACTGTGCTACTCCAGCATTGAATATACAATAGATTTTTCAGAAAATACTGTCAAATTCGATGTAAAAAAAATTATTTTGATTTATAAAAATATGTTTTCTTTTCTGTACCAAATATATTCCCCTTCGCAATCGTAGACAAGTAGAAAATCCGAAAACTTCGGCTGTTGTCAAATACAAACGAGCAACTTTATGACATTAGTTTTAATCCATTTTTTTTCGGAAACGCATGACACTGGCAAGTGTTCTTGTTCAGAAACTACATAATCGAAAAACGTATTATCTTTTCTTTTTCTTTTTTGTAAACACAATAGATCTTGCAGAAAATACTGTCAAATTCGATGTAAAAAACGAAAAAAAACTCAGAAATTTTATTTTAATTTATAAAAATATATTTTTTTCTGTACCAAATATATTCTTTTTCGCAATCGTAAGCAAGTAGAAAATCCGAAAACTTCGGTTGTTGTCTAATACAAACGAGCAACTTTATGACATAAGTCTAAATTCATTTTTGTTCGGAAAAGCATTAAACTGGCAAGTGCTTTTGTTCAGAAACTACATAATCGAAAAACGTATTCTCTTTTTTTTTTTTCTTTTTTTTTTTTTTTTTTTTGCAAACACGATAGATCTTTCAGAAAATACTGTCAAATTCGATATAAGAAAAAACAGAAATTTCATTTTAATTTATAAAAATATGTTTTTTTTTTTCTGTACCAAATATATTCCCCTTCGCAATCGTAAACAAGTAGGAAATCCGAAAACTGTTCAACTGTTGTGAAATACAAACGAGTAACTTTATGACATATGTTTTAATTCAGATTTGTTCGGAAACGCATGAAACAGACAGTTGTTGTTATTCAGAAGCTACATAATCAAAAGACGTATTCTCTCTCTCCCTCTCTTTTTTTTTTTTTTTTTTTTTTTTTTTTTTTTTTTTTTTTGTAAACACAACAGATTAGCGGGGAGGGGAATTTTCTGTCCTGGCTCATAGGTCGAGCGAACGAAGTTATAGGGTTGACAAAACGTTTAATTATGCATTTTTCCACATATGGATATTCCCATATTTAGTACATTTTATCAAATAAATACAAAAATATTTTAGCGTAATTTTTTCAGTGATTTTCCAGATAATTCTGCAACATTTTAAAATGACTGTACCAAGAAATTTTGAGAAAACTAAAATTCAGGCATAAATGGGTTAATAGTCAAAATTTCGTGTTTATACATAAAAAGATTTTGGAGATATATATTTTTTTTAATTTTCGCCCCGTTTAAAAAAGTACAAGACCCATTAATATTCTCAAAAGTTTATATAAGTTTATAAGTTTATAAGGACTAAAAGACTGAATTTTAATCAAATGTCTTTTTAAAAAGTAATTTTAAAGTTTTTGTCGCTATATTTTTAAGATTAATGTTTTTTCCAATACTGAAGCATGGAATAATTAAAATTAGTTAGACAAAATTCAATTGAAAAATTATTAATTAAAATATATGATTAAAAAATGTATTACTTATGTCATGAAATGCCTAGTACTAATTAAACAGCTGAAAAATAAACATATAATTTTATCTTAGAATTCCTCTTAAAAAAATTAACAGAATATGGTAAAGACAAATTATATAATGATAAAATATTTACAAATGCAACGCAATTTTGAGATTGGCGGAAAATGCCCACGTATCAAGGTTCATAAACGCTTTTTTCAACAATTGGAAACTGTTTTTTTTATATAAATTTTGGTTAAGCAATTCGCTCATTTATTAAATTAGAAATTTTTCAGAGGATTTTTTTTACCTTCACAGGAAACTCATCTCTTCATATATTATTATGTCAATTAGAAATTTGAAATTCATTATTATACGCACTCTCAAATATGGAATATTTACAGGTCACACTAATTTTTCAAACCTTAAACATATAAAAAATAACGATGTTGATACCTGTCGAAATTGGACGGAATAATTAAGTAATAATAATAAAGAACTGTTAGATGAAATTATAATAAAGCTACAAAATACTTTTATTAGAAAATTTGTCTTATACTAGTTAATCTTATTCCAAAAACATTAATACATTAGCATCAATAAATTCATAATGAATAAATGAGCGCTATTATTTCTCTTTTCTTAGCAACAATGGAAGTAACACAATTGCTACAAAAATGAAAAAATCACATTCAACATTATGGTACATACGTCTCTGTGCCAACATAGCCTGTATTTTATGTTGGTACTGATACTTGCGAAGGCATGCAAAAGCAAAAACTGTTCTAAAGTTGTAATTTCTTTGATACTCTCGGAGATAGCATGTAATGAAAATCTACATTTTTAGTTGAATGCATTTTAAAATAACGTCATTTATACTGCGAAAGCGTTTTTTCTTCAAAGTTTGACCTTTATTTTAAGAGCTGCTAAAATAATAAAAAATGGCAATTTTGACGCATTTTTAGGAATATGTTGCAATTTCATATTTTTAAATGGATTCCTTCTTTTAAAAATGATTCCAGTTAACTATCAGGACCATGAACCATCTAGAGGATATTACCACACCATGTATTCAAATTAAAAATGTAATTTATTTTTAGTTACAAAGAGTAGGGAGCATCAATAAATTCATAATGAATAAATGAGCCCTATTATTTCTCTTTTCTTAGCAACATTGGAAGTAACACAATTGCTTCAAAGTTTGACCTCTATTTTAAGAGCTGCTAAAATAAAAAAAAATGGCAATTTTGACACATTTTTAGAAAAATGTTACAATTTCATGTTTTTAAATGGATGCCTTTATTTAAAAATGATTTCAGTTAACTTTCAGGACCATGAACCATCTAGATGATATTACCACACCATGTATTCAAATTAAAAATGTACTTTATTTTTAATTACAAAGAGTAAATGTCATCAATAAATTCATAATGAATAAATGAGCCCTATTATTTCTCTTTTCTCTGCAACTATGGAAGTAATCCAATTCCTACAATATTAAAGAAATTTCATTAAACAATATGGTATATGTCTCTGTGCCAACATCCGGGATGAGAGCGGTCCGACTCAAATGACTGCTTACTACTGCTAAATTTTAATAGTATTTCTCGCCTTATTTAATGACAGAATTTCTCTGATTTAATAAAGTAAAAAATACTATTAAAATTTAGTGGTGGAAATCAACCATTTGGGTCTTAACGCTCTCATCCCTACAACATAGCCTGTACTTTATGTCGGTACTAGGGCTTGTGAGTAGGTGCAAACGCAATAAGGACCTAAAATCGTAATTTCTGTTATACTGTTGGGCATAGAAACCATAAATTTTACTTCGTTTTTATGCTTTTAAAACGTAAACGATCACCGAAAAATGTTTCTAAAAAATTCAAAATTTTAAAAGGAGCAAGAACAGAAAATAAAGATTTCTGTTATACGGATGGAGAAAGAAACCTGAAAATCGGAATGGTGGTTACTCTTAATTATGTATAATTATGTATAATTATGTATAATTATGTTTAATTATGTATAATAGAACTGTTTCTGAAAAATTCGAAATTTAAAACAGTGAAACGGTCTCAGTAACGATATATTTTGAATTGTTAGGGCTACAAACTTAAAATTTTACATGTCTGTTACTCTTAAGACGTAAATGATCTCATAGAACAGTTAAAAATCTCGAAAATTAAACGAGTAAAATAAATCATAATTATTTTTAAAATTATAATTATTTTTAAACAACTCGTCCTATTTTAAAAAATGAATTCCGGATAATACTGATGCACATTTCTACTTAAAACTGGGCTACTTTTTATTTTTATATAACAGTCTTCAAAGAGGTATAAAAGAGACAAACATGCTAAAGTTACGATTTCTTTTGATAAGGTGAAACTAGAAACATTACATGTGACATTGTGGTTCCCTATAAGTTGTAAATGCTCGCCAAGAGCGGTACTAAAAAAAAAAAAAAAAGAAATTTAAAAGTGTGAAGTGTGCAGAACATGCTTAAAAATCCATCAAAAACTATCTAAATTAGGATTTCCTTGGATTGTTAGTGGCTAGAAACGTGGATTCTGATGTAATAGTTACGTGTAAGACGTAGATACTCGTTAAGAATAGTTTGTAAAATTTCAAAATTTAAAAAGGTGAAGTGTTCGGAAAACTTTCTAAAATCACGATTACTTTTGAACTATTGAATTTTGTTTCTTTGTAATAATATTGACAATATCAGATTAATTTATCTTGCTAGAACAAACTTTTTCAAAGTGGTGCAAGAGCAAAAAATGTTCTAAAATTTCGATTTCTTTGAACCTATTGAGGCTAAAATAATCAAATTTGATATGAGGGTTACTTTTAATACATAAATGTTCACTATGAATATTATTTAAAATACAGACGTGTGAAAATTATTAGAATAATTGTGAAATTTACGATGAAAACTTGTTATATTAAAAAAAATATTTAAAAAATATTGATACATTTAATATTTAGTGTGCATCCCCTTGCTTTTTGTTAAAGAAATGATGGCATACTTGTCTTGACATACATTGTATGAGTTTTTGGCAATTAATTGGTATTTCGTTGTCATGAGGCCAAATTTGGATGAGTCTTTCTATCAGACTAGTCTTGTTTGTGATGTTGCATTTCTTTAATTTTAGGTAGCTTTCTTTACAAAAAAGCTACCTATTGCAGCCGTTCGGAGGAAAGCGATTTCAAAAAATTTTGGTATATTTTCATCGATCATGACCCCCAGACCCCGAAACCACCCTCCGATCAAAATTGATATATATATATATCTGATCTATGTCACACTGTAACTCCCGTAATTATGAACCGATTTCAATGTAATTCGATGTGTACATAGTACATACCAATGTCTCGACCGAGTTCGTTGGCCAGCTTCATCCGCCGTTTTGTTTCAAAATGGCGGCCATTTAAAATTTTTAAAAAAATTTAAAACTTGAAATGTGGTACCAAAAAATTAAAAATGGAAAAATATTTTTTTCTTATGTATTTGACCTTTATACAAAGATTCCGGAGCAGTTTTTGTTTCGTCTATACCTTAAAAAATGGCTGAGTTATAGCATTTTGAATTTCTAGCGTGGCTGACATTTTGAAACGTCCTGAATTTTGTCACGCGATAAAAGGCGTATTTATGAACCGATTTGGATGTAATTCAGTGTGTACATAGTATATACCAATCTCTCAACCGAGTTCGTTGTCCAGCTTCATCCGCCGTTTTGTTTCAAAATGGCGGCCATTTAAAATTTTAAAAAAATATTAAAACTTGAAATGTGGTACCAAAAAATTAAAAATGGAAAAATGTTTTTTTCTTATGTATTTGACCTTTATACAAAGATTCCGGAGCAGTTTTTGTTTCGTCTATATCTTAAAAAATGGCTGAGTTATAGCATTTTGAATTTCTAGCGTGGCTGACATTTTGAAACGTCCTGAATTTTGTCACGCGATAAAAGGCGTATTTATGAACCGATTTGGATGTAATTCAGTGTGTACATAGTACATACAATTCTCTCGACCGAGTTCGTTGGCCAGCTTCATCCGCCATTTTGTTTCAAAATGGCGGCCATTTAAAATTTTTTTAAAAATTTTAAATTTTAAATGTGGTACCAAAAAATTGAAAATGGAAAAATATTTTTTCTTATGTATTTGACCTTTATACAAAGATTTCGGAGCAGTTTTTGTTTCGTCTATATCTTAAAAAATGGCTGAGTTATAGCATTTTGAATTTCTAGCGTGGCTGATATTTTGAAACGTCCTGAATTTTGTCACGCGATAAAAGGCGTATTTATGAACCGATTTGGATGTAACTCAGTGTGTACATAGTACATATCAATCTCTCGACCGAGTTCGTTGGCCAGCTTCATCCGCCGTTTTGTTTCAAAATGGCGGCCATTTAAAATTTTTTAAAAATATTAAAACTTGAAATGTGGTACCAAAAAATTAAAAATTGAAAACATATTTTCTTCTTATGTGTTTGACCTTGATAAAAAGATTCGGGAGCAGTTTTTGTTTTGTCTATATCTTAAGAAATGGCTGAGTTATAGCATTTTGAATTGCTAGCGTGGCTGACATTTTGAAACGTCCTGATTTTTCTCACGTAATAACAGGCGTATTTAAGAACCGACTTGGATGTACCTTGGTGTGTACATAGTACATACAAATATCTCGACCGAGTTCGTTGGCCGGCTTCATCCGCCATCTTGTTTCAAAATGGCGGCCATTTAAAAAAATTAAAAAATAAAAAAAATTAAATGAGATACCAAAAAATTGGAAAGTGAAAAAGATTTTTTTTTGTATGTGTTTGACCTTAATACAAAGATTCCGGAACAGTTTTTCTTTCGTCTATATCTAAAAAAAATGGCTGAGTAATAGCATTTTGAATTTCTCTTGTGGCTGACATTTTAAAACGACCTGATATTTGTCACGCGATAACAGGCGCAATTATGAACCTATTTGGATGTAACTTGGTCTGTACATAGTACATACCAATGTCTCGACCGAGTTCGTTGGCCAGCTTCATTCGCCATCTTGTTTCAAAAGGGTTGCCATTTAAAAAAAATTAAATTTAAAATTCAAAATGAGGTATTAAACAATTGGAAAATGAAAAAGATTTTTTTATGTGTTTGGCCTTGATACAAAGATTCCGGAGCTGTTTTTGTTTCTGAAAATTTGTTCTTTTGTTTATATCTTAAAAAATGATTGATTTATAGCACTTTGAATTTCTAGCATGGCTAACATTTTGAAACGATCTTGTATTTGTCACGCGATAACACACGTATTCGCCTATTTCGATGTAAGAAGGCATGTGGATAGTATACATCAACACCTCGACCAAGTTCGCTGGCCAGATACATCAGCCATCTTGTTTCAAAATGGCGACCATTAAATTAAAAAATATATATATATTTAAAGTGAGGTGCAAAAAAATTAGAAATTGAAAAAGGTTTCTTTCTTAAGTATTTGACCTTGATATAAGGATTCAGGAGCATTTTTTGTTTGTCTTTACCTTACAAAATGGCTCAGATATAGCAGTTTCAATTTCTATTGTGGGTGACATTTTGAAAAATCTGATTTTTTGCATGCGACAGCACTCCTATATATTAACCGATTCCGATGTGAGTGGGCATGTGCACAGCAATTACTAAGGTCTCGACCAAGTTCACTGCTTAGTCTCATCCACCATGTTGTCTTAAAATGACAGGCACTTTAAGAAATTGCCGAATATGGCAGCCAAATATATGTTACTTTAAAGAAAAGCAGCTTGGATAAAGCTGACTAATTTCGCGAAATTCTCATTCATTATATTGATAAAAATTAGTATTGAATCTCCTATATTCGGTTTCCACTAAATTGAGCTTCGTGTGTTTGAATGATATAATTTGGCTTTTTTTAAATAAGGATTATGAAAGATACCTCTTCCTCCCGGCACTGGCCGGAAGGACTTTTTTTCTTTACAATGGTACAAATGTTCTCTATGGGGTTTATATCTGCATTGTTTCCGGGCCATGGAAGTGTATTCTTTAATTAAATGAAAGAAATGCAACATCACAAACAAGAATGTTCTGATAGAAAAACTCATCCAAATTTGACATCATGACTACGAAATACAAATTAATTGCCAAAAACTCACAAAAAGTATGCCAAGAAGTATCGAATCTTTAATAAAAAACAAGGGATGCACACTAAATATTAACTGTATCAATATTTTTTAAATGTATTATTTCTTTAATGTAACAAGATTTTAATGTAAATTTTACAATTATTCTAATAATTTTCACACGTCTGTATTTCAGATTTTAAAAGATGAAACTATTATATAACACATTATTATCATGATTACTATAAAACTATCCACGATAGAAATTTTAAATTTGATGTGTAGGTTTCTATTGAGGCGTAATGTTTCTGATAAAAAGTTTTAAAAAAAATATTTCTAACAAATGGGTGAAATGGGAGGAGAAAAACTTTCGCTAAAGAAAATCCTGACCGTTCATTTGTTTCCGTGGTTTCCTTCTAATCTTACTCAGCTTTCCTAAATACAATTTAGGTTTTTGGCTTATATCCCTCGCGCCAGTAATCGGTCGTTACAAATGCTCCAAAACCAAAATAATCCACCATTTTGAAGAAATTTCATTAAAAACTTTTAAAATGGATTTTAAAAGACGAGACTAATGCGGTATCATCTATAAATGAAACCCTTTCAGTTAAAAAATATATATTAAAATTAGCGAAGTAGAAAGTTCAAGGCAGATGACGTAAAATAACGCATTGTATTTTAAATATTTAGTTTTTATTTAAATTTTTTACTAAAGTAATATACAAATAGAAAACGAAAACTAGCTGCTACAATGAATACATAAAGCTTAAAAACTGTGAAATTAACCCTTTATGTACTGAATTATGAATTCCTGAAAATTTTATCTTCTAAAGCATGTTTCGTGAATTGATTAACCTACGTGAGATGTTGAATAATTATTGTCCCTAGTGTGTATAAAATATTTGTACTGCGATGTTTGATATGTGATATCGAACCCTAATGTCTTAAATGCCTATATGCACGATTTCAGAACCGCAGCTGCTATATTAACATAGTTTTGGAGGGAGGGGTGAAGTTTTTAAGACCTATTTTTGAGACAGTTTTTAAGGACGGGGGTAAGGGTGAAATGTTGATTTGGAGTTTATGAGGCTACATTTGTGTCAGTGGATGAGATCTGGCTACATCACTATAATCCCGGGTCCAAACGACAGTAGTTACGTCTCGTCCACTGTCACAAATCTAGTTCCATAAGCTAAAAATCAGTCTTTCATCACCACTCCCCCTCTTTCACTCCTCCCTCCAAAACTATGTGAATATAGCAGCTGCGTTTCTGAAATCGTGCATATAGGCATCGAAGACATTAGGCTTCGATATACCACAACAACCATCGCAGTACAAATATTTTATATACACTAGGGACAATAATTATTGAACCACCCACGTACATTAGAAGATTTTCATAATCATTTAATAAATTGTAGAAGGATTTTAGAGGGATTGAAGGATTTAGAAGAATTAATTGAATTTGAATTTATAGGGATTTTGTGCAATATTTATAACCACACTCAAAACTTTTATTTGAAATATTTTTCTTAGTATTTTGTAGAATTGGGAAATGTACAAATATAATGTTCTTACAAAAGAAATATAGAAATATTTCCGAATTGAAAAATCCCCCCCCCCCCCGTCCCAAAATATTTTTATTTTGTGTAACCAATAATGCTTTTGTAACAAGATAATGTATCTATGGCTCATTCTAAACTGTATTACAACTAATCGATGAATTAAATGAATTTTACATCAAGTTATTTTAATGGTACTTATAAGTATCGTCAGTAGATAAAGGGTTAAAACCACCAGTAAAAAGTATAAATACTGTTCATGTGTGTTTTAAATATCGGTAAGAAATCTTCTTCTACAGAGCAAAAGCAGTACAAGAAGCAAAAAATAAGTAGTAAACAACACACTAAAATGTCTAAAATACCCATAATGGGAAATATGAATCTCTAAAATATAACTGTGAAATTCGCATATTGTATTTATTTTATAAGCATTTAAGTAAACAATGAAATTGAAATACTGTTTTTTACTATACTATATACTAATTTTAAATATTTCAAAAACGATTTTAAGTTACTATTTCAATGACAAAAATTTTTGTATAATATATTTCTGTATGGGTAACAGACTTCTAAAAATTGTCTTTGAAAAGACCGAGAGGGTTTATGAGATTTCAGAAACATATTTTATCCTCAGCTTATAAATAAAAATAGAAAATAAAAAATGAAAAATAAAACGATAAGCCGATATTTCTGCTTCTCTGAAATGTGACAAGGAAAAGAAATCTGTCACAGTATATTTAAAGCCTTTTTTGTCATATTCCACGTAAAATAGATTCTTTCTACAACTGGTTCCGCTGTTTTATGAAAATAAATATTAGAGGATAAATTTTCATATTCCTTTTAAGATTTATAACAAAACAAGTTACCCAAGGGTTAACTAATTGTATCGCAAAATATGAAGAATATTTGAAAAAACTTTTAACTTTTTGCTACGGATTCCATCACTGAAATTTAATCATTTTTTGAGCGTAAAAAAATCCCGCGTTTTTCCATTTGAAACCAAACATGGAATTTCATTACTATCATTAACAAAATTGAATGTATTGAAAAGAAATTCAATACACTCGCAGTGTTTTGTACGAAATGTGAAACGTCATAACAATTGATGTCAATAACAACTATCAGTATCCAGAGAGCAGTGAACTTTTGATTTACACTTATAAATATGTTTGTAGTATGTCCGTTGTCACTGATTGGATATCCGCTTTCTTGAAGCCTTTGCCAGGGTGGCCTTTTTTTACGGGAAGTAAATTAAACTTATTCAAAGTACAGATATAAAATAATTTTAAATTTGTAAGAGAAAATTTAGATACAGTGGTATGTGGACAACTGATTATTTAAGTAGATGTAATAGTTTTTTTTATGTAGATTCTGAATGTGGTTTCAGTAACAAAGTGTGGTTGCCTTGACATGTACTATCACCTCTTTTTATATTGTCAATTTAATTCAGAACTATTTTGTATGCATTGAATTTATAAAAAACTTCTTTGAATTAATTGAAAGGAAAATTAATTTTCCATTGAGTCGGAGAACTGGGATTCATCTTAGGCTTAAGTACAATTCCTTACAGTAATACTTTTCAATAACTATTCTAGACCGATATTTTTCAAATCAAACATATTGATACACATGATTATAAGACATGTTCAGTGATACATGGTGTAATGAATGTTTCGGCAAAACATCTGCGTTTTCCTTGTCTTTCTGAATCAGCTGTGGACCAAGATTTCGTTTATGAGACATTTTGTTGGATGCTTGTTCTATTAAAATGCAAGCGGAGTTGAATTTTAATTGAACTTGAAATGAATTTATGTTAACGGTGATTGCTAACGAGCGTAATTCCGGAACGAATTATGTTCGTAGCCGAGATTTCATTAACTGGATAGATTTAGGTATGGGGCTGAAATTTTATAATCACAAGAACAAAAATCAGGCATTCCTCATTCCAAATTTATAAATTCTGAATGGAGAAAGTCTAATCAATCCATGTTTTATTTACTGTTTTTGTCTAAATAACAGGTAGACAAAAGAAAAATATGTGTTTTAGTGACATTTATATATTGAATGCATAAGTTTTATTCTACAGCTCAAAATATTTTAATCAATTTTAAAAACTGAGAGATAAGAGTTTTGGGCACAATACAATTGTTTTAATGTATGTGTCGCCAGAAAAAGTCCAATAAGATTCGATTCAGACGTATGAACGTCGAATCCTCCTAAAGTGGATAAATCATGTATTTATACTTGGGGCGCTGAGTTCAAAAATAAATATTTTATTGGTGTCTTTAAATATAAATCAAATGCAAAATGCGAAAAAGTGACTGGCGAATTCACATTCTTTTTTAAAATATCACACTATGATGTGATACATTTGTTTTCAAATAACACTGTGTAATACTCATCAGTGAAATAGATATTAAATTAAGTTAAAAGCGAATCAGTGCGAGTATTCGCATTTTATCTCAACATATTATGTGTAAATATGGTACTTGGTAGTTATCCCGTCGACCAAATTGTAAGATTAAATGCCAATAATGGTTGATCGTAAATGTCACATTAACTTGACTTACACGTGTTTACGTCATCAAGTGATTTTTATTTCGACGTTTTACCTGTATTTTTATTAATGTCATACTAATTTACTTGTTCTTTCGTTATTTAAAATAAAAATTATGTCAATTTGTATAATTTGGCGAGTGGTTTGGCGATCCATATAATTTGGCGAAATTGGTCGGCGGGATAACTAACAAATACCGTAAATATTAATATATGTGCGTCTTATTGGTGTGGTGTTTTATATTTTTAAATAAGGAGAAGGTAGACAGACTTAAGTAGAGCTATTGATAAAAAACGGTTTTATTCGATATTCTTAAATAACTTCGATATAAATTTCAGTCTAGACTCTAGCACAATAATACTCAAACTTTTTAACTCGCGAAAAACTTTTTAAAATGAATTTCTATAACGGACCCCCTTAAGCCTAACGTAGACTTATTACAAGGTAATGTTTTTCAGGTGCATTGCTAACGAGCATACGAAGAGAGAATGGATAGTAATCCAACCAAATGTGCATTTTCATAAGAATAAATTTTTTAATTTGTGAAATTATTTAAACTTTTACCGTAATTTCCAATTTATTTTTAATTACGATCAATACAGATCCTTTTGCCAAAAATTTACACACTTAAAAATTTTTAAGAAATTGAAACATTTACCTTGCAATAAATTCTACATAGTTAGCGTGACGAACAATAAAGCATAAACCGTTTTATGTAATGTCAGTGATTGGATTATTTAGCACAAATGTCGGCATTCCCAGCTGCTGATAATTTCAGGCGAATGTGTGATTCTGCATTTAAAAGGGTTTTGTTTTTCTTCTTGGTGGTTGCGTACACTGTAAAAAAATCCTAACAGTATTCCTGTAGGAATCGGAAAAATAGTTGCCTTTATCGTACCGGAAAATTTTCCGACCCAGCTCGGAATAAAATCCGTAAAAAAAGGAAAACATTCATTAAAACGGTACTTTACGGATTTTATTCCAATTTTACGGATTTTATTCCGATTTTACTGATTTTATTCCGAGCTGGGTCGGAAATTTTACCGGTACGATAAGGGCAAATATTTTTCCGAATTCTACAGGAAATCTGGTCCTATTTTTTTTTTTTTTTACAGTGTAAGTAAGCCGCAAAGCACTCATATATCATTGAGAAAGGCAGCAAAACTAATTTTGCTTTCTCATACAAGGTTTCAAACTCATCTGGCCAATGACATCTAAAATCAGATAGATTTCAGTTTTAAAATAGTTCTTTAACACGAAACATACCGTGAATTTTACTAAAGTTTAATAAAAATATTTCTCACCAGAATTTTTGTTTAAAACCATTTAAATTTCTTATTTAATTTATTTTTGTTTGATTTATATTATATTTATTATATGAAGATATTTCTGGTTCGAATCGAAATGTTTTCAGTTAATCAAAATATTTCATTTGGCACAGGCGGTCAAATGACCGGTTGTTGGTAGATTCAATGTTAACTTGCTACGAAGATAAATCAACGACAATTTCGTAATTCACCGAGTTAAAACTGAGTGATTTTCCGGTAATGCGAAACACATTCAGTACACATTTAAAGCCGTCCAAAGTCTTCTATTTAACTGTTGAAAATGTTGTTTAAACGAGTCTTTCAAAGCATTAATATGACCTGAATATTTTCATTGTATTTTCTTATACAACTGTATGCAGTCCTCATGTTTTTTAGAAAGAGAAAAGTAATTGATACTATCTATTCCCTCAGAATCCAACAAATACACCTTTCATTTTAAAAGAAGACGTTTTTGGTAAATGCATCGAAAATTGTAACAGTTTTTCATTGCGAAATTAGATTTAGTTGTTTTATTTTGCTAAGTATATCGGCTAAATATATAAGTCGAGAAATGTGTTTCTTCTAATATCACTTCTGCATGTACTTTCAACAAGCGTGTAAACGTCCTTTCTGGACATGACCATCTTATTTCTATATGCAAAAAGAGGTGCGGATGCTGGCTCCCAATATTTCACACATAACTTTAAACTTGAGTTCGATCATGTCCCCGATTTTGAGAGTGCACGAATTGTGGAATCCAATTGCCCCGTCTACTTTAGCCGTGTCTTCCTTGAGGGTTGGAGAACTGTTTTAGCTGAATCGCCAATAAACGAAGCAAACCAAGTTCCTGCTGATTATTTTATCCTACTTAGACCGTGATTTTTTTTCGTTTACTGTGGCTCTTGCTGTTTTGTGATTCTGCTCGTTTACTGATGAGGGCTATGAAAATAGGCGAAACGTTTATGTATATTTTTAACTATATTTTAATTGTTTTTAATAAAATTTTAATGTATGTATGTCTGTAGTTATGCAAATTGTGTTTAATTATTAAGTAATCCAGACGTAATTATGTATGTATTTTTAAAAAATAAGTTTAAAAGATTTGCTTTTAAAAGATCGTGATTTTATATAGATTTTTATTTTGATGGCACCGATTAACCGATCGATATAAATCCTGAAGACATTTTCTCAAGAAAAACGTGTATCAATAAAGAGCGCAATAGCTGCTGCAACAATGCTTTGCAATTTCTTTAATTTTTGCAATGGCTCCAGCATTGGGACCCACCATTGCTTTCGCATCATCCGTGTATACATGTTCATAAGTGTTTTCCATTTATTCCCATGTATAAAAATATTTCATCCCTTAGTATGTTGATTTAAAGTGATTTTCAAACTACATGATTCTGGTAACTTTGTGAAACCTCTTTCACACTAGTGTGGTTAAGTCGCTTAATCTTAAGTCAAATTAACTTTCTCAAACACCGCATTAATGCATAGAGATATTAAATCTAGTTCCAGATCGAATATTTCAAAAACGTATGTTAAGACTCTTAACTGCCCTTGTCTGAACGAGATATTAATATATGTAAAAGAAAATTTCCAATAGAACTGTAAATCCAGGGATATCAATAGATTCATCCATTTGTAGTGCAAATTTAGTACATTGAAATTCACCAAGGAGCACGAAACGTGTACAACCAAAGCTAAAGCTTGTTAGAAGGTTCTTTGGAGCAATGAATCCAAATTCCATTTGTTTGGACGTGATGACCGACGTTATATTCATCGTTAAAAAGGCACCCTCCCCCCCCCTCGATAACAACGTCCAACAGCGAAGCACGAAAACGTATCAGTAATGGTCTGGGAGCTTTCCATCATAATTGCGTCATCCCCTTCGTACCTATCAATGGGATTATGGATTAAAATATTTATAAAAACTGTTTAGAAGATCACATGTTTCCTCATGCACGTAAAATAGTGCCTCGTGGATGGATGTTTCAGCAGGATAATGATCTCAATCACACCTCCAAATTGGTAACAAATTGGTTTACAGCTACGAAAATTAAAGTTTTGGACTGGCTGACTCAGTCGCCTGACCTCATTATAATGAATATATTTGGAAACACATCGGAAGAAAAGTCGGTACACGGAAGCATTTTTCAAGGGCAGAACTTCAGGATCTTCAATCGAAATGCGCGAAAATCTCTCGGTCCACCTTAGAAAGCCATTTCAATTCCATGCCCAGACGTTGTGCTGCAGTCCTCAAAATAAAAGGATGTGCAACTAAATTTTAGATATTGCTGTACACTGTAAAATAAATGCGACCAGTTTTCCTGTAGGAATCGGAAAAATAGTTCCCCTTATCGTACCGGAAAAATTTCCGACCCTTTACGGATTTTTTTCCGAGCTGGGTCTGAGAAATTTCCGGTACGATGAGGGCAACTATTTTTTCGATTCCTACAGGAAAACTGGTCAGATTTTTTTTACAGTGTATTTCGTTAGATTAAGACGCTTAATTTCAATAAAAGTTTAGAAAAACTGAATCATCTCCAAACTTCTGCTTAATTTTGCGAATTTACAAATTATTTTTAATTCATGCATATGTGACGATTGTTCTAGGGTTACATTTTGTTGAGCTTTAAAAAGAGTAAAAATTACTAATTTACATCATTAAGAATTTTTTCTTATGGAAAAAAATTAGGACAGAAAATCATATCGTCTAAAAACTTTCTCCACTTACTATATGTACTAATTTAACAAAAATGTTCCAGAAATTCTATACAGTCATGTGTTAAAGGTACAGATCACCTGAAGCATTTTATTTTCCGGGTGATCGAAAATATTTTGGCAAGTTCCCTGAAAGTTGTGTTAAATTTCGTAGAAAAATCTTCATCCTAAAAAAAAAAAAAAAAAAAAAAAAAAAAAAAACACTTGAAAATTCTTGAAATTTATCAAAAAACCTGTATTACTCCTTGAATATACGTGTTGATTTTACACATACAGTGGCGGTCAAAAGTTTCCGGCCAGTTAGTTTTTTTGATTTGTTTGACAGAACGTTTTAGCGAAGAAGAAGTTCAATAGCTCCAAAAGTTAGGAATAGGCAAATTACCTCTGACCACGTGATCATTTTGATTGTTTACTGAAGATACTTGATGCAAAGGGGAGGAATTCAAAATTTGCGCGTGCAAAAATTTCCGGCCATTCGTCATTCATTAGTTTTTGCTATCGCTAAAGTGTTTTTTTAGACATGTTTGTTAATTAATCAAGGTGAATAATGTATTTGAAATTCAAAAATGAAAAGTTTAACAATTTATTGTTCCTAAATGAGTGATTTTTTTTGTCGCTAAAGGGACAATCCTCTCGTGAGATTGCGGCAAAGTTGTCGATCGGAAAATTTGCTGTAAACGATATTTTCAAAAACTATAAAGATGGTCATGGCCTTCGGAACTTGCCACGGTCCGGGGAACCCCGGAAAACGACTATTCTTGTGGACAGAATTATCAGAAGAAAAGCAGTTGATGATCCGCGTAAAAATGCCGCTGCAATTCCACGCCATTTATGGTGTTAAAAGCGATTTATGGTGTTATGGTTATTGCTGAAACAAGTCTATCTACAGTGTCCAGACGCTTATGTGACGTAGAACTTTATGGAACAGTTGGTGTTAAAAAACCTTTCATAAGTAAAAAAATTCAGAGGGCCCGACTGGCGTTTTCCAAGGAATACAAAGACTGGACAACTGAAAACTGGAAAAAGGTACTATTTTCAGATGAATCGACGTTCAATCTTTTTGCGAGTGATAAAAAACATTACAACCGACGACCTAAAAACAAAAGATGAGGTGCGAGATACATTATTCCTACAATGAAGCACGGCAGAGGACACGTTATGCTGTGGGGAGCATTTTCTGCAAAATGCGCATGTCCGTTATTTGAAATCCGTAGCAAGATGAATAGTGCAATGCATAAGGATATCTTGCAAGATCATTTGCTGCCTTACTGGAGGAAAAATTGTGGTCGCAACTATTTGTTTCATCATGATAACGACCAAAAGCATACATGCAAGCTCGTTAAGCAGTGGCTTTCGCTCACACACAACAAACTTCGCTTCAGCACAGAAAACTTCGCTTTTGAAATGGACAGCCCAATCATCCGATATGAATATAATAGAAAATCTTTGAAACTAACTTGAAAACGTTTGTGGAATTATAAATATTCCAATTTAGCAGCATTTTCACAAAAATTGCAAGAACCGTGGACAAAACTTAACATTGATGATCTAAAACTGTTCACTGAATCGATGCCACGTTGCTGCGCCGCAGTACTTATTGCTAAATGCATGAATACAAATTACTAATTGTAAATGTTGTTGATCACTGTTATTTTCTTTTATAACACCATTCTTTCCAAACTTGCCAAGGTGGGCGAAACTTTTGAGAACGTGCGTTTTCTTTCGCAATTAATTTTGTCAATTAAACTTATTAATATTTAATTTTTATTCCATAAATAAGTTCTTAACTGTCATGCCAATAAAGTGTATAAGTATCACTTTGAGATTCCTCTTCATATGGGTATACTTACAAATTAACCAAAAATTTTATGCTGGCCGGAAACTTTTGACCGCCACTGTATATTGCCCAAGCTCTGTATAGTCAATTGTTACAGGTACAAATCATTTCCAGCATTTTATTTTCAGGGTTATCGAAAATATAATATATTTTAATGAATTTGTTGTTAGTCTCCTAAATACCCTCATGAGCAAACCTTAACTGAAACATACGAAGTCAAACATGTTATTTATATTATCGAAGTTCCAGAAGAATACGTAAAGTATTTCGCGAGATATTTGTCAAAACGTCGAAAATCCGAAGTTTCCGGTGAGTTGAGCCTTATAGTGTATTAGTTAGAATTTCAATTTATAGAATAGGGAAATTCTAACAGTAAATGTAAGGAATATCTACCAGATTCTGGGCTTTTTTTAAAAATATACTGACCATTTTCTGTAACGACTGCAACATTAAACTAACACTTGAAATCGTTTTTTCCATTCATATACATTAAGAATGGTTTTTACTTTTGCTTTGTTTTTGTTTTCTGTGCATTTGGGTTTGTGTACGGCATTTCTCTTTAAAGGAATTTATTTAAAATAACTTATCTTAGTTTAAATCGAGTATATTTCTTGCATTCCCCGTGTTGGACATGTTTAAAATAATTTGTTGGTTGGTTGTGTGTTTATGACGCCAATTATCAACATGAGGGATATAGGCCTAAAAGGGAGGAGTGCCCTGCGTGGGGGTCTTTCTAAGTGAAGCTAACCCGTATTTACGCTTGGAATACCAAGGTTCGAGGAAAACTCCGAACGATTAGGCCGACGATAATGTAATTTGAATTCCATTTTGGTTGGAAGTGATAAATATTTAGTGTTACCTGTGTTTATTTCGGGTTCATGAAAAGATAGTTTATCTACACGTCTAATAGTTAAAACGTACTACTGATGAAATAAAAGTTAAATATCACTAATTTAACCACGTATAATATATTCTTTAAATATTCTGCTCACTTAATAATACCGTAAAAAAGAAATTTTTTTGCTTCTATTTATTTGTGAATTATATATTTAATATATACGTATCTGAAATAAATGAAATTGAATTTTACAAACTATTTTTGTTCGGGTGTATAATTTGCGAAATAAACAAAAAAAAAAAAGTGCAAATTTCTTACGAGTTTTTACCCAAATTTTCACTGCTACAGATAAACTTTTTAGAGACAAAACATTATTGTTATTTTATAAAATAAAAAGTTTTGAATATAAATGATTAAAATTACACTTAGAGTAAATATATTACTAAAAAGCTAAATTTAATGCTAATGAACTATTAGAAAATAAACTGTTAACAAAATCTAAGCTATAAAATCTAATCAGGTAAAAATAAATTATTTACTAGATTTGCTTCAAAAATTATCTGCGGATGCAGCATTATTCTAATTCATAAAACTAGCTAATTTCGCAGTCTTTTATGTTTTTGTGAACAAATAATTAAGAGGGGAACTAATAACATAAAAAGTGGCTTAATTACGCAGACATATGCTTTGGGACCAAGAGTAAATTTATCTAAACATGTATCTTAGACTATCGGGTTTCATGATTAATTATGGAAAAAAGGATCACTTCTTTATAGCACCAAGAAAAATGAATTTACAGTATGACAGCATTATCTTTGTAGAAAGATTTTATTTAGATTCTAATGAATCTGAAAATACGCCTGAGCGACAAAATGCACTGCTTTAGAAATGTGGAATAATTGTAACATATTCAAGTAAATATGTGTGGAGAATTTTTTTATGTGTTCTAAAATTATTTTTAAAATTTTCCTAAGTTTTCTTTTTAATCCGTGCTGCAATTAATCAAATTTAAAACAAAAAAAAGCGCAGCAGCAGTAAAGCGCAGAGCCTATAAAAAGAAATTTAAAAACATAATTAGTCCTTCATTTTTTGTGGACATTTTTGCATAGAAAAAATACAATATGGTATCTAATTTTTTATTAAATTATAAATAAAGTTTTAAATCGTTATTATATTTTCTGCAAATAATTAAATTTTTTTAATACAAAAATTAGTACATTTGCTTAGAATAATTATTGTTAAAATTTTACATTGTGAGATATCAATGGCAAGGTTTATATTTAAAACAATATACTGACCTGCAACTTTTTTAACACGTTGTGTACCACCATACAGTTTGCTACTTTGGCCTCCATTTTTATTCATAGATTAAGTGTTCATACCAGAAATAAAGAATAGCGTCCTACGCTTTATTTAGTAAAAGACATTTAGCGATAACATAAAGTAAAATATCTTCTTTCGAAATTTCTGGTATCAATTTAAAATTTCTGATCACACTGTAAAAAAAAATGGTAACTTTCCATGTAAAATCCAGGAACGTTTTGCCTTTTATCAGGTTTTCAGAATAATTTAGCTCTTTCCTGTGAAATTCTGGTTTTCTTATCTGAAACGTTCCTGAACAAAAGTTGGAAACAGCAAAACGCTGCGGCCGCCATTTATTATTTTTTTTCCTATAATCCGTTGCTCGCGCGCGAGTGTCGAAAACGAATTCCTTAAATGAATGTAAAAAAATCAATATGGAATGCAAATAAATCAATAGACGACATAATCCTTTACGTCTCTATTGTCAAGATAATTCAGATGAAAATACAATACCTCTGTGACATCACTAAGAGATTATCTCTCGTACTTGTCTGTGAAATCTTTAACGAGCAGACTGTGTAAAAAAAAAAAAAAAAAATACACCTATTATTTGGATCTGCATTAACCAGGGGACAATCAAATATGATTCTCACCTATTTTGATTAATTTAAAGTATGTTTTAGAGTTCTTATCTCTAATTATTCTTGTGAAAGGATTTCTTCAAATGGGCCTTAGATTTTCAGAAATTAGATGCCGAGTTTTAGCATACGTTTCAAATACCCATTAGTTTGCAGCTCTCAACGTGGCTTTCGTGGTGTGGACGCAGAAAGCTTGCACGCCACCCGTACGGCCCGGGTTCGATGCTACCTCTTGACTTTTTTTTTCTTTTTTAATTAATTTTATATTTTAACACTTTATTACAATTTGATTTAAATTTGACATATATTTGACACTTTGAATTGCTGCAAATTTGAATTTTTTTTTCGGAAAAAATATACAATTACGTTTAGGTTTTTTTTTTCATGAAAATTTATATGTATTTTATCTAACTTGTAAACTAACATAATCACTGACGAAAATCCAAAATATTTTATGTCTAGATTTTTCTTCTAATTATTATTTACATTTATATATTTTTATATTTTAAGCAAAGTTCAGAAACAATATATCACATATATATTTACTTTATTGAATTTTAACTGAAAATTTATTTTTTCGTGTAAATTATAAATAATAATTTTGATGTCAATTTCAAAATATTTTTTCATTCTAACAAATAATGATAATAAAGCGAAAATTGTCAACTGGAAATGTAAAAATCGTCTGCGGATCCCGCATGCCGTGAAATGTCAGTAATGTCATAATGAAGGGAACGAACATCCAGAGTAAATTATGTCAGCCAGGTATCGGTCCGGATAGCCTAACAGGTAAGGCATTGGCACGGCACGCCAAGTATCCAGGTTCGATCCCTGGTCTGGACATTTTTCGCTCTTGTGCTACTCCAGCCTTGAATATGTCAGTAATGTTTTGCTGTCAACAGAAATGTTCCTGGTATTTCGCAGGAAACTTACTGGCATTTCTGTAGAAAGTTTTTAACATATACAGTAAAGTACCAGTCATTTTCAAGAAATGTTTCTTGGAAATAATGGGCAACTCAGCTGCCCATTTTTTCCCAGGAACGTTGCGGAATTTTTTTTACAGTGCACTTTCGCTGCCGATCGCCCCCCCCCCCCCCCCCCAGCGCGCGATGCCATCACGCATTGGCGCGTGATGCTATCACGCATTGGCGCGTGATCGGCAGCGAAAGTGTTAAAGATCATCCTCGACATTGATGCTTGTAATGTGACTATTAGTGTTTTCTAGACGCATTTGTTATACAGATGAAGGCGAAGACAATTCTTTTTTTTTATGATAAAAGTTTTGCAGCTCACTTCTTTGGAAAAACAATTCCATTACTAAAGTATAATTACTTTGACTGATATTGCAGTTTGCTTTTATCAAAGTTTCTTGCATAACAGTAACCAAAAAAAAAAATTCTTCTAATAAAAAGGAAAATATCTTTGAAGAATTAACAATGCACATTTGTGTTTTTATTGATAATACATAATTAAATATTTGCATAAATTCGTCTTTATATAATATATTTTAAATATTATAGAAAAATTGCAATGACATTTTAATATAATGATACTATAAAATATCTTTTCACGCAGTCATGACATATTATAATCTTAATAATGTCAAAAATAATTTTAATGTGTCTAAATAATTTTTTAAGTAATATTAAACATCAATTATTAATATTTAAATTCTTAAAAAGTATTAAATAGCAATTAATTATATTTAAATTCTTAAATTAGCCTACATTGAAAACAAACTTGAATGAGAAATTCTATCTGAAATTTTCCCCAACTATCAAAACACCTAGAAAATGAAGCAAACAAAATTATTTTTTTACATAATTTAGTTTTGTCCATTGCGGGGAATTCTCCGATATCTTTTTTTGTGCAGATTTTCATAATTCAAACAGGTGGTATCACAGACTAATTCATCTGAAGCCAAAAAGGAAATTTTTATCTCTTCAAATTTCCTATATTTCATATATTGTAATCTCTTATATATTATACTGCAAAAAAAAAAAAAAAAAAAAAAAAAAAAAAAAAAAATGCTCATTAATCTTAGGAAATTTAATATAACCAAGAATGAATGAATATATGGCAGCCACTTTCGAAAAGTAGGTTCCACAATTTAAATACATATGTACAAATTTATATATGGTAGAAGAAATCCTGTTTGGTTTACCATCGTTCCGGGCGGGAAAAAACAACATGCGTACTTTCACAACATCTTCTTCCCGCGTCTCATGAAGAACTCCGCGATCTTTTCTATGACAGCACGTAATCACGGGAAATAAGGGAATGTCATCTAGTACTGCCACCTATCGTAATAATATTTAAATATTACATAACCTCTTCAAAGTTACTCACGACTCCGAATACCATTCTTTTATCTTTATAAACCTCAGAAATTAAAAGATTTTTGAGATTTAAAGAAGCATTTATAAAAAGAAAACTTTCTTTTTCTGCTTGTACTTTTCATAAAGATTTCACAGTAACTTTTAGAGAGCATTCATATGTTTTCTAAAACCAAAATATCGGCTCTTCATATGCTATAGATTCTCAAGTAAACATTTTCAGATATGTAATCGAATTTATAAATGCAAGAGTAACAAAACAATATTAATTTTTATGTTAATTATTTTGTTAATTGTTATTATGTTCCTTTTTAATTTAGCATATATGTCTGTTAAACATAATTTTTGAATATGAAAATGTTTCCGGTAATTATAGGCTGCAAAGGAACTTTGTTTTGTTGAAATTGCAAAAATCTATTATTTCCCCTGGTTTCTAAAGATAAAGGAACTGTTTTCCGTATGTGTGGATAACCCATAAATGGTTATATCATGCTTTCATTCGTGGTTATATTATATTTTCGTAAATTAAGAATCATTTGACTGTTTTTGCAGTTTATGATTGATCACAACGCATCGTATGGGATTATTTCATTGGGCATAGTGAAATTCTACTTAACTCTAATGTCATCAAGCATTGTCTGAAGATAAGAACATACGTTTAAAGCCACGAATGATTTGGTTAGAGTTTATTTCATTTATTTAACTCAACATGATTTTTGTATGTAAAGGTGAAATTTTGCAATCAATTTTCAAACCAATTCCTGTTATGTTAAAAATATACAATTTATGTACAAAGGTGAGTTTCCGATGACAATACAACAACTCAATTAACTAGTATTTTGTGGCCACCACAAAACTTTCTTCTATATAAATCACGTCAATTAAATCATTTAAATAGTACAAGAAATTACACCAATTTAGCACCAATTCACATCAAAATATTTGAAGTTTGATGAAAATTCGTGCATTAGTTCTTAAGATAGAACTATAACGGAAATTCTGAAAAATGTAGCATAGCAGCGTCACCTGTTGAGCGATTTACACTAATTCATATCAAGGTATACCTGAATCAGAAGTTTGTTGAAAATCCAAGCATTAGTTCTTGAGATAGAGCTATAGCGGAAATTGCAAAAAAAATGAAGCATAGCTGCGCCACCTGTTGAGCGATTTACACCAAAATCTACAAAACGTCAATTCATGTCAAGGACTAACTGAATCTGAAGTTTGACGAAAATCCGTGCATTAGGTCTGGAGATTGAGCTATTGTGGAAATCGTGAAAAATCCTGCATAGCAGTGCCACCTGTTGAGCGATTTACACCAAAAACTAAACAGCACTAATTCATATCCAGGTTTACCTGAATCTGCAGTTTGTTGAAAATCAAAGCATTAGTTCTTGAGATAGAGCTATTGCGAAAATTACAAAAAAATGCAACATAGTAGCGCCACCTGTGTAGCGATTTACACTAAAATGTACAAAACGTCAATTCATGTCAAGGACTAACTGAATCTGAAGTTTGACGAAAATCCGTGCACTAGTTCGGGAGATTGAGCTATGGTGGAAATCGTGAAAAATGTTGCATAGCAGCACCACCTGTTGAACGATTTATACCAAAAACTAATCAGCACCAATTTATATCAGGGACTAACAGAATATAAATTTTTATTAAATTCTGTTCATTAGGTCTTGAGATAGATCTCCAACAAAATTTGTGTCACATACAGACACACAGACAGACATTTTGTAAAAACATGTTTTTCGAAATCTCCGATCCCTAAGACGTGTAAATCCAAATTTTCACGAATCCAATACTTTCTTCTTGTAAAGATAGAAGAAAGAAAAAATTAATACGTTAATTTTACTGCGTTTCAATTGTCGGCCATGGCTGATAAAAAGTCCAATACCCTATGTACTTAAGGGATCGTAAGGGAATTTAAAAATAATGGATTTATTATGCGCCTATAAATACTAGCCAAAATTTGCCAAATCGCTAAGAAACTGCAACAATGAAATGTTTAAAAAATAGAAGATAAATTATACATAAAAAATATTTCTTAAATTCTTAATATCCTCTGCAGAAAAAAAAAAAAATAAAAAGACGAGAAGTTTCTCTTTGAAAGAAAGAAGTAACAAATGTTTAAATAAAATATAAGACGAAACGCACTTTTTCACCTTGATTCAAACTTATGGTTCAATATCCTGAAAATAAATTCTGAAAACTTAAGTAAAGTGACGTATTAAAAATTAACGTACGACAGTTAAATATTTCTTCCACCCATGAAAAGTAACGTATGAGAACAGAGTTATGTTATTTTAGTCACCTTATAAGTAAGACAGTGAACTCTTTTCTTAAAGTTCACATTATATATATTTAAAGAAATATTTGCTTTATAAAATAAATTATCAGTAGAGTTAAAACACTGAATTGAAATTAGTGTCGTGAAGGAATTTTCCCCTTGTTATTAATCTATATGTTATGTCAGTCTTCTTTTTCCCTATGAAAATGAACGCGTGTACGTTTGAAAGATCTCGAGTTATAATTACTAATATCTTTATATGTTTGTAATACCTTTTAGGTAAATATATGTATGTTTTAACACTTACATTAAATTATCAATTCAATAAACTACTAGTCTCAAGGTAATTTTTAACAGCAACATATTACTAAAGCCGAAGAAAGAATGCCTATATCAATAGTTTTGATTTATTAATATCTTATCCATTCCTTTTAATATTTTGAATTTACATTTTTTTATAAACGAAATTTCATGCAAAGATTTTTAATATGAAGACATAAAATTTTTTGAGGTTTATTATCGTAGAATTTACTTTTTCCATTCCGTTTGTGCTTATTTTTTTTCTTTTGCAGAAATTCCTCTTGTTTTCGTTCAGATTATTTTAATCAAGAATTTTACTAAAGATTCGACGCAGAATACCTGTAGTTTTAAAAGTCCTTAAGGCAGTTGAGAAAATTTTTATAAGTTTTGAATTCCGGATAAAAGTTTAATATTTTTCGACATTTCTCAAAGAAATATTTATTAATTACATATTTCTAACAGTTTGAATTTTTTTTAAGTTATTTATATTTTCTTTAAAAAGAAAGTATTTGAAAATCGGAATGGAATTTTAATTATTAGCTCGTTTTTTAAATTCTTTTAAATTTAATGAGAAGAAACTGTAATTACTCCATAAACAAAATGATATTTTTTATCAGTATAGGGGGCAAAGAGGGACGCGAAAAATCTCCATGTTTTTCACCAAAAAACATTTCGTTATTTAAATTTCTTTGTCTAAATTTCTGTTATTATTCTTCATCAATTTTTATAATATTTCCTTCAACTCAACATTGTCACTTTCTTCTATCCACAATAGAAGAAAGTATTGTAATCGAAATTTTTTCTACTTCAGGTTTTCGACGGATTTACCCATTTTAGCGGCCAGTAATCCTAATAAAACATGATTATGGAAAATGTCAGTATATGAAGTTATGCATAGAATTGAACCACGTTTTTTGTGTATATTTCTGGCAATGGCAAAAAGGTCCTTCTTGAATTTGGAAAAATTCCAACCGAAGGAGGCGCTGTAATAGTGATTTCTGTGCCATTTCATTATTGTACCATTGAAAAGCGTATGAAGCTATATATAGAATTGAACCAAATTTTTTGTGTATGTTTTTGGCCATGGCAAGAAGGTCCTCCCTTAATTTGGAAATATTCCGCCGAAAGGGAGCACTGGAATAGCGATTTTTGTTTTCGTAGTTCTATTGTACACCCGCTCCTCGTAAAGCGACGGGAATTTCGCTTCATGATTAGCCGACTATTCACGAACAGCTGATGTACAACAGAATAACGGAAAACTATTGATTTAACAAATATGATGATCGAGATGAACTCGTTTTTAATCCGATTATTTGACTGAAGCAGAAATTTAAGATGAAAGTCGAAGTTGTTGGTATAGTATTGAACTAATAAAATTAAAGTATGGACATTTGTAGCTACATTTTGAAATATTAGGACTTATTAGATAGAAGAAAGTTGTGGGATTTGCACATCCAAATAGTTTTTGTATGTAAAGGTAGAATTTTGAAATCAAGTTTTAATCCACTTCCTGATATGTAAAATTATAGAAATTAAGCACAAAAACGAGTTTCCGATAATGGTACAGCATTTAAATATTTTTACAAATAAATTATACATTAATACATTAATTTTAAGGAATTTTTAAATTAACCCGCCACAGGTAATTAATCACCAAATATTCTCTTTAACGCGTACAATTTTATAGGAGTTGAAAAAAGAATAGATTTTATGATGCGCCAAAAAACGCTCGCCAAATTATACAACATCGATGTGAATCTCCAACAATGAAACATTTTAAAGTAAAAAATAAATTACAACTATACAGTGAAGAGAGTAATATATTTTTTAAAGATTGTTCTTTATCAATTAATAGTATAATATTAATTAATTTGAAATTATACGTTAGCAAATCAGTTTAGAAATCCTAAAAAGATAGTTTATAAAATGTTTATTTTTTATTTTCCATTGAAACGAATCAGAGCAAAATTTATATATCTTTTAAGAAATTCACTGTCTTCTGAAAATGCAAGAAAAGCAGTGAATTTTTCATAACAGACTTTTGTGCTCACGCCAAATTAATGTATTGTAACGGAAGTTTTTAGGCAAAAAAACTTGAATTACAGTTTAAAAATTAATTTTGATATAGAAGATGAACTGCTTGCACAAAAATGTATTTAAAAAAACAATTTTTAATTTTATACATATTTTGAAATTCATTCTAAGTACTACCTACACATTCATTACAGAGGCACTCTGTTTAAAAAAAAAAAAAAAAAAAAAAAAAAAAAAAACCTATTTTACAACAAAAGGTTCTGGTACCTTGCGGCCAACGCAGTTTCTGAAAAATTTACAAGCTGCTGTCTTTAAGAGTGCTGTAAAATTTCTCATGTCTGGGTAAAGCCACCTTGCTATTGACTGCGTTGTGCACGTGACAGAAATAATTCAATTTGTACTTCAATTGCTGCTTGAATTTGCTTTCGAAGCATCGGTACTTCAGTTCGATTTCATAGCATCAGTGGTTGAAACATTACAACCTAATGTGCATTAAAAATCACTGTATTTTACAACAAAAGGTGCTGGCACCACGGTTGCCAACACAGTTGCTATAAAATTTAGAAGCTGTTGTCTTTAAGAGTGCTGTAAAATTTCTCAAATCTGGGGAAAGTCACGTTGCTATTGGCTTCGGGGTGCACGTGACAGATATAAATCGATTTTTACTCCACTTGTTGCTTGAATTCGCTTTCACAGCATCGGTGATTGAAAAATTATAACATACAGTAACGGGAAAATCACAACTTTTTTTCAGCGATTTTTCATAATGCATAAATTAATTGAAACTTTCCCATCAGTAATTCCCGCCAATAGATGTAAATATGGTCAAATTCTTTTGTTTAGCCCTATATATGATCTATAGAATTTATATGCACTAAGTAAAATTAAAAAATTAGATATAAAAAGAACAAATCTTTTTACACATATTTTGAAACATATTCATTCTAAATACCTACGCATTAATAGCACTCTGTAAAAAAAAAAAAAAAAAAAAAAAAAAAAAAGAAGAAGGAGAAGAAGAAGAAGAAGAAAAGGTATTTTACAACAAAAGGTTCTGGCACCATGGCTGCAACACAGTTACTGAAAAACTTACAAGCTGCTGTCTTTTAGAGTGCTGTAAAATTCCTCAAATCTGGGGAATGTCGCGCCGATATTAGCTGCTTGAGCATGTGACAGAAGTAATTCGATTCTTACTTAACTTGTTGCTTGAAATCGCTTTCACAGCATCATTGCTTGTATTCAGTTTCAGATGGTGCTTGAAAAATTACAACATAAAGCGCAGTATAAACCGTAAATTTTTTTTACAATGCATTACATTTATTATAGGTTTTTATCACGGACTTTCAAACGAAATGTCACAATTTTGCTGTTGTTGATCATTCATTAGGCTCTTTCATTAATATACTAGATTTTAATTTGAGGCCAACTTCTGGAATTCGATCATATTTGGAAATAATTAAAATCTCTGAAACTAATAGTGAAACTGTCGAAAATTTTTATATTTCTGATAATTCAGCGTTCTTTTATTGTTGCATTAAATTTTGATTCCACTTTCACAAAATATAAATTCAGGATTTTTTTAATATACAGTCCCTCAGCAAAAGATAAAAACATTAGTTTAATGTATATGTGTATTGTTAATCGAAAAGTACCAATATGATGTTTCCACAATCACTTGTGAAAAATTAATATACAGTATTATTTTTCCATAGGACTATATTTAAAATTGCCACATATTAAATGTTTGAAGAATCTTTTAAATATTCTAAAAAACTTTAAATAGAGACAGGTGTCGCTGTTGAAATTAACACTAATTTTTAAACGTGAGAAAATTTTTAATTTGAAGTTTGCTTTTTTTTCTTTAGGTGCTGGTGGTATCTCTCTATTCTAAAAAAAAAGTAACTACCGCTGTCACCGCCGCCGCCGGTTTTGATTTTTTTGTGACCGGAGGCCTTTCTTCGTTAATATTAACAAAAATAACGCATACAAAAATATGAAAATCGGTGGTTTTATACAGAAATGTTTGATAAACACGCTGATGCAGACAGTTTTCAAATCGAAGAATTATTTTAAGAGTTATTTAATGCTAAAGTTGGACAAAATCGTTCCACTAAAAAAGTTTTATAGCAGCAAAAACTATACATGGCAGTGTAATCATTTTTAGATCATTTTATGCGTTAGAATTTGCCGGAGTGCAGATTGCATTAATTTTTTTATTTTGACTCATTTTTTCAGGTTTTATTTCTATTTTAAATTCAAATTTTCAGCATTTCTAGAGATATTTTTTACAGATTTCAGAAAATTGTACTAATTTAAACTGTTGCCAACTGTATAAAAAGCGCAAGCAATAATGTTTGCTTCAAATTAAATATTTATTTACACGTGACTATTATAAACAGGAAAAAAAACTTTCAAATTAGAATTAAATAATTACGTATAAAAAGCAGGAACTTATTAAAAATTACGTCATAAAAAGTATACATGTGAATTTTAAAAGAGAAAGGATATTGTAAAATAATAAATTCATTAACATGCGTTAGAAGTCTTAGGAGAAATTACGTCATATTTACGTCACATTATAGTTATTACACAAAATGAACACAAAATAATATTGCAAAAAAGTTTAAATTTAGAAATTGCGCTAGACATTTATTTGATATTTTGAGAATTAATTTAAAATGTCTCATTAAAAAGAACTTTCTGTTCGCTTTGTTAAAAAATACCAGGAGACAAAGACTCTCTTTACTTAATTCCTTTTATTTTAGCTTATTTTGAAATGTTGTTACACGTGTATACGTCATCGAGTTATTTTTATTTCGACGTTTTATTTGTGTTTTTATTAATGTTGTACGAATTTATTTGTTCTTTCGTTATTTAAAATAAAAATTATATCAATTTGTATAATTTGGCGAAATTGGTCGACAGGATAATCAAGTAGTACCGCAGTGGATTTGGCGTTAAAATTCCCCAATCAAAGAGAAATGAATAGAAATTCGTTTATAGGGAGATCGCCACTGTTTTTTAAATTATAATTCAATCTTTCGAAATCTTTTTAAAGCCGATCAAATTAGCGTGCATTTAGAGTCTGCGGTGTCTGGACGGGGGTTGGCGAGCGTAGCTCGTAGGGGGCCGAGCCCCCTAGTCCTCTTAAAAAAAAAAAAAAAAAAAAAAAAAAAAAAACCATGCACTGCTTACGACTGGCTTTTTCGCTTATCGTTGCCAAAGATTACTATCGGAAAATGAAACATTTGAAATTACTAAAAAAATTAATAATTCGAAAAGTATTTGTCAGAAAATTGTTAGAAAAACTGCGTTAGAAAGGTTAAAAATTGCATTTTTCTACTAGCAACAGATTACCGATATAAATAAACGAACATTTAAAGAATTATGATTAATTTTACAAATGTAAACAATGTGTAGTGAGTCATTCATTTTTGACAATTTAAAAGCTTTCGAGCATTGAATATTTTAACTGCTCTAGTATTAATATGCCTTTGACGTCATTCGCCTACGAACCAATGGAAATATTTTTAATTTAAAAGGGAAGTCTTGAAAATCTCAAGTCTATTTTCGGTACTTTTATGTTATCCGGGGGCATATCTCGCCAATAGCAGGAATTTTTCGCCAATAGTAGTTTTTTTTTTCGCGTGTGTGATTTAGAAACAATGCTTTAAAGTTGAAATAAAATGCTATGGTGTTTATTATTATTGTTATGTATTTTAAAGGAAATGAGTGAAAGGCATGTATTTTAATTGTATGCAATATATGTATTTTGAATATTTGTATTTTAAATAAAGTTTATGCTTTTTAAATGAAATGGGTTAAAGGTTTATATTTTGAGTGAAATTAATGCAATATGGACGATATCAATGTAAACAATATTGGGCAATTTATCACATCGCCAAGTTAACATAAAAGTATTCTATTTTCTTAATATTAATGTAATAAGCATCGTCTTTAGTTTATTTGTTTCAGATTTGTATGTTTAATTTACTTTAGAAAAAATGATTTGACGAATCATGAATCCATTTCCCCCCCCCCCTTTTTTTTTTTTTTTTTTTTTTTTTTTTTTTTGCAAAGTTTTAACATATTTCTCAACATTATACAATTTTAAATTTTACGCCGTTGAATACGGAGGGTGTACATTCAAATGTAAATTGTTTGAAAACTGTACTTCAATTTACTGATTGTTTATGATTTTTAAACCAAATAGCTCGATTACAGAATAATGATATATAAATATTTTTATCAATTATTTAAAATTTTAAGGGAAAACCACGATTTCTATCCTTCGTCCTAGGACGGTCGTTTCACTAGTTGATTAATATGATACATCGTTTATGTCGCAGAATATATGTTTGAAATGATTGATATGAATGTACGTATTAATTTTCCTATATGCTATTATTATGAGATGTTAAATAATAATAATTCATGTTTAGTACATTCACATAAATCACATTTATACTCTATTAAAAGAACTGAAAAATTTAAAATTATTTATATTTTTTCTGAAAGTTTCTTGTTCCTGTAAAATATTGTATCTAATTATATGCAGAAAATCTATGAATCAGATAAATTCTATCAATTCAGATGAGCTTTTATATAATTTTAATAAGAAAAGAATAAATTGCTATGCAAATCAATTCCATGCACGTTAAATTTCTAGTATGTTATTAGAGTTTTCATTGTAATATAATTCACAAATGAATTTAATCATACGTTATAGAAATATATTGTAAGAAGAAAATTAAATATCACTATGTATAATTTAGATCCGTAAAACCCTTACTTCTCGACGAAGTGTGTTGAGATGTTTTATTTTCTAAGAATCTCAGTTATGTAAAATGGCCCCTTTAAAGGGAGAAATAAAACATCTGAAAAAAATTAACAAAGCATCGATTTCTCACTTGTTGCTAGGTGATTATGTCTGTCATTGATTTTTTCAATTTAAATTTGTACTTATTTGCGTAAAGTATATGCCTTTTTACATTATATAATAATTAATCTTAAGACTTAAAAATATTGTGAAGCAGGTAATTTACTATGAATTGAAGGCTAAAAATAGAAAGCATAGAAAGTCCAAATGAGCAAACTTTTCAAGAGAATGAAAAAAAGAAAAATCCTACTTCTGGTAGTTACAGCGTTTTCCACTTCACTCCTTTTGGGCTCTTAGTTCAACACTTTAAAATGTAGGTAACTAGCTTTCTTTCGTTTAGTATTTAAATACCTAATATTATCATTTGTAAACACTTCTTTTATTTGTTTATTTAATATTTTTTACCTTGCTTTAAAATATGCCATTGCTGTAAACAATAATAACATAATTTAGTTGTATAATGTTCACCAGTTGCCGAGCATCTTAACACAGAAATTATCAGCGATCTCCACTTCACTTCGTGTGGCACTTCAACGTTCTCTAGTGGCACATTCAACCAGCGATATTTTTCAACTCTTTTTTGAATTATTTCTACTAGGGTTGGCACTTCAAGGTGTCTCCTGTTTGTTAATCTTGGTATTTAAAACATTTTTTCGATTAAAAAAATCGATTTTTTGGTACTTTCAACGTTTTTAGGTGCGTTCGTAATTATATAAATACGTAGCACCTATAGTCGTCGTTCAGTCCGTCCGTCCGTCTGTCTGTCTGTCCGTCCGCATGTAACAGAGCAAAAACTACCCAACCGAATGGTCTCAAATTTTAAATATAGGATTGTTGCAAAATTTTGTCAAGCCATTTCAAATTTTATGAAAATCGGATGTATAGTTTAATTACACGGACAGTCAAAAGTGTTCCGTTACATTACGGGGAATGGAAAAAAATTATTGGAAGTGCATTTTAATGATGTTACAGACTATGCACCTTATGAAGTGCAAAAAATTATACATTCAGTACAATATGGTGTGCAAAAAATAATTATAAAACTAGTTATAGTACGAACGTACCTCATTTGCCACGTTTGACGACCAATTTCCAACTTGTTTATTTCTGGTCATAAATTCATGAAACTGTTTTATAGTATCTTTAATTCTCGTGTTGTTCGCTTTTTATTTCCATTACAATATGTTTGTTTGAAATTTCCTCAATAGCCCTTCAAATTGCACTTAAAATTGCTGAAAAACAAGAGACGAAAAATATAAATTAGCACATATTTTCAATCTGCCCTTTGATGTTCCCTAATTAACTCAATCTGCTAATTCCACAAACTTGTTTCTGACACAAAAGGAAATGCTGAGGATTTTAAAATACTTCCGATTTAACTTTTCCCTGAAATAAATTAAAGTAATTAAATGCAACTTTATAAGAAGCGTGTAACCTGTTCGCACTCATTTAATTAAATCCTTCTAAGCAACATTTATTTGCTTCTTTAATGCATTATTCAATTTAGGCCGTAAAGGAATTGTATTCGCCAAACTTTTCACGATTCTGTTAACATGGAAGCGGAGAGGATAACAATAATGTATTTTATTTGATGTCGGAATTTCAAACAGTACGAAAGAGTTTGACATTTTTTTTCCTTAACAAGTAAAGGGATTTTACATGACTGCACCTAATCTAATATCGATGGAATTCTCGTTGTATTTGCAGTAGCTCATTAGGTAATTAGTACTCATCACAGTACTAAGCTGATTCGTTAAATGTATTTTACGAAAATTAACAAATGTGTTTAACTGAAGTAAATTTGAAATTTCGGAAGAACAGGCGTGAATGATTCTCAGAAATGTTTCATACAAAAAATTTAATTAGAGTATATTCCGATATATAACGCGAACTTTTATTACAATACAATTTATAAAATTTCCAACTCCCGTGATACGCGAGATTTAAAAAAGAAAGTGGACGGAATTGAGATTTCCATATTAATGAAGCTCCTAGATGCTTTCTTCCTCAAAATGCAGAGTGGTCATAAAAAAAAAAAAAAAAAAAACTTCCCCGATATATGTACTCCTAGCGACCTAACTGCTCAACCAATCGAAAAGAAATTTAAGATTTAGTTATTTGGAGGTATGTGCTCGAGATCGTGATGATTTAAAACAATAGAGCTCTCGCGGTTACGGTTACAGTGAAACAATTTCGAAATTTTCGAATAGCAACACCCTTTTTTCTGTTCAAATTCATCAGCGTATTAAAAACCCATAAATGGCGTTGGAACGATACACGTACGACTAAAATTGCCGGTGTATTGTCGTGGCACCCAATCCTAATCAGTTCCTATGTAACGTAATATTCAGCATTCTAAAACGATAAATCACATCCTTATTTTCACTGTGTGCACATAAACACAACTCAAAAACACATTTTAAAACAAATCTTACAACATTACTCAGTTCAAAAGTGAAAAAAAAAAACAATGAAAAACATGTCTTGTACCCACATTTTCGTTCCTCGCAATGGTCTTTTGCAAGAGTTTTACGCCGGCAATTTTCATCGTACGTGTATCATTCCAACGCCATTTATGGTTTTTCAATGGGCTGATGAATTTGCGTATGAAAAGATGGGTGTTGGCATTCGAAATTTTCGAATTTTTTTCACTGTAACCGTAACCGTGAGAGCTTTATATTTTTATAAGTGATCAAGACCTCGAGCACCTTAAAATATGTAAAATTTCTTTTCGATTGATTGAGCGGTTACGCAGCAAGGGGTTCATATATCGGGGAAGTTTTTTTATGACAACCCTGTATTAGTTGTTTTCTATATACTACATTTTTATCCTTTTATCCGTGTTAGTTATAATGCATTTTACAGGCCTTTTCTGTATTTCTATGCTACATATCTAATAAAAGTGTCATTACAAAGATGTCGGGTGTGTAATGCGGTAAATATACCTGTAAAAAAAAATGCGTCAAATTTTAGTTTCGCGATGTACGACGAGCCAATATTTTATATTCTTAAAATTTCAGATGACTTAAAATGGACCAATAGATTGATGTTTTATATTCACTCACCATAAAATTTAATTAATTTGAAATATTTTATATTTCAGATTTTGCGTCTTCAAACTTTTGCATTCAAACAAAAGTTCTGATTAAAAAAATTAAAAAAGTACTTCACTTTTTGTCATATCAGGCCATGAGATATGTTTTTATTGACATGTTTTTAAGTCCTTTTATTGAAAATGTTCATTTTGAACCTTACCCGTTATGTTTTGCACAAGTATAAATGAACGAAGTTTCATGAAATTTAGCCACCTTGCATTGTGCATGAATGTACACGAAATGAATTAACTTTTTTATCTTCGATTTCCGAAAATGAACTTTACGCGTATTTCTAAATTTTTTTCCAAATTTGCCACATGTGGGAAATATTAATTTATTATTAACCCTTTGGGACTCAACATATATTTTCTTCGATATGAAATATTTACTCAGGTGTTACAATGCATCCCTTTAAGCACATAAAAATAAAAAATAAAATTAGAACATAAAAATAAAAAATAGTGACTAAAAGGTACATTTTTCACATCTGCAATAAACAGAAAATTTCATGATTCGCATAAACATTGACAAATTTCTAGTACAAAGTTATAAAACATATAAACTTACCTTTGTAAAAATATTATTTTTGGACGTCCACAACCTTTCTAATTTTACAAAATTGACGAAGGTTATTTCAGAAATAGCTCCTCAAATTATAAATAAAACTTTGGCATGAAGCATTAATTCAGTATCGCCGTCTGTTGAAAATTCTATAAACAATTTATATTAACTACTGTGTTCTAAGGTTGCAGGAATATATAAAATCGTCTTTTAACGCGTACTGTAGAAGTAACATTGACTTTTAGCTATTGGGTACGTTGCAGTTGTGCCACGTGGTGTTACAAAACGTTAATGAAGATTAAATTAATTTTTTTCTCAACATATTTATACATTTTATATATACTACACTTTAATCCTTTTCTCAATTCCAGTTATTATGCTTTTCCACGACCTTTTCTGTATTTTCATACTACGTTTCGCATAAAAATGTTCTTACAATGACGTAGGATACGTAATACACTAAATATACGTGAAAAAAAAAATTATTGCCTCCGATTTAGTTTCGCGTTATACGACGAATACATACTTTGATTTAATATTTTTAAAAGGTCAGATGACTTAAAATGAGCCAAGAGATCGGGGTTCCATACTAACTCATTTTATAAGGTAGATTATTTGAAAGCATAATACGCTAAATATAAATGAAAAAAAAAATATTGCCTTCAATTATAGTTTCGCGTTATACGACGAATGCATGCTTTCATTTGATACTGTTATAGTCAGAGACTTAAAATGAATCAAAAGATCGGTGTTTCATATTAATTCATTTCAAAATTTAGTTAATTTGAAAGATTATTACGCTAAATATACAAGGAAAAAAATATTGCTTCCAATTTTAATTTCTCTTTATACGACGAATGAATACTTTGATTTCATATTTTTAGAAATTCAGATAACTTAAAATGAACCAAGAGATCGGGGTTTCATATTAACTCATTTCAAAATTTAGTTAATTTGAAAGCATTACACTCTAAATATACATGAAAAAAATTGCCTCCAATTTTAGTTTCGCGTTATAGGACGAATGCATACTTTGATTTGATATTTTTAGGGTTCCGTATTTAAAAAGTAAAAACGGAACCATTATAAGATCGCTCCCCTGTCTGTCTGTCACGACCATTTTACCCGTAAACTATGGAACGTGGAAAGTTCAAATTGGGGGAAGTAATAAAGACTATTGGCCCACGTATTTACAGATTATTAAACATCTATTTCCGAATCTACTGAAACTAAAATTATGGAAAAATTAGATGTAGTAAACGTTAATTTAAACCTTGCAAGAAAATTATAGTGATTATCTTAGGTCCCACAGTTTTTGAAAAAATCGCATTTTTCCGTTAATCACAAAATTCGATTTGCGGGCATTCAACAAAGGTGTTGAGGAGCGCTGTAGGTACCTGTTGTTGCAGAAGTATAAAAGCATTGTTGATAATGATTTTTGAAAAATATCGTCGGTAATTAGCCGAGTTCTTAACCCTTAAAGTCACGAAAGGTTTGAATATACATAATGACAGGGACTGCGTACTCTATATACCATTGTCTTCGAAAGCCTAGATAACAATCTTTAATGATGTATTTGTGTAATACAATGTCCAGTAGCAGTATAAAAGAAATGAATGTCAAATTGTTATAAACAGATTAATTTAATAAGAATTAATCACATAAATACTATGGGATTCGCTACTAGTTTGCATTGAGTAGATCTCTCAATAGCCTCCCGTGTCTTTAAAAATTAATTACAAATTTATCTGGAAAAATGCGGCACGGACCAAGACTGCGTTGCTACTTTGCGACATCCTTTCGAAGCGCGCTTATCAAAATGCCAAGTTTAAACTTTGAACAATGATTTTGTTTCAGCTACACTGTAAAAAGAAAAGATTATTATGACGCTGAATTTAGTTTTATGAAATGCCAAATGAAGTTTAAATATGCACTACTTTTATTGTCGGTGCCGAATTGAGTTACTCATAAACAGAACATTAGAACAATATTTATATAAGAGTTATACATAATAACAATATTTTATGTTATTTAGGCTTCATACCTCTTTTCACTTTTATGGTACACCCATTCACACTTTTCTAGTATATACAGGGTGTCCGGTCTCAACGGTGTCCAACGGCTAATTCCTAAACCGTTAGTCATAGACGTATAGTTCCAATTACAAAAATGTTTTAAATCAGGTAAAGAAACATTTTAAAAGCGATTTGGGTCAATAAAAACATTCTTAAAAAATTACGAAATTTAAATTTTTATACGGTCCCCCGGTCCTATAAGTTATATTTAGTAATTTTTTCCTATTACACTGACAAGTAAGACAAAAAAGTCCCATTCATATAGCGCTAAAATTGAGCGAGTTATGAAACTTTAAAAATGCATGACTTACGCCACTTTTCTACTCTGAAAACAAATGAGTTCGGCTTGGCTTTGAGGGATCATATACCAAGTGTTTAAAGTATTCGAAGATCTTACTTCATGTGTATCTGCGCTTTGAAAAAAAATCCTACAAGTATTATGATTAAGTCTCAAATTGGCTAAAATAACATATGTTTTATTTTGTCAGGATTTGAGACTGTTTCTCTTATGATTTCTTTTAACAAAAATTATGTTTTTTTATAAGTTTTTATGTTACTTCAATAATCACATGTATGTTTTTCCAGTTCAAAATTTGTACTCGAACTTTAACCCACTTTTAAATATCCGATCGAGATTGCATTTTACATACTGGCGCAAATCCGATAACAATCTAATATTATTAAGATTTTCGGTGGTTACCATTTATACTTATTTTACAGGATAACACAAAAAAATTCGGATAGATTTCTGCCAAGGAGTTTAAGAAAAAGTTTTAGATTAGATAATACAAGACTGCGATTTTTGGGCTTTTTAAACTTTATGTACTTTTCAGCACTGAATTCGAAAATTACCTTAATTTTTAACCATCATATCAGGATATTTCGCAAATCATAAATTTTCAAATTTAAAGAATAACAAAAATCGAATACTATAAAGTAGAGGAGATGGTTGTGTTTTTTAACTTTTGATAATTGATTTTTACGCACTTTTTAGCACGGAATCTGAAAATGAGCTTCATTTTTAATCATCACGTTAGAATTTTTTTGCAAATCGTAAATGTGTAAGTTAAAATATAGCGAAAATCTCATACTATAAAACATATGTAAAACATTTTTTATTTTATTTTATTTTATTTTATTTTATTAAAAAATTTATTCGATATTTTTGCTTATCCTGGGATTCTTACAGCTAAACAGCTAAATGGTCCAATGAGATGGGGAGGAAATTCAATTTTAACATTAAACTTCTTAACTTTGAAATTTGCAATTTGCGAAAAATCCTGGTATGATAATTAAAAATGAAGATCAATTTCGGATTCAGCGATACAGAATATATAAGAAACAATTATCAAAAGCTAAAAATCATGACATAACCCAACTTTTGCAGGCTTGTGCAATCTAATAATATTTTAAAATACGTATCATTTTGTAAAGAATTGAGGCTGTTAATTTAGAATAATTTTATTTAACAAAAATTCTGTTTTTTCTTTCTTCTTAAATGTTTATTACAAATTCTATATTTTCCACTAATATGCCAGAATGATTAAAGATTTCAAATTTATATTGCAATGTTAATTTTACTCCCAAACATTTTTTATATCTGACGAAATTATATTTCGACTAAATTTGTGAATGACCCCCAATTTGCAGCAAAAAATATGCTCCAACTTTAAACAGCTATTACTCGGTCAATTTTAATCGTAGAATAACGGGACTTTTTTTGTATTACTTGTCAGTGTAATAGGAAAATTTCACTAAATATAACTTATAGGACCGGGGGACCGTATAAAAATTTAAATTTCGTAATTTTTTAATAAATGTTTTTATTGACCCAAATCGCTTTTAAAATATTTGTTTACCTGATTTAAAACATTTTTGTAATTGGAACTATATGTTTATGACTAACGGTTTAGGAATTAGCCATTGGACACCGTTGAGACCGGACACCCTGTATATAGCTAAACCAAACCCTACGTTGTATAGTTTTTATAAAGTCTTATTTTTCTTTTAATAACGACTTTTTTAATAACACGGTTACTAATTCATATATTTATTGTACGGAACCCTCTGAGCGCGAGTAATACTCTCACTTGACCGTTTATTAAAAGGTCAGATGACTTAAAATGAACCAAGAAATATGTGCCTCATATTAACTCATTTAAAAATGTAGTTAACTTGAAAGCGTAATACGCTAAATATACATGAAAAATTATTGCCTCTAATTTTAATTTCGCGTTATTCGACGAATGCATACTTTGATTTGATATTTTTTAAAAGGTCAGATGACATAAAATAAATTAAGAGATCGGTATTTCATACTAACACATTTTAAAATTTGGTTAGTTTGAAAGCGTAATACACTAAATATACATATGAATATACTATATGAAAAAAATATTGCCTCCAATTTTAGTTTCGCGTTATACGACAAATGCATACTTTGATTTGATGTTTTTAAAAGGTCAGATGACTTAACATGAATGAAGAGATCGGTGTTATATTTTAACTCATTTTAAAATTTAGTTAATTTGAAATAATTTAAATAAAAAACTTTGCATTCAAACAAAATTTGATAATAAATACTTCACTTATTGTCATATGAGGCCATGAGGTATGTTCAGATACGCTGTGTTTTTATTGAAACTCTCATGTGCATACCCATGTGCATTAAAACCCTCATGCATTTTCTGTTATATTTTGCGAAGTAGATGGCCGAATGTTTAAGAAATTTTGCTATCTTGCATTGTACTTGAATGTACATGAAATGAACTGAAGTTTTCATCTCCTACTTGATATCATGAAAAATGACCTTTACTTGTATTTCTAAATATCTTTCAAATTTGCTATTTTTAACTAAGAAATATTAATTTTTTATTAATGAGATAATATAATTTTGGGATATTTACATATTATCGGGACCAGGTAGATACATCGCAAAAATGGTTATCAATTGGCAATTTTGTTTATCGTTGTCATTTGCGATTCTTTTTCAAAAAGGTAATTTCATGTTCATTTAATAAATATATAACAGCGTTAAAAATGATAAATAATATAAAAGTAAACTAAAATATTGCAAAAAGGGTAATTTAGTATGAATTTATTAAATGCATGACATCAGATTGACAGCTTTTAGCAACAAACGATATTAACTGTGGTAGTTTTGGCAGTAGTCTAATTTTTATTTACAATTATTTATAAGAGAGTCCACTGAAATTTATTTAGGAGGTTCAGGAGTTTGTAACGATACATTATCTTTTCGTATCTCGAAGTTATGTGTTGAATGGTTGGACAACTTACAGAGTCGCGACATAGAGGGAATACGTGCGATCGCGAAAATGTAGAGCGCGTTATATGACTACTTGTTTATATTCGAAGATTTTTTCCATTTTTCATATGCATTGTATTTGTAATTTTCTGTTATACATTCTGATGACGACTCAGTGAAAGAGTTGAAACGTGTCAATATAGATTTTTAATTTACTTTTAATGTGTTTTTATAACGTCTTTTAAGCAAATAAACATTTTAATATTGTGATGTGGTAGTTTTATTTTTAGTGACCCTCTGAATGAATGTAATATAAATATTATGTTATATAAATATACGGTGTGAATAGATATGATATATCATATCTATATCTATGCTATATTATATTATAGAGTTATATGTCTATAAATATTTCTGCTACTGCCTTTAATATGACAAATATATATAATGGCAAATATGCACTTAAAATGAAGAAGACAAATAATAATAATAATAATAATAATAATAATAATAATAATAATAAGGGTTACTGTAATTAATAGTTTCGGCACAAATATTGGCGCAGTGAATATGATTGGCCCATATAATATGTAAGTACCGACAATTATATGATTGTTATTCTGAGAACAGGAGGAACGTATTCGGGAAAGTTTGCTGCAATTTACAGCTTAAATAAAAAAATATATATTTATGTTTAATTTCAATATGAGGTGCCCAGAATCAAAGTGACTCAAATCCATAAAACATTTGACAGTGATATTTGAAGATAAATTTAACTGAGTCTTGTGCATTTCATTCAAAATCATAGGAGATTAACGCTATTTGTTGCTCACTTTTTCAGCATAAAGCTTTGTTTGTTACAACAACGAACAAACTAGTCTCAAAAGCACTTTTTCCCAACCAGTGCTCCGGTGAGTCTTAAAGCTTCCGTGTGAACTTTCAAAGAATTCCTAATAATAATCATAATTTACTATATATATTTATTTTCGTAATCCACTTTTTAAAAAAGTTAACGGTTTTTGCTAATATATGCGTTTTCACCACTTTCGACTTCCTCTTTTCTTTTTTATTGTGTTACATTAATAATATTTTTTTAACAATTTCTTTTTCTGGTATTATTCATAATTGTCCATACCTTTTAATAGCATGTATTTAAAAAATTTTGATAGCCCTTTTTAAGTAAATAAAGCTTTGAAACATAAAAAGCTCATTTTTAACGAAAAACTTTGTACATTCATCATTTTCTATCTTTTACCGTGAAAGATAAAGGCAATTATTTTTCATACCGATGCATACTAAAATAAAGTGGTTATTTGAAAAAGATTGCTTAAAAGTTCCATGAAACTGCATGCAAAGGTATTTTGATTGAAATATCATCTTCGCCTGGTGATGGATTTAAATGATGAAGACTTTGTATGTAAACCAGCGTATTTGGCTGATCTTTTTAGCAAAATGGCCTAACCCTTATCGTTGCAACGTACTGTTGTTGAAGATCCAAGCGCGAAGTGGGAGGTTTTTAGGGAAAACACGTGTATTGGTTGAATATTGAGGAAAAGAAGAAATCGACTGCTTTCCTCTTACAATGGGCTTCTTAAATGAAATATATATATATATATATATCCAAATTTATGAAAAAATACAGAAAAATATTTACGAGTTTTAAAAACTCTTTCAACTGTATTTCCAAAATTTGAAGGAAAAACGCTGGCGACTTTAAATGCATACTTAATGTATCGCGCATCAACAGCAAAAAAACACCCAACTTAAGCTCAGTGAAAAAAAGGTCGTCATTGATTTGAAATCTCACTTTTTTCATTGACTTTTTCACTTGAAATCTCACTCTCTCTAAGCCAAAGTGTACCAAGGTTTTAATTTTATTTCATAGATGAATTCATAATCTTATCTCAAAACCGAATAACAGCCGTGGGGTCGTCTTTGCTGATATATTCCTGTGAAGTATATTTTTTCCCTTATACAGATGGTTTAATGTAGAACAAGACATTTGTCTGCATTTAACAAAAATTTTTTCACAAAGACAGAAAATTGTTTAAAATGATGCAAACTCAGGTTTTACATTAAATGTTTATGTATCTTATTTCATATTAACAATGTAAAACATATTGTAACGCAAATCTTTTTATTGAATTTTAAAGAATTTTTATGATTAGCCAATTATTTATAATGTTATAGGTATTAGGTGTATTTGAGAATAAATTGAGTAATTAAAAAAAAAATTCAATTGAAAATTTTATCTTAGGGAGATTTGTTTAGACTACTATCTATGCCTGTTAGCTTGGCTCCATAGCAAAGCATCTAAACTCCATAACTTGCAAAACATAGGAAACGGTAAGCTTATAAGGGGTGCATTCGTAGACGTTCAATAAAAAAAAAAAAAAAACGGTTCCACGAATCAAAAAGGTTTGGAACCATTGGTATAGAGAATGAAATTTTTTTAACCTCGGCTGAACGACAAAATACATTTGATATATTTTGGTTCTGAACTCTCAGATCGAGGTGCCAAATTAATAATCTGTCAATAAAACGTTATATAAGAAAAGAATGTGAAAATAGGACTTACAAGTTTCAGAAGAGAACTTATTAAAAGTATTGTATAATCTTGGATAAAATTTGCGTATTAGATTACCGCATCAGTGCATTTCAATGGATTTGGAGCAAAAAGGCAAAACAAATTTGGGACTGGAACGGATCTTCATTGGCAATGTTTTTGTCCTGCGAATTTAATGTGAACTAGCGTTATTTTTTCTGAACAGTATACTGATAAAGGTTTCGTTATGATCAACAGCATGACATCAAAATTTTAATTTTATAAAATATGAACTGAAGTGTTTTTTTCTCCTAAATTCTTCGTATAAAATGCAATATTTGTTTTCTTGAAAAGAATATTCTTTTTAATTGTAACATTATAATTGTAATATAATGTGAAATTATCATAATTTGAGACACTAGCATGTACTGAGGAGAGTATGAATGTCTAGTACATATTGCTCACCTGCAAGAAAAGCAGCACATCTCGACAAAAGTAAATTTCATAGGTGAGGCAAAAAAAATTTGCATGATTTTACTATAAGATGAAATTGCAGCACTTAACTCTGCATGCAGGAATAAAAGCGTGTATAAAAGCACAAAACACTAAAGAATGGAGACGTAGGATGAGGTTTGGAGGGTTGGATAATTTTATCTTCCCACACAATCCACTCCTCTTAGGTGATCACAAATGGACGTATAGCGTAATAAAAGGATTTTCCGTATAACTGCACTTATGAAACTGTTTGTGTAGCAACACACGACTATGACAGAACTATTAGTGGAATAAAATGCAAAATGAATTTTTGCGAGATGTGTCGCTTTTCTTGCGGGTGAGCGATATGTTCAGAGAAAAATCATAAAATTTTCCCGAATTAAATGCATTTGAATATTAAAAATTGTACCGAGTGGACATATTCACTTTTTAGCTCACAGGCTATCAAAGCCTGAGAGCTAATGTGCTCGCAGGTTCTGTATGTACGTATATATGTATGCATGTACGTACGTAACTCGATAACTCTTGATAGAAATATCCGATTTGCTTCAAATTTTTTTCTATGTTCATTCTTATAAGACGCTTCCTTGATTAGTTTTGGGGGTTCATTGGTTAAGTATAAAGGGGGTACGGGTGCTCATCAGATAAATGGGTTTTTCATGCAGAATTACCAAATTTGCTTCAATTTTGGTATACCCGTTAATTCTGATAAAGTGCTTCCTTTAATAGATTTGAAGATTCATTGTTTAAGTATAAAGGGTGGATCGGGAATACCCCCTTAATATAGAAAAGTGGGTTTTCTTATCCAATTTGCTTCAAAGTAGGTATACCGGTTTATTATGATAAGGCGCTTCCCCGATAAAATTTGGAGATTCATTGTTTAAGTATAAAGGGGGATCGGGGGTGGGGGTGATACACCCTTAATTTAGATAAATGGGTTTTTCTATCCGATTTGCTTCAAATTTGGTATACCGGTTAATCCTGATAAGGTGCTTCCCTGATGAGATTTGGAGGATCATTGGTTAAGTATAAAGACGTAAAGCAGGGGGGAGGATAATCTCCCCCTTAATTTTTTTCGAGAGGCATTATTCTTTAAAGTAAGCGTATAATATACAATTAGTGTGAATAGACTGTGAGTTTAATGCCATCAGTTTAACTGGGCACTTTTCTTTTTATTAAGATTAGTCTAAGTAATGCTATGTAAATTTTCTTCATAGAAAGTTCTTTTATCATTTCGGGTAATTTAATTGCTATTTTTCATTTACTCTTTTCAAAAAAGATTCTATAGAAGTTTAGAGAACATATTAGTAATTATAAGAATATCTCGAAGCTCTAATAGAGAGAAACTGTTAATTTCCTGACTCTTTCAAAAAGTCCTTTTTTTCTATTATTCTCAAACGGATATTTAATAATCATTTGTCTCACAGTTCAGTTGAGAAATATTTAAAAAAATCTTTTGACTAATAATAATTTTTCACAGATTTCAAGAAAGTTGTTACTCAGTTTAATTGCTTTCTTTTATATGTGTTCATGATGAATTTTAAAATGGGTTAAATGATTTTTTTTTTCTTTTGAAAGATTATGTATTGTAAGTGGTAAATTTTATCAGAATGAGAAATAATCATATAAGCACAAAAAAAAAAAAAAAATTGCGGTGCAGTTTTTGAGAAAATGTTCCAATTTCCTGAATGGTAACAAAACTTCATGCTAATATATTTTCTTTTATACTTTATCAGATTTTTATTTATTACTTCCCGTCTTTTTTTTTATTTATGGGATTAAAGTCAGCCTTAAAATACTTTTTTAATGTCTTAAAAAGCCTGTAAGTTACTAAATTTAAATTTGTATTTTTTGCCGTGCCATTAACAGAAACCTGAAGGTTCGTAGGTTAGGTAGTTTTTTCAGATTATGTATGATGAAATTACATGTGGTAGAGCTTTTAGGATCATTTTCTAAAAATAAAATTGTAATTTTTCATCTTTCGCACCCTTGCTTTCTTCGCTGTAAAACAATGTTCTATTTGCATTATGCCTTCCGGATAATGAACTGTTTCTTTCAAAAAGTAAGGAAGAATTTTTAACGCAGTTTTTGGTATTGTTGTTTTAATATTTCGTCACTAAAACTATTTGGCATTGCAACGTTAGTTTAAAAACATGTGAAATATGCCTTGACTATGTCTGACGATGTCCAACTACGTTTAAATGGGAAATTTTGTGCGAGAATCACCCATTTATTAAGTGCGTTCGTAAATATATAAATACACTAGAGCTCCAGTTATCCAAACTCCGACTATCCGAATCACTTTCAGAATTTCAGAAAAAAAGTTTAAGACGGAAACGTGCGGTGATTCGCGAAATAATGATTATGTCTATGTGTGCTATTGTCCTTACTTCCGCGAAGCTACTGTAGACGCAGCGCAAACATTATTGGCCGACCCGACCCACGTGTCACTGTTCGTTTTGATTAGTCAGCCAGCGTGACGTACCTACTAGTTGATTACTTGACCTGCTATTGGAACGGAATTGTTTCGCGTTAGTGCGTTGTTTTGTTTGTGAGTGCGTTTAACCGTTCACCAAGGCTTCTGAAAGAAAACGTGTTGTGTTACCGTTAGCAGATAAATTAAATATTATAGAGCAATCATATAAAGGAGTTATGGGTAAACAAGTGGCGTGTTGAACAATCAAAGATTTCAGACATTAAAAGGAGCAAACCTACACTTTTAAACTTCGTGACAGCGCTTGAAAACAAAGATGGAAGTTCTTCAAGAAAATCAATGAAGGCAGCAACAAACAAAGATTTAGAAGATTCCGTTTTTATGTGGTTTTTTGCAGCAATGTTCTATGGGTAACCCAATTACTGGTTTCCCATAGAACAATGTTAAAGGTCACAGCTGAATCAGACGCGGAACCATCAGCTCTTTGTGAAAAGCCTAAGATCTTGGCTCAGAAGATACTCTTAGCTCAAATTCTAAATGATGACGAACTTATTGAAAGTGTCGAGGAAGAAGATAATCTTAATGGTCATAGCTGAATCAGAAGCGGGACCATCAGCTAGTTGAAGCATTTGCCAGCCTTGAAACTGCGTTGAAGTGGATGGAGCGTCAGCTTGAGTGTGACCACATGCAACTTCTCACTGTCAAGCGGATGCGCGAATTGGCTGCTCGAAAGCGGATGAAGACTGTCAAACAGTTTACTTTGAGCGAGATGTTCAGCAAGCAATTACTTTCATTCACAGTACGGTACGTACATACTGCACTAATGTACACCACTTGTAAATACGCTTAACATGTAAATGTGTTGTCTTTTCATTTAATTAATTAAAAGCTCTTTTTCTTTAAAAATAGTTTTTTCTCTCCCATTTTCAACATGCATACAGTAATTAATTAAAATACACCCTTTTTTCGGAAAAAATCTAATTATCCGAATTTTTGATTATCCGCATGGGGTCCGGTCCCAATTGATTCGGATAATTGGAGTTCTACTGTACATAGCACCTATAGTCGTCGTCTGGTCCGCCCGTCTGCCTGTCTGTCCGTCTGTCCGTATATAACAGTGCCAAACCTATCCAACCGATTGATTTGAAATGTAAAATATAGAATCGTTGCGGAATTTTGTTGAGTTATTTCAAATTTCATAACAATCGAATCAAAACTTAAAAAGATATTATTAAAAATTTTCTTCATTCTATTAAATCCTATCATACGTAATTAATTCAATGATTCTCCATGATTGGTCATGATTCTACATTGCCATGGTTAATACGTTCTGTTTAAGATGGAGTTAATTTATTTCAGTATTATTGAATTTAATATTTATAATCTTAATAAATTTTGTATACATGCATTTTTATATAAGAGCGCAACAGCTATTGTACCAAAATCTATATATTTATAAAACTAGTTATAGTAGGCACGCACCTCATTTGCACGTTTGACGTACAACTTCCGACTTGTTTATTATTTTATTTAAGAGACTTTACAATTAATTATACAAAACTGTTTTCGCTTTCATACTACGATTAATACAAGTGTACTTATAGCTGCTTTTTTTCAATCCGTGAAACTCAGTATATATATATATATATATAAGTCGTCTTAAGAAATAAAATATCTTCTTATACTGAGATTAAGGAAAAACAACCTATAAATCTCGAGATTTTACAGAGCTTGCATTAAATATTTCAAAAAGACCTTCAGAAATGAAATCTCCATCTGTGCTTTCTAAAATTAGAAGGTTGTGTTCCCTAGTTTAAGTTTCCAACCCCGTTAAGAATAAAAAATGCGTTTATCTAAAATCATGCTAATATCATCAGCTTTAAAAAGAAGAAATGTGTTATAAATGTAAAACCCGATAAATTTAAAACATTGAAAGATGTTTTAATTTCCTAATATATCATTATTATTCCATAAATACCAGTATTCTTTTTTCGCAAAAACAATAAAATAGAAGGAAAAATCTGGAAAAAAGGAATAGGCACCGACAAGTTTGTAAAATTTATCTCGTTTTGTGTAATCGTTATAAACTTTTGGAGAGAGTGGCGCCACTGGGACACGAACCACGGATCTCATGATCAGCAGGCGAGAACGCTACCCTCGAGCAAAAGGCCAAGCCTGTTACTCTAAGCTAGTAACCCGCTTTATACTGATCACCGAGAGATCGCTACACACTACCTCCCCAGTGAGAAAGACATCTTGTCGATGTCTGACGAGCGATATACTCGTGAGTCGTGTGTGATGCACAGCATGCCAGGCTTGATGTGAGCATTTCACAGGCTTATTGCTGGAGATGAATTGTTTGGTGCTGCCTGCAACTGGCAAAGTTGATTATGATAGGTGATTGCTGTTGAAGGTTGCGTGTTTTCTCCGGGTCACCACTTTGGAGAGAGTGGCGCCGCTAGGATACGAACCACGGATCTCATGATCGGGAGGCGAGAACGCTAGCGTCGAGAAAAAGGCCAAGACAGTTACTCTAAGCTAGTAACCCGCTTTATACTGATCACAGAGTGATCGCTACACACTACCTCCCCAGTGAGAAAGACATCTTGTCGATGTCTGACGAGCGATATACTCGTGAGTCGTGTGTGATGCACAGCATGCCAGGCTTGATGTGAGCGTTTCACGGGCTTATTGCTGGAGATGATTTGTTTGGTGCTGCCTGCAACTGGCAAAGTTGATTATGATGAGAGGTGATTGCTGTAGAAGGTTGCGTGTTTTCTCCGGGTCACCACTTTGGAGAGAGTGGTGCCGCTAGGATACGAACCACGGATCTCATGATCAGGAGGCGAGAACGCTAGCGTCGAGAAAAAGGCCAAGACAGTTACTCTAAGCTAGTATCTCGCTTTATACTGATCACAGAGAGATCGCTACAAACTATTTAAGTTTTCTGGACTTTTCATTTCAAATATAAAGACATTTAAAGTTTTCGGTTTATAAATGTAAATTTACGTGATCGGCTCAATATGGTATGACTTTAACATATAAAAATATACCGATATGAAAATATATTTAATCTTGTTCATTTTTTTAATATGGCCACAGGAAAAACATTAATTGTCTATATTGAAAATAAAACCAATAAATGTTTCCGATAATAATTAACAATTAAATTAGATTTTCAAAAAGTAATAAAAAATAATAATTTTTGTATTAAGTATATTGTAATATTTAATTTAAAACTTTGCGTTCTGTATTATTATGTGCCCTCAATTTATCAACAAAAATATATTTAAACTCATGAAAATGCACATTTTACTATAGCGTTTGGAAGCAAGCTTTTCTTCTAGACGCTATAATACTGTTTAAACATGACGTCATTTTCACCACGGATGCTTTATGCACTTAATAATTTTATTATTTTCTTTCATTAGTTTTCTTCCATTTTTAACATTGCGATTTCGATATATGTACGGCGTTGATATTTTCTTCCAGCGTAAATTAAGCGAAATGATAACTTTCAATGATGATGATCTAATGAGCAAAATGATAATGATCTAAACTATTTTTAATGTTAATTAAGTATGTCAATCATTTATAATCAATCATGCATTTAATTTTAACATAAAGATTTGCGCATTTGCAGACGCGGACTGACATTTTTTTTTTCTGTCGTTTCTATTATTTTGCAGCCAGCATTATTATGTTGCAAAGGTTGAGCAGTAGGAAATTTATATTTAAAAGCAAAAACAGAGACAGTAATGAACGCAATGACTCCTTTAACTTAAACAAAGTACATACTTGCGGTTGAAATAATTACTTTCAAATGCAACGGTTCTGGGCAAAAAAAGTTTCATTTATGCAAGAAAAAGGAAGAAAAGGCATACGGTAAACGATTTTCTATTTATTTATTCATTAACGGCTAAAAAAATATACAATTAGATTGTGAACGTTTTAAAAGAGAAATTTTCTTTTGCTTGTTTTCGTGTATTAACAGCGGGGAAAGAACTGCTAAGCATAAAACAGAATGATATTTTTAACCCAAAAAGAGAAGAATAAACTGATATATTTTTTAAAGTCAAAGAAATATTTAATTAATTATATCGGTAAAAGAGGAATTGAAATTTTATTTGGTTGATAATTAATGATATGTGATGATTAGATATATGTACGTCATCACAAATACGAAAAAGTGAAAAAGGCATGATAGATTCAGTACCGGCAGTGGCAACATCAGCAACTTTTTCAGAAATTTTTCACCCAGCAAACTTTTTTAACCAGGACTTATCATTATATTTACATAAAACGCGTGGCCTACAATTTAAGTGATGTTGTGAGTGTAATGAATTATCAGTGAATATATTTGAGAATTTTCTGAAATTTCACAACTAATTTTTTATAAATTAACAAACCGAAAAAATATAAAAAACATCGAAGTGATAATTTGGATGAGTATATTTATGGTAAATGTTATTTTATAGATTATATTATAAATCCTTTTTGGTAACTCAAATTGTTTATTTATTTGAAAAGTATGTTAATCTATCACTATTTTTGTTGAGAATATTTTTGGTAAGTATCAAACATTGCATTATTTTTTCTTAAAATTGATTTTCTTTTAAATTATTCTTATATGATTTATTTATAAACATTGATGTCGAACGTGGTGAGTTACATCAGTAAGTTCGTAGAGATTTATTTTTAATGAAATTTCGACTACTTATTTCCCGTTTCAACAAATTTTCAAAATATAAATTCATTTGGAAATATGCTACAGCATGAACTCTTATTTTTAAAATGTCATTTAAAAAGAAACATTGTAATAGAAAATTGCTTTCAAACACCTGACAATCTGTGCCATATTTAATTAAAACGTCATTTAAAATATACTGTTATGTGTTCAGTACGATTTTTTCACAACTAGTATTAAACATTGTCTCTCAAATCACCATTCTCATCGGAAAACAGAGAATTAAAATCCGTTTATCGAAAATCCTTTTCTTTTAAATGTTTATTTCTAATAAAATATTATAGAACAAAGAATTTAATCACACTAAGAATTGTTTCTTTTTTATTGAACGTCAGCCAAAAAGAAGTGTAGCGTCCATCGTTTACCCATACTTAATTTAAATTTTCTTTCGAACATTTAATCGCGAAAATAAAGTTGGAGTAAAACTACAATTCTTTTCGAAACTGAATAATAGTTTACTCTAATTTTACATTTTAAGTAAACAAATCTCTCTATTTTTCCGGTTGCCAACAAGTTAATTTTACTAAAAGGTAATTTAATGTACACAAAAACGATGAATTTAATTAAACGAGAAATGTGGAGTTCTATTTTGTTACGACATCAGTTAAAATTAAATCAGTAAAAAACATCAAACTACATTTTAAATAACAAATAAAAATTTTCTTTAGAAGATAACAGATGATATTTTACGTAATACACTGGCTCTAAAATTAAAGATTCAGAACCAAAGTACTATGTTACTTAATACACTGGCTCTAAAATTAAAGATTCAGAACAAAAGTACTATTTCTCGAATTTGCTCTTACTATTAATAGCAAGTTACTGATGATGATAACCACTTATAAATACAAGGTGTCTCAAAAGTCCCTGACACATTTTTAAATTCAATATAAAATCAATTAATTGTGGTACAGGAGTGCAGGTTGGACTAAAATGTTTCTCAGGTTGAAAAGCTTTCTTCAAGGGAATAAAAAAATTAATTTTAAACTTCGATCATAGATGGCACCCTTTGTCCGTATGTTTGAATTCAAACATGCGTTTTCTTTGAGTTTCCGATTAGTTTTGATTTGGTGTAGAAGTATTAACCTATGTAATCAGCTTTTTTAGCTGGGAGTCGTCATTTCTGTCATTTCTGTTCACATCGTCAAAACTAATCTGAAAATTAAAGAAAACGCATGTTTGAGACCAAACATAAGATCAAGTGGCGCCATCAATGATCGAAGTTTGGAACTATTATTTTCATTTCTTTGAAGGAAATTTTTAAACATGAGAAACTTTTTTTAGACAAACTGCACTCCAGTAGGACAACTACTTAATTTTATATTGAAATTTAAAATGTGTCAGGTGCCTTTGGGGACACCCTGTATACTGTACAAAATAATTTCGAAGAATTGCGGAAATTATACAGACAACAGACGATAAGTGCATTTTGTATAAATTCCTGAAATAGCAGCTTGAAGGTTCCAGGGGAATCTCATGCCACAAGACAGAAAGTTTGACTTTGTCTCTGCCTACCTTGCACTTAACTAAGCGTAATGTAAAACCATGTCAACTTTATGAAAGTTGAGTAACTTACCATAACATTTTTGAGCTGGATAACCCGGAATTATGCTTCACCTGTCCACATTATCAAACGATTTAAGAGACTTAAATTATCCAAACTGTCATTGTCTGATCCAAAACATATCCAACATGTATGGGCATGCGCATAAATTGTTAAAATTGTAAGTACAACTTCTGACTATACATAGTTTATCAGTAGTTTTATTGTTTGTGACGTGTTAAAAAAAAAATTAACAATTGAATAGGTCATACGTAAAATCTGATAAATTATTTGTAGAACTGAACTGGAAATTTAAGAGAAGTTTGAAATGAATTCAGAAAGCAGAGTTACACTCAGCTCACAGTTAAGAGACTATCGGAAATTAAGTAAGTTTTAGAAACTTCCTCAAGTCAAAATCTCGATTCTGAGTTATCCGGTTCAAAAAACATAAAGTTAAATGACTTAACTGTCATAATTTGAATGCGATATAATAATCTTTACACCTAGGGTAACGCTATAAAAAACATTGCTCCAGTAACGCTATAAACAATTCCCCGGTTTCGTTCCTCCTCTTGACGCTGCAATGCCGAAAAGGAGGACATAAATTAGGAATTATTAATTATTATGATATCAGTTGTAAATTTCCCAGTGGGTGAAAAATGTGTTTTCACCCACTTGGAAATTTTCAACTGATATGATTTATTTACCAATTGAATAATTGTGTTAAAAAATTAATCAAATATTATGATACTTATCTCGTTTAAATAGGCTAGTAACTGTTTTCATAAATGTATCACAATACCGAACCGGCTGTTGGAACCGGAACGCATGTGGAGAATTATATGTTTTGACGCCAAATGGGCGATGACGGGACAGCAATGGATCTATTGTTTACGTAAGGTAACCCCTCCTGGGCTCATCGCGCGCGCTCTCTCTGTTTTTCTTCGAGATGGTGTTGTTGAAAGAATATTCTGTTTTTAAGAACGCGTTTCGCCTTTGTAAATAAAATGTATTATAGTGTATAATAGATGTAAATATGTGTCTTCCAATTAAAAGAAGAGAAAATTTGATATCCCGTGGAATTAATTGAGTAAGTGCCAATTGATTTATTTTTAAGATAGTGTTAGTTAATTTAAGAAATCCACTGAACCGGAACCGGTTGCCACACTGGTGCATAAGGCCGGGAATATAAATTGATAACTACGCTACTGGCATTTCATTAAACGGGTAAATTATTTAAAATTTCTCTTAAACTTACGATATATTGGAAGACATAATTCTTTGAATGAGTGAATATAAAGATGAATCAAAGTGAAGTTTTAAAACGAAACATAGCAAAACGCGGATCAATTAGAACCACAGTAACGAAATTGATAAAAAAGATTGATAGTGAAATTAAAAAAGAAAGTGATTCCAAACCGGAAATAGTTGAAGACTCTTTAGAAGCATTACTTGAACACAAATTATCATTAGAAAAATTGGATGAGTCAATTGAATCGGAAATTGAAACCGATAATTTAGAAACAGATATAGAAACTTCGATAGAATATAAGGAAGCTATTGTGACTTGCAAATCTAGAGCCAGTAGATATTTGAAAAATTTAAACATAAATTCAACTATCACGAGTGAACCAAAAGTAACTACGCCCTCCATATCAGACAGTCAATTAAAGTCGAATACGAAATTGCCGCGAATTTCTTTAAATAAATTTACAGGCGACATTTGCGAATTTCAAGAATTTTGGCCTCAGTTTAAAGTTGCTATTCACGAAAATGAAGCTCTTCAGCAAATTGAAAAGTTTACTTACTTAAAATCTTTAATTTCTGATTCAGCAGCTGCCGCTATTAATGGGCTTCCATTAACAAGTGAAAATTATGTAACGGCAATAAATATATTAAAGGACCGTTTTGGGAAAAGAGATGTTTTAATTTCCGAGCACACTAACAAATTATTAAACTTAGAAGCAGTACGAAGATCAAATGACATACATTCTTTGAGAAAATTATTTGATGAGATAACTATACAAATACGATGTCTCGAAGCGCTTGATGTGAAGCCAGACCAGTATGGTTGCTTATTATTACCCATTATTTATAAATGTATACCGAATGATCTCGTATTACAGTTTCACAGAGAACAATACGATAAAAAGGATGTTTGTGTTAATGATTTATTGTTATTCCTGAAACGAGAAATAGTAGCGCGAGAAAAAACTATTAATGTTACTTCTATTAGTTTTGAAAATACTAAATCCCATGAAAATAAATTTAGACAAAATTCTCCCGAACACTTTCACCAAGAAAAAATTAAAAATCCTTCAGCACTTACATTAAATACAATTGCAGAAAACCTGTGCCCCTTTTGTTCTCAAAATCACGAAGCAAATTCATGTAATTTAAATTTGGAACAACGAAAAGAATCTTTATTAAAACAAGCAAAATGTTTTAAATGCTACCGGAAATTCCATAAGAAGCAATATTGCAGAAATACTGAAATTCGTTGCACAATTTGTTTTTCGAGAACGCATCAAAATTCTCTTTGTAACAAAAAAGAAAAAGAAAGATCATCGAATGAAAATGAAATTGACCTCCTTTCGACTGAGCGTGAACCGGGGGGAAAGGAAAATAAGAAATATGAAAAAATAACAGTTTCATCACTTTGTTGTAATCCAGATGAATATATTTATTTTCAAACATTGAAAGGAATTATGATTGGAAAGAATCAAAATATTAATGTTCGAATATTATTAGATAGCGCTTCGCAGCGAACATTTATTGGGAAGAATTTATCTAATCGTTTAAATTTAGAGGTGACAGGGCAGGAATCATTAAAAATTCATACCTTTGCTGGAAAGAAACCTATTGTTGATAATCATAATAGAGTAAAGATTTTCCTAAAAGACAATAATTCGGACAATATAATATGTCTGGAAGCGTTAGAAACGGAGAGAATCTGTTCCGATATAATACGAGCACCAAGTTCTGAGTTATATAAAAAAATTAAAAATATGGATATAGAGTTATCAGACGTTTCTAATGATTTAGATGATGGTGATAATGAAATAGATTTGTTGATTGGGAGCGATTACTATTGGTCAATTATGACAGGAAAATATAAACGCATTTCACCAACTCTTGTTCTGAATGAAACGAAATTAGGTTGGACACTTCACGGCAAATTCTCAGAAGAAGTTAATGTAGATAATTTAGTGTGTGCAATGTACATATCTATTTGGGATAATAACAAGGATGATAAAATGTCAGTTCAGCTTGAAACTGTAGAAGGGTTGCGGATTCAAGACGATAATACGAACAAATGCAAAGATATTAATGAATATAAGACTTTGGGAGTAGTAGAAATTGTTGAACCCCAGGAAATAAATTCGACCAATGATAATTTGGCATGCTACTTACCCCATCACCCTGTTATTGAAACGGACAAACAAACTTTAACAAATCCGATGAACTGGCGACATTGTCCCGGTAGCTCAAATCCTGCTGACCGATTTACGAGAGGACTCTCACTTCTCGACCTCGAGAGCGATGATCTATGGTGGTCAGGGCTTCCATGGTTAATTAAAGATTCAAATTTATGGTCCAAGGAAGACAGAGAAGTGGATGAAGATATGAAGCAACTAGAAGCTAAAGGAAAAGTAATTTCCCAAAACCTTTGTTCATCAGAACAACAGAAACCACTTATAGAGATTGAGCGTTTTAGTTCTTTATTGAAGGCAATTAGAACAGTGGCAAGAATTAAAAGATTTGTCTTCAATCTAAGAAGTCCAATTAAACATAAAGGTGTATTATCTGCTGAAGAATTGACAGAAGCTGAAGAATTATTAATTAAAGAAGTACAAATGAAAAATTATAAGGAAGAAATTGAGTCATTAGAAGAAGGAAATCCCATTAAGAAGACCTCAAGAATTTATTCGTTATGTCCATATTTGGATAAAAATAAAATTTTACGAATCAGAAGCAGACTTAATGAAGGCTCATTTAGTTTAAATGAAAGCAATCCAGTCATATTGCCAAAGAATGAAAAATTTACCGAGTTGCTGATTATGCAAGAACACAGAAAATTGTTGCATAGTGGAGTTTCTTTGACACTTGCACAAATCCGAAAAAAATTTTGGATTCCTCAAGGAAGACAATTAATTAGGAAAAGAGTCAGGAAATGTTTAATTTGTAAAAAATACAATGCGAAAGCAGCTGACCAACTAACTGGCCAACTTCCGAAGGAAAGAATATCAGAATCTCCTGCGTTTACCGTTATAGGATTGGATTTTGCAGGACCGATAATCGTAAGAACAGAGATTAAAGAGACGTCAAAGTCATATATTGTACTGTTCACCTGTGCCACAACAAGAGCAATACATCTGGAAGCAGCCAGGGATATGACTACAAAATCTTTCCTTTTGTGTTTTCGTCGATTTATTTCAAGACGCGGAAACTGTAAAATGATTTTTTCGGATAATGCAAAGAGTTTTAAGGCTGCTGATAAAGAATTACAACAATTTGAGAAAATCATTAAAGATCAAGAACTCCAGGATTTTATATCGAATAAAGGTATGACATGGAAATTTATCGTTGAGCGTGCCCCATGGTGGGGAGGGTTTTACGAAAGGCTCGTAAAAAGTGTAAAAGAACCTTTAAGAAAAATTTTGGGAAGAGCTCTCATCACATTTGAAGAATTGGCAACAATCTTGACAGAAATAGAAGCCATAATAAATATGAGACCGCTAACCTACACAACAAGTGATTTCGGCGAACCAGAGCCACTTACCCCGGCCCATTTCCTTCAGCTAGGAAGAGAGAACATCAGTTTTCCTCTACATTTTGCCGAATTGGAAAATAAAATTTCTACTAAAGAAACTTTGTTAAGGAGAAAACGATATCAAAGTAAGTTGTTGAAACAGCTCTGGATTAAGTGGAAGGAACAATACTTATTGAATTTAAGTTCAGTTCATGAATTTAAAACTCCTGAAAGACACAAAAACTTTTCGTGCTTGCATAATAAAAACTGCTAAAGGACTGCTGAGAAAACCAATACAACTTTGTATCCTTTTGAACTAGATATCTGAATGATAAGTGATTTCAGTACTTGATTTGAAATTTATTTTTTCTACTAGTGTTTGAATATCAAAGTGTGTTTGTTTTATAAATTCATGTTTGGAAATATTTTTTTTTTTTTTTGGGGGGGGGGGTGTGTTTTGCAATTTGTTGTTTATTTAGTAAAAATCTTTCATTTATGCATAATTGTACTTTATTTCAAATTGAAAAGATAATTGAATTAATAATGGTATTTAATTTGTTTATATTATGTATATATATATATTCAGTTAATCTTATTCAGGTAAAATATCTGGCCAGATATGTTCATGTAGCTACATGTTATAAGAGTGTCTTTTTTTTTTTTTTTTTTTTTTTTTTTAAATTTATATTGATCATGACTTTATTATTTTATGTTTAATTCTTTATACTTCAACGCCTGTAGATTGAAAATTTTCTATTTTATCATTTGAGTTGTCATTTAAGGTCAAGTTTATTATAAGAATGTTTATGTTGATTTATCATTATGTACTCTCATGAGTCCAGGTGGGGAGTGTGTGGAGAATTATATGTTTTGACGCCAAATGGGCGATGACGGGACAGCAATGGATCTATTGTTTACGTAAGGTAACCCCTCCTGGGCTCATCGCGCGCGCTCTCTCTGTTTTTTTTCGAGATGGTGTTGTTGAAAGAATATTCTGTTTTTAAGAACGCGTTTCGCCTTTGTAAATAAAATGTATTATAGTGTATAATAGATGTAAATATGTGTCTTCCAATTAAAAGAAGAGAAAATTTGATATCCCGTGGAATTAATTGAGTAAGTGCCAATTGATTTATTTTTAAGATAGTGTTAGTTAATTTAAGAAATCCACTGAACCAAAATCGGTCGCCACAACGCATTTCTCTCGTTCAAATAAATAAAATTAAAGATGGTTATAAATTCAACGAAAATTCTCTATCATTGATCAGATATAAAAAAAGGACATTTTAAATAAAAATATCACTAACTATATAAATAATAACTACAATAGACATTTTTTGAGAACAAAGTAAAAATAACAATAGTTTTTCAAAAGTTTTCGAAGAAAAATTAGAGTTCAGAAACTAGAGAAGCAACAATGAATCATTAATAGCAATTAAAACTTTCAGTATAATTAAATAATAACAAAACTATTTTTACATCAAAACTACTTCTACTCTTAAGAAAACGAGATAGAGACACAAAATATCACTTTATTTTATGCTTTACCACAGTTAAGCATATTCAAAAAATACAGTACGTATTTGTTTAAAACAAATGATAATGTGAGATGTTTTATTTGAGTGTCTATAAACATTGTTTGAATATAAAGAAAGTTTTTTCAATTATCAATTGCTGACAAAAAATTCTATCCCCTATCTACTGTTTTAGACTTAATATGTATTGAATTTATGTATCAAACATAAAATATATTGAATAAATCTGTATTAATGCTCTATTTGATGAATCATTATGATTAAAGATACAAAATCATTAAAAATTAGACAAAATCTGTTAAATATCATACTTTTTTTTAATATAAGTATTTTATTTTTTCTTACAGGTCCACATTCTTAGTTAACTTTCCCGGTGAGACAATTCGACTTTTTAATTTTTTTCCAACTTCTACGCTTTTTATGTTGAAAAAGAGAATGTGAGACTTGTAAAGTAACTTTATATAGAATACATCAAAAACCCATTAGATATTTAACCCTTTACCTACTGACGGTACTTGTAAGTACCATTAGAATAACTTGTTATAAAATTCATTTAATGCATCGATTAGTTATAATGCAGTTTAGAATGAGATACATTACTTTATCTCGTTCCAAAAGAATTATTGGTTACACAAAACAAGAATATTTTAAAAGGATGATATCTTTTGCTTTTGCATCTTTTCAGCTTTATTGGCGTTGGAGTGGGGGGGGGGGCGATTTTTTAATTCGGAAATGTTTCTATATTTCTATTACGAGAATATTATATTTGTACATATCCTAATTCTACAAAATACTAAGAAAAATATTCAAAATAAAAGATTTGAGTGGGGTTACAAATATTGCACAAAATTCCTATAAATTCAAATTTAATTAATCCTTCTAAAATCCTTCCAAAATTTAATAAATGATTATGAGAATCTTCTAATGTAGTTTAAACAATTCACAAAAATGCTTTAGAAGATGAAATTTTCATGAATTCATAATTTAGTACATAAAGGGTTAAACAAATTGCTTTCAAAGGCTGTATATATTCTTTAAATTACAAAACGAAATAAATTTTCATGGTCAGAATTTTATACTAAGATTAATGTTGAAACTGTGATGCTCATAAAATACTATTATAAAGCCACAGATTTCAATAAAGCAATAAACAAATTCAAAAAGGCAAATCCTGCTTTTATGTTGTCTTCTCTGATAGTAGTTTTGTATTTCAGATGGAGCGTATGTATGATCTTTAACAAAGATAATTTAATAATGCAGTTTTCACGTATTTAACTAAGATAAAACACTTTTATTTTAAACACAAAAATTTATAATTACTAAAAAGTAGCAGAATTTATAACTTGGTAATAAAAAAACTGGTGCTACTATAACAGCATATAATAGTTGCTACATCCGTAACTAATGCACCTTAAAAAAAAGAAAAGTTTGTCTTAAAGATAAAAAGTTCAAAATTTCGTTAGTTCTTTTCAGTACTAGAAAGTAAACTTAATTTCAAGAGGCAAATAATCTTACAACTCAAGAATCGTATAGAAGCTTTAAGAGCCTAATTAAGTCACGTTACGATATGTGAAAGCTAATATTAAATCAATAGGATTGTTCTTATTTTATTATTTTAAATGTTTCTTTTTTGCAATAAGATATATGAAGACTTTGTATTGCGTTGTACTTTGCGATTTTGTTTGCAGTTTCTTCTTTAGAAGACATTCAAGATTATAACCAAAATTAATATTTTTTTACGAAATCAAAAGGGTTTATGGAATGAAACCACAGCCGACATCGTAAAAGTTAAAAATCTCAATATTAAGCATCGTCCTCAGATATCCAATATGCAAAAAGAATGATCTAAAATATTAAAATGTAAACGAGAAAATTGTACAGAAAGATTCCAATATTTGGCATTAGCTTGTGAATGTGCGTAATGACTGGAATACGGTGAGGTGCAAAATGATAGACGATACAAAAAAAATCGTTTTGCGTTTCCTATGCCAATGTGCAAAATCTTGTGCTAAAATGCTAACATTAAGAGATCTCAGAACTCTTAAAGCTTCAAAATTTTCGAAATTTTAATTTTTTAAGATATTAAACTCCTTTCTTTTCTGAACATTTTCCTGTAATTGTATCCTTGAAATTTCAATTAGAATAGAAGTTGTGGCTATTAGAATTATACCTGCTCAATAGCTGAAGCGCCGTGTCCGAAACTATGAAGTCATTTTTCTCCAAATGACGTTTTTGGGCCTAATGCGCACTATATCTCAAAATCTTCTGAATATTTTTTCATGAAATTTTCAGAATATATGTTTCATGTTAGTCTGTATAAACTGAATCTAAAATTTCCTTTTTATTGTTCAAAAAATTTTTATTGTTCTTTAGGTGGTTATACTGTTCAAATTTTCAAAATTTTGCATTGGCTAAATACAACTTTGTATTAAAAACATAAAAATGCTGTAAATACAATTTTTTTTAGCTTCATGGTAATTGTTACAGCTTGAAGTATAAGTAGGCACCAAAATTAACATTTTACTTGCAATATTTATCTTGTAATCGTGCGCATAAGCTGTTATACCAATTTTCTGCTAGTCAAATATTTGACAGTTTGGAGCCCCCTGTAAATGCTAATTCTGCATCTTGCAATTTTTTAAATACATAAAATGAAAGAACATACTTATATCTTTCATCCTAATCAAAATTGAGTTTTAAAATCATATACATTTTAAGATATTAAATGTTGAAAATTGTATTTTTTTAAGAGTCCTGAGACCCCTTAAAAACATTATATTCCAATTAATATTAAAGCAATCGTTTGCAAATACTCTCTCTCTATATATATATATATAAATCTATTTTAAAGTATGTATTTTGTTAAATTTACGCTGGAGCAAAATGATAATAACGACGTAAATGTTCCGAAACACTGCGAATCGTGACTGACGGATATTTTTCTATATCATTTAACTAAGCATTTAAAAGAATTTCTGAGCGCATTCGGACTTTGGAAAAAAAATTAGGATGGAGAGAGGGCAAGCGCTTTCTGACTTCAAAAGATGCCAAATTCTAGCTTATAGCAACATCGTAATGCCACTTCAAAAAATTTCCGACAAAATTAAACGCCCAAAGCCTATCATTTTTAATTTATTACAGAATGCAATTACGTATAGTACTGCAAATTTTACAAGAAGGCCGAAAATTTATTCTAAACTATCCGAAAAGATGACTATTTGAAGGGTCACAAAAAACAGACTTACAGCAAAGGACAATGGAAGACATATAAAGTTACCATCATCATTATTGTGTAGAAGATGAGAAATAAACAAGTCGGAAACAAATTAGTATAAAATTATTTTTACTGATGAAAAGAAGTTTAATTTCGATGATCTGAATGATATTCATTCATATTGGCATAATTTTCCAAAGGAAAGGGACATATTTTCTATCCGTCAACAAGGCGGAGTTTCCTTAATAGTTTGGGCTGCTTTTTCCTAATGGGGTAAGCTCAGAATTGCTTTCCTAGAAGGTCGATAAGGTAGACATTTAGACGTTAGAATGGTCATTTGTTCTACTAGATTGGAACAATTTCCGGCCAATAACTATATTTTTCAACAAGACAATACCTCAATTAATTCTACAAAAAACTCAAAGAAATAGAATGAAGTTAATAAGATTACTTATTTGTCGATACATAGTGCAGACCTACTACATCCCATGGAGAATTGGGGTGTAATAGGGCGCAATATCTACCGAAAAAATGAATGAATTGTCCAGAATACTTTGAAAGCAGAATTAAAATCTGCCATTTATAAGGCATTGTGTGTTATCAACTAGAGAATTTCGAAACGCTGTAAACTCTAATCCCCAATGATGCATGAAAAATTTTAAACACAAAGGAAGTACAAATGACATGTGATATTTCTATAATTTAGAAAAATCTGTTCCGCTCTTTTCTATTTACTCCTATTGAATACCCAGAGAAAATGCAGTTTATTATATTGTAATAATAATAATTAATTTATAATGTTCTCTTTATGTTTATATTGTTTATTTAGTTCGACAGAATCAATTTATATGGTTTATATAGACTTAATATAGTTATATATATTCTTTAGACAATTAAATGACTGTTTATCAATTTGCACTCTGGAGTAGGTTCTTAAATACTGAAACCAAACCTCATAATCCAAGAACGCATAGAGAAACTTTACGCATCGAAACTAAACTTCGTAACTTGACAGCGACAAAAAATAACATTTTAAACAGAATGTGCTCATTTATAATATTTCTAATATTTATATATAGACAGATAGATAGATAACATTGAAATTATCATAAAAATGTATTTAATCTGGATGAATTTTGTTGATTAATAGTAATGTTTTGACAGATTTTTTTCTGTTTTAGTAAGAAAATAGTTCTTGATGAGAAATGACTACGAATGATTTTTTGAACTAGTATATCTGTTTAAGAGATGTGACATATTAAAGTTTATTTCTCTGTCCAAGCCGATGAAAAATGAAAGGAAGTGGCGGCTCTTTTCGGAACAAAACGATTCTAAACTTCCATACGTTCCATAAATCATTCGTTTTGTGACGCTTTTATCGTATATGAAGTATGAAGAATTTACAATCATTCGTCATAATGCGATATTTCCAGATGAAAAATAATCTTTGACCAAGTACGCGTAAAAGAAAACTATTGAAAAAAAATTACAAGAAAGACCATATCAATTTCAAACTGCTTTTCAAAACATTTTCCAACAGAGTTGAAAATAGTTTAGGAATTTGGGTTTGCCTGACCATCTGTCTGTCCGTCTTTAAGTGCTCTAACTCGAGTAAATATAGTCAGATTTTCATGTAATTGATACATGTTATTAAAGTTTAATATGAAATGTTAGGTATTGAAAATGAAGTGGATAGAGTGTATAGTTCGTTTACAGGGGCAATCAAAAGGTTTATTATGTTTGAAAGGGGAAATCGCTACTGCAATGTATTTTAATGATTTTACGCTATTCCAAATGTATTGAAAGATGCCTTCTATATAAAATGGTGCAAGCATTTATTTTTCAAATAGAGGGAGACACAGAAGAATTTGGTTAGCCCAAGAACAATAATTCATGGATTTACATTTTCAGTTATAGTGTGCGTTTTTAAAGTTAAGTAATTTTTTGCGTATCAATAGGTGTGTATATCTTATAGATCATATTCTGGGTTGCACAAAATAATCAGAGTACATTTCCGCTTATTGACGAAAATTACTGAAGGGGAGTTTCAGTCGTGTTATGAATTTCCTGACTCAGCTAAATTTTGCCATACTATGTAATGTGGTATACAAGGTGATTAAAAACTTATCGCTCAAATTTCATAGGAAGATAGGGAATACGTCCGGAAATCGATTTTACATAGGAAAGTGTGTCCGTAAATGTACTCATGCGTATGGTGAGGCCAATGTGTGTACCCAACATTCCATTGCGTCCCAATCATTGTTTTGACTTTCTTAAAGCTAGTACATATTATTTCTTCTCCTATTTCCACTTCTCATTTGGACTTCCATGAAGCTTTTTACATCTTTAAAAACTCCAAAAATCTCGTTACCGACCTCTATTCTATGACTTCATTATCTAACGCCTGGAAACTTCTCGTTTAATTTTGTTCTTTCCGGTTCTTTTACCCATTATTTAGATTACTTTTGCGGACATACTTTCCTCTGTGAAATCGGTTTCGTGACGTATTCCCTACCTCCCCATGAAATTTGAACGATAAGTTTTGAATCACCCTGTATATACAAATCTGCAGATCCTACACAGGGTTGCATACAGTTATTTAGGTATTTTTCCGACTATAGATGGTAACTCTCTAGTTGGGTTTTCAACTACGTTATGCGTTTTAGAAATTGCTTACTTAGATATAATACTTCAAGTTTTAAAATGCTGAAATAGTTTTACAGTATTATGAATGTGTTGAAGCCTGATTTTTCTTTCTTTTTTTTACAAGCAATTATCTAAATATTGATTACATTTGTTTCACATAGAATTGTAAAACGTTTATCCAAAAGGGTAAACGGTGTTTGCATCTTTCATCTAATATATATATCATCTAATGAAGAATTGTCAGTGCATGGATATGGTTGCAGTTTAAAAAATCATCTGCCTGCCGGAAAGCTCCGAAATTTCATAAAATATAATTCATCATAACTCAGTGAGTTTTGGTCGTAGAAGATTATAATTTTTTGTGCTTTATTTATCAGAGCATAGTAAAAACATTTCTAAATATAACTTATAGGATCAGGACCTTATAAAATTTTAAATATGTCATTTAAAAGGAATAATAATGGCAGGACTATTTCATCAACACAATCTTAATTCGTACCTTATTTTTAACACGTTTGCAATTTATATTGCCTGCGTATTACTAACAGATGAGAAATTAAAGCGCATTTCAAAAATTTTGGGACACTCTGTACATTGCGTGGGTCACATTAGACTTCTTTGTATATAATTAAAATCAGATAATAAATTATAAATTATAAACGAAAATAAATTTATCGAAAACAACTTTCTACAATTAGTATACTCAATACAATTGAAATTAAACAGTGTAAAATTTCTTTTAAACATTTCTATTAAATTTAGCTGTAAGATATGTACACTAGTTAACAGTAAATATATTTAAAATAAAAAATAGAACAACCAATACTGTTTAATCGAAAACACCTCATAGAGAACACGAAAATAGCCACTGGATTGATAATTTTTGCTTGTTTTATTTTATGTTTAAAAAATCTTAATTATCTTTACCAAACTTTGAAAGTTACAATGTGAACACCCAATTTAGACAAAATTGTGGTTTTTACGCGTTTTTAAATCATAACTCAAAAAACAGTTGGCAGAATCAGCTGTAGTTTTCGGCGTGTTTGAAGTTTTAAGAAATCGATATCTGTTTTAAAAAATCGTCGTTAAAATACAGATTTTTTTTCAAACATAAATTTGAAATAATACAAACCTTGAAAAATAATTTAACTTTTCATATCTGTATCTCCAAAAGAAGCGCACCCGAAGTTTTTCCATGTCTATATTCGTGTTTAGTGGGTCAATTTAGTACAGAACTGGACAATTTCGCACCAGAAACGATTTCCCTGTTCTACAGCATTATTTATAGTTTATATTAACCTCCTTCTAACCTCTTTCCAGACTATTTTCATAATTTGTCAATTTCATCAACAAATTTCCTGCTCCATTCTCATTCTGTTTTCTTTCGTTCTAACACAACAGGGTCATTCCATGCAAAAAGGGCAAATCAGCTGTGGCAGACAGGTCAGAGATTTTAATGAAAATCACTATATGTAGATCATATCTATTTATGAGTAAATGTAAAATAATAGATTTCAGGATTGTTTATTTAAGTATTAAAATTTACATTAAAAGTGGATGCAAAATCGAGGTTTTGTCTAAATGCTTAAAATTTCAATTTTGATTATTAGCGTTAGGAATGGAAAGACTATACTAAAAACTATTAAAAACTATTTATAATTAGGAATGAATAATAAGCAAAAGATTGGCGCAAGTTAGTAATTGTATTTTTATTCCGTAATGACAAAAAAATTATTTTTCAAAAATTTTGAGGGAAAAATGGAATATTTTTATTGCTCCTTTAAGCATGACGGACAACTCTGACAAGTTTAAATTTTTTTGACGTTATTGCTAAAAGTATATATTTTAAATATCGAAAATTTCATTCTTCTCTTTTTATTTCTTAATGAGAAAAAAAATTAAATAGTAAAAAATATTGAGGTTACTCTCAATATTTCTATATGCAATATTTCTACCACTTCTTTGAAAGTGGGGGAAGCTTTTTAAATCTTTGAAATTACTTGATATTATAGATAAAAGTGTATATTTTAAATATAAAAACTTTTATTCTTGCTTTCAGTTAATTTTTCCCTCAAGAATATATTTAATTAAAGCAGAAAAAAATGATTCAGTTTGGACAAAAAATTATATATTAATCCTAAATCCAGATACAAAAAATAGATGGCAGCACCTCATTTTTTCACCTTGAAATCGTGCGATATTTTAAGAGACGATCTCTAATTCAAAGAGGAATAGCTCATGGAATATAACAGATATTACCTTTTTGAACTCGTTTTTTTCTATATTAAGAATCAAAAGGCAATCTTTTTTTTAGAATATCATCGACTTATTGATCTTTACGCCTGTGCAATATTGTTAATGTCGGACCTTTCCTTTATTTATATTTTTACTCATACATAAGAGGAAAAATTATGATTTTGTAATTTTTTTAAAAGTTTCTAAGTTTTTTTGAAGATGAAGGAAATAAATGGCAACTTTCAAACTTGGGGAATTGGATTGTCATATGTAATACGACATCACACATGAATTTCGCAGATGTTTTTGAATTCGTTTGATTTTTATAACTTTTCTAATTTTCTCAAAATTCACAAATTTTCAATTTTTAGTACCAATTAAAGAATAATCATGGTGTTACCAGATTATTATTACTCAATAAATAGGAAGATAATTTTTTTCAGAGGTTACAATATTGCAAAAAATATTCATTTCTGTAAATATTTTTTAAGGTATAGAACTTCAAACTTGCAACTTAGGACGATTGCACACATGTCATTCTTTATCACAAGTTTTTTAAATGTCCAAAACTGCTAAAATAATTTACTTCTACTTGCCTTCACAACTGCACTCCTGTTGTTCACATGAATGAAGCAGGGTTGGTAAAGTTTATAACATGGATTCGTAAACTACTTTACGTAGATATACAGAAGTGTCGCAGGAAAAAAAAAACTACCGTACACAATAAGTCCAGAAAAAGTAAAATCAGACAATAACATAAATTAAGGTAAATTTGAAACCGGCTGTCAAGTTTCTTCAAAGTGGAAAAAAACCACTGTCAAAACCAGGTAAAAAACTGGCTGGAAGAAAGGGGAGAAACTGTTATTCTTCAAGGATTTAGAATATAAGTTCCAATTTTGTAAGATAGAATTAATGCATTTTTCTTATAGATGACATTAAGTATATTTAATTAGATCTGTAGAAGTTTAATTTTATGCCAAATTAATAATTACATCGGTTTCTTTTGCCGAACCTAATGATTGCTATTATTTTTTTTTTTCAAAAAATAATATTTCAAATGTTAATTAAGTTTTCCACTTTATATTTCATATAATTATGCTTTGACTTTAATTATTTTATATGGTTAAATATATTTTAATTTTGAACGACTTTAGTTTTTCGTTCTTTTCTTCCAATTTTTTCAGTTTCCCCCAGTTTCTTCCGGTGTTTTCAGTATCTTCCACTGTCCTGGAAGAAAGCAGTTTCTGTCGAAGAAATCCAAACCTTCTTTAAAATAATATATTTGAAGAAACATCTCAACTTTGCCCATCTGTATCTACAAACCATGAGCCAATGAAGTTTTTGAATGGCAATATTCGTGTTCATTCAGTTCATTTACACAAGCCTGCGATGGTTGTGCTTTTTTACTTTTAATAATTAATTTATATATATTTTTTTAGCGCTGAATCAGAAAATGACCTATATTTTTTAACATCGCGTAAGGATTTTTTGAAAATCGTAAATTTTAATGGTAAAAAGTAAAAAAAAAAAAAAAAAAATAGCAAAAATCTGATACTAATATATAGAGGAAATAGTTGTGTTTTCTGACTTTTGATAATGTATTATTAAGTATTTTTTAGCGCTGAATCCGAAAATGACATTCATTTTTAACTATCATGTCGTTATTTTTCCGCAAACTGTAAATTTCAAAGCAAAAAAATAGCGAAAATCTAATACTATACAAATTTTTTATTCAATTTTATTTTATGTTATTAAATAATTTATTTAATTTTTTGACTTATACAGGGGATTCTTACAGCTAAACAGCTCAGGGTTCCGATGAGATTGGGGGTGTTAAATTTTAACTTTGAACTTTTTAACTTCAGTGGTGAAAAATACATAAAAACCAATTATCAAAAGTTAAAAACATAACAATCACACCTATTTTATAGTATCAAATTTTCGGTATATTTGACTTTTTAACTTTGAAATTTACGATTGCAAAAAATCCTTACGTGGTGGTAAAAAATTAAAAGTATTTTCAGATTCAGCGCTACAAAATACATAAGAATCAATTATCAAAAGCTAAAAAAAAAACATGACACAACCTAAATTTTGCAGGCTAGTGTTATTACAGAATTGCACAATTTCACATCAGAAGCAATTTCATTATTGCACAGAGAATCGCACTACATTTAGACTACATTCACATGCGCATTTCACACTACAATTAGATCCATCTTATGTTTGCCCCTTTTCTCGTAGTTCCTTTCTAGAAAGGACAACATTTTCAAACTTTTTTGAGCATGTTTTTAATTTCATGAATAAACTTCCTTCACTACACTCATTCTGTTCTCGTCCGTGTTAATGTAATTGTGAGATTTGAAAATGCATCTTCTTTGCGTCGAAACTAAGTAATGAGTAAGAAAGCAAATAAGTGTTAATTTGAAGGTTTTAATGAAGCGAGAGTGAATTGTTGTATATTTCTTATGATTATAAAATATAGCTCAAACTATAACTACTCACTAAGAATTATTATTAAAATGACTGCAATAGAAAATGGTCCCCACCCCCTAACGTATCAATAAATTAATTTTTGATATTCAACATAGAGAGTTAACTAGAAGTGGCATTAAAAATAATCTCAAGTTTTACAGTTTCAATTGTGCACCTCAGATATTTGAAATAATTAGTTATGCGTTAAAGAAATATAATATCAACGTAACTGTAAAACCATCTTCCAAATTGAAAGATCTTGCACACCGAAAAATATACCAATCCCTAACGATGAAACTTCAGACATATATGTGATACATTTTACAGACAAAGTAAATCAGAAAGAACTCAAGTACATAGGCATGACTACTAGAAAATTTAAAGACATACTAAAAGAACATGTTACAGACATAAAGTATAGTAAGCCCTCTACAGCTCTATCCAGGTTAAATCAAAAACAAGATATTGACATAGATTTCAGTAAAGCCAGAATCATAGCCCATACTTCAAATTACTACGCATCAATAATCAGAGAATCCTTGGAAATTTTTCCTCAAAGAAAGAATACTTACAATGATGTGTACTGTCCTACAACATATCTAAGATCTGGTATGGAATATTAAATATTTTTAATGATTTTGAAGCATAATCATATTTCCACCCTCTCCCCTCCTCCTCCCTTCCTTTGAGAAAGACTCGTCTGCAACTACAGTCGTGGCCAAAAGTTTAGGACCACCGTGCAGAAACTAGCGTTTTTAAAATTAAAACCACTGATAACGTCATAAATCAAATCGATTTTCGTCATATGGCGTCATTCCGTCTGACAGTGGAATTACTGTATTCGCTTTTCTTTTGAACTTTGAATAATAAATGTCGAAGATTTTATTAATAAGAATTTATTGTCTGGATCTTAAATTTCAGTGGTGGTCCTAAACTTATGGCCACGACTGTACTTAAGCAAAGAACTTTCACGAACTTTCACTCCTTGGATCTTTTCCCCTTGATGGCGGCTGTTATTGTGTACGTTGAAAGCGCTTGGGGTTTTTAACATCTTTTGAGGGTTTTTTATGCTATAAAGACCTTTTCATGTATATTTTAGCACCTTTTAAGTAAATTTTATCAGAAGTTTAGTATCACATATTTTTATGATGTTGTATTTAATTAATTCTATTCGTTTCAGGTGAAAGTTAAGTCGGAAATATTTTTGTTCTCCAGTGTTTCTCTTTCTGCTAAGAGATAGAATCGTTACCCAAAAAACTGAGTTATTCTAGGAAACATTTTAAAGGATATTAGGAACAGAAATGTTTTACCGTCTATTTATTTTACACTTTAACCCATTTATGCCTAGCGTCCCATTTTTGGGACGCTTCCAATTTTAATAAATTTATATAATTTTCTTCTTCTTTATAACATTAAAATTCTATGAAATAATTACCTATTATGGTCTTTATCTATTACCGAAAGATAACAGTATGAGATGATTTTTTTGCTTAAAAGAAATCTTTTTTCGGTGTTTATAGATTTTTCATTTTTCAAGATGGCCAAACGTAAAAAAGTAAGTTTATTTTTGTTTTTTCTACCAGTTATCCAAATAAATATGTCATAATGTTAGCTTGTAGAGTTCTTTCAACTACGTATTTTTTTAATTTGTGAAATTATATGTTCAAGCCTATTTTTTATGCATTTTTGTAACGTACAAAATATAGTGCATTAGGCACGAATGGGTACATATTTTTATTAGCCATTTATCGGACAGTTATTTATGTAAAGTACTTTTCTAGATAATTAGGAAATAAATTGTTTTTAAGCCTCAAACATGATTTTTCTTAGTATATTATTACTAAAACTTATAATGTTATTAGTCTCTGTAAAGACAAATATATTTTTTAGTAATTCATAAAAATGGCAATTATAGTACATTTATGTACAATTTAAAAGCTTATTTTATATAAATTTAGACAAAGCATATCATTATGCATATTATACTATTGCAAAAATTCTGCAGATTCCCATATTTAGTACTTTTACATTTTATCAAATAAATACCAAAAAAATTAGCGTAATGTTTTTAGTATTTTTTCCGTTCATTTTGCAACATTCGAAATTGATTTTACCAACAAATTTCATAAAACAAACTTTTCAGGCACAAATGGGTTAATTTCTGTCAAATCTTTTATTACTTAAGCCTTGTTAAGACATATCACAAATGTTTTTACTGCTTTTGTTGCTGCAGATACACATAACTAAAGGAAATAGAAAAAATAGTAAGTGTTTAAAACTCTATTTATATTTGTTATTAAAATTCCTGTTTTAAAAAATTCCTAACGCAAATATTTTCATTCTTTAAAATTGTTTTAAATGTATTTAACTGTAAGGTTATACTCTTACTGTATCGTACATTATCTTACTGTAAGGTGTACTCGTAACTGTATACTCTTTATTTCGCATATTTTAGTTTTTTGTACCTCAAATTTTGCAGTAAAATGGATGTTGCCACAAAAAATATTCTATCATCAAAAGATAAGAAAATAAAGAAATCACCCAATGAACTTTTAATGTAGAAAATCTAAGACAACAGCATAACACATTGCTGTAGAATTAAATAATATATTAAAGAAATCCTTGTGAGTTAAAATATTTGACTAAATACTACAAAAAGATAATGTTCTTGGAAGTATTGTTATTCCAAATCGTTAATTGTTCAAATTATGTTATACAAATTTTGTATTTAGTCAGCATAATACTAATTATACTCATCTTGTTCGTAATTCTTTTTCAAGAAAGAATAGCATATTAAAACACCTTTGCTCTTGTTTTGAATTTTGTAAATAAAATCCTACGATCCTTTCATTCTGTTTAATTTCATGTTAACAGAATTGTGAAACGTTTCAAAAATTCATTTTCTTTGCTTCTCAACTAAATAATGAGTAAGAAAGCGAATAAGTATTAATTAGAAGGTTTTAATTAAGCGAGAATTGAGCTTGTTGTATGTTTCTTATGGTGTTATATTCAATTCATTCAAATCGTTTGAGGTGAGATTTAAGTCCCAAATGTTTAAATTTTCTCGCGTTTTACTTCAGTTAAGAGAAAGAATGATTTCCCAAGAAATTCTTTCAATTTATCAGAGATTTCAAAGGACGTAAGTAAAAGAAATGTTTTAACTTTTATTTTACGCATAATTTCAATTAAATTGTACAATAGTTGTAGCATTGTTAAGTACTATGACTAAAATTATTATTTTTATTATTCGCACGTATGCGTACAAATAGAAAAGTAAGTTCTGAAAACACTGTTTATAGTTATAACTTAAACTCTTGCTTTAAAAAATAGCCAATTCTTTGCATTGTTAATTAAAATCAGTTTTAAAATGTATTGCATTTTATGGTAATTGTGTGTATTTGATATTTCGCATTTCTGTTATCTTAGATAGAGTTTTTGAGATGGAGTTTGACAGTGGATCGGATATATTTAACTAATTCAAGCGACATTTTGCAGCAAAATGCATGTTACCATAAAAATATCATATTCTTTCAATGGCAAATAAGTATATAAATAGATGAACTATTTTTTATATAAAAAAACTACAACATCAGGTCAAGAATTGATATAAAATTAAATATTGACTTAAAGACATCCTTTTCAGCTGAAATGTTCAGCTGAATACAACAAGAAGGTAATGTTCTTGAACGTACTGTTATTCCAAGCATTTAGTAAGCTTTTAAATAATGTTGTCTAATTCATGTTTTTAGTCAACATTATACTAATTATATTCAGCTAATGCGTTCATTCTTCCCCAAAGAAAAGAATTACATTCCCAAACTACTTTAATCTTGGTTTGAATTTCGTAAATGAATATCGAATTAAAATAAATTTTAAAATTAAATTTCATTATTTATATAGTATTTGTGTATATTGATGTGTAGTATATCTATAGTCTTGGATTGGGATTAAGAACTTGGAGTTTGACGATGGATCGAATACATTTTCCTAATAAAATGCAATCTAATAAAATGCATGATACCATGAAAATGGCAGGAAAAGTGTATATACTTAATTACATGTTCTTTCAAAGATAATTAAGCATATAAATAACTTAACGATTTTTTATATTAAAAAATATAGAACAACAGATCGCAAATTCATACAGAAATAATAAAATATTTGAAAAAATCCCTCTGTCACCAGATAACTGTCACATCATGAAAAGTGTATTGCTTAATTACATTTTTTAATGTAATTAAGTGTATAAATAACTCAACGATTTCTTATATAAAAAATCTAGAACAACAGGCCGCAAATTCATACAGAATTAATCATTTAAAACAAATCCTGTCACCTGATGACTGTCACAGCGTGAAAAGTGTATGTACTTAATTACCTGTTCTTTCAAAGGTAATTAAGTATATAAATAGCTCAACAATTTTTTATATGAAAAATCTAAAACAACAGATCCTAAATTCATACAGAATTAATTATTTAAAGAAATCTCTGTCATCTGAAATGTTTAGCTAAATGCAACAAGAAGATAATGTTCTTGAAGGTACTGTTATTTCAAACCTGTAAGTGTTTAACTAATGTTCAGAATTATACTAATTATATTCAGCTAATTTCCTTCTTTCTCCAAGTAAGAATAACATTCCCCAAATTCCTTTTATCTTGTTTTGAATTTTGTAAACTAATATCGTACATTATACCCATTCTGCTTCCTCCCATGTTTACACAATTGTGAAAAGCGACGAAAATACATCTTCGTTCCTTCTAAACTAAATCATGTGTAACAAAATAAAAGTTAATTTGAAGATTTTAATTAAGCAAGAGTGAACTTGTTGTACACTTCTTATGATGTTGCATTTAATTAATTTTATTCGTTTCGGTGAAAGTAACAATTGGGAAAATTTTAATTATTCCACATTTCTCCTTTTTATTAGTACAAGATTTATCACACAAAAAAATTCAGTTTACCTAGAAAACTTTTAAAGGACATTAGAAAAAAAATGTATGATAAATTTGAAACGATTAAAATTTCTAAATAAGCAACGTCGTTAATTTAATTCATTTAAAGTAAAAATTTGTTAACAGTAATTGTAATCGTTAATATAAAGCTACTTAAAAGGTTTATAATTTTTTTAATAAGTATCGTTGATTAATCCTCTTTTTAAATTTTCATTCTCTATAAAATGAACAAATCAACTCAATGTTTTCAAGATATTACTAGTAGGAATATTCAACACTATGATCATTCAGTTATATACAATTTTAATTAATTGTTTGCAATTCAGAATTTACAAAGCTTTTAATGCTGATTTCAGATCCAAACTTAAACTTAATACATTCTGATACATATCTAAAATCAGTTTTTCTCCTTAACGCATGGCTAGATATGATAACCTTGGCTAGATACCTTGGATGGATATGATAACCTTGGCTGGATATGATAATAAGCTCGAGTTAGGTGCTCATTTTTAGAAACTATAAAATAGAATATTTTTCCATTTTTTGATAATGGCAGAAAATATGTTATAAAATGCTGTGAATGTTGCTCTTTTGAATCGAATTTTCAGACGCGACAGACCGATAAAGGTCGTTATAAGGTCGTTATTATATATAGAACGAATAACAAGTTTCTAATAATGGTTTTCAGACTATCCTAAACCTTTTGTTGTCAGTCTCCCACCTCACAGATATTCTTCTCATCCTCCTAACGAGAAATTCGCTGCTTTTAATAATTTTGTTTTTCGGGCTATCAATATTTGTTCCACTCCTCAGTTACTCAGTGCTGAACTTAATTACCTCAAAGCTATTGCTGTTGATCGTGGTTATACCTCTAATATTATAGATTCTATTTTTAAGAAATTGACGAAACCCGTCCATTCTGAAAAGCATTCCAATTCCAACTCGAATGCTTCAGTTGTGTTGCCATTTTTTCCTAAAATCAGTCAGCAAGTTGCTAAAATCTTAAGAAGGTTTAATTTTAATGTTATTTTTTTTCCTGCTAATAAAATCTCTTTTTCAAATCTTAAACACCCCATTGATCGCCTAGATAACTGGGGTATTTACCAAATCTCTTACCCGTGTGGTCTATCTTACATTGGGCAGACTAAACGTGGTCTTAGATTTCTTTTAAAAGAGCATTAAGGTTTTGTTAAAAATCAGGAGCTTAAACGTTCTTCTATTGCTCAACATTGTTGGTATTTTCAACATAGGTTAAATTTTTCCTCAGCCATCATTATCCAGAAATGTTCTTCGAACCTTGATCTTGAATTTTGGGAAGTTTACCACATCATTAAAAATTATCACTCTTTAGTCTGACTTATCGAGTACTCCTGATTTTCCAAGTATTTGGAAAGCATTAATTTAATGTACTTCGTGATTTTACTGTAACACATATAATATACATTTAATAATTAATTTCAATATTTTTGGTGCGTTCGTAATTATTAGGTACGTTCGTAATTATATAAATACGTAGCATCAATAATCGTCACCTGGTCCGTCTGTCTGTCTGTCGCATATAACATCGCAAAAAACTATCCAACGGAATGGTTTGAAATTTAATATATGCAATCGTTTCAGAATTTTGTCGAGTCATTTCAAATTTTATGAAAATCGAATGAAATTTTAAAAAGATATTAATAAAAGTTTTTTTTTATTCTATTAAATCCTATCATACGTAATTAGTTCAATGATATCCCATGATAGATAATGCTCCTAGGTTGCCATGGTGATGACGTCCTATTTATGATAGAGTCCTATCATTTCCTGATTACTGCATTTAATATATATAATCGTAATAAATTTTGCATTCATGCATTTTTGTATATGTGTGCAACAGTTATTGCATCAAGATCTGAATACTTTAAAAACTAGCTATAGTACGAATGCACCACATTTATCACATTTGACTAACAGTTTCCGACTTGTTTTAATACTTTATTCAACATCAAAAATATTCGTTTAATAGATACAATGTTTTTCTTTCAAAATTGTGAAATAGATTTTTCTAAAAATAGAATAATGGATACGACAGTTTTATCTAAAATACGATAAATTTGCAGTTACAAAACGATTGGTATTCTATGAAATCTGACAATACTAGTTTTATCATAAATCTTTCCAGTTATTTCGAATCTTTTCGCAGAATAGTTTAATAAATCATAATCTTAAAATCTAAAAAATATATTTTTTATCCCATTAAATGAATCTTTTGATTCACTGCCAGTACCAGAGGCTATCTAAAATATCCGTTATCTAATTGAAGACATATATCAGGATACCTAAGATTTTTCAGGACAATAAAATGTATATATTTTTAGAAATTTTACTTTGTTTCTCAAAGATAAATTTGGAAATCTTACCTCAAAATCAAATAAATCTATTGTTTGAATTATTTTATTTTAATTCGAAATATGCCATATGATGATTGGCCTATTTATAGAGAAAACGTATAAGTCGCAGGGACGCGTGATTTTAGTTAAAGTAATCCAATTGTTGTGAGCGTGTGTTTGTGCGAATGTGTGTGTAATATCTGTGTGCGTGGCAGGCATACATACGTTCAAGTGCTACCGAAAATTATCTTTGTTGGTGTTATCTTAACAAAATATAATTTAAATTAATAAAATACTTTTAATTATTTTTATAAAGAATTAAAACTGTAATACTTTTATTTTTTTTAATTAAAAGTCCTTCCGGCCAGTGCCGGGAGGAAGAGGTAGCTTTCATTTTCCTTATTTTAAAAAAGCCAACTTATATTATTCAAACACACGAAGCTCAATTTAGTGGAAACCGAATATAGGAGATTCAATACTAATTTTTATCAATACTAAATCATTATGAATGAGAATTTCGCGAAATTAGTCAGCTTTATCCAAGCTGCTTTTATTTAAACTAACTTATATTTGGCTGCCAAATTCGGCGATTTCTTAAAGTTCCTGCCATTTTAAGACAACATGGTGGATGAGGCTAATCAGTGAACTTGGTCGAGACCTTAGTAATGGCTGTGCACATGCTCACTCACATCGGAATCGGTTGATATATACGAGTGCTGTCGCAGACAAAAAATAAGTTTTTCAAAATGTCACCCACATTAGAAATTGAAACTGCTATATCTGAGCCATTTTTTAAGATAAAGGCAAACAAAAAATGCTCGTGAATGCTTATATCAAGGTCAAATACTTATGAAAGAAACCTTTTTCAATTTCTATTTTTTAGGTAGTTTTCATTACAAAAAGCTACCTATTGCAGCCGTTCGGAGGAAAGCGATTTCAAAAAATTTTGGTATATTTTCATCGATCATGACCCCCAGACCCCGAAACCACTCTCCGTTCAAAATTGATATATATATATATATATATATATATATATATCAATATATATATATATATATATATATATATATATATATCTGACCTTTGTCATACTGTAATTCTCGTATTTATGAACCGATTTGGATGTAATTCGGTGTGTACATAGTATATACCAATGTCTCGACCGAGTTCGTTGGCCAGCTTCATCCGCCATTTTGTTTCAAAATGGCGGCCATTTAAAATTTTTAAAAAAATTTAAAATTTGAAATGTGGTACCAAAATATTGAAAATGGAAAAATATTTTTTTCTTATGTATTTGACCTTTATACAAAGACTCCGAAGCAGTTTTTGTTTCGTCTATATCTTAAAAAATGGATGAGTTATAGCATTTTGAATTTCTAGAATGGCTGAAATTTTGAAACGTCCTGAATTTTGTCACGCGATAAAAGGCGTATTTATGAACCGATTTGGATGTAACGTCTTTTATACATAGTACATACCAATGTCTGGACTGAGTTCGTTGGCCAGCTTCATCCGCCATCTTGTTTAAAAATGGCGGCCATTTAATTTTTTAAGAAAAATTTAAATTTGAAATGTGGTAACAAAAAACAGAAAATTGAAAAAATATTTTTTTCTTATGTGTTTGACCTTGATAAAAAGATTCGGGAGCAGTTTTTGTTTCGTCTATATCTTAAAAAATGGATGAGTTATAGCATTTTGAATTTCTAGCGTGGCTGACATTTTGAAACGTCCTGATTTTTCTCACGTGATAACAGGTGTATTTATGAACCGATTTGGATGTACCTTGGCGTGTACATAGTACATATAAGTATCTCGACCGAGTTCGTTGGCCAGCTTCATCCGCCATCTAGTTTCAAAATGGCGGCCATTTAAAAAAAAATTAAAAAATTAAAATTTAAAATGAGATACCAAAAAATTATAAAATGAAAAAGATTTTTTTTTCGTATGTGTTTTACCTTAATACAAAGATTCCGGAACAGGTTTTGTTTCGTCTATATCTAAAAAAAATGGCTGAATTATAGCATTTTGAATTTCTATTGTGGCTGACATTTTAAAACAACCTGATTTTTGTCGCGCGATAACAGGCGTATTTATGAACCGATTTGGATGGAACTTGGTCTGCCTCTGTACATAGTACATACCAATGTCTCGAACGAGTTCTTTGGCCAGCTTCATTCGCCATCTTGTTTCAAAAGGGTTGCATTAAAAAAAAATTAATTTAAGGTATTAAAAAATTGGAAAATGAAAAAGATTTTTTTATGTGTTTGGCCTTGATACAAAGATTCTGGAGCAGTTTTTGTTTCTGAAAATTTGTTTTTTTGTTTATATCTTAAAAAATGGTTGAATTATAGCGCTTTGAATTTCTAGCATGGCTAACACTTTGAAACGATCTTGTATTTGTCACGCGATAACACACGTATTCGCCTATTTTGATGTAAGAAGGCATGTGCATAGTATACATCAATATCTCGACCAAGTTCGCTGGCCAGCTTCATCAGCCATCTTGTTTCAAAATGGCGACCATTAAATTAAAAATATATATATATTTAAAGTGACGTGCAAAAAAATTAGAAATTGAAAAAGGTTTCTTTCTTAAGTATTTGACCTTGATATAAGGATTCAGGAGCATTTTTTGTTTGTCTTTATCTTAAAAAAATGGCTCAGATATAGCAGTTTCAATTTCTAATGTGGCTGACATTTTGAAAAATCTGATTTTTTGCCTGCGACAGCACTCGTATATATCAACCGATTCCGATGTGAGTGAGCATGTGCACAGCAATTACTAAGGTCTCGACCAAGTTCACTGGTTAGCCTCATCCACCATGGTGTCTTAAAAGGGCAGGCACTTTAAGAAATCGCCGAATTTAGCAGCCAAATATAAGTTACTTTAAATAAAAGCAGCTTGGATAAAGCTGACTAATTTCGCGAAATTCTCATTCATAATGATTTAGTATTGATAAAAATTAGTATAGAATCTTCTATATTCAGTTTCAACTAAATTGAGCTTCGTGTGTTTGAATAATATAAGTTGGCTTTTTTAAAATAAGGAATATGAAAGCTACCTCTTCCTCCCGGCACTGGCCGGAAGGACATTTTTTTTTTTGCACCTCACTTTAAATATAATTTTTTTTTAATTTAATGGCCGCCATTTTGAAACAAGATGGCTGATGAAGCTGCCCAGCGAACTTGGTTGAGATATTGATGTATACTATCCACATGCCTTCTTCCATCGAAATAGGCGAATACGTGTGTTATCGCGTGACAAATACAAGATCGTTTCAAAGTGTTAGCCATGCTAGAAATTTAAAGTGCTATAATTCAACTATTTTTTAAGATATAAACAAAAGAACAAATTTTCAGAAACAAAAACTGCTCCAGAATCTTTGTATCAAGGCCAAACACACAAAAATTTTTTTTTTTCATTTTCCAATTTTTAGATACTTCATTTTAAATTTTAAATTACTTTTTTTTTTAAATGGCAACCCTTTTGAAACAAGATGGTGAATGAAGCTGGCCAACGAACTCGGTCGAGACATTGATATGTACTATGTACAGATCAAGTTACATCCAAATCGGTTCATAAATACGCCTGTTATCGCGTGACAAAAATCAGGTCGTTTTAAAATGTCAGCCACAATAGAAATTCAAAATGCTATAACTCAGCCATTTTTTTAGATATAAAGGAAACAAAATCTGTTCCGGAATCTCTGTATTAAGGTCAAACACATTCAAAGAAAATCTTTTTCATTTTCTAATATTTTGGTATCGCATTTTAAATTTAAAAATTTTTTAATTTTTTTAAATGGCCGCCATTTTGAAACAAGATGGCGGATGAAGCTGGCCAACGAACTCTGTCGAGACATTCATGTGTACTATGTACACACCGAATTACATCCAAATCGGTTCATAAATACATCTGTTATCACGTGACAAAAATCAGGACACTTCAAAATGTCAGCCATGCTAGAAATTCAAAATGCTATAACTCAGCCATTTTTTAAGATATAGACAAAACAAAAACTGCTCCCGAATCTTTTTATCAAGGTCAAACACATAAGAAAAAAATATTTTTTCAATTTTCAATTTTTTGGTACCACATTTCAAATTTATATTTTTCTTAAAAATTTAAATGGCCGCCATTTTTAAACAAGATGGCGGATGATGCTGGCCAACGAACTCGGTCGAGACATTGGTATGTACTATGTATAAACGAAGTTACATCCAAATCGGTTCATAAATACGCCTTTTATCGCGTGACAAAATTCAGGACGTTTCAAAATGTCAGCCACGCTAGAAATTCAAAATGCTATAACTCAGCCATTTTTTAAGATATAGACGAAACAAAAACTGCTCCGGAGTCTTTGTATAAAGGTCAAATACATAAGAAAAAAATATTTTTCCATTTTTAATTTTTTGGTACCACATTTCAAATTTTAAATTTAAAAAAAAATTTTAAATGGCCGCCATTTTGAAACAAAACGGCGGATCAAGCTGGCCAACGAACTCGGTCGAGACATTGGTGTGTACTATGTACACACCGAATTACATTCAAATCGGTTCATAAATACGAGAGTTACAGTGTGACATAGGTCATATATATATATATATATATATATATATATATATATATATATATATATGGATATATATATATATATATATATATATATATATATATATATATATATATCAATTTTGAACGGAGGGTGGTTTCGCGGTCTGGGGGTCATGATCGATGAAAATATACCAAAATTTTTTGAAATCGCTTTCCTCCGAACGGCTGCAATAGGTAGCTTTTTGTAATGAAAGCTACCTAAAAGAAGCCACAAGCTATGCCGTGTCGGCTCCTTTGTTAGAAGTTGGATATTGTTGCATATATGTAACTTTATCTGTGTTCTTCAATCAACCTTCAAAGATTGTATCATAAAACGCAATTTAGGTGCCGCTCACTGGCACTTTGACCATTTGCGGATTAACAGGAGGTCCGGCATAACCCGGGAGGAGGCAGTGCAAAGATGAATTCTATGATTAGTTAAATCTCGATTCGCATATTAAAAAGCAAACGGTCTGCCAAGTCATATCTTGGTGGAAAACACCTGAAAATCCGATTTTAGCGGTTGACTCGTACGTTTACCATTGTGTTTTCCTGCTCCCAGTCCTCTATGTTTTCATACCTTTGGGTGCAGGAAAACACAATGGTAAACCTACGACTCAACAGCTAAAATCGGGTTTTCAGGTGTTTTCCCCCAATATAGGACATGGCAGACCGATTGCGTTTTAGATTGCATTTTAAAAAAGTGACACATCTCGCAAAAATTTATTTTGCATTTCATTACACAAATAGGTCTGTCATAGGTGCGTCTGGTTACACAAAATGTTTCACAAGTGTAGTTATACGGAAAATTGCTTTATTACGCTATATGTTCATTCGTGACCACAGAAGAGGAGAAGAATGTGTGGGGAGGTAAAGTTATCCAACACCCAAACCTTATGCTACGTCTTCATTCTTATGAAGTTTTACGCTTTTATGCACGTTTTTACTCTTGCATACATAGCTAAGTTCTAAAATTTCGTGTTACAGTAAAATCATGCAAATTTTCTTTTGCCTCTCTCATGAAATTTACTTTTGTCAAGATTTGTCACTTTTCTTGCTGGCGAGCGATATGAGCTCTTGAATTATTTAATTAAAAATAGACATTTGCTTCGGAAATTTCCACAATTTAGAAACTATGTTAATGATGTCTAATTGAATGACTTAAAATATTATGCTTTGAGTGCTGAGATTTATACTTCTATGTACATGCATAAAATATTAGTTTTCGAAAATCATTTCGAAATTACTAAGGTTTCGAAATTACTAAGGTTGCATATTACTAAGTTTGTTTAAAAATTTTAATCAATATTTAAAAATAAATAATTGTTATTGTGTTATTCTCTTTTTACTATTATGTTCTTAGACTTGTTTATACTTTATAGAGTATTACAAAATTCGATAAAGTTTCCTTTAAGAATTTTGTTAACTGATGTATTCTTATTCATTTCTGTTGACAGCAAAGATTAACGATGTTTGCAGTATTTTCAGGTTATTAAATCCTGAAACTCTTTTACTGACAATATCGCATTATTTAAAAGAAAACAATTCAAAATATGCTGGTAAAACTTTTACCGGCATGTCTTTTCTAAAGAAGTAAAAGTTTTCATTAAATAAGCTTAGGATCTCTCGGTTAATGAAACATCTTGTTTCATATATAACGGTCTAGAATGCTTATTAATGAAGACTGCATTTAATTATGTACTTTCGTCGTAATCATGAGTAAAATTTGAAAGTTAAACAAGAAAGGAAGAATTCTTTTCAACTTTGTTGTTAATGCATATGTTTTGAATCAAAACTGAAAAATTATTCATAAAAAAGTTTTTCAGTTTTAAAGGGTTGTTCCAACCAAGCGATTGCCCGTTTGATTTCTTATTAAAATTTAAAAGCAGCGATACAGATGAATTTTACTAAATTATGCAATGTGGAATCTGTTGGAAAAGTTTTCTAAACAATAAAAGTTTTCAATAAATATCCTTAGTTGGAGAATTCTGTTCTTCAAGAGAAATTTTGTTCCGTGTAACGAACGGTCTAGGAAGCAGATTAATGGGAACTATGTGTTATTAAAATCTTTCTTCAAGTTCATATTCATGATTTGAATTCAAACCGTAAAGAAACAAGAAAGGAAAATTATGTGTCAAGCATAAGTTATGAAACCCTCTTCGACACATTCAGAATACAATAATATCTTAACATTCGCGAATTTTGATTATTTGCGAAATAAGAAAGGAAGACCATTTCGACATTCGCGAATATGTAACTTGGTTATTCGCGAATTTTGTTTCATAAAGAATATTTTTTACAAACTCACTTTGTTTTACCTATTACATAAAAGTATTTGACACTACACGGAAAAAACTGTTTTGTTGAAATTACTAAATTTTGGTTCATACAGCTCCATCCAAATATTTGTTTGGAATGATTCAATTTTGGTTAGATTAACCAAATTATTTTGTTAATTCAAAAAATCATTTGGTTAGTCCACCCAAAATTTGATCCTTCCTTTTGCATGGAGCTATATGAACCAAAATTTAGTAATTTCAACAAAACATTTTTTTCCGTGTAGACAGCTGCATTGTACTGCATAGTCTAAGTTCAGATAACTTCAACCCTTATATTGAGGCAAAATATAGGTCAATAATACAGAGAAACCCGAAACATAAATTGACCCTAAAGCTGAAAAAATTCTAAATTTTCTAAAATTAAATTTTTTTATTGCAACTGAAAGTTTTTCCGAAAATATTGTATGGGAAGTTTTAAAACTTCAACAATAACTTTTTCAGAAAGCAATAGAATGCGATCCTTAACTGGTGAGGAGTCTGCAATTAAAAAAAAAAATCGAGACTGCAACTTTTCCTTATATGGGAAATTCATAAAAAGAAATATATGTTCTTACAAATAATCGTATATCAATAAATTTTTCCAATCATCAACAACTAAACTTTGTACAATACGCTTATCATTTTTCAAATTTATTTACAGCTCGCATTTTTTAATGCTTAATAAATATATTTTTTCGTTTCAATTACTTTTTTCCATTAAACTCTATCTTAAAACCTAATCTCCTTTTATGCATGGGAAGATAGTCTCAAAATTCGCGATTTTGACATTCGTGAAGCTTTTCCGCGAACCTAACCTTCCCGAATGTGAAGGGAAAAATGTACTGTAAAAAATAAAATAAAATAAATAACTAAAACACGTTTAATAAGGTGAAACATGTTATCTACAGAAAAAGGGATAGGGATGACAGCCCCGGAAACCCAGCATTAGCTAAGTGCAATCCCGGGGGGCTGATGTCTAAATAAACAGGAATGACCGCATCGGGAACCCAACTTTTGCTTTAGAGTATAAGTGCAATTCCGGAGGGAAGGTCCAAGTAAATAGGGATACGGATGGCCTCACTGCTACACCTATTCCAAAGCAAAAACTGGGGTCCCCGGAAGGTCGTAACACATTTGAAAACCGAATTTCTGCAATTACCATGAATAGTCGAAAAGAATATCCAAATTCTTTTCTGCAGCCCTGTATATGATATGTAGATTAGTATGTATACTTCATACTCTGCAGAAATTTATTGCATAGTATAGTTAACTTCCCTTCAGCAATTACCACCAGTAAACGGAAATGTAATCAATATCATTTGTACAGCCATATATATGATCTATAGGATATATATATATGTCAAGTAAAAGGCAAAAAAATAATTAAATTTAAAAATGCGTTCCGCTACTAAAAACGCACTTTCATCAATTATTGTAGTGTAGTATATCATAGAGAGTAGTGCAACAAAATTCTTTTGTGTGTCTCTGTATATAAACGATGAATGCTATGGACACAATATTTTACATTAAGCCTTTTTTAGTCTTGCTCCCCAGTGATGTATATCAGTTTCAATGCGTTTAAAACAGTGCAACATCGTCAATATACACAGCATCCTATTTTCCCCCGTGACGTGGTGTAACGTAATTCCTATTACTGTTCTTGTAAATGAGCTATAAACGCTACACACTAAATTTTTACTACCGAACATGCAACAGTAAAACTGAATAACATATATCAATTGCATGGATATCCGAGTACATTACGGCAATTTAGAAAACAGAGAGACAAACCGATTTCATAAACAATTTTCAAATTTGTAAGTGTTAAAAAGCAGGACTTTGAGGTTGTGTTTGATGGCTAAGAAACACTAGCCTATGTTTATACACTCTGTTTTACACTGGTGTCCAAAATTAAAGACCAGTCACAAAACGCTAATTAAGTAAGTCAATACTCAAAAGGAAATAATATAATTCAAATAATTATTATCCCTACAGCACAGCTAGTCCCTATAGCATCTCATTCATGTCACACATGGTCACAAGTGTCACAGTCACTACGATGAAATAAAAAATAGGAAATTCCACATGTCTCATTATTACTCTCAAATGATCACTATATGTGACTCCACTGAGACGTCAATGTGACTGCTGCTTTGTGACGAGTCACAGGTGACTTTACAATGTTGTTACATTCTGACTCTCATGTGACTGTCATTTTTAGACTCAATTTGAATGTCATCATAAAAGTTGCATTATGATAAGTCACCAAATAATATCACATTTTAGTCACATGTTGACATTTTCACAAAAGAGCACAATGGTGACTTCACAGTAGTCTCTCTGTCACTTGAAAGTCATCATTTGACTTTAATGTAACATTATTTGGTAACATATCACAATGCAGCGTTCACGATGACTTTGAAATTGAGTCTACAGATGACAGCCACATGAGAGTCACAATGTAAATACATTGTAAAGTCACATGGTGACTCGTCACAAAGCAGCAATCACAGTGGCGTCTCAGTGGAATCACATATAGTGATCATTTGAGACTCATAATGAGATGTATGGAATTTCCTATTTTTTTGCTTCACCGGAGTGACTTTGACACTTGTGACCATGTGTGACATGAATGACATGTTATATGGAATAGATATGCTGTAGAGATAGTAATTATTCGAATATATTATTTCCTTTAGAGTATTCGCGTACTTGAAAATTAACATTTTGTGATTGGTCCTTAATTTTGGACACAAGTGTATCTTTTTAATAGTGAGAAAGTAGACAGCAGATAGATAAACTGAATTCATAGACCATTTTGAAGCACATTGGAGAGTGTTAAAAAGCAATCCTGTGAGGCTATATATAATCAGTAACAAACATTAAATAAGGTTTATACATGCTATTCTGTATTTTTAATAGTAAGAAAATAGACGGCAGATAGACAAACCGAATTCATAAAAAGTCCTTCCGGCCAGTGCCGGGAGGAAGAGGTAGCTTTCATATTCCTTATTTTTAAAAAGCCAACTTATATTATTCAAACACACGAAGCTCAATTAAGTGGAAACCGAATGTAGGAGATTCAATACTAATTTTTATCAATACTAAATCATTATGAATGAGAATTTCGCGAAATTAGTCAGCTTTATCCAAGCTGCTTTTATTTAAAGTCGCTTATATTTGGCTGCCAAATTCGGCGATTTCTTAAAGTGCCTGCCATTTTAAGACAACATGGTAGATGAGGCTAACCAGTGAACTTGGTCGAGACCTTAGTAATTGCTGTGCACATGCTCACTCATATCGGAATCGGTTGATATATACGAGTGCTATCGCAGGCAAAAAATCAGATTTTTCAAAATGTCACCCACTTTAGAAATTGAAACTGCTATATCTGAGCCATTTTTTAAGATAAAGACAAACAAAAAATGCTCCTGAATCCTTATATCAAGGTCAAATACTTAATGAAAAAACCTTTTTCAATTTCTAATTTTTTTGCACCGCACTTTAAATATAATTTTGTTTTAATTTAATGGCCGCCATTTTGAAACAAGATGGCTGATGAAGCTGGCCAGCGAACTTGGTCGAGATATTGATGTATACTATCCACATGCCTTCTTCCATCGAAATAGGCGAATAAGTGTGGTATCGCGTGACAAATACAAGATCGTTTCAAAGTATTAGCCATGATAGAAATTCAAAGTGCTATAATTCAACCACTCTTTAAGATATTAACAAAAGAACAAATTTTCAGAAACAAAAACTGCTCCAGAATCTTTGTATCAAGGCCAAACACATAAAAAAAATATTTTTCATTTTCCAATTTTATAATACCTCATTTTAAATTTTAAATTACATTTTTTTTTTTAAATGGCAACCCTTTTCAAACAATATGGCGAATGAAGCTGGCCAACGAACTCGGTCGAGACATTGGTATGTACTATGTACAGAACAAGTTACATTCAAATCGGTTCATAAATACGTCTGTTATCACGTGGCAAAAATCAGGACGTTTCAAAATGTCAGCCACGCTAGAAATTCAAAATGCTATAACTGAGCCATTTTTTAAGATATAGACGAAACAAAAACTGCTCCCGAATCTTTTTATCAAGGTCAAACACATAAGAAAAAAATATTTTTTCAATTTTCAATTTTTTGGTATCTCATTTTAAATTAATTTTTTTTTAAATTTTTTTAAATGGCCACCATTTTGAAACAAGATGGCGAATGAAGCTGGTCAACGAACTCGGTTGAGTTATTTGTATGTACTATGCACACACCAAGGTACATCCAAATCGGTTCATAAATACGTCTGTTATCACGTGGCAAAAATCAGGACGTTTCAAAATGTCAGCCACGCTAGAAATTCAAAATGCTATAACTGAGCCATTTTTTAAGATATAGACGAAACAAAAACTGCTCCCGAATCTTTTTATCAAGGTCAAACACATAAGAAAAAAATATTTTTTCAATTTTCAATTTTTTGCTACCACATTTCAAATTTAAATTTTTCTTAAAATTTTAAATGGCCGCCATTTTTAAACAAGATGGCGGATGAAGCTGGCCAACGAACTCGTTGGAGACATTGGTCTGTACTATGTATAAACGAAGTTACATCCAAATCGGTTCACAAATACGCCTTTTATCGCGTGACAAAATTCAGGACGTTTCAAAATGTCAGCTTCGCTAGAAATTCAAAATGCTATAACTCAGCCATTTTTTAAGATATAGGCAAAACAAAAACTGCTACGGAGTCTTTGTATAAAGGTCAAATACATAAGAAAAAAATATTTTTCCATTTTCAATTTTTTGGTACCACATTTCAAATTAAAAATTTTTTTTTAAATTTTAAATGGCCGCCATTTTGAAACAAAATGGCGGATGAAGCTGGCCAACGAACTCGGTCGAGACATTGGTATGTACTATGTACATACCGAATTACATCCAAATCGGTTCATAAATACGAGAGTTACAGTGTGACATAGGTCAGATATATATATATATATATATATATATATATATATATATATATATATATATATATATATATTGATATATATATATATATATATATATCAATTTTGAACGGAGGGTGGTTTCGGGGTCTGGGGGTCATGATCGATGAAAATATACCAAAATTTTTTGAAATCGCTTTCCTCCGAACGGCTGCAATAGGTAGCTTTTTGTGAAGAAAGCTACCTAACACTTTCAACTTGAATAAACCGCACATACTACAGATATGGTACAACATTTAACACTTGAATGCAGGCGTTATTTATGTGTATGTTTTAATTTGTATTGTAGTATGTGTGTTTCATTATATATTGTATATCGATGTAATAGTAAAATATAGCCATTATTGTCCGGTCATCCAAGGCTGTCGTATAGATGGCTGGTGACTTCCCCAACATGGTTTATTAGTGAAAAATGGAGACCCAGGTAACGGCCGGAGTAGCTCAGTGGTTAGAGAAAGTCTGGTTCGCTGTGTTCTCGAAGCGAATCCTCTACTAGGCTACACAAATTACATTTTGTCATACACTTTAAAGAAAAACTATTCAGTATTTTGACGTGAAATTAAACATAAAAATAAATTATGATCTGTAGATTTGCACAATATTATTATTATTTTTTTTTTTTTTTTTTTTTTTTTTTTTTACAGAATAACCTTAAAAAATTATTATTTTCATTAATTTATTTTATATGTTTTTCCATTGCTGACACATTTTTGCAAATAAAAAATGAAACACGTATATTTTCAGAAGAAAATATAAATCATGGAGCTATTAATTATAGATAGAATCATGATTAATTAAATAGTTTCACAATTTATTTTATGAAATTTTTAAAATACCCTTTTTTATGAAAATTATAACATATTTTTAATGAATTAAAATTTGTGAAAATTCAATTATTTACATTAAATTATAAAAGTATTTTTCTGCGTTAAGAATTTGAATACACAATTTATTCCTATTATGTGAAATCATTTACGCAGACGATACTTACCCATTTTAAAAGAATTATATTGATATTTTCTTTGTAAAGTGGCAACAAAAGAATTGTAAACAAATAAAATTAATTGTTAAATTCGTTACATCCCAATTAAAAAATTCCGAGGAAATTCTTAGTTATTTGGCTGAATTTACATTTCTAAAATTAAAATGTGCCAAATCATAAAATAACGTTTTTGCTTAATAAAGATGCAAAAATAATATAAAAAATTAATTACTTTCAAATATTTGCCTTATTAAATAATTCTTCGCGAATACAAACAAAGTTGCTAGTTGTATATATAGTTGCATAGTTGTCTTTTGCTAGTTGCATATATGTGTGTATAATAGAAGCGTAAAACATACAACGTTAAAAGCATCAACAATTTTAAATTTTAAGCATACCGGTTTCGGTAGCATATAGCATACGTTCCTCAGTGCTAAGGATGGCGGACATTTGCTTACATATAAAGGAGAGATGGGGATTCAAGTTAAAGGTTTATTGACCAATAGGAAAACAGAGGATTGCAGGTAACAGCCAAAAGGAAAATAGATGGGAAATGGAAACGAAGTAGTGAAGGAAAAAAAAATTAAGAGACAGAAGTTTTTATGTAATATTTCCAACAATCTGATAATGGGGGATTTTTTTTTCCTTCACTACTTCGGTTCCATTTCCCATCCATTTTCCTATTGGCTGTTACCTGCAATCCTCTGTTTTCCTATTGGTCAATAAACCTTTAACTTGAATCCCCATCTCTCCTATATATGTGAGCAAATTTCCGCCATCCTTAGCACTGAGGAATGTATGCTATATGCTACCGAAACCGGTATGCTTAAAATTCAAAATTATTGGTGCTTTTAACGTTGTATTTTTTACGCTTCTATTATATTGCACCAAGCTCCTTCTTTATAATTATGTGTGTATAATGTTTATATATACTTTCAATTATGTTAGAAAATGCTAAAAATCAGTCCTTTGAGACTATACCTGATCGGTAAGAAACATTAGCAATTGTATATGCAGGCTGTTCTATATTTTAAATGGTGAGAGAATAAGTGAGACTCTGCACAGAACTTTATGACTTATATGAAGTTCGACATTCAAGTTCCATGCTGTGCAGCGTTTTAACGTAGAATATTTTCATTATATGGTACTAATTCTATGTCTATCATAAGCTTGACACGCTGTTATTGCATAGTTCAGCACAGTCCTATTCATGATCCTATTCATGGTAGAAGTTATTGAAAGGCCATTAAATGAAATAGGAATGAAGTTTGATCTTTTCAGTAACTGACGACTGCTAATTTTGTTCGGATGTATAATGCTGACTTACTCAAGTGATAAAAGTCACTGTGTGCTTTTGTCAATTATGGGGTTTTATTACTTACCTATCGTACGTAGTGTAGGGTAAGTCTTGTAATCGTCTTAAAAATCTAAACACAAATATGACAGATTTACACGTTTCAGACACTGGAGATTCCGATAAACATATTTAAAAAATTGTCGTCCATCTGTCTGTCTGTGTGTGTATCCGTAAACGTTCTATCTCCTGAACAAATTTAGATAGAGACTTGAAATTTGGTATGTACTTAATATGTATGAATCATAAAAAACCAATCGAATTTCTTTAACATCGATTATCCAGAACTATTTTTTTCGGACTCTCGAAATATTCGTTCTGATAAAAGGTATATAAAAAATTGTTAATTTTGAGGAGTGAATATAAAAGACAATAAAAAACAAAAATTTTGCATAAAGAATGAAGTCGATCCGATAATTAGTTGCTTAGATATTTGTAATCCTATTTTCCGCACTCTTCGATTTTTCGTGACCCTGCATTTCATTCAAATTTCAACTCAAAGATATATTTTAATTGGAAATGAGACGCTTAATCCGACGCAGTATACTATTAGTTATTATGATTATAATTTTTGGAGTTATAAGGATGTTTCTTTTACGCATTTTAGTAATAGAGCATTTAAAGTTTATGACGTCATCAAGTCACGATTTTAAATACTATCTACTGAACAAATTGAGAGAGAGCCTCGAAATTTGGTATGTACTTAGAATGTAATAGTGTGACAAAGCCTATTAAATTTCAGTAACCTTAGTTATATCCCTGGATGTACATTTTATAAATAGTTTACACATGTTTTATTTTCAGATTTTATATTATGCATTATCCATGATGGGTAAGTATTCCGGTGGCCCCCAACGACTAGCTTTGTTTGTATTAGGTCAACCGTAAAATTCTGCCCGTTTGGGAAGTTAAAGAAACCAATACAATTTTCATACTTCCAAAGGGTTTCCTGAGCCGAGTTAAGCTTTTTTGCAATCTCCAATGTTGTAAAAAAAAGAATTTTGCTCTATCACAATCTTGGGAATATACCAATTGATCAAAGATGGCCGCCCAGAGAGTGGCTTATTATTAAAGTCAAAATCACCTGCTTCAGGGGCCCTTCGTGACCGAGTGGATAAGACACCACCCCGCTAATCGCTTGCGAGCGTAGGAGAGGTACCGAGTTGAACTCCCGGTGACTCTGTTGCGCATTCTTTGTGGAGTTAACAGATGTAATCTTCAGGTATTGTCTGTTTCCTTGTGTCTATCCCGCCCTTATATCGAGGACGGATTATAAGAGGAAACACGATGTCAAGAACGTAAGTCAGATGTATGTGTTCAATAAACAAACAATTCAGCTTCATATTTTTCAATCCGAAATTGTAACCGCCATCAAAATCTTTCGCTAAATTTCGACACGTATCTGTAGCATTTCTTTCTTGTTGGAATTCATTAAAAATACAGTATCGTAACTTAACCTTATCACTAGTCATGTTTACATGATCGCGTATCACTTAATAATGACCTGAGACACTTTTGTTTCAGTTAATTTAGAAGAGCACATGTGTATAAATGCAATGGTAAATAGAGAAAGCGATATATGTCTAAAATGAACATGCGCACACGTGTTGAAACTTGAAGTAACATTATCGGACAGAACTTTCCGGTAGATCTGATATTTATTGTGTATAATAGGTAATCATAAATTAAACGTTGGGACGTTCATTACAGAATTATATGCGACCCACAAGTGGCACTTGAAATGATGGTTATGCTGAAAATGTTAACAACCACCGTATTAAAACATATGTTGCTTCGACTTTATTGTACAAGAACTGAGAAAAATTCTTTTCCTTTACAATAGCCGAGTTATTATTATAAACTCTTGTAAAAGTTTGAAAAATAAATTTTTTAATCCGATATGTTTGAGTTCTTTCATAAATTTCGAAAACATTTTTCATTATAAGTTCATCTTAAAATCCGTTTTAAAATATTTTTCCTCATAGTAGAAATGTATACAATAATGTCTAGGCATTCTCTACATGGTAAACAGTTTAATAGTTAATATTTCTTTTTATGGTTATGTTTTATATTTTACCCAGTTAGCACAAAGAAACCGGGCAATATCAAAATTTGATATTGGCCAACGTATAAAAGAACCCCGCCCTCTAAATGATATTTGTGAATATTATTTTTTCCACTTTTGGCAATGTTGGTTCTACATCTGTGAATATCACTTTTAGACATTAAGTGATATACTTTTCTATCATTGGTGAATATTATAATTTTACAATGAGAGGTAACCTTTTTCTAACATTCCTGAATAGCATGTTTAGACGTTAAATTACCTTTTTTTTGTTATATCACTGAATATAATTTTTATATATCAAATATTATTTTTATCACAGTCCAAACAATTACTATTTCTAGATGTAATGAACCACAACCCCTCACTGCACAAAGGAATGTTTCGGCTCAAAAGAAAGTCTGGTCTTGGTATGTAAAATGATGTAGACAGCCCGGTACTACTTGAGAGTGAACCTTAACGACAGTTGAACAATTTAGGCATTTCTTGGGCTTCCTAGTTGACGTCAACTTTACACCTTGTCTAGAAGTAGCTGTATTTCTAAATTTTAATGAGCCATAAGAAAGAAGATGTCCAACTGTAGTCTAAACTACATAAAGGTGAATATAATTAAAATTAAAGATAGAAAAGTTGTTAGCATAGGATTAAAAATGAAATACATGGTGTGTTCACAAAGTTTCAAGACTGGTCTGAGAATACAAAATTTGTTAAACATTTTTGTATACCGAACTAAAATTCTTTTAAATCTGACCCTAGGAAATAAACACACCACTGTCGTCAAAGCTAATTTCGTGGATAGCTGGAAATGTGTCGAATCGCTCTCCTTTCAGGTCATTCTTGATCCGGGGAAACAAAAAAAGTCGCTGGGGGCGAGGTTGGGGCTATGGCAGTATTAAGACGTTAAACTTAGCCAAAACTTCGGCGTCTGCGAGCGACGTGTGAAAGGGCGCATTCTCGTGGTGAACAATCCAATTGTCTCTGATTTCTGGGCGGAATCGCCGTTTCTGGTCAGTTTTACGCTGGAATGCACCACCATTTGAAGGGTCGAGTCCAGGGCGTCCGCCCATACATCAGAGACGACTGGATTGTTCACCACGACAATACGCCCCTCACACGTCGCTCGCCGCCGCCGAAGTTTTGGCTAAGTTTAACATGGCAATACTTCCGCAAACTCTTCTATAGCCCAGACCTTGCTCCCAGCGACTTCCCCCCCCCCCCGAATGAAGAAAGTGTCGAAAGGGAAGCGATTCGACACGATTCCAGCAATCCAGGGTGCTACGACGCGGTCGCTTAACAGCCTTCCGCGTGAAGGTTTCCAGGGAGCCTATGAACAATGGAAAAAACGTTGGCAGCGGTGTGTTGATGCTCAATGGTCATATTTCGAAGAATTTTAGTTCACTATACAAATATGTTTAATAAATTTTGTATTCTCAAATCAGTCTTGAAATTTTGCGAACACACCCTGTATATAATTAAATTTGAAATATAAATATAATAATTACGATTAAACAACACTTCACATTTTTTTATAATTAGTCAGACATCTGTCTATTATTAGTAGTAACAGTCTGGAATACAAAAGTGAAAATTAAGTAAACTAAATTCCCATATTTAAATATGTTTCATAAATATATATCTATACTATATAACCATAAATCAACGGATACTTTCAATCTTAGACATTTTGTCGAATATTTAAAAATATACTTGTCGGATTCTTCTGGAACTTCAGGATTCTAAAGAATATATTTGACCTCATATTTATACCCCTAAAAGCATCTAGGCATTATCTTTAAAAGGAGTCTTTCTTTTTCAACAAAAGCAAGTTTGAGAAAAAAATATTGTTCCTTACAATTCAATTAATCTAATGAATGCTTTTGCATTAAAAGTAATCAAATACATGTATAAAACTAAATTCATATATACATTTTTTATCAAATTTCTTGATAAGCTACTTCTTTATTAATAGTTTTAAGCACATAAATATTTTGCATAATATTTTTATAGTGTTTCTTCATCTAACGATCCTTATTAGCAATTAAAATGGTTTAAAAATCTCAATTTGCGCACTTAAAAACTATTTTTCATACCAAAAGCCATGTTTCCAGAATATTTCAAAATTTGTAGAACTATTTACAAGCGTTATGACTTTCCAGAAACTTCGCAATCATTACAAAAACTTGTACTATTTATCGAAGGAAATAAAACTGGCTAACTTTCAAAAATTTGGTTTGTTTCGATATTTTGTTTAAGAAAATACCTTTATCGGGAGCGACATTTTTATTTCCACGATTTTTCCTAAAACTATTAAGTTAAAATATTTTTTAAAAGCCTCATAGAATATTGGAACTTTCAAGCTATTTAGAGATATTTGAGGAGCAAACATGCAAACCGTGTTTTCTCACAAAAAAATAAAAAATGAGTTATTGTTATTTTTATGAACTCTATGTTAAATTGCACAGAACTAAACGGTATTTTTAACAAAAAAAAATTTTTTTTCCCATCATAAACCAATTTTAAAACTTGACGTTTCAATCAAAGAGTGTTTCCTCTAAAGCCTGCATTCAATCAAACAGTGATTTCTCCAGTCTGCCAATCACAGTTGTCCTCAATGATCATGGGACCCTTGTCGTCTGCGGAGTTGTCATCTGCTGATTAGCTTGCTAATGTTCTTCTGTATAAAGTACAACGTGTATTATTTCATTTTATTTTGTGAAATAATCCGTAATTTTAATATATTTCTAGATGGAAGAAGTGGCAGATGGTGTATTAGTGAGCTCTGGAAACTGTGGGACACGACAAAGGCAGAAAACTGATGGGAAAAGGAAAGAAGCGAAAATGAAGAGGTATTCAGCACCATCAGGTAGTAATGTCTATGTTCCATGCAAACATTCTAGTAAAACACTTTCATGTGTGAAAGTTAGTCCTAATGATGTTAAGAAACTTCGAGATAGACTTTGCAAAGTTCCAAACAAACAACGACAGGACTCCATTATAGCTTCATTGCTTATTACCAAAAATGTTACTCGATGTAGGCCTAATAAACCAAACCTAAACAAGTCTCATTCATCGGGCTCACAACATGCTTTTCAGCTAGTTATTACATTACTACTAGCAATGGAAGGAGAATCCGTGTTTGTAAAAATAATTTCCTAGCTATAACTAAAGTAGGACGTACAAGACTGTCCAATATTGTTAAAAAGGTATATGCCGGAGAACCTATTGAGGAAAAGAGAGGAGGTGACAGGAGAAGTCATCTTAGTATTCAGAAAAAAAAACAAGGTAAGAGAGTTTATCTCAAACTTAAAGGCATCAGAAAGTCATTATGGAAGAAATCAATCTAAGCGGCTGTATTTGCATTGTACATTAAGTATAAGGAAGTTGCACAAAATTTACAGTCAAAACTGCAAGGAAGATCTGTACAGAGTTAGTTTCGCTATGTTCAGGAGAATTTTCGTAAATGAATTTAATATAGGCTTTAAGTCTCCATCTAGTGATGTTTGTAGCACATGTTCTTTACTCGACCACAAAATGAAAACATTCCCTGTGGGGTCTGCAGAACGAGTGACTTTAATGACTGAAAAACGAATTCATAAACTAAGAGCCAATGCATTTTACTCTTTTATGAAAGAAGAAATAACTGATGAATCCATTGTTAGTTTGTGTTTTGACTTGCAACAAATTCAACAGCTTCCCAAAACTAACATACAAGATGCCTATTACTTGAGGCAGTTCAACTTCTACAGTTTATGCGTAACGAGTTTGGACGGGAAGAACCCAACGTTCTATACTTGGTCAGAAGATTTGGCAGGCAAAGGCAGCATTGAAATTTCATCTGCTTTACATTGTCACTTAAGCAAAATGGACCTTGAAGGTAAAAATACTTTAAGGCTCTTCAGTGATGGGTGTATTGCCCAAAATAAAAATAACATAAATATTCATATGCTTTTGTATTTTTTGTACACATCGAATTCAAGCATTGAAAGAATACTATTATTCTTCCCAGTCAGAGGACACAGTTTCCTCCCGGCAGATCGTGTGTTTGGTCGTGTTGAGAAGATCCTCAAGAAAAATGTTACAATCATATCAAAGGAACAATATTATGAAATGTACAAAATCGTTGGTGATGTGAAAATTTTGGGAACTGATTGGGAACTTTTTAATACTAAATCACTTAATGTGTACTTTCGAAACTTACCACATGTATCACAATTGAAACGGATTGTTTTAGAGAAAAAAAAGAGAACTGTTATGATTAAAGGTTTCAAGAATTACAGATTTCAAGATTTAAGTGAAGAATCTGGTGTAAATCTCTTTAAAAAGGGAGTTACTGTTGCCCGTGTTCAAAGGAGTGTTTTAGAATCTCTTCCTCTTAACTACGCCATATCCGTTGAAAAGAAAAAAGATGTTGACAAACTTTTGAAGGTAATGTATGGTGAGTAGTGGCAAAATCAACCTAATGATGTCTTCAAATGGTATAACCACATTATTCATGATTTACCAGCCTGCAATGAAGAAGAGGGGGAGGTGTGTGACTGTCTAGATGAAGATATTGGTTTCAAAATTTGAAGTGGATTTTTGGCAAATGAGCATTTATTTAGTAAATATTTAATTAATACTACTAGGTACCATAATCTGTCATTTTATTTTTTCAATAATCAACTGAAGTTCAGTATTTTCTCAAATAAAATAATGATTTTGTATTATTTGTGAGTTCGAACTTATTTCATTCAAAAAGCGTTTTATCCACTTTTCAAACATTCAAAACGTGTTTCCTCCTCTGAATTCGGTCAAAACGTGATTTCTCCAAATATTAAATGCATTTTATTAATTTGTTTTAGATTTATTATCTTAGGTATGCTTGCAATTCTTTCTAATATGCAGTAATAAAAATACACAAATAAAATTAGAATTAAATACAAGTTATTTTCTAATTAATCAGTTTTTTGTGTTTTATTTAAATTTGTATCTAAAGGAGAAAGCATGGTTTGAATGTTTGCTCCACATTTATTGATTGTTGTTCAGAATAACTGAATAAACAATTCTCCCAAAGCTTCTAAACTTTCTCTAAAGCAAACCTTTTATTAGTAAAGAATATAATAAATACATCAAGGAAAACCAAGCTTGTTTCAGTATTGAAATTGAGAAGAAAAAAAATGTTTACAGCTCAAAAAATAAATTTTTGCTGTGTTTGATTTCAGCTTGAATTGCTATATTTATAGCTTTCCAAACACGAAACTAAATTGTTGTAAAATTTTATAGTATTTTTTTTTCTAGACTGTAAAAAATATCAGTGTTACTTTACACCAAAAACGGTGGCAACTCGTTCAAAAGTGGTGTAAGGAAATACCACCAGTAACTTGGTGTAATGAAATACCTATAATTAACTGGTGTAAAGAAACGCCGCTTTTAGTAGCAACTTATTTGCCATCATTTCTGGTGTAAAGTTACACCACCACTGATTTGATGTATAGGGTAGTTATAATTAAAGTTACCATGATTAGGCCTACGTAGAATCCGCACTGGTAGACAGATATCGATGAAACTTGGAATATAAATTATATAGACCATGGGGAAATGGAATCTGCAATAACAAATAGTTCAAATTTCGACCACCAGGTGAGAAGGAGGCGTATAAAAACCAAAAATCTCAAACTAGAAACACAAAACATTTTTTTATTTACAGCATATGTTCAATGTGCATTCCATTTGTTCAAAATATATTATAGCGTGTTCAATAGTAGCGCGAAGGGTTTCTCGATCAATTGCAGCAACTTGACGGTTATGCTTGCTTTCATATCAGGCAGAGTCCGTATGCTTCCTTCATACACACGATCTTTCAGGAATCCCCACAACCAGAAGTCACAGGGATTCAAGTCCGAAGAACGAGGAGGACAGATTGTCGAAAACTTCTCGAAATTACCCGATCATCTCCAAAGTGGGCACGAAGCGGTGTCGTCACTGCTCGGGCTATGTGAGGTGCTGCACCATCTTGCATGAATACGGTAGTCTCTAAACAATCTCGCTCTTGTAAGGATGAAATGGCCTGCCTCTGAAGGAGGTCGCAGAAACGGGTATCCGTAATGGAACCCCTTTTATGACCCTGAGAAATATTCTCCTCTAAAAAAGGGACCAAGAATGAAATCAGCAGTAAAGCCACACCATACAGTAATCTAATCAGGGTGCAAAGACTGTTCATCCACAATATTAGGACTTTCAGTACCCCATATGCGGCAGTTCTGAGTATTCACTGCTCCATCTAGGGTAAAATGCGCCTCGTCCGACCACAAAATGTTCCAAGGCCATGCATTGTCAACGGTTATTTTGACCAAATAAATTCTCGCAAATTGAGTTTGTGTGTCCGGATCTGCAGAGGCACTACGTGAATCTTGTATGGATACCACTTTATAATGGATCAAAGAACCTTCCGCACTGTAGACCAAGGGAGAGACAAATTACGTGGCAACGCTCAAGCACTTAATATTGGGAAAGAATAATGGGAAAGAATAACGGGAAAGAATTGGGAAAGAAGAATATTGGGAACCAGACGTTCTTTCGACCACGGCAAGAGCGACTTCTTCGGCAGTTTCATTTGAAATCCTTTCCCGTCCTCTTCCTTGCAGCACATCCAGCTCTCTATTCTCTTCAAATTTAGACATCATCTTTTTCAATGTCTACCTCGACATTGGTTCTTTGCCTAAGCCTTTCAAGCGTCGATATTCACGCAGTGCAATGGACAAATTACTGCCGTTCTGATAAACTAACTTCACCAGTAACGCTCGTTCCTTATTCTCTAACGGCATGGTGCAAAATGACTTTACAGCAGCGACTACTGGTTAGTTAAAACGCTCCAAATTTGCATACAATCCTTTCTCGTAGATGATAACCGCCATCTATCGGTTGAAATTTGAACTAATTTTTTTTATTGCAGATTGCATTTCCCTATGGCCCATATAACTTATATTTAAAGTTTCATCGATATCTGACAACCAGAGCGGACTCTACATATGTCTAAACAGGGTAACTTTAATTATAACCACCCTGTACTTTATAAATTTCTCAGGTTTTTGAGGATAAAATACCTTAAGGAAAACGTTTCTCAATTTAATGAAATATCAATTTTCAAATGTCACTCTTAAAAAAAAAAAAATACAAAAGCAAATAAAATAATGAACAAAACTTTTCAAATTATCCCATCCCTTTTGCATATTTATCTCATTATTATGCGTATTTAGTATTGTCATTATATTTACAAATGAATATATATAGTTATGATTCATAAAAGGGCTAATATTATTAATTAGCGGTTAAAATAACACAAAATTATAGTATTTTGTTTTAGATTTTGCAGAGGTTTTAATCCTCTTTCCCCTCCCTTTACTGCACCATTTTAGCAAAGCTTTAGATTTAAGTTTTAAACTTCAAAATAAATGAAATTTGAGAGAACATGAACCTGAATATATCAGCATTATAGTTTCAAATTGATTTCCCACCAATTACCCGTATACTTCAAATTTTATACCCTTCCCATTACAGTGTGTTCAAGCGAAAATGTTCTTGTTTAAGATAAAGCAGAAGAGATTTTCTATTTATATAGAAAAATTTCGGAGAAAAAACTCTTCTTTACATTTTAAAACTAGAATCTTTTGAACGGACCTATAAAAATAGTAACGCTCGAGACGGACGAGCCGAAAAACATTTTTAGCATTTATATGATCCTGAAATCGAAAGTAAAGAATGCTGTGATATAACTTTCTGTGCTAACATAACTTTTTATGCGATATGAGCGTACTTTTTGAATTGAAATATTACTATAACTTAGAGAATTAGCTGTGAAATTACATGAAAATTTTGAGAGGGGGGGGGGGTAAATGAATTTACAAATGAAACTTATTAATTAAACAAAAGAATATATCTCACATTGAGAGTTCTAAGAACAAGTGAAATCACTGGAACTGCAGAGATAAACAAGCTGCCAAAATACGGTACTGGTCGTACCATAAGTGTTTTGCAATTTATAAAATAAATTAAAAAAATAAAAATACACTATATTACTATATAAAACATATTAATACTCAAGAGGGCACGCATACTAATAACATTATGTGAAAATCGGAGAATTTCCATAGTCAAATTTTATTAAAATAATGCTGAGACCCCAGGATTAAAATGCCAGAATGTATAAACAAACCGATATATCCTAGTAAAATTAATATTTCAAAGGGAAAATATTGGAATATATTAACAAATAAAGTCACAAAATGAGTCTTAGAGTATCCTTATTGGAAAGTGAATAGAGATGTATCATTATATACTATTAAAAAGTATTAAAATTGGAAGTAATGAGACACTATTACTCGGAAAAACTGATTTACGGGAAGAAAGCGAAACATGGAAAATGTTCCTGAGTTCTCTATGTCTTACATACGCAATCACGTATGTATGCTTCAAATAAAAATACTTTATTACAAACATTATTTAGGTCCATCTCTTGCATCTATGAAGATCAATTACTTTGCTAACCTCATGCTTTCCAAGTAAAATTCGCATTCAAAACGGTAAAATATCTTATCTAAAATGGCTGCTGTCTTCTGCTGACAAACAGAGAAAGACTGCTGAGAACGCGAAAAATGTGAACAGCTCTGGATCTCAGGTAAACAATTACCCCGACTTTCGTGTTTTGTCTTCGAGATTTTGTTTGAAAAAGTAACGATAAACCATTTCCAGCCTATGATAGCACATATTTCAGTATTTACACCAAAATTAGCGAATATTTAACCATTATTTTGCGTTTCATAAACCCAAATTCTCTTTTTCAACAGTGTAGAAATGTTATTATTAAAACTCAAATCCGGCTACGCAATCCGGCTGTACCGGAAAATTAGGTTGATTCCTTTTTCTTTTTTTTTTAAAAAAAAGGTACACATGTCAAATTTAATACAAACACTCTCACTCTTTCGAAGTTCACTATTTTAGCAAGAAAGTTAATTTGCAGGGATACTTTTAAGCAGAATATTTTTTTAATCAAAAATGTTAAAAAATTGTTAAAAATTCTTTTGTCAATAGCAGCATATGTATGAAGTTGTTGCCTGTTTGAAACAAGAATTCGTCTCTGATACCTAAACTCTACACATTTTCAAACAAATCGTCTCGCAATGTATCAATACATTTTCAACCATCAAGTATTCTGTCAATTATTGCTAGTTTATCAGATCTATTCGAGCCATAGTTTCCGAAAAAAAATTACGTCACAATCTGTTGAAATAACATTTGAAGTTCGCTAAACTATATTTTTTCTTCACTACACTGAATTTCAGCCATTGTAACCAAATAAAAAAACATCGCTATTGCAGGTAAATAATATTTTCTTCAAAAATTCTGACGAATTATCAACAAATTGTTTAAAAACTCTAATCCTTTTTTATTAACCATTTGGAAAAATGGTTATTGTCCTCGTCAGGGTAGGAAATCAAAAGCATATCTGAAGCTTTTTATTGGTCGAATCTTCATTTTATTCGTTTTTTGATTGGTCTATACAGTAATCTGTATTTTCCCTTTCCTTTCAACAGAGATGAATACTTCTGTTGCCACTATGACAAAAAAGTAATAAAAACTACAAAAATATTAATAACTCAGAAACAAATTGAGATACAGCTTTCAAATAAATTGCATTTAAAAGTACATTTTTTTCTCTATACGACGGTGTAAAAAGTAATATTGTGGGAAGTTTAGAAGTTAAAGAATGGAATTTCATTTAAAATGGGTCGTCAGGTTTCTTGGAAATATGCCGATGGAAAAGCCTTTTCCCGAACAGCCAATGAAATACTTGGATAATACGTAAGTTTCAGGTGTATAATAGTAAGTTTCAGGAAATTTGACGAGTGGCAGGCGATTTTTGTCGCTGTTGTTAATTGCTGTGTTAATGTTTAATTCATGGCGTACGTAATGTATAATCTACTCCGTGCGATTTATTATGTCTTAAATTTTAGTTTTTGAAAAAATCATTTTCCAAATGGTCGTTGTAATTTCTTAAATTGCTTTTATTATTATTATTTATTTTACTCATAATTGGTTTCCATTCATACGTTTATTCTTATAGCTTAATTTATGTTAAGAACTTTTGCTACTTTACGCTGAATGAAAGAAAATGAAGCAGCATCTCTTAGCTAAGAATTTATTTCTAACAAAAAAATTTATTTCAACTAACTTTCGTGTACTTCTGTGGTCCTGTCTTGAAATGGATTTAAATGGACCAGTTTTCGCTTGATTTTCGATGCTTCCATGAATTGAAAGTCATTTTTAAAGTAGAAAATCTATTGTAGCATTCAGTTTTAAAGAATTCGCAATTTGACAAAAGAAAAATAAATCTCTTTTGCTACTTTAGGGTGTAATGTGAATGAAAGAAAATGAAACAAATTCTCTAGCAAAAAGTTTATTCCTAACAGAGAGATTTATTTCAACTGATTTTCGTATATTTCTTTGGTCCCTTCTTGAAAGGGATTTTAGTTGAACAGTTTTCGTTTGATTTCCGATATTTCTACTGAATTCAAAATTTCATTAATTAAAAAAAAACTGTTGAGGAAATCAATTTTAAAGACTTCGAAATTTTACAAAAGGAGAAAAATATATATCTCTTTTGCTACTTTTGGTTGTAATGTCAATGAAAGAAAATGAAACAGCGTCTCTAGATAAGAGTTTATTTATAGCATAGAAATTTATATCAACTAACTTTCGTATATTTCTGTGGTTAATCCTTGAAATGGATTTAAGTGGACCAGTTTTCGTTTGACTTTCGATATTTCCATGAATTGAAAGTCATTTTTAATGTAAAAAATCAATTGAAGCATTCAATTGTAAAGAATTCGCAATTTGACAAAAGAAAAATAAATCTCTTTTGCTACTTTAGGGTGTAACGTGAATGAAAGAAAATGAAACAAATTCTCTAGCAAAAAGTTTATTCCTAACAGAGAGATTTATTTCAACTAATTTTCGTATATTTCTTTGGTCCCTTCTTGAAAGGGATTTTAGTCGAACAGTTTTCGTTTGATTTTCGATATTTCTACTGAATTCAAAATTTCATTAATTTAAAAAAAAAAAAAAACTGTTGAGGCAATCAATTTTAAAGACTTCGAAATTTTACAAAAGAAAAAAAATATATATATGTTTTGCTACTTTTGGTTATAATGTGAATGAAAGAAAATAAAACAGCGTCTCTAGCTAAGAGTTTATTTCTAACATAGAAATTTATATCAACTAACTTTCGTATACTTCTGTGGTTAATCCTTGAAATGGATTTAAGTCGACCAGTTTTCGTTTGACTTTCGATATTTCCATGAATTGAAAGTCCTTTTTAATGTAAAAAATCTATTGAAGCATTCAATTGTAAAGAATTCGCAATTTTACAAAAGTAAAATAAATCTATTTTGCCACTTTAGGGTGTAACGTGAATGAAAGAAAATGAAACAATATCTCTAGCTAAAAGTTTATTCCTAACAAAGAGATTTTTTTCAACTAACTTTTCTATATTTCAGCAGTGTCTTCTTAAAAAGGATTTAAGTAGACTAGTTGATTTCTGATATTTCTAGTTAATTCAAAGTTTCATTAATGAAAAAAAAATCTGTTGAACCATTCAATTTTAAAGAATTCGTAATTTGGCAAATTAAAGTTATATACATCTTTGGTAACTTTAGGGTGTAATGTTAATGAAAGAAAGCGAAACAGCATCTCTAGCTAAGAGTTTATTTATGATATAGAAATTTATTTTAACTAACTATCGTATATTTCAGGGTTATTTTCTTAACATGGATTTAAATGGACAGGTTTTCGTTTGTTTTCCGATATTTCTAGTGAACTTAAAGTTTCATTAATAAAAAAAAAAAACTGTTGAAGCTTTCAATTTTAAAGAATTCGGAATTTGACAAAAGAAAGGTAAATCTCTTTTGCTACTTTAGGGTGTAACGTGGATGAAAGAAAATGAAACAGTATCTCCAGCAAAGAGTTTATTCCTAACAAAGAGATTTATTTCATCTAACTTTCGTATATTTTAGCGGTCACTTCTAGAAAGGGATTTTATTCGATCAGTTTTCGTTGGATTTCCGATATTTCTAATGAATTCAAAGTTTCATTAATTTTAAAAAAAAAACTGTTGAAGCATTCAATTTTAAAGACTTCGCAATTTGACAAAAAATATATGTATATTTTCCTTTCGCTACTTTAGGGTGTAATGTGAAAGAAAGAAAACAAAACAGCATCTCTAGCTAAGAGTTTATTTCTAACAACAAATTTATTTCAAATAACTTTCGTATTTTTCTGTGGTTCTTTCATGAAATAGATTTAAGTCGACCAGTTTTCGTTTGATTATCGATGTTTCCATGAATCGAAAGTCATTTTTAATGTTGTAAAAAATCTATTGTAGCATTCAATATTAAGGATTTCTCAATTTGACAAAAGAAAAATAAATCTCTTTTGCTACTTTAAGGTGTAACATGGATGAAATAAAATGGAACAACACCTCTAGCTAAGAGTTTATTCCTAGCAAAGAGATTTATTTAAACTAACTTTCGTATATTTTAGCGGTCCCTTCTTGAAATGAATTTCATTCGACCTGTTTTCGTTTTATTTCCAATATTTCTATTGAATTGAAAGTTTCATTAATTAAAAAAAACTGTTGAAGCATTCAATTTTACAGACTTCGCAATTTGACAAATATATATACATATATTTCTCGTTTGCTACTTTAGTGTATAATGCGAATGAAAGAATACGAAACAGCATTTCTAGCTAAGAGTTTATTTCTAACATAGAAATTTATTTCAACTAACTTTCGTATATTTCAGCTGTGTCTTCTTAAAATGGATTTAAGCGGGCCAGTTTTCGTTAGTTTTCCGATATTTCTAGTGACCTCAAAGTTTCATTATTAAAATAAAATCTGTTGAAGGATTCACTTTTAAAGAATTCGCAATTTGACAAAAGAAAAATATATCCTTTCGCATCTTTAAGATGTATTGTGAATAAAAGGAAATGAAACAGCCTCTTTAGCTAAGAGTTTATTACTAACAAAGAAATTTATTTCAACTAACATTTGTATAATTCAGCGGTGTCATGATAAAATGGATTTAAATGTTTGTTTGATTTCCGAAATTTCTAGTGAATTCAAAGTTTCATTAATTAAAACAACTGCCGAAACATTCAATTTTAAAGAATTCGCAATTTGACAAATGAAAAATATATCCTTTTGCATTTTTAAGGTGTAATGTGAATGAAAGGAAGTGAAACAGCCTCTTTAGCTGAGACTTTATTCCTAACAAAGAAATTTATTTTAACTACCTTTTGTGTAATTTAGTAGTGTCTCCTTAAAATGGATTTAAGTGGACCAGTTTTTGTTTGATTTCCGATATTTCTAGTGAATTCAAAGTTTCATTAATTAAAAAAACTGTCGAAGCATTCAGTTTTAAGGAATTCGCAATTTGACAAATGAAAAATATAGCCTTTTGCATCTTTAAGGTGTAATGTGAATAAAAGGAAATGAAACAGCCTCTTTAGCTAAGAGTTTATTCCTAACAAAGAAATTTATTTCAACTAACTTTTGTATAATTCAGCGGTGTCTTCTTGAAATAGATTTAAGTGGACCAGTTTTCGTTTGATTCCCGATATTTCTAGTGAATTCAAAGTTTCATTCATTAAAAAAACTGTCGAAGCATTCAATTTTAAAGAATTCGAAATTTGACAAATGAAAATAAATATATATATTTTGCAACTTTACGGTGTAACGCGAGTGAAAGAAAATTAAACTTCACCCCTAGCTAAAAGTTTATTCCTAACAAAGAAATTTATTTCAATTAACTTTTGTATAATTCAGCGGCGTCTTCTTGAAATGGATTTAAGTGGACCAGTTTTCGTTTGATTTTTGAAATTTCTAGTGAATTCAAAGTTTCATTAATTTAAAAAAAAAAACTGTCGAAGCATTCAATTTTAAAGAATTCGCAATTTGACAAATGAAAATATATATATATATATCTTTTGCAACTTTATGGTGTAACGCGAATGAAAGAAAATTAAACTTCACCCGTAGCTAAAAGTTTATTCCTAACAAAGAGATTTATTTCAATTAACTTTCGTATATTACTTCAATTCTTTCTTGAAAGGGATTTTAGTCGGCCAGTTTTCGTTTGATTCCCGATGTTTCTTGCGAATTGAAACTTTTATTAATTTCAAAGAACTGTTGAAGCATTCAATTTCACAAAAATATTCGCAATTCGACAAAAGAGTCGTCCTCTCTTTTTAAAATAGCGACATCCTCCTGCTTAATTAGAAGCAATACTTTTTCCCCATTCAGATGAAATAAATAAAAGAATTTTGGAAGAAACTTCGTGAAAAACTATTAGTTGCCACACACAAAATAAAATTAGAGTTTCAACCAGCCAAGTCATTCCCGCCGGTACAACATTAACAATAACTGCGCTAGTGCTGTTTATTATTATCTGTAATTATTATCTGTAAGAGCTAACCTCTTTCAGATAAGTTAAAAATTAGTAGAATAAAAAATAGCTTTTTTCTTCTTACTGAAATTCGACCCTATTAAATGAATCATATTTTCCAAATCAAAATTCCATTAACCCTTAAGTGGTGAGGTGATTGTTTTATAACGTAAGGGTTGAGGCTGGGGCATGTAACCTTAAAATTTGATTTCATGTGCACGCTTGTGGGGTGCAAAACACCCCATCTCGCCAGTTAAGGGTTATAGTAATATCTGATATACGATAAGCAGAACATCATATTTTCATTTTCGTTCTTAGTTCTTTAACCCTCTCGCTGCGCAGCCCGAGATATTCTCGGGCATGCATTTTTCCGTCAAACAAATAAGATTTGGTTATTCCCATCAGTTATTTTTTAGCGAAAACTTTGTCATATTGAACTTGCTGATTGGCGGAGCGTACTTACAGTTTTCTTAGACATCCATTTCTCTGGTATCACTATCCTTTTTCTTTATTGATCTTTTTTGGCAGTTTTGATTCGATGCACTTCGCTTCCTCATTGGCCGACGAAGTTAGCCGTCAAATCCTTGCCGTTTTCTTTTCAAAATTCGTTATTTTTATGTGCCAACTTCTGTTTTATTAACTTTTTCGATTCCTATCATTTTTATTTTGGTATAACTAATTTATATAAAAAAAGAAAATGTATGGTTCTGGGGCCCTTTTCATCTTTCCCCACGATCCCTGGCTACGTCTACCATCCCAATGCTCCAGAATTCGTAAGGAATGCACTACTGCTAAACCATCGAAGCACTCTGACAAATCGACCTTTCAGAATTCGATTGAGATAAACAGAAGCAATACGACTTCTGTAGGGACTCAATAACAACTGCATTGGTGTATTGGTGTACGGTAGTCAATTAAAAATTCTGTAAAAAACACTCATTGCGAAGAATTACTTACGCAGCAAGAAGGTTAACGCATGAAAGCGTAAATTAACCAGTATTTAGTTGTAAACAGCATATACCGCAATATGTTTTCTAATAAAAGTTTGGCATGTTACCATGTGGATAAATATTGTTTGTGAATTTTTGCGAATCGCACGTATAAAGATTCGATTTGCCTAAAAATACTGCTACTAGTGGGCTATTTCATGAAAAATGGACAAAATGTCCAGAACGTGATAGTTACATAAATACCTATATCTATTAACTTATAAGTCGTTAGAATATAAAATATACATTATAAATAATAAATCACCGTAGATTTTCATATTAGGATAGATATTTTAAGTTAAAACAACAGTAATATGTAGAAAAGTCGACCCACAGGTGATACGGAATGTTCCTCAATTAGGTTTAACCCTTAACTGCTGTGACAAAATTGTCGCATAACTACTGTAAGCGGTCTGTGAGACCGCTTAATCTAAAGATGAATAAAAGGCTACATTAACCTTTGAAATACTATTTATGTACTACTATTTATGTACAGGACTATTGTACTTAAAATTTATCTATTCAGAAGTCTTTAGTGATAGTACTAGTGTATAAAAGAAACAAAATTTAACCAATATCTATAGTTAAACTGAAAATTATAAGTTAAACTGTGAAAAATAAAAAAAAGCAGCGGTCTGTAAGACCGCTAACACAGCAATCTGTTCTTTTCGGGCCATTCCATGAAAAAAGAAAAAAATGTCCTTCGCGTTACACCTACATAAATACCTATATCTATTAATTTATAAGTTGTTAAAATATAAACTATACAGTGAAAACAACAAAACAACTAGATTTTCATATTAGCATACTTGTTTTAATTTGAGGGTATAATAATATTCTTAAAACAGCACTAATATGTAGAAAAGCTGTCCCATACGTACCATGGAATTGCCTTATTTAGCTTTAGATTTATTTAATTTTCAAACCAATTGATCTAATTTTATTTTTAAAAATATTCAGTGAAATGATTTGTGTCTCTATCCGTTTGGCTTTTATTCATTAAATATTCTGATTTTAGTTGACTAGAAAAAACTGGGCGTGCCACCACTAAAAAAGAAAACCACACTGTTAAAAATATCGTGAAAAATTACCTCTGTTTTTAAAAGCTCTCTATTTTCTGACCAATGAGAACGCTACATTAACACCTATGAAGCACTCTCATTGGTCAGAAAATAGAGAGCCTTTAAAAACAGAGGTAATTTTTCACGAAATTTTTAACAGTGCACTATGCGCTAAAATTTGTGCTTCTCAGAAACGTCAAGTAATGCTACAAAACCATTGACACTGCACGAACTTTGGTGCAAAGTTCACCATCTGTTGAATCCATCTATGCGCTCATTCATCGACTCAACAACATCGAAGTTATGTTAACGCAGGCATTGATCTGCGTAGGTATTCAAGTTTTCTGCATTGGTCAAATACCTCTAGTATTATTCTTTTTTTAATTTACAAGGTTCTAATTACATCGAGTACTCTTTTGACGTTAACGAGATGAAAGTTTAGTTTATCCGTAGACAACACCGTAATTAGAATACTTTAGTGTTCGATAACTTTCAAAATATTTCAAGGAAATTTTCTGTAGGTCAATTTAAATTCTAAAAAAGAATAGAAGAAGATACAAGAAGATCAAGTCATCTCATTTCAGCAGCAATTGTAACTTCAAACCTTGACATTCCAAGTAAAACTATATTTATTTTAAAATATGCACCGCAATACTCTTTCTTATTAACACTAAAACAAAAAAGTCTCACACATAATTGCATTGAAGCACTGCAATTTAATTTAAAAATTTATTGCAGATTATTTTTTTTTAAACTTCAGTTAAAAGACTGCTGAGCAATAGATAGGACTTTAATTACTTTCGCAGGAACTCTAGAAGAAATTATTTGAAAAATTAAGAAATAAAATTTCGCATTTCGGAAGCACTGCTTTAAAACTGTTTGCTTATTCCTGAAATATATGTTTTAAGAACACAATGTTTAATCACAAGATTCTTTGTTTCAAATTTATTGAAAGCCAGGTGAAAGTTTGCGTAAAATGATTTGTTTATTTTTATTTTATTTTAATATCGGGAAATGTTTTCTTTCGGGGAAATTTTAGAGTATATAATTATTTAAATTGCATTATCCTTAACAAAAAATGCAGTTTAAAAGTTGTCAAATATGTAAACTTCATAAAGAAGCAAACGTAGATATTTTTATTCAATTTGTCAGATATTAATCAAGGAAAATAGTGGATTAATGTGATTGTAAGTTGAGGAATTTATTTATACGAATGGAAGATTTTTATCATGATTTACCGTATTAGTCCAAAAGATGCTTTACAAACATATTTTGAAAAATATTATATGTAAAAATAGTTTCAACACCTAAAAAATAGATATGTGTTAAATATTTCTCGCAAAATATTTGTTATTATTGAATCCACTTATTTCTCTTAACACTAACATGAAGAATAAATTTCTATTAATTTTTTTTAATGAAATTATCTACATTTAAACCAAAAAACAGAACGCATTCTGTTGTTTAATTTTTTGTCATAGACTGTTAAAAAAACGTTTTTTAATATATAGATGGAACGTAAAAGCCCTTAGAGCGTTAGCAAATCTTGAAAATACCGAATTAAATGAAAAATATTTTAGATGCGTCACTTGTTTTATTCTTCATTTTTACTTTATTTTTAAAATGAAATCATTTTTAAAAATCAAAAACTTCCATTTTGAAACAATATTAATGAAATGTTACGTATAAAATGCTATTGAATAGTTTTAATATGCGTACTTGTTAGATTTATCATACAGGGTGTCTACACTGGGCTACATTGGGCCTACATTGGGCAATTTCGTAAGTTAAGAACTTCCGAAATATTAATTAAAATTATCTAGTTAAAAGTCAGACCAGTAGTAATAATTCCGAAGTTTATTCGTACACGGCGTTAGGTGCCATAACTAACGCTATCACTTAACGAGTGGTAATCATTCTTGTTCGGCATTACGATATTGGAGACGTACAAGCGTTCTGATAAAGCGAAATGTTGTCTTAAGTACGACGAAACAATTGTGTTAATGGCAAACTTGAACTATTTTTCTATCTTACAACACTATGTACAGTCGTGGAAAAAAAAAGTAAACACCTCCTACTAACTCCTCAACAGATTATCGTAGACGAAAGTGACTGGTACCGAACGATTGCAAATAAGTTGAGTCTTGAACTCTTCTCCTTAGACCAACACTCACATATTTTTGTTGGGGGCTTTAAGACCCTTTTTTAAGCATTTCACCAATTTTTTGAACATTTATTTCAAATTATATTCTAATGATTAATTCATACTCTATGCTTAATCTTGACTAATAGAAGATCTAAAACGCTAAGTACTAAACCTTTTTAACGTGTTTTCATGTTAGGACCCTATTTTCAACTATCAGTTGGCCCCTTTTGGGTCTCCTATTATAACTCCATTAAAGATAGTTCGATTCACTAGCTTTTTTTTCTAACAACATCTTAGGTTCTCCAGCTATTACATGAACGACAAAAAAAAAATTCAGACTTCAACTACCACCAATTTTGAATTTAAATCGTCTTCTTTGGGCCTTTGATGTTCTTTTTTATTATTCGCATTCCTTGCAATTTTCTTTACCATAGTTCTAGCGTCTTCTGATTACATTAAAAACTACTAAAAAGTGTATTTATACCAAACTACATGCCACTTAAGTCCCTTCCCCTTGGGGACCGGTACAAGGCACCGTGAAGCTCTTGCATCATATATATTAATAAATTGCCCCTCTTAATCCGATCTTCATTTTTGGAAACGTTTTTCCATTTAGTTATTCTCCAGTTTCTATATTCCAGTTAAAATCCTGTGGCACGTTAGGGTCCTTTAGGGCCCGATCCGGGGCCCCTTGAACTTTTTGTGTGCTATGCATTTTTACACCGTAATTTTCTCACCTTCTCGTTGAATAATTTTAAAATTGAGTCTTGGACTCTTCCCCCTAGACCAACACACTCATATTTTTATTGGGGCGCTAGGGACCCTTTTTAAGCATTACCCCATTTTTGCACATTTCTTTATAATATTATTATAGAAATATTATTAATATTGCTTTAAAATATTAATGATTATTTCATACCCTATGATTAATTTTGACTAATTGAAGATCTAAAACGTTAAGTACTAAAACATTTAAAATGTTTTTATGTTAGGGCCCTGCTCTCAACTATCAGTTGGGCCCTTTTGGGTCCCCTGTTATAGCTCCCTTAAAAATGGTCCAATTCACGAACTTTTTCTTTTTAACAACTTCTCAGGTTCTCCAGCTACTACATGAACGACAAAAAAAATTTGCAGACTTCAGCTACCACCAATTTTGAATATTAGCCCATCTTAGGCCAAGCATAGAAAGTTTTTAAAATGTGGTAATATTTTCATTGAAATATGCTTAAAATACATTCATTAAGACAAAATAAAAGTTTCGTGGATGAAAAATAATATTTTATTTGAGAAATAAAATGCATTCGGTCAATATTACGCTAACTTTAAACGCTTTACGCTTACGTTAAATTTAAAATTAATATATTTTTTAAATTTTTTATGACATTTGTTTTATTATTATTTTATTTTCAGAACTTGCAACTTTAATATACAATAAAAACATATGATTAATCCCAAGTGGAATAATTATACATTTTCAAAAAGTCGAATTTGTCAATAACCGTTTCAATTTTAAAAGACTAGAGTATTTTGTAAATTTTTCAACAGAAAGTGTTTACTTCAATTGAATTACAGATATTTTATGGAGTCTCCAAAACCCTTAAAAATAGCGGAAAAATAAAATTTGTGAAATATATGCGTCACAGTGTTAATAAAAAAATATTTATTGAAATGGTGCGTTTAGGCACCTTTGGCTGAAAATGGATTAATCGTCTTCTTGGGCTCTTTGTTGCAACTCCTTTAAAAAATATCCTATTCTATTGCACTTTTTTGTAACATAGTTTTAGCGTCTTCCAGCTACTTTAAAACCCCTAAAAAATTTTCTTATACGCAATTACATTCCAGTTAAGAACCTGGCCCCCAGGGCCCGATCTTTCTATATACCTTAGCTACCACCTTTTTCGAACATTAATCTCCTTTTTCAGCATCAACTAACGTCTACTCACTACAGCCGTAAATTCAAAATCGTGTTACTTTAAAGGTAATTTTAGATAAGAGATTTCATCCGTTTATTAAATATCGTGTTAATGCTAACAGTAATTCATGAAATTTACGAGGTGAGAGAGCATCTTCCACCGCTTGGTGGCGTGTTAATTCCTCGGATTTAAGGGCCCCAATTTCAACGGGATTTGCTTCCTTCAACTTAGATTACAATTCAGCTACTTTCTGTATTATGAAATTTTATCTTAGACTTTAGTTACCAACATTTTCTAACATTAATGGTGCATTCTTTCTTTTTTGGATTCTATGGGCTTGATTCCTACGAGGTTTGGCTCACTCAACTTGGTTTTCGATTGTCTACGGCACGTGCGGTCACTTCCGGTAAATGCTGCCATATGTAGTGGGGATCTATATTACAGGTTCGTTCGGAAAGAAGTTTGATGGACACACTAGACGCTGCCGAAGGCAATGAGGCCTCTGAAATTAGGTTCATTCAAAAGAAATTAAAAAAGATATAAAATCATACAAACTTAAATTTTGCTAAAGGTTATTATTTACAAACCCCGGGCAACGCCGGGCGGGTCTGTTAGTATATATGTAAACTAACAATTGTGAGGCAAACTTAAACTACTTCTATATATGAATATGTTATAATCTTTCTTAACGTTTTAATATGCTGAATAGTATTCTGCTAGGTAGTATTATCATTGATAAATTTTAACTGAATTGCTATAATTGGTAAATAATTCATACGATTTGCAATTTTCCAATTAAGTGGGAAAGTGTGCAGTCTGGGATTTGAGCCACAGACCTTTGGCTTCAGCTTTCAATGCTCTGTCAACTAATCATTCCTGGACAAATCTGGCAGACACATTTCCTTCAGAAAACCTTCTGATAAGGGCATCTGGTCTGTAATCTAAAACAGCTCAATAAAATTATTCCAGGTAATGAAATTCCAAATATACGCCGGAACATAATTACCATTGATAAAATTTAATACAATCATTATAATTTGTAAAAAGGATCATGTGAGTTGTAATTTTCTATCTGAGTAAAAGAGGGAAGTTAAGCTCGGATACTTTTTTACTCAGTTAGAAAATTACAAATCATAGTAATATCTCTCCCAAACTTAAACGACTAATACACAGTGCAATTTTACAAAATATTATGCTCTATGGTTCTGACCATGGGCAATAGATATTAAATTAATAAAAAGACATTTTTACTCAAATGAACCTTCATCGAAAGTAGTAAAGGCTATAAAAATTTTAATTTCTATTCAAATTTATAATTCAAAAGATCACAATAGGGAAAAGAGTGAACATTATCAACTCTAAATTGCACTGGCATTTTCAAAGGATGGCTGAGAAGTGCTATTAAAAGTACTTTTAAACTAGAAAAGAAGACGAAAGCGGTGTGCAGGGCGATGAAGACCTGTAAGAGTACGAAATAAAGAAATACTGAAATACTTCATTTTGTGCAATGAGATAAACCTTGACAGAATGGAATAAAGTAGAATACTCAATCAGATTTTTGTTGACGAAAACCACTATTTAGTGAAAATCGTTTTGTGTACCCAGTCAAATAGCGATTATTTTTTCCCTCCTGGCAAGTCTGGTATAATGAAAGGCTTGAAAAAAATGTGTTTTCTATGCCTAGTTAGTATAAAATCAACTACGAAATAAACGTTGAAAAATTCAGAAATTAATGTAAAGTAATTTCTTATGATTGGCATTGTTTAAGACTTGACTTTAACGCAAACTACATCCCCTTAAATAAAGACATTTGAAATCGATATTAAAAAAAAAATTCATTAATATGAAACTGTCTTAATATTTTAAAGATTATAATTGTTATAAAAGATCTATTCCATTCTTCTAATATCAGTTGTTTCGATTGATTAATAACAATATTTTGATAAATCTTTTTCTCTTTGAGAAAAGTAATTTATTTCTTGTTGAGCAATGACTATTTTCTACCGGGCTGCCCGAAATATGTAACATATTATAAGTTCTTCGCCTGTCCAAGCCTGTGAAAAATGAGAGTAAATGACATTTCATTTAGGGACAAAATACAAAATAGTTCTAATCTTTCACGTCCATTTAATAAATCAAAACTTTAGTTATGATTGTATTATGTATGAAGTATCAAACTTTAGTTATCATTTGTTATAATGTAACACTTGTAGTTGAAAACTTTTTTTTTTTTTTGGCAAATAGACATAAATTAATGTGCAAAATACACGGTACAGAAATCAATATATAGCGATTTCACATGAATTATATTTAAACAAAAACAAATTTAAACAAAAAACGGACAAAGACGAAAAATGTCGCAAAAACATAAAATTTAAAAGTGGCATAACTAGGTAAGTTCTATTTGTACAAAAGTTTCTTCGAGCGAGGTGATATTTTTTTCTAAATATAAATTATAGTACCCAAGGTGATAGATCTGAAGACTTCATATGGAACTGAAGAAAACCCAGGTGAGGTGAATGCTTTTTTTTTTCGAGACGGGTGGAGAACTAGGTGATATACATGATGTTTCATCACATCGGTTACAAAGTTTACGGATAGATGGAGTAGACCTATACCACATAGCAATGCCTGGTCGGAAATGCTTTCCTTGCGTGGTAGTGACAACACAAAACACAAGGAAGGAAGGACACGAACAGGGTGAAAAAACATGTTTATTATTCTAATGCCGCAAAAATGCTAGGGCAGTGCTGAGGAACTTGTTGCAGACATTGTGACAGCTACTGGGGATGTCCAGGACACACTCGGTATTTTCGAGAACATTAGATCTTCCATTCGCCGGAGATGTGAGGCCTGTATCACGGTTCAGGGTCGTAATTTTGAACACCTTTCTTGATGAAAATCACTGTTTCTCTCTCTCTCTCTCTCTTTTTTTTTTTGCTACCTGGAATAATAAACATGTTTTCTCACCCTATTCGATTCCGTCCTTTCTTCTGATTTGTATCGTTTCTACCGCGGCAGGAAAGCATTTCCGACCATGCATTGCTATGTTATTTTCCATCGTCTATGCGTACGCAATCTCACCTGAAACTTTGTAACCACTGTGCTGAAACACCCTGTAGAGTGTCCGATATATCAGCAACAATTTTGAATATTCTGAGACAGATTTTTAAAAAATCGGAAAAATCGAAGAACGAATTTTATGGAATTGTGATACGAATATATGTACAAATTATATTTTATTGACATCACGAAAATCCCATATTCTTATAAAGTGCTAAAGGTACGTTTTTTTTTTTCATAGAGTGATGATAAATTCATTTTTTAAAGACAAAATTAAAAACAAAATTTAAACTATAGTACGATTTTTTACAGTAAGAGAATACAGCGGGCACAGATATATGCCAGTCACCCACTTTTCTATACAGCAATGCCTGATGAGAATTGGTATGGATTTAGATGCATAATATAATACCGGTATTAACCAGACAATTTATTTTCTTTATTGTCAGTCTGAAATAATTTAATGTATGTTCATTTATTTAATTTCGTGATTCTACGTGGAACGTATTTAATTTCTAAAAAGACTTCTTGTTCGACACGTGTTTAAAGTACATCAAAGTAACCCACATTTTACGGAACAAGGGAGGGTGGTCGGAATTGATTCCACCTGGAAATCATCTTTTACAGAAAACACATTAAAAAATTCTGAATATCTAATAGAAATACTCACTCCAATTTCTTAAACTTCTGCAGGTTTCTATGCTATATCTTCCTAAATCTCAATATTAGAAGTTATTTTTTTATTTAAGTTACTTAATTATCTATTACGTTAATAGATACTTCTGGTTTGAGAGCTGAAGCAAAAATAATTGCTACTACACCTTCAATGATTGTACAAAAAGGAACAAAAAAAAAATTTAGCTAGCTAAATGTATAGTTTTAAAAATAAGACAATTAAAAATTGTCATTTTTGTAGTCTTTTTAGAAGTAGAAGGATAATTTTAATGCTTCTCAACCAAACAAAATGCAAATATCATTTGCATATGAATACTAATTCTTCCCGTTTGCCAAAATTTTCAGATTTCTACGTTGTACCTTCATTAACCCTTTCGGCCTGGCGGTCACATATGTGTTCCTTACTTTTAAAATGCTTTAAACTATAAATAACGCCTTGCACATATATAAAAACCTCATAATCACGTATGTGAATTTTATATTTTTACTTTTTAGTGGAAAAGTCGTTTAGTGGAAAAGTAGATCTAGCTCTGAAATGGTTAAAAAAAAAAAAAAAAAAAAAAAAAAAAAAAAAGTTGACAAAAGTTTTATTTTTTGGACTTTATGAAAAAAGTCAGGGTCGAAAGGGTTTAAACTTAAATTAGGGACTACTTTTCCGAATGAATATTTTATGATAAACAATAAAAAAATTAGTATGTTTTTATGTCTGTTAAATCCTGTTGTAATGCGATATTTTCCAAACGTCTTCAAAAATTCTTCCTTCGACTATTGTCATATGCAAAGAACGCGAAATAATTACATTCATCAGGTTTCAGAAACTAACGTATTCCTTAAATCTCAGTAAAACCTAACTTCTGTGATTTTTTTTAGTTACTTTTAATTTTATTAGCATAAATGGGATTTTTACCACTAGTGAAAAACAAAATTCAGGGCGGAAAGGATCAATCTCAATATTAGAAGTTCTTAGTCTGAGTATTAGAAGTCTTCATTTAGGTTACTTACATATTTCCATTAAAAATTTTCATTTCTTGAAATACACGTCATGAAACACACATCTTGAAATACACATGAAATACACAGTGGAAACAAGAACAATCATAACTTTACTTCCAATGATCTCACGAAGAATACAAAAAGCATTTTGGATAGCTGCTGTATAGTCTTTGAAATAAAACAATAAAACAGTTTTACCATATTTGTCATCTCTTAAGTGTAGAGAGAGACTTTTAATGTATCTTGATCTGTCAGAAAGCTCATACAATTTGAATACGAGTACTTCTTTTTTATAGTTTCTTTATGTTTTAAGTAATTATAGTTATATAGCATGCGAATACTTCTTCTTTAACCCTTTGACTACGAGTTGGGACATGTACGTCCCAATGGACAATTTCTTATTCTATTCACTTTATGAAAAATAATATCTGCCAAACAGAGAAATCGACCAGAAATGAAAAGTTTTTGTAAATTACCGTTACTATAAAAATAGTAGCTAATTTCTGGCCCGTAATCAAGATCTTAAAAGATCAAATCTTCTTCATCAACACCATGCAACAACAGAAAGTTGAAAATTGAAGAAAGGCTAGCAATCAAATGCAGTATTTCTGTTAAAAAACTCGCAAATTCATGCAAATTAATTAATTTTTCGTAAATCACGTACTATAAAAAGGAGTGTAGAAGCTCTTCCAGTTTCCCTTTTTATATTATGTTCAAAACTACAATTTCTGAATGCGCAAATTCTTCTTCTTAAACCCTTTGATTACGGAAGTTGGGAAAGATACGTACCAGTGGGATATTTCTTGTTCTATCCACATTTTGAAAAATAATACCTGCTGTCCACTTATGCTAGGATATTTTCAAGAGAAAGCTACAATAAAGAATAGTTTTTGTAAATTACGGTGCAATTGAATATAACAATATTAGGTATTTTTGACCCATAATCAAGAGGTTAAAAGATCAAACCTTCTTCATCGACACCATGCGACAATAGAAATTTAAGATCAAAGAAAGGCCGGCATTCAAATGCAGTATTACTGTTATGAATCTCGCACATTCGTAAAAATTTGGCAATATTTCGTAAATTTCGTAATATGAAAAGATACCTTTTATATTAAATCCATAACTTCAGTTTCTGAACTTACGAATACCACTTCTTTAACCCTTTATATTATGGGTTAGGACAAATACGTCCCAGTGATTTCTTATTTTATTTACTTTTTGAAAATAATTATCTGCCATACACTTATGCTAGGATATTTTCATGATAAATCTACCAGAAAGAATAGTTTTTGTAAATTACGGTACAACTGAATATAAAAATAGTAGCTATTCCTGACCCGTAATCAAGAGGTTAAAAGATCAAACCCTCTTCAACGACACCATGCGACAATAGAAAGTTGAAGATAGAAGAAAGGCTCGCACTCAAATGCAGTATTGCTAATAATAATCTCGCACATTCGTAATATTTGTACAAATTTGGTAATTTTTCGTAAATCTCGTAATATAAAAAGCTTCCTTTTTATATTATATCCACAACTTCAGATTACTTACGAATACTACTTCTTTAACCCTTTATATTACGGGTTAGAACAAATGCGTCCCAGGGATCTATTTCTTATTTTATTCACTTTTTGAAAATAATTATCTACCATACACTTATGCTAGATTATTTTCAAGATGAATCTACCAGAAAAAAGAGTGTTGTAAATTACAGTAGAATTGAATATAAAAAAATGATAGCTATTCTTGACCCGTAATCGACAGGTTAAAAGATCAAACCTTCTTCATCCACACCATGCGACAATAGAAAGTTGAAGATCGAAGAAACTCTCGCATTCAAATGCAGTATTACTGTTAAAAAACTCGCACATTCATACAAATTTGGTAATTTTTCGTAAATTTCGTAATATAAAAATGGAGACTGGAAGTTCTTCCAGCCTCCCTTTTTAGGTAGATTTCGTATGAAATACTACCTATTGGGATCGTTCCTATGTTGGAATTTCTGAAAATTTCTTGCAGATCTACACCGATCATGAACCCTAGAGCCCAAAACCACCCTCAGTAAAAAACTTTATATATCAATCAATCTATCTATCTATCTATCTATATGTATTACTTTCTTCTGGACACGATAACTTCCACAATTCTGCACCCATCTCTTTGAAACTGATACATAAAATCAAGGGGCATAAAATCTCGGTCAAGTTCGTTAATGGGCGAAATCGGACCAAGGGGGGTGGAAATAGGGAGGGTTTTTGTGAAAACCGAAAAAACCCCATAACTTCTTAAATTTTGTACATATCGAATCAGTTTAAAGTTTTTATTACTTCTAAAACTAGTGTAAAGATCTGAACTATATCAGATTCACCATATAGAAAGAACTAATGCTTTTCTAAAACAGAGTAAAAATATGTTAAAGTCCAGTAAGACGCACGGCAAGATGAAAGAAACTACTCAGTCACCATCGCTCTTGGACATTTGACAATCGGTGACAGTTTGCTAATGCTAAGGAGCAGCCGGAACTTTTTTGATCTTTGAGCTTGGGAAGAGAAATCACATACGTTCTCACGAGAGCATATGATCGCAGGATCCACGTGCAAAAAGAGGAGTTTCCTAAGGTGTCCAGTCAGGAGACAACAGTAAAGATCCCTGGGAGGTTCTTAAAAAGAACGGACAGTTAGTGGCTGAGAAACTCACTATTGTTTTGAGAGGAAGATAATTGAGAGATATATACGAGAGGATGCGGAGGAGAGATTAGATTTTGGCTGGAGTTGGAAGAGCGACTTTTGGAGTGGAAGATTTTGAAGGCCGAAAGGGTCGGACTTTACGATCCCTCATACCAGGGAAGGATACCCGAATCAGCGGCGACAGGGCACCAGGGTGCCGTCGCGGGAAAAGGAGGTCTTTATCTCGGAGACCAGACCAGCGATTTCCGTTCAAGTGATGCAATGCCTGTGGACTAAATAGACTAGCTGCCACCTTTTCATAGACACTATTTCTGTTACATAAACTTTGTTCAACAAATTTTACATTGTTGTGTACATAGCAACTTATCCTTACTCCAGAATATTTTTTACTGTGTTATAAAATAAATTTTATGTTATCATATTCTAAGAGAATATAATTTGCTAAGCCTTCGAAGATTAACACCCTCGACCATCGCTACCGCCTTCTTAGGACACGGCACAACTGGTGGCAGCCAACGAAACGAACTTTTATGTGCAAAAAATAGTACAGATGAGATTGTTAGCAGTCTGTGATTAAAAACAAAAGAGAGCTGAGCATCGAGCAGCAGGACAACGTCATAGCCGCAACACTGCGAAGGAGTCAACAGTCCAGTGACCCAGGAGAGAGCAAAGGGACATCCAGGAGATCCACCTAAAGCCAGACGGAGAGAGCCGACAACCGACAGACTTCCTCGGAAAGGCCTGACCCTGACGCAAAGAGAGTGACTGATACTTCAACGGCAGCACACTGGCCAAAGCAACTGTGACGGGACCTCAACACAACAGAGCAGGTAGGCTCATTATTTTTTTGAATGTCTCTCAAATTTTGTTTTAGTAGAATTTAAATGTTTTAAATTCGGGATCTAAAATTGTGAGATAGTAAAATTGTTGTAATTTGTAAAGTAAACATTAAGATTGGGGCATCAAGCCAAGTATAACAGAGGCGAATTCATAGGCATTTAAGATAGCTCAAGCTAGGGAGCAGATTAAAATCTGGTTTGTATTCGAAACGAATACAAAGGAAATTTTTGTTTCTAAGAAAGGAAGCGGAGAAAATTTTCAGGGGAGATTGCAGTAGCGAGCCGGAAAAAAAAAAGGCTCAGGGAAACAGTTTTTTTAAATTAGAGATGCAAGTAGTGTAATATTACATGTAAATTGTGAGGAAAATTAATTTATGTTAGTTAAACTACTGAATAAAGATATTTTTTAGAAATTTATGGTCAGAACACTGATTACATTGGTCATGGTTTGCAAAGAAGTGCTCAGATTTGAAAAATTTGAAAAGTTTATTCGAAATATATGTGTGCAATTTCTATAAGATTTTACTATATATTGTGTTTTATCCTGTGTGTATAGGGACTTTAAACAGAAAAATCTATCTTGCACATTGGTTATTTTTAACAAAAGGGGAAGGTATCCAAAAAATTTCACAGATATTGTAAATTTATACTTTATATCCTGTATTTGTATTTAAAATTTGTTTATGTAAACATATTTTATAGTGTTAATTAACAGGTTTTGAATTCTCTGAGGAGTTATTGGTATAAATTATTGAAATTGTGTTAAAAATAAGGCATTATGACAAAGGTGACCGCATTAAAACATTGCAGAAAAGTTGATTTACAGAATTTAGCAGCAGAATTGGGTGTAGCACTTGAGAATGGGGATACAATACAAATAATCATCCAAAAAATTGAGCAATCAGATAACTACGACGAGGACCTTGCGCTAACGCAAGCCAGGTACATTGTACAAGATAGAGAGGGAAATTTAGCTAGGGAAAAAGACCGCGAAAAGGCAGAAAAAGACCGCGAGAAGGCAGAAAGGGACCGCGAAAAGGAACAGTTAGAATTAGAAAGAGCTAAATTAGACAACGCAGACAGACAGAAAGAAAGAGAATTCAAACTAGAAGAATTAAGATTAACGCAAGGCACAGAGAGAAGCAGTTCAAGCGCGAGCAATCGTCCTGATAGAAGCCCAAAATTAAACATAAAATCTATTATGCATTCGTTCGACCCAGACAAATCAGACATAACTTTATTTTTAAATTTATTTGAGAGACAGGCAGAAAGATCGGGGATCGAGTCAGATGATCTAGTAACTCATCTTTTAGCTTTATTGCCCATAGAAATTTCAGAATTAATTTTACGAGAACCGTCCGACAGCGTGGACAATTTTGCTCACGTGAAAAAAATTCTCTTAGAACGATATAGGTTAACAGCAGAAGCCTATCGTTTAAAATTAATGAGGCATCAAAAAAATACAAACACCCCATGGAAAGACCTAATCTTCGAATTAAATAATTTTCAAGACGGGTGGCTTGATGGATTGGGCATCAAAACCTTAGAGGAGCTAAAAGACCTGCTTATTACGGAACAAATTAAACGAAGAGTGCCGATCGAAACTAAAAATCATTTTATTGATTCGTGGGCAGAGTATAAAAAACCAGACAAACTCACAAAAGATTTGGACGGGTATGAAGCAATAACGGGCGCGACGTCCTGGAAAGGTTATGCCAGCCCCCCCGGGGAAAAAAGATTCGAGAGACCGAGATATGCGGAAAACGACAGCGAAAAATGGTTCAATCGCACGGTTTACGAGGAAAGGGACCCGAGGAAAAATGCTGATAATAAATTTAATTGGCGGGAGAAAAATGACGATAGGGAAAGGCAAAAAGCTTTCGAAAAAACAAAACAAAGCACTTGCTTTCAATGCGGAAGTCCAAAACATCGGATACGAGACTGTCCAGATTTAAAAAGATCGGAAAAAGAAATAAGCACGGTATATCATGTTAGGTGTAGTATGAAATTAGATAAAGGTTTCGAACCATATTTAAGTAAGGGAAAGATAAATGGAGTAGAAATTACAATGTTACGCGATACCGGAACCATGGACGATTTATGTCCAAGTAGATTCATTAATAAAGGGCAATTAAACGGAGAAATTAAGTGGTTAAGACAACCTCTGGACAGGGAACTTCAACAGCTTCCGGTTGCGGAAATAAAGTTAGAATTAGCGGATAAAACGGTGATAACAACTAAAGCACTTATCACAGACAACGAGTCAGATTTGGATTACTATATCCTTGGAAACAGAACACAAGAATTAATCAATTCGTATGAGCGTAAAAAAACTAAACAGCTGGCCAGAGAAAACAAAACCAATAGCATTCGAAACTTTCAACGGTGCATTCAAGGGGTGAGTCAATCACAAGAGATTAGTCCAGAAAACGTCACGGCAGTCGATGAGTTGAACGTGAACGAAAAGGAGGAACCAATTTCTTTACAACGGCTCGCACAGGAGTCGAATGAGAATGACAAAATACCGTTTGAAAATGAAACTTATAGCTTAAGGAAAAAAAGTAAGACGGATTGTAAAAATGCACAAAACATAGTCAAGTCGCGTGAGGAATCGATCTCCAGGTCAGAAAACTTTCGAGGCGATAGGGATTTGGAAAAACAAACGGGCGTTACGGAAAAGGATTATAACGGTAATCCGAAAAACAGAATAGCGACGAATTCGTCAAACTTGGAGAAAGAGGGGAGAACAAAAGACAGTGTTCTAAAACGAAATAAAAGAAAAGTCTTTGGGTCAGAAAACCAAGAGAAACAGCTGTCAGGTGAGGTCAAAAACTTAAGGATTAAAAGAAACTCAGACACACACATAACTCGCGAAGACAAGAAGTCAAAAATACCGGTAAAAATCATACAAAATAGGCAAAGTACTGGACAAGAAAAGCTGTTCAAAGATTCATCTCAGATAGAAGGGATTAAAATGAGGGAGCAGCAGGTTAAGTCGCAGGACGTCGGTAAAAAAATCAGAAGGGAGAGTGAAAACTCAGTTAAAAATAAAATGTGCGAATTACAGAATTTATGCAAAACAGTAGAAAAGGATTTTAAACCCGGGAAACAAATACTAGATTTAGGAACAAACGGTCAACAAAATGAAACTGATAGTTGGGAAGACATTACGAAAGGGAAAGAAAAAATAGCAAGGGTGGACGAACTTATAGAGATCCCCAAAAATAAAAAACAGGCGAAAGCAAATAAAGCGAAACGTGCTAGAAAAATTAATACGAAAATGAAAAGTAATAAAGGATTAAAGGTCTGGAAAATTGCTGGTCAAGGAGAAAAGTTTAACACTCATAATTCCATGAATAGATTGAAAAGGCGAAAATGGGAAGGAATTGGCAACAGGAAAACGGGACAAAAATGCACGAACATAGATTTAGAAACCAAAATCAGGGTAAAAATAAACAAAACTCCGAGAAAGCCAACGGTAGTTAAAATAACGGAGATAAATACATTGTCAAAATCTAAAAGGGAAACAGAAAACAGGAAAGAGTTAGATAAAAACAAGGAAATTGATCAAAAAGTAATCAGTGAAAGGCAAGAGGATCGGCAAAATTCAGAGAGGCATTCGACAAATAAACAAAAGAATACGAGAAAAGTTGGGGCTACGAGAATAGTTGCCATAAAAAAATTAAAGAGCTGCACTGATAAGAAGAGTTTAATAGAAACGGATAGCAGTGCGCTCTCATCTAGGAATAGCAAAAACAAAATGACTCGTAAACCGCTCAAAAGGGCACATACTTTGCAACCTGACCAATATGCCAGAGTACAAAGGCCAGGAAAGGACATTGTCCAAATAGATTTTTTGAGTAGGGCAGAGTAATCTTGGGAAAAAAAAGAAAATTGTGTATAGTATATTATCATTCCTTTTAATGTTTGAAAAAATAATATAATGTGAAGTGTTTGAAATAGAATAAAGTGTAAAATATTATACAGAGTGTATAATGAATACTTTTTTGTGAAGGGGAAGGCAGGCAAATAAAGTTTTTTTCTTTTTTTCTTTGCATGTGAGCCATTCATATAAATTTTGAGTCACCTTTCTCTTTTCCAGAATATTTCGTCCTGCGGCCAAAATATTCTTTTAAAAGGAGGGGGGGGGGGTTGTAAAGATCTGAACTGTATCAGATTCACCATATAGAAAGAACTAATGCTTTTCTAAAACAGAGTAAAAATATGTTAAAGTCCAGTAAGACGCACGGCAAGATGAAAGAAACTACTCAGTCACCATCGCTCTTGGACATTTGACAATCGGTGACAGTTTGCTAATGCTAAGGAGCAGCCGGAACTTTTTTGATCTTTGAGCTTGGGAAGAGAACTCATATACGTTCTCACGAAAGCATATGATCGCAGGATCCACGTGCAAAAAGAGGAGTTTCCTAAGGTGTCCACTCAGGAGACAACAGTAAAGATCCCTGGGAGGTTCTTAAAAAGAACGGACAGTTAGTGGCTGAGAAACTCACTATTGTTTTGAGAGGAAGATAATTGACAGATATATACGAGAGGATGCGGAGGAGAGATTAGATTTTGGCTGGAGTTGGAAGAGCGACTTTTGGAGTGGAAGATTTTGAAGGCCGAAAGGGCCGGACTTTACGATCCGTCATACCGGGGAAGGATACCCGAATCAGCGGCGACAGGGCACCAGGGTGCTGTCGCGGGAAAAGGAGGTCTTTATCTCGGAGACCAGACCAGCGACTTCCGTTCAAGTGATGCAATGCCTGTGGACTGAATAGACTAGCTGCCACCTTCTCATAGACAGTATTTCTGTTACATAAACTTTGTTCAACAAATTTTACATTGTTGTGTACATAGCAACTTATCCTTACTCCAGAATATTTTTTACTGTGTTATAAAATAAATTTTATGTTATCATATTCTAAGAGAATATAATTTGCTAAGCCTTCGAAGATTAACACCCTCGACCATCGCTACCGCCTTCTTAGGACACGGCACACTAGTGCCAAAAATTTATGTATCATAGATTTTTGATAAAGTTAAAAATGGGCTCAATGGGCGCAAAAAACAGGATTTTTGGGTGAAAAAAAAACATAATTTCGTCAATTCTCAAGATATCAAATCCAATTAATTTTATCATGAATCTCCTTAACATTATCTACAACTTTTATATTGACAAGTTTTTGATAAGGCCAATTCGTACCGCAAAAAAATAAAAACGAAAACAAAAAGGGCGTTTGAAGGAGAAAAAAATCCATAACTTCGTTAATTTAAAAGATATAAAATCCCCATGAATTTATCATATATCTTCTTAATATCGTCTACAACATCTATATAGACAAGTTTTGGTTAGGACCAATTCTTACAGTAAAAACAAATTAAAAATACATAGCGGTTGAAAAAAAAATCATCTTAGTAAGGCACTATTCAAATCCAAACTGCTTATTTTCTGACTCCTTTTACAATCCATTTTTACTCTCAAAGGCTTCCAATTGGTACCTTTTCTTACTCAAAAACTATATAATGTACCGTAATGGTCAATTTTTTGATAGTGGCAGAATATATTTTAAAACATGCTGTCAAAGTTGGCCTTTTGAACCGAATTTTCCGAAGCGGATCATGTTGGAAAAATCATCTAAGTAAGGATGTATTCAAATCCAAACTGCTTATTTTCTGACTCATTTTTAAATTCCTTTTTGCTCTCAAACGCATCCAATTAGTAGATTCGCTTATTCAGAAACTATATAATGTACCGTAATGATCGATTTTTTGACAGAGGCAGAATATATTTTAAAAAAATGATGTCAAAGTGGGCATTTTGAACGGAATTTCCCGAAGCGTTTGTGTTAGAAACAAAAAATATTGTCTTACTGAGAAAATAATTGTTTATATATCAAGTTTTAATTATTTGAACTAAAGTTAAAAACACAGGTCGCTTATAAATCTCTTCAAAAATCACGTCAACAAGTTTCATGTTTTTCCTATTAAAAATGAATCTGGAGTTATGCCAGAAAATTCCGAGTTGTTGAGCATGGAAAAGTATTTTTTTGAATACCGCCCTAACATGATTCTGATAAAACCAGTTATTATATAAAAATGAGATAAAAACTCGTCAAAAGCGGCCAGATAAAATTGTTAAAGTGGGTTTATCTCTAATCATGATTTGGTTTTTGTTTGTGAAATTAGTATACTTAACTTCGAAATCTACCTCCGCCTGTAGCCGGGCCGGCAGGGATTTTCATATATGTCCATATAAATATTTTTAGCACCGCATATTGTACTGAATGTTTATTTTAGTGCACTTCATAACTGTATATCAATTTCATTCTGTTCGACAGGCTCTAACATTATTAAAATGCACTTGAAATATTTTTTTCCCATTGGCCGTAATGTAACCGAAAACTTTTGTCTCTCCCTGTAATTAAACTATACATCCGATTTTCATAAAATTCGAAATGACTCGACAAAATTTTGCGAAAATTAAAGTTAGTTGGGGTAACTGGACGCACGAGGTAACTGGGCCATAGGCTATTTTATAAAAAACCGTTGATGTATTTTAAGTTCTAGCTTTTGTGATCAATGCCCTACTTCGTAAAACAATGCGTGTCAACTCAATCATAACTCTCTCTTTGCTATGATAGGTTGTCGAAAATTTACGTTTCTTTTTTTTTTAAACAATTTCACTTTGGTTGAGCTTCCTCGCCTTTTTATTAAAATACTGTAAATACTTTTTTTAAACAATCCTTTTTTTTTTAAGATTAGGCATATAACTACGTTAATATTATTAGGTATCTATACATATTCACTTCATGTTTCAAATGTAAGCCCGGTGTCCCAGTTACCCCGTAAAAGTTTCAAGAATGGGGTAACTGGGACATGTATCCGGGGTAACTGGACCATGCTGGATCTAGTTATCCCAATTGTTATAAATAATTTTCTTGAGTTTCTCTTACAACGGGAAGTAAATTTCTCCATTGTTTTTTGCTCACAATAAAGAAAATTATAGAATACCTTATTAAAATTACATAATAAAATTTAAAAAAAAAGCATATTGGGTGGTATCAAACCAAATTTCTTGACCCGTTGAGAGACGGCGATGCCGTTAAGGCATCACATAATTTTAATTCCTGATTGCCACATTGGCACCGGCATTTTATAATGAAAATTTCACCTTTATTAAGTACGCTAAATATACTTTTATTTGTTTCAAATAGATTCTCTTGTAAATACTGGTGTCATTAAACTACTATTTCAATATTTTACGAATGCAAGTACCTTACCCCTGAAAGCGAGATAGCCAAACGTTGAAATTGTACAATGATACAGATAAAGTACTTAAGTACTTACGTAGCCGTTTGTTCATAGACTTACCTTGCTATTGTTTTCCTTAAAATGCCCATGTGACTTTTATACTTATTACCTATACTAAAGTACATATGCACTTACTTAATTTTTATGTTTTCGGTATAAATAAATCTAATATTTTCACTTTTAGTGCTTTTTTTAGACACATTGACAGCAAAGATTTCCTTTACAACGCTCTTTATTGACATATAATTTACATGATCTGCCTGTTTTTTTTTTAAGTTGTTTACACTTTTTCAAACAGGACCTGATATTCCATATGAAAAAAATAAATGCGTGTGGACCATAGACCCTCCTGCTCCACTTACCCTATTTTTGTGGGGCAACTGGACCGATGATGAAAGAAAGATGAAATATGCATATTTTTATATTTTTAAACATTAAGATGTAATTTTGAGCAGTTCTGTCTGATAGAGGGAACCTAACTGAATACATTTACAGAAGTTCAGACTTTAATTCAAATGAATATTTCTATTTGAAGCTGAATTGTCAGAAGCTCCAGAGTCACATTGTAAAATCATGGCCCAGTTGCCCCAACTAACCTTATATATCTAAAATTTCAGACCATTATAGTCGTCGTTCGGACCGTCTGTCTGTCCGTCCGCGTATAGCAGAGCAAAAACTACCCAAACGAATGGTCTGAAATTGGGTAGTTTTTGCTCTGTTATATGCGGACGTACAGACACACAGACGGTCCGAACAACGACTATAGTTGCTACGTATTTATATAATTACGAACATACCTAACAAGGAAAATTTAATTCTGTTTTTTTCTTATTTTTATTTCTGTGCTCATATGAATTTACTAAAAATAAACTGGAGCATTAATCATTCATTGTTGTCTAATTATCCTGAGCTTTTTGAAAAAGCCTAGCAAAACAATTTTTTAGATTACTTAAAAAATAAAATTGACCCTTACTACGCGATGATGCTACTCCAATTTCTGAAATAATAAATACTCAAATTTTCTAGTCTGATCCGGTAAATTTTCCTGTCGTCTAATTTTCCTGATCTTTTTGGAAAAGTTGAGCAAAACAATCTTTTAGATTATTTAAAAAATAAAACTGACCCTTACTATGCAATGATGCGATTTCAATTTCTGAATTAATAAATACTCAATTTTTCTAGTCTGATCCGGTAAATTTTCGCTAAATATGACTCATGAAGTACCGTGTTAATCACTGATGCACCAATAATCTTCTATGTTATTCTAAAAGCAATGCGTAATCTGTCAACACTATATTAAACATAGTCAGAGAGACTTGTATTCCCTCCGAAATAAAGAAAACATTTCCAAACTCCTTTGATGTTGTTTGGAATTACTTAGGAGAAATAAAATGTATTATTGTCACTCTGTCTTCTTCCATGTTAGCACAGTTCGGAAAAGCTTTGAGAATACAATCCCTTTACTTCCAAATTAAATAGCGGACCAGAAAACAAATAAGTGTTACTTTGAATGTTTTAATTAGTTGAGTGTGAAGAAGAGACATGTTCCTTATGACATTGCATTTAATTAGCTATATCCGTTTCAGATAAATGTTAAATCTGGAATATTTTAAATCTTGAGTGCTCTTCGTCGAGTGCTTTTTTCGAAATAAAAAAGAATGGTTTGTCAATAATTTACTCAACATAAAAAACAAATTAAATTAAAATATGTTTTATATTTATTGAATTGATGCATTAAAGTCTATTAAATATCATCGTATTTCTAAAAGTACAATTAGGATATTCAGAAAACGCAATATTGATCAAAGTTGATGAGTAGAATTTATAAACAACACAATCTTTCAAAAGTGCAATTCTAAATCAATCAAAACTCTTTTAATAATTTTTTGAGTTTCAGGCTTATCAACATTATTTTTAAATTATGTTGTTAAGACTGAAAAGGCTGCTTCTTCTAAAATACTAATCGAAATGTTAGTTAAAACAAAATATAAAAATTATGTGTCAAACACAGTCAATACTGTGCTCAGATCATATAGCTTATTATAGCTCAGATGGCAGAGCACTGGCGGCTTCAGCCAGGAGGTCTCGGGTTCGAATCCTGGTCCGGACATTTTTCGCCCAGTTGGAAATTTACATCTAATATGATTTGTTTACCAATTAGAATAATTGTGTTAATATTAATCTGGTGTAATTCCGTATCCAGCGAATTCTGGAGTTCCTTTACCTGAGATTTATTCTGTTGAGCTGAACCAGGTTTCAGACCAGATGCTGTAATCATCAAGGTTAGCTGGGTGAAAAAGTTCGACCAGAATCGTCCGGAATAGCTCAGATGGCAGAGCACTGGCGGCTTCAGCCAGGAGGTCCCGGGTTCGAATCCTGGTCCGGACATTTTTCGCCCAGTTGGAAATTTACATCTAATATGATTTGTTTACCAATTAGAATAATTGTGTTAATATTAATCTGAAGAATACCTATGCTCAGTCCAATATTGCTTTTTCTCATTCAGTTAACATTATGTTTTCCAGCATTTAGTTCCACCTTGATTTTATTATATAGTAGGAGAGCTGTTGAACATTTTTGAGTAGGCATTTGAGGCACCCTGAAAATTTGTGCAACACTTCTTTTGTAATGCCTGAATACAAAATCGAATGTCTGGCTGAAGGATCGTGGCCCAAAAACTGTGCCAGACACGTGTCAAGTGCCATTTGGCACTTGACACGTGTCTGGCACAGTTTTTGTGCCAACCAAAGTGTCTGTCATTTTCAAAATATTTTTTTCTAAGCATAAATATTATTCTGCCTCAATCTCAGCGTGCCTCAAATACCTTTTTTGGGTAGTCAAAAAATGGCACTTGACACGTGTCTGGCACAGTTTTTGGGCCGACTAAAGTGTCTGTCATTTTCAAAATATTTTTTCCTAAGTATAAATATTATTCTGTCTCAATCTCAGCGTGCCTCAAATACCCCTTTTTATGGGTAGTCAAAAAATGGCACTTGACACGTGTCTGGCACAGTTTTTGGGCCACGATCCTTCAGCCAGACATTCAATTTTCTATTCAGTCATTACAAAAGAAGTGTTGCACAAATTTTCAGGGTGCCTCAAATACCTTCCCTAAAATGTTTAACAGCTCTTAGACTATATGTATAATGTTGTGTTAGTAATACCCTATTGTTTTCATTTAAAAACACATATCTCGCAGTAAATATTATCATAAATCCCAACATCAATTCTGAACAATTTTACTAAAACATTTTAATAAATCCTACACACGTGATATACAAGAAAAAGTCCTTGTATCGCATTTAAGGAAAAACCACAATTTTGATTCAGTGCCAAAACACAAATTACCTAAAATGTTCTTACTGTATTTCATAACATAAATAGAAATATTTTCCAATTTGTAAGGCAATAAAAGTTTACTTTCTTTTGTTTTTGTTCCCGTTCTTAACAATATTAGAAAAGTTATTTTCAAATCAAAACCACTGTTCAAATCATTTTGTTTATCCTTGAAAATATCTCAAGTTTCAATTCTTCATTTTAAATCCTGTTTGAGAGTTTTATATTATTTCTAGTTTTATTAAATTGGTTAACGAATATTCACTTGTTAGACGGAAACATAAGGACATTTTCAGATAATTTCAGAAAATTTAATTGATAATATTAAATTTAATTTTAGTAGACATCTTTTATTCTATTCACTGCAATTTAAGGTAACTTTCTTGGAGCAATAGAAAAGTAGCAATGATTTCATACAGCCACAATTTCACAGAAAGTCCCTTTATCTTGGAGCACTTGCGATCGGAAAAGAACTGCAACTGTGAAGATGTGATAAGGTTTAGTAAGTAACTATTCCCTATCTAATTCAACCGAGAGGAGCTCTCATGTGGCGATACTTAAGTTTTAGCAAACATCTTTTATTCTATTCACTGTAATTTAAGGTACCGGGTGTCCTTAGGTACCTTAAGGACTGGCTGATTTTAAAATTCAATAACTTGCAAACGGTGAATGATATTTAAAAAAATCTTGCAAGAGGGTTATGCAAAAGGCCAAAAGATTTTTTACAGTGATTTTCGATTTTAGTTCAAATTACAAACAGTAGATGACGCTGCAATCAATAGACGCTAAATACAGGCTCGATTTTTTGGCCTTTCTACTCTTCCATGCGAGAAAAAGAGACTAAAATGTATTGAGTGAGTCCCGAAGTGCCAAAAAATGAGCCTCAATTTAGCGTCTATTGATCGAAAGGCCATCTATTGTTTGTAATTCGAACTAAAATCGAAAATAACTGTAAAAAAACTTTTGACATCATGCATAATCCTTCTGCAAGAATTTTTTAAATATCTGTCACCGTTTGCAAGTTATTGGATTTTAAAATCAGTCAGTCCTTTTTAGGACACCCGGTATAATTCCTATAGTAATAGAAAATTTGCAATGATTTCAGATACTTAAAATTGCACATGAAAGTCTCTTTATCCTGGAGTTCTTGCGATCGGAGAAAGCTACAGCTGTGCTAGTTTGATAAGGTTTAGTAAGTGACTATTACCGGTCTAATGCAACCAAAAGAAGGTCTCCATATGGTGATATTTAAATTTTAGCAGGCATCTTTTATTCTATACATTTTAGTTCAAGTTACAATTCTTAGAGTAATAGAAAATTTGCAATCATTTCAGATATTTACAATTGCACAGGAATGTACCTTTATATTGAAGCTCTTGCGATGGGAAAAAGCTACATCTGCAAGTCTTATAAGGTTTAGTAAGCGAGTATGCCGGATGTAATGGAACCGAGGTGGCAAAATTTTTAAGTACTTTCTCACCCTAAGTATCATTATTCGATAAGATAATGAAAAAATGCCAAATACAAAAGTTCACGGAGTCTTTAATTTAGTATGAAATGATGTCTTACACGTAAAAATTAGTTTATTAGTAGTCCTAAAATGTAATTTTTTTTATATTTAATTACTAACTTAAATATTTTAGAAATCACTTGAAGAGGTGTGGCATTACTATATTGTAGTTGGATATTTACTAATGAAAATATGATGAATATGATGAATGACTATAATGAATTCTTATGCCTTCTTTATATATGTAAGTGAAGTACAATTTATTTTAATATCTCAAACCATAGGTCAATAAAAAAAACAATTTAGTTAGTTTTTACTCTTATCAGTATAATATCATTATCCAAAGAATCGTCGTCATAACGTAACACGCTACAATTAAAAAAGCTTGAACTGGGGTTGCCTGTTTGATCTTTATTCTTATTCAGAAATTCCGAGTTCCAACCGGGAATTCTCAAAGAAGAATTTTAAATTTAAGTAGTCAGAAATTCCTGTCATTAAATAACGTAAAAAATACTATTTGGATTTTCTGGAATGAACATGAGATTTCTGAATGAAAAAGGAGGCCAAACTGGCAATCCTGGCCTCAACTGATTTTGTTCGCGACATTGGATAACTTTATCAAAACATACTTTCTTTCATACCAGAACACGTGTACAACGTATAGTTATTCTTATGCGTATAAATGGGAACAGTTTATGAGTTCAACTCCTCCCCGTCGAAATGAAACCATTTTTTAAATGATGTAAGCTGTTCCTATGATTTTTGTCTTTGATATTTTCTAAATCATCTCTCAAAAAATAACTATGTACAGAAAGAAGCGCCATAAGCCCATAAATATAGATTTTGTTTATAATCATGGATGTAACTCTGCAGATCAGAGTCCTCACCAACACCTTTCTAAGACGAAATTTTATTTTCAACTGACTTAATTTAATATTCAAAACTTTCATTTCTTCCATAATTCTATTTCAGTTTTAAAAGATTAACTCTTATGCATAGTAACACAAAATAAAAATGCATTAATTGATACTAAAGTACTGTTTATTTTTTGCGAAAATATATTACATATCGGAACTCTGTCATTGTCAACACTCCGATGTCTCCTTAATTTGATAATTTCAACTCTCAGTAGTCAATACGGAAACTAGTCTATCTAGAATAATTAAAATATTGATTTGTTAGGATAGCATTAACTGTTAGTTTGAATGGTTAAATATTCTCATAAATCTGTTAATAATATTGATAACTCTAATTGTATTCAATTTATTTGAAAGTGAATGATAGAGTTCCTCCCATACTTTTAAGAATACTTTTATTAATGATGTGATCCCGACAGCCGTTGATCAAATAAAGACAGTACTACGGGGTTTTTATTATATTTCCTTCTTTTTAAGTTTTAGAAGTAAACTAGCATGAATGCTACAACCTTCAATGAATGTCCTATAATGAACAAAAATGAAATCCACTGAAATTAAATAGCAACAAAAGTATAAATAAACAGTTTTTTAATTTCCATTTTCCGAGTAGTTGATCAGGCAAAAGAAAGCATTCGAAAATCTGAAAATTAATCTTTAAAATATCATCCTTGGGTTGTGATTATCAATAATTCTTATAAAAATATTAGTTGAAATAATCAAAATGAAAGTGGATTATTTTTTAACTGCTTCCAACTAATTAAAAACTAAATGCTTAGACTTTCTCATAAAACAAATTTCATAAAATGGCTCCTCTTACAGCAGATAGCTGACAATAATGTAATAACAGGTGCACTAACAGTCAAATAAAAATATTATATCTAGTGCCACGTATAAAAGACATTTCCGCCTGAAAGGGCGCGATATTTTAACAATTTGATAAACTACTGGTAGGGTCATCCCATACATTAACATACAAAATGGGACATTTAGGGCAAAATCTGTAATGGCAACAGTACTAGCGTTGTTACCGACAAGGGGAAATAATTAACAAACATCCAAAATTTACCTATGTTGAAGAAATACGCTTACGCTCTACGTTTTGAATATCTATTCTTTCCTAAACGAAGCAGAGGCAGACGATATTCCATTTATGCTTAATTTATTTAGCTGCTGTTTTTTTCGTACTTGTATCGTTCACCTTTAACTTACAAAATGATAATTAGAGTAATAATATAAAAGAAAATCCTAGAAAATTCTGTTAAGAACGTAAATATGTAAGTTTATGAGATTAAAGCGTAAAAAATCAAATTCAGGTATTGTGTTAATTTATTCATATCGAATAAAATTTTACTGATTGTAATGTCAGTACCTCTATTTATTTTTAACTTTTAGAATTATAATTCTAAAAATTTCTCAAAAGGAATTTTTCCCCATCTATAATTTTATATTATTTCTTATATCTTAATATTATAAATATTATGGAATTGATTGTACATTATTTACATTAAAAACAATATTTTATTTTATCTGTAAGAAAGTGAAAATGCTTAAATTGAAAAAGATTATTGTAACGATTGTTTAATACGTTAAGCTCATAAATTAATAAAAAATCGGCTATAAAAAGTTTTCTACGAAATGGGAATATTTATGAAATTTTCTGGGACTTGTAGAGTGCAATATTTCGTATATTTTTACACTTAAATTGTTCACCCATCATGTAAGAAAAAAAATGCATTTATCCGTGCATGAACATAGAATAGATATTATATATTTAAAATAGAATATTTATTATATGTTTATGTATCGGTGTAAGATTCCATTACAACGTAAACATGCAACATTAAAAAAAAGAAAGATCACAATAAGGTAGATACTCAACAATAAAAATATTACAAGAATGGGGAGTTTCTTCCATCGCAATCGCATTATTTCCATTATGCTCTATGGAAGTGTTCCATCATGTATGTTAATCGATGGATCACCCTACCTTTTATTAATTTTCTGTATAACTTCGGCTATGACTAATAAAAAGATTTTGATTTTTGATAATTGTACCGTACTTACAGAGGGAATTTGATCTCCCAGTTAAGTTTTGATGGAAAAATATGAATCTCTTAAAAGAAAAATTATAAAATAAATATAAATGTAAAGATATTTTTTTTACATTCTTTTATAGGTATTCAGTGTGTATTTTAAAAATCATGCCTTCTTGATTATAATTCATGTTGTTCCAAAAAGAAAGGAAAATCCGTTACAAAAAGTATATTGGTTTGAACTCCGTTTTTGCAGAATTCGCCGTTTCGATTTGCTCTTGACGGAAATCGAAAACTAGGGAATTTATTCTAAAATATATTATTTTTGCTCTTTTTTTAAGATATGGCAACAGGAAAGAAAAAAGCGTTATTTAAATTATCTACTCATAATTTAAAAATTGCTTTAAAGTAGAATCAAAATATAATTAATATTAAACTATTAGTTGATAAAAAATTTATTACACTCTTTATTTTTTGGCTATATTTTATTTTCTACTTTTCAGTTTTTAAAACAACAGAGGACGTTTAACTGTCAGATGACAAATTTCAGCGAGCGTGATTTGACGCAAAAGACATTCAAAGCTGCTATATCTCGCATGCATAGTAACCATAAAGATTATTTAACGATTTAACAACTGCGCCATGTCAACGAAAAATGCCTTAAAATCAATTTATAATTAAATTTTTGAAATATTAAAATGCTGTATTGTTACCAGAACAACACATGTGTGCATAATTTTTATAATTCCATTATATTAGGAATTGAGTGAAATATCGATTACAAGCACACATGAACCAAGTTAAGTTAAATAACAGAGAGTGAAAAAAAAATCCCTGCTGGCTCGGCCTGCAGGCGGAGGTAGATTTCGAAGTTAAGTATCTAATTTCATCAACAAAAACTAAATCAAGATCAACTCAGTTTAACAATTTTATCTGGCCGCTTTTGACGAGTTTTTAATTTCATTTTTCTGTAAGAGGTGGTTTTATCAGAATCATATTAAGGCTGTTCTCAACTGCACCGCTCAGCAAGCATGACACTTTATGACGCAATGACGCACACATTTTTAAACGTAAAGGTATAAAATACTTTCACTGTTTTTCTGATTTCGTCAGGAAATTCGGTTCGAAACGCTAACTTTGACAGTACTTTCTGATACATATATTGTGTTTATAAAAAAAGAAAAACGTCTTTCAATTACATAGTTTTCGTGTAATTACGACTTTCAGTTTCGTGCGTTTCCGAACAAAAATTAATTAAAACTCATGTCATAAAGTTGCCCTCTTGGACTTGAGAACAGCCTTAATACAATAATTTTTCCCCCTCATTTTTTTTCTGTAAGAGTTAGTCCTATAAAAATCTTGTGAATAAAAAAATTGTAGATAATATTAAGAAGATTTATAATATATTTAATCGGATTTGATATCTTATGAATTGACGAAGGAAAGATTTTGTTTCTGTTTCTAACCCCCCCCCCCCCTTTTAAGTTTTCTTTTGCTGTAAGAGTTGGTCCTATCAAAAACTCCTCAGTGTAAAAGCTGTAGATAATATTAAGAAAATTTGTAATAAATTTAAGTGGATTTGATAGCTTGTGAATTGAAGAAGTTATGAATTTGTTTCTTCTTAAAACCCCATTTTTTTCGCCCCTTGACCCCATTTTTAATTATGTCAAAAATCTGTTATACATTCCTTTTTGGCCCTTTCCTTACACGTAATAATAACTTTAAACTGATTTGATATGTATTATAATTAAGAAGTTATGGGGTTTTTTTTTCTGTTTTCACAAAACCCCTCTCTACTTCAATCCCCTTGATCCGATTTTGCTCATTAACGAACTTGACCGAGATTTTCTGTCCTTTGATTTTATATATCAGTTTGTAATTGATTTGAGCAGAATTAGACAAGTTATCGTACCCACAAGAAAGATAGATAGATAGGCAGATAAAGTTTTGAACTGGGGGTGGTTTTGGTTTCTATGGGTCATGATTGGCGTAGATCTGCAAATTTTTTTTCAGAAATTCCAACATAGGGGTGAATGTAATAGGTAGTATTTCTTACAAAATCTACCTAAAAGGTGCATATTTATGCACGTTTTCACCATTTTTTTCACCGAAAAAATTGCCACCTCCTCCACCCCGAAACAAATTTTCTCCCAAAATCTAAGTGGAACATCACCAAGGTGGCAATACTATACCAGTTTTTTTTTTCAAGTCAAATAAAAGCAAATTTAACCATAAAAAATATTTAATGAAATGGTTTCTATGGCATTCGTTTTTATGTGGTTATTAATTAAGTTTTCCATTTAACAAAATTTCTGGTTGTAATACATTAAAAAAAAAATTGCTGAAGATTCGCAGGTATGATAAAGAAAGAATATGTATGTAAGAACGAAGGTAACTGCATTAAGTTTGAAATATTGAACATTTAGATAATTTAGAAATTAAACAGTAACCACTCAGTCAACAGTATAGCTTTTTTTTCTCAAATGAAATAAAAAAAAACTTTAACTGCAAAACTTTGTTAATGAAATGATATTTTTTCTATGTGGTTATTAATTAAGTTTTTTATTTAACAAAATTTTTGGTTGTAATATGTATGAAAAAAAAATACTGAAGATTCGCTGGTACGATAAAGAAAGGATATGTATGTAAGCATGGAGGTAAATGTATGAAGTATGAAATATTGAACATGAAGATAATTTAAAATTTAAAAAGTAATATTAACCAGTCTGGCAACACTATACCGTTTTCTTTTCAAGTCAAATGTAAGTCACTTTAAATGCAACAATTATTTAATGAAATGGTATTTGTTTCTATGTCGTTAACAATTAATTTTTTCACTTAATAAAATTTTTGGTTGTAATATATTCGAAAAGAAATTCTGGAAGATTTGCAGATATGATAAAGAAATGATATGTATGTTCGCATGAGGTAAGTGTTTAAGTATGAAATATTGATCATGAAGATAATTTAAGAATTAAAAAGTAATATTAACCACACCGGTGCATTAATGAAAATTATTAACAACACAGTTTGTTTGTTTTTTAAAGAAATATTTTGCAATATTTTACAAAGATTCGTTTCTTTTATTTTCTATAAATAGAAACAAAGATCAGAAAATATCAGAATGAAAGAAAAAATTTGGCATTTTTCAATTCCTTGAAAACGTGACTGGGTCAAGAAATTCCTTTAAATGTATCAAAATCACGTTCGGCAAATTATTTGCATAGTAGAGAGTTTACAACACTATGACAGTTGCATGTTTAAAAAAAATTCTATTTTCCTTGAAGCTAAGATAAATTCTCTTTTAAAACATAAAAAATTCACATAAATTCTCAATAGTGTAGATTACTTTTCTTTATTCTATAAATTCAAATAATTTGTGTTATATTTTTTCATCCGTTGTTAGTCTGTAAGGTATTGCTAACAATTAGGAATTTTCTAAAAATCGGTAGACAAGATGCACCAACACGTTTAAGACATATTTATCATTATTATTATTATTAGGTTAATTTTTAACATAATTATTAAATTAGTAAATAAATCATAACAGTTGTAAATTTCCAAGTGGGCGAAAAAAGTGCGGGGTCAGGTTTCGAACCAGGGATGTGTTGGCTGAAACCGCCAATGCTAATTCTAATTTAACCCTTTATCTACTGACGTTACTTATAAGTACCATTAAAATAACTTGTTATAAAATTTATGTAATACATCGATTAGTAATAATACAGTTTATAATGAGTTATAGATGCATTACTTTATCTTGTTCCAAAAGCATCAGTGGTTACACAAAACAAAAATATTTTTTAAAGTATGATTTCTTTTGTCTTTGTATCTTTTCAGCTCTCTTAGAGTTGGGGGGGGGGGATTTTTCAATTCCGAAATATTTCTATATTTCTATTATAAGAACATTATATTTGTATATTTCCTAATTCTGCAAAATACTAAGAAAAATATTTAAAATAAAACATTTGAGTGGAGTTATAAATATTGTACAAAATCCCTATAAATTCTAATTTAATTAATCCTTTTAAATCCTTCAATCCTTCTAAAATCCTTCTAAAATTTATTAAACGATTGTGTAAATCTTCTTATGTAGTTTCAAAAATTCACGAAAAATGCTTTATAAGATAAAAATTTCATGATTTCATATTGCAGTACATAAAGGGTAAAAGTATCGATCATTATCTTCATTAATCTTTAGAAATGTTGTTTTTTTTTTTTTTTTTTTTTTTGTATTTAAGTTAAGTAACATGTGAAACGAAATGTGTATATAAATGAATTTTTTTAAAATAGCTATTTTGTGTGTGAAAAGATTCAGAATGAATTCAATCCGTTTTACTAATGTTCAAATATGAATTTATTTTATATGAAACATAATCCTTCTCAAACTTGTGTGAAAATCCTGTGGAAACTTAGCCTTTTCACAGTTTCCACACATAAAAACCCTCAGAAATGCTACAGAATCACGGCCTATGGAAACTCCATGTATTCGGGAGTGACACTAGAAAATTCGTCTAAGTCTCAGAGTTTGCCGATAACTTAAAAGTAAATAACTTCAGTGCGATCGATCTTATGAAGATGACACTTTGGAACATAGTACATAAAAAGAGGACCACTGGTTCCCACTTTGTAACACCGAAATATGCCGCTAAGTGCTTTTTGACATCGCATACTTTGACAGGAGTGTTCCGTGTGCAAAAAGGGGGAAGGGCCCCCCGACCAGCCACTAGCAGGTCGGCTGTCAAAAGGGTCTTGACGGGAGAGCCAATAACAGCGGATGTTGGAAACTAGCATTGTTTTTCGAGAGAGAAATGAAGGATATATACGAGATCTCTGAGGAGATCAAGGGGGATGAGTTGACTTTTAGAAGAGTTTAGCAGAAGCTAAACGTGAAAAGAGGTTCTTCAACCTGAAGGAGAGAAAAGTTTCTCTCCAGGCTTTTCACGTTATTATTTTTCGGAGGTCGCTCCGAGGAGACGGGAGACTTGTTTCTCTCAACGGCAACAATAGCCGATCAGCTGGGCCACAACTGGGGGCATCAGCGGAAAAGCTGAACGCACGGGCGAACGTTAGTCCGCACCTTTAACGGACATTTGATCACTTAGAAGGGACCATAGTGTTTCCCAGAGACTCTTGAATATAACTAATCTGGACTCTGATTTGTTATCCGGTCAAGGACAATTTTAGATATTCCTACCTTACAAGACTTTATTTCATCAAATTAATTTCCTGAGTATTTGTTGTGTTAGTGTAGACATTGTATTTAGCCAAGATTTCTTGTTGTTTTGCGAGAATAAAACCTTTAATTTTTCATCTTAACTAAAACTTTTGTCATCACGCCTCTGAGGAGTTTACGTCACGCTACCGCCCTCATCTGAGGCCCCACAACTGGTGGGAGCTAAAAAAGAACTTTGATACTAAAATAAAGTGGCGGTGAGGCAGTGGAAATCTGATATTGAAAGACCCGTGTGCTAACCAGCGGACAACAGGACGAAAAAACAACTGCAGCAAAGGACACAGCAATCAAGCTCTCCAAGAAAAGGCGGACGGAACTCCAAGAGATCCACTGGGAGCCTAAAGAACAAGCCCGGAGCAAGCAGACCGGAGCCAGATCCTCTGGAAAAGGCCTAACGCGAGACAGACAGCGAGGAAGACAGGTGCTTCAACGACAGTGCATTAAGATTCAGCAGTGGCCCACAACTTATGATCAACGGTGTTCCGATCAGCCCACAACCGGCAGTTCAGTTGATGGCGAGTCGACGCAACAGGGGAGGTAAGCTCATAATTTTTTTTTTTTTTTTTGAGTGGCTCTTATTGTTAGAATTGTTTAAATGTGTCAAGTAAATAGCTAAAGTTTTCAGGCAAAAATTTATTGTGTGTCTTCAAAAAAAAAAGCATTAAGCTAAGAAGAGTTAAAGTTAACTTAAGTAGCCTAGCCTATTAATCAGATTTAGAATCTAGGATTTATTCGGGAAGAATAAATGGGAAATCTTTTTTTTCTAGTACTAAGAATAGAAAATTTTCAGGATTAAATTGTGCTTAGGGGTGGGAAAAAAACCCAAAGGGAAGAGCTTTTTAAATTAGATGTGCAAGGATACAATGTTATTTATAGATTCGTGCAGGAAAATATTTTATTAATTGTTGGTTATTATATAAAGAAATTTTCTGAATTTATGAAAAGTATTGGTAGCACTGGATCAGGATTGCAAGGTGTGCTCAATCTTGAGGAAATTTAAGAGTTTTTCAAAAAGTCATATGTACAATTGGTATAAAATTTTCAGATACTTTGTTTCATTTTGTGTGCATAGGGATTTCAGAGCTGAATTTATCTTGCATATTTAACAGAAAGAGAAGGCATTCAAATAATTTTATAGTATATATCAATTTTATTCTCTATGTTACTGTTTGTATTCAAAAGGTGTTTATAAAAGTACCCATAGCATAATTTAAACTAGATAGGTCGAAATTACTATTATCTTTTTTTTTTTACATGTCAGGTGACAGGATTAAATTCTCTTTGATATTATTGTTATAATTTGAGTAACACTCAAGTGTGTACAATATGGCAAAAATTACGGCACTAAAATATTGTAGAAAGATTGATTTTCAAAAATTAGCAGACGAGCTGGGGGTAAAAATTGAGGAAGGAGACACGATGGCAATAATTATTCAAAAAATTGAGCAGGCAAATGACTACGACGAAGAACTGGCAGTGACGCAAGCTGGGTACATTGTTCAGGACAGGGAGGAAACTACGGCTAGAGAAAAAGAAAATGAGAGGCTAAAAAGAGAGGAAAGAGAGAAAGAGAGAGAGTATGAGAAAGCAAAACTTGACAGGGAATTCGAGTTAGAGCGTTTGCGGTTAACGCAAGGCGCGGAGCGAAGTAGTTCGAGTGCTAGCAATAGATCCGAAAGAGGAACTAAAATCCAAATCCAATCTATCATGCATAATTTTGACCCAGAGAAATCTGACATTACGCTTTTTATGAATTTATTCGAAAGACAGGCAGAAAGGTCTGGTATTGAATCAGAGGATTTAGTCACGCATCTTTTAGCATTATTGCCAATTGATGTAGCTGAACTTATATTACGAGAGGACAAAGAAAAAGTAGACAGTTTTAATTATGTCAAATCAGTCCTATTGACAAGATATAGATTAAGCGCAGAAGCTTATCGCGTAAAACTGCTTCGGCATCAAAAAAATCCGACCAGTCCATGGAAAGATCTAATATTTGAGCTAAACAGCTTTCAAGAGGGGTGGCATAATGGGTTAGAGATAAATACGATAGAAGAGCTCAAAAGCTTACTAATTACGGAGCAAATAAAAAGAAGAGTGCCGACCGAAATGAAGGAACACTTCATCGACTCTTGGGCTTCGTACAAGAATCCGGACAGCTTAGTCAAAGATTTGGATGGGTATGAAACGATAAAGGGTATCTCCAGAAAACCATGGAATAATAGGCCCCCCATCGAAAAAAGATTTGAAAGGCCCAGATACGACGAAAAAGAGGCAGAAAAAAACCCGGAAATTAAATTAAATTGGAGGGATAAAAATGAGAATAAAGAAAGGGAAAAGATATTTGATAAACCTAGAAAAAATACTTGTTTTAATTGCTCAAGTTCAAAACATGATAAACGGAATTGCCCAGAATTAAAAAAAAGTGAAAACTCACACAAGACTGTGCATAATATCAGTAAGGAGATAAACTTAGAGAAAGGTTTTGAACCGTATCTGAGTCGGGGTAAAATAAACGGCGAAGAAATCATTATATTAAGAGATACGGGTTCGACCGTGGACATCTGTCCGAATAAATTAGTTAAAACTAATCAATTAACTGGTCAGGTCAGCTGGGTAAGGCAGACATTAGTTCAGGATTTGCGCTGTTTTCCTATAGCAGAAATAACGCTAGAATTACCCGATGAAATCACTGTTAATACGACAGCATTAGTGGCAGACAAAGATTCCGACATAAATTATTATATCTTAGGGAATGAAACCCAAAAATTAATCGAATCAAATAAGAGCACAAAACCCGAAATTATAAATGCCGTAATGACACGGAGCAGAACCAAAACTCAGATGGAAAGCGAAGGCCCAAGCTGTCAATTTCAGGACGCGAATCAGCTGGATAAAGATCCATCACCGGACAATGGGCAAGGCCCCACAGAGAGTGCAGAAACGGTAGATAACAATAGAGCAGAATCTGACAATTCAGGTGAAGGGGGGAAGGAGCAGCCAATTTTGCTTCCGGACCTAATCGTAGATGAAGCCTTTTCTTTAAGTAAGGTGGGGAAGAAAGAATTTGCGAACGAGCAAAAGACAGATAATACCCTGAATGAGATTAAGGAAAAAGCTCTTAAAAAAAGTCGTTCTTCGAGTACAGAAACTCCTTAATAATAAGAAAAACAACCGATCATAGAGGCTTAGAAAGATTTCAATTAGTTGTACCAACGAAGTTCAGACAGGCTATTCTTAGCGCTTGTCATGAGATTACAGCGTCCCATTTGGGAGGAAAAAAAACGAAGGACAAGGTTTTGAGATATTACTTTTGGCCAAACATCATAAGGCAAACGGAAGAATTCGTGAAATCATGTCACCACTGTCAAATAGTTGGAAAGTCGGGAGAGAAAAAAAAGGCCCCTTTGACACGTGTACCAGTCATACCAGAGCCTTTTTCAAAGCTATCAATTGATTTAGTTGGACCCCTACCAAAGTCCAAAAAAGGAAACAAATATTTGCTAACGGCGTTATGTGTATTTTCGAAATTTCCTGAGGCGATCCCGTTAGAAAACATGCTCTCAGAATCTGTAGTGGAGGCGCTTATGCAAATCTTTTGCAGACTAGGCTACGCAAAAGAGATACAAACAGATTTAGGTCGGTCCTTTACGTCATGTCTTACGATATCATTTTTAGAGAAATTTGGAGTCAAGCTAAGGCATTCAAGTGTATGCCATCCGGCCTCAAATAACGTTGAACGGACGCACAGGACAATCAAACGGCTGTTAAAAGTCATGTGCACAGAAAATGGAAAGGATTGGGAAGAGAATTTGCCCCACGCACTACTAGCATTGAGAAATGCGGTCAGCAACTCAACAGGTTTCAGCCCAGCGGAGCTCGTTTTCAGTAAAAATTTGAGAACACCGGAAACATTATTATACGAGCAGTGGACAGGTGACAGTCAGGAGCCTGAGCTAGTCACAGAATATGTTTTTGGACTAATGAATCGGCTAAAAAGATGTCAGAAGCTGGCGGACGAAAATATGGTAGTAAGCAGAGAAAAATGCAAAGCTTGGTTCGATAAGCAGACGGTCGAAAGGGAATTTAAACCAGGGGACCAGGTACTCGTATTAGTAACTAACAAAGCAAACAAGATGTCAGCGAATTGGACGGGACCAGGTAAAATTACCGCTAATATTTCGGATACAAATTATATCGTAGAAGTCCCAGGTAGGCACGAAAAATCGCAAATATTTCATGTAAATCTACTGAAACCATATGTACAGAGAGTAGAAAAAATAAATATATTAACACACGAATGTGATAATTTAGAGGACTTACAAGAGATGGAAATAGCATTTCCTTTAGATGAGCCACACAATTATAACTTCGGAGAAATTGTAGAGGATAGCAAATTAAAAGAGAGATGCAACCCCGAACAATTGCAGCAATTAGAAATCTTACTGGGGGAGTTCAGGGAGATTTTTTCGAATAACCCAGGGACTACGCACATGGAAATCCATGATATTGAAGTCACAGATAACAAACCTATAAGAATAAGACCCTATAGAATGTCCCGCAGACAGGAGGAAATTTTAGAAAAGGAAATAAAAAGAATGCTGGAATTAAATATTATAAGGGAAGGGGAATCAGACCACTATTCGCCCATGATCCTTGTGCAATCAGCTGGTAAGGATCCTCGCTGTTGCATAGACTATCGAAAATTGAACTCTGTAACAAAAGTTGAATATTATCCACTCCCTAATATTGAGGACAGAGTAGAAAGAGTTTCAGCAGCTAAGTACATAACGGTGCTCGATCTGACCAAAGGATAATGGCAAATACCGATGACGCCCCAAGCCCAAAAATTAGCCGCATTTGTTACAAACACTGGGACATATTTCCCACTGAAGATGCCATTTGGGTTGATCAATGCGTCATTCAGATTTTCTAAATTCATGGCAAAAATGCTGAGAGGGTTAGAGAAGTTTTGTCTGACCTATCTCGATGATATGGCGATTTTCTCAGAGACATGGGAAGAGCACCTGGAGCATCTTAGAGCGGTACTTACTAGAATAAGAGAAGCAAAGCTAACGGTAAAAATAGCGAAGTGCAAATTCGCGCAAAAGACTGTGAAGTATTTAGGGCACATAGTGGGAGAAGGGCAACGGCGGCCGACCGAAGCGAAAATCAAAGCGATCACCGAATTACAGCCACCAAAAACGAAAACAGAAATCCGCAGATGTTTAGGAATGGCAGGTTATTATTCGCGCTACATAAAAAATTATGCCTCGATTGTAGAACCACTTACAAGGACACTAAAGGGAAAAAAGAAAAAAGAGAAAATAGTATGGAGCGAGGAAATGAACAGGGCATTTGACACTCTGAAAGAAAAATTTACAGAGGGGCCTGTATTGTATGCCCCCAACTATAACGCAGAATTTATAATTCAGACAGATGCGTCAAATTCAGGGGCAGGAGCAGTACTCGCGCAGAGACAAAATTCAGAGGAGCATCCCATTATTTATTTGAGCAGAAAATTTACGGAAACGGAAAAAAAATTCAGCGCGACAGAAAGGGAATGTGCAGCGATAATTTTTGCCATAAAAAATTGAGGCATTACATTGACGGACAAAAATTTCTGATCGAGAGTGATCATAACCCATTAACGTTCTTAAAAAACACTTCAGGAAATAATCCTCGTCTTCTCAGGTGGGCACTAACCTTGCAACCCTACCAGTATGCAATTAAATATAGGCCTGGCAAAGAAATAGCTCATGTGGACTTCTTGAGCAGGTCAGAATAGTATACAGAGAAAAAGGGACAAATTAATTGTATATAGTAAAACTTTTATAATTTTCTTGTGTTTTGTAATGTGTATTAAAATTGGTATTAGCATATAGCATTTTGTAAAAATGGTAGGAAGGAATTTTGTAAAATTTTAAGAAACGGACAGGTAGGCAGTTAAATATAGGTTTTTTTTTATGTGAGCCACTCAAAAATATTTTTTTTGAGTTGCCCTTTGTGTTCAAAATATTCAGTCCTGCGGCCAGAATATTATCTAAAAAAGGGGGGGGGGTTGTGGAAACTTAGCCTTTTCACAGTTTCCACACATAAAAACCCTCACAAATGCTACAGAATCACGGCCTATGGAAACTCCATGTATTCGGGAGTGACACTAGAAAATTCGTCTAAGTCTCAGAGTTTGCCGATAACTTAAAAGTTAATAACTTCAGTGCGATCGATCTTATGAAGATGACACTTTGGAACATAGTACATAAAAAGAGGACCCCTGGTTCCCACTTTGTAACACCGAAATATGTCGCTAAGTGCTTTTTGACATCGCATACTTTGACAGGAGTGTTCCGTGTGCAAAAAGGGGGAAGGGCCCCCCGACCAGCCACTAGCAGGTCGGCTGTCAAAAGGGTCTTGACGGGAGAGCCAATAACAGCGGATGTTGGAAACTAGCATTGTTTTCCGAGAGAGAAATGAAGGATATATACGAGATCTCTGAGGAGATCAAGGGGGATGAGTTGACTTTTAGAAGAGTTTAGCAGAAGCTAAACGTGAAAAGAGGTTCTTCAACCTGAAGGAGAGAAAAGTTTCTCTCCAGGCTTTTCACGTTATTATTTTTCGGAGGTCGCTCCGAGGAGAGGGGAGACTTGTTTCTCTCAACGGCAACAATAGCCGATCAGCTGGGCCACAGCTGGGAGCATCAGCGGAAAAGCTGAACGCACGGGCGAACGTTAGTCCGCACCTTTAACGGACATTTGATCACTTAGAAGGGACCATAGTGTTTCCCAGAGACTCTTGAATATAACTAATCTGGACTCTAATTTGTTATCCGGTCAAGGACAATTTTAGATATTCCTACCTTACAAGACTTTATTTCATCAAATTAATTTCCTAAGTATTTGTTGTGTTAGTGTAGACATTGTATTTAGCCCAGATTTCTTGCGAGAATAAAACCTTTAATTTTTCATCTTAACTAAAACTTTTGTCATCACGCCTCTGAGGAGTTTACGTCACGCTACCGCCCTCATCTGATGCCCCACAATCCTAACAACCCGCCTTACAAAGTCCTAAATCTGATCCTGAAGAAACACTCTAGAGTGAACCCGACCTACATAAAGAAAATTAGTCACCCAAACTCGAAAAAAGAAAATTAGGGACAACACGACAGATGCAGGATTGTATTCAATAATCCCGAGGTATCCGCTATTCAGAGGTTTTACAATATTTGAATATTAAAGAATATAGATATATACATTTTTTCTATATGAAAGATAAAACTAGTATTAATTAATTTTCATTCATTACGGGTTCGCATCGGGTTCCTGGTAGAGATATTTCGGGTCCGGGTAGACGAAAATTATTTTATCGGGTTCGAGTCAGGTTATGTGTCGATTTTTTCCGTTTAATTCGTTTTGTGTTGCGGGTAGACTTCAAACGGAATTTTCGGGTTCGGATCGGGTACAACCTGACTAGTGCAAGGCTCTATTTGTAGCCTTGGATATTCGATGTGGATCCCCTGATAAATATAAATGAAATTTATTTCTGTATGAATCACATTTTTTAACCTCTTACTGGCCTGTAAAATGTTAGTCTGTAAAAATTTAAGCAGAATTTCTAAATGTTTGCCGAATGCAAATTACTTTAAGTTTTTTTCTTTATTCTATTTTAACTGAATATAAAATAATCGTGGTTTTTTCACACATGTAAACTTTTGATCATTTAAACATAAAAAAAGCTAATTTATTTTGCGAATAGTTTCCATCCTTAAACTTTGGTTCATACACAAATGATAACCGATTATATTCGTAGAATGACTAGTAAGCATTTATATAATAAAAAGGCAGAAAATAGAAAAGATTGTTCCTGTTATTTCTTATTTTATCATTAACCAACAGATCTGTTTATTGCTGTCTAGTGCAGATTCTTTTTTCTAGGTAGATCATTAGCCAAAATTTATTTTCCATATATAATTATATTTGCATTAAGGTTAAATTATCCGATATAGAATATTATTACGTATAGGGGAGACTAGGGATGGTTGACCCACTTTTTACAAAATGATTTTTTATTTTTTAAATATTGAACGTAGAATAAAGTTTTATATATCTTTTTATTCGTTATACAATCAGTTATCAAAATAAAATTGCTACATAAGTGTAATATATAAGAAATTTGAAAAATGAATGATTTTATTCATGACAAAATAATGGGTCAAGGCTCCCCACCTACGGGAGGGTTGACCCAATATATGGGAGGCTTGATCCACTTTGTATTATATTGAAATATTTGAGAAGAGAATAAAATCGGTTTAAAAAAAAAAACAGAATAACTTTATGCTACATGCTTTAATTATTAAAAAAATATTTTTTTAAACATGAGGCTTAAAAAAACCTGTTTTGACGCAATCGCAAGTCATAGGAGAAAACATTTGTTTTAAACATGATTTTGTCTGAGCATATACAACTGTACAGCAGGGAAAATGAAATTTTAACATTTAAGACAATATTCCGGTAGAGACAGGTTCCGTTTTCATAGGGTTTCATGTATGAATATGTCTGGATTTAGGAAACACTGTCCCGCCTTTTTTTTTTGTCTCCTTGTCCTACTTTTTGTGACACTCGACCTAACAACATAGTTGTCACATAGTTTGGCTTCATCTAACTTTATTCATCCTGGTGAAATTTGTCTACATGCCTTCCTGAAATTTTTCGATCAATGCTATTTGCTTTTTCAGCCGCATTGGGCACTTAACTTATTATTAACATCGTTTAGGCCTTTCGGGAGCAAAGTACTTTCAGTACTAAAATGTTGAAATAAATGACTGCACCGGAATTTACGAACAAATTTATTTGGAAATAAGAAAAAGGCTATATTTCACATACATATTAAATGGAAAACATTTTAGTAAAATTCTGGTGTCATTCTGGCGTTTGGGAATTAAAATTAAGTCGTTTCATAAACATGCCACTGTCCCTGAAATGGTTAAGACTGCTGTTTTCATACTTTCTATTCTTTTCCACTGTTTCTATTTACCTATTTTAAGTAATATTTAGATGGAGAAAAGTTCCTATCAACATGCCCATTTACATTTCATTAAGTATTTTCTTGCAGTGGATACTACAGCAATTTTTTACATCTTTCTTTAAGCTGTTTCAACCACTTTCTTTTCCATCACCCCATTTTACAGTAGCTTTACAGGATAAATATATATATTCTTTTTTATATATAACCCTTTTCATTATGCACAGTGTATAATAAACAGATTGCCAAAACCACTTAATTAAGGGAGCGTTGAGCATCTGGTCAACCCACCCTCACATTGACTGGGTCAAACCTCCCCACATACCACTTTTCTAAATAATAGCATATTGTTATGTTAAGCCTAACTTACGGTACAATCTTTATGCCTGGAATGAAAGCTCGTTATTTCTGCATTACTTTAAACCTACTTACTTAAATTTGAATGATATATTTTATCTGAAAAAAGCTTACAAATTATTTCTAAAAAACGCACTTTTTAGGTTGAAAACGCTCCCCATTTGATTTTCCACGCCTATTTCGATTACCTGTATGAAACAAAGACTGTTTGAGCATTCCAATAGCTTTGGTTGATACCTATCAGTGTTGGGTACGCTCACAAAATAAACGAACTAATTCAAACTCAAACTCAGTTTCTCAAAAATGAGTCAAGTTCACTTTCAAATTCAAAATTTTTGGAACGAACTCGTTCAACTCAAACTCATCTATGAAAGTGAGCTAAGTTCACTAAAAACTCGTTTTTTTTTTTTTTTTTTTTTTTTTTTTTTTTTTTTTTTTTAGAATTTTTTTGTTTAACTTTACAAAGTTTTGTGAACTAATTTTTTGATTATTCGATGTAAGGGTCTTCATGGGGCCGGCACAATTTTCCTTTCTAATACTCGCTCCGAGCCTGGTTTGGGGATTACTTATTTCTAGAGGTTCGGAACGAGATGGGCCGGGACCGGGACCGGGACTGGATTTATATTCCGACCCAAGCCGGGGCTTGACTGAATTCTTCTTGAGGTCTGAACTAGCAAAGATTTTCAGTCCCCGTTCCAACCCAGTTCATTTGAAAATCACTGGACCAGCACTACTCAGGTCCATCTAGTAAAAATATGAGTAAAATTTGGACCGGACCATTTAAAAAAAAAATTCAAATGCACGCATTTTTAAATCGCTATTATTCCACAATTAACATTTATATATTTATTATATTTATTTTTATTATTCTTTAAGATGGGTAGATGCATTTCTAGGTAATAAAATTAAATTACAGTAAAACCCGAAAAGAAGAACCTGCCTATAACGCAATCCCGTGTTTACCCCCCCCCCCCCACCCCCAAAAAAATGTTGATCTATGTAAAATAAGGATAACAGTACTTGTGAAAAGAATGTAATGCATTTTAAACAGATGATGATCTTACTCATAGGGAAACCAGCCCACAACGGATTTTTCTTCTTTCCTATGCAATTCCAAACATTTTATTGCATAGAATTTTTAAATTTTTCAAATATCCAAACCATAGAATGTGGATTAACAATACTAACGGTAACAGTGATATTTATATATAATCAGATGCATTTAAAAAATAAATACCACAGCTCAGAACACTTTTTTTAAATCCTACACTTCATTAAGTGTGTTCTCAAATCCAAAAGGGCAACTTTCTGACATAAGTTTTAATTTATTTTTGTTCGAAAATGCATGAAACTAGCTGGTGTTGTTGTTCAGAAACTATGTAATTGAGCTGTTTTTTTTTTATTTTTTTGCAAACGCAATGGATCTTTCAGAAAATAGTGTCAAAGTGGGCGTTTTGAACCGAATTTACGCGCGAAGGAGGAAAGAACACTCAAAAGCAGACAAAAAACGTGTTTGTCACGTGATCAAAATCGCTTATAGCTCAATAGATAATTGATTGATCAAAAAAAGAAAAAAAAACAGTTCAATTCCAAATCGCTTCCATGGCCAGGATTTCCAATTTTATACCTTTCCGTTAAAAAATGAATTTGTAAATGTGTCAAAACGTTTCGCGCTTATTGAGCAGAGCAGTTAAGAACAGCCTTAATGAAATCATACACTTCATAAATGATATTTATTATGTTAGCCTTTAAAAAATAAGTTTTGCAAACAAAACACTTTTATTAAATAGAAGAACTTTATCAGATTAAACTAAATAAATTAATCTTTGTTTTGTTCAAATTTTATATTTGAGCAAGTGGATTTCATCTTTCGTTTCAAATTGCTATTTTTCATAACAATGTAATACATTTCACAAAAATAACTTTTTGATTTTTCACAAAATATGGTAATCCCTCTCCCCGGAAAAAAAAGGGGAAAAAAAGCTTAATCGAATGCCGTCTGTATATCTTTTAAAAATAATTCAAAATTTATTAAATCATATTGTATAATTTCCCATTTGTTGAAAATTTATCTTATATATGATGTGTGATTTTTTTAAATGCCTGTGTCAATTTTAAATGTGAAAAACCTTTTTTAATGGAAAAATCAGTTTACACGTATAGAGAATGCCTATGAAGTAAAACCTTTCATTAATCAATTGCCATCGCGTTATACATTAAAAAATACATGTATAAACTATATTTATACATATAGTTTCTTATTCTAATAAAATACATACAACACATTGATGCTAGAAAGGTCAAATAATTAAAAATAATTAAATAAATAAATCATTGTATATTTAAGGATTTGTGATTCATCCCCAAATTTAAAGCTGATAGCATTTTTCTACCGAAAAAAAAATCGAAAGAAGAGGGAAGATGCTTCCCAACAATTAACAAATTGATTGAAAGCGTACCCACTGTTCTCGTTTCCCAGAATCGTGATCTGTCCTCTGAATCCTCTGTCCTTTTCAACAATTTTCATCAATAGTTGTTGTTTATGACGGCCAATTATCTACACGAGGGGTATGGGCCTGTAGGGGAAGGAGTGCCCTCCGTGAGGGATCTTTCTAAGGGAATCTAATCCGCATTTACGCAAGGAAATCCGAGGTTCGAAGAAAACCACCTTTCATCAATAGAAAGATTTTTTATTCATACCATAGTAGTTTACCGATATACGATTAGATAATTGAACTAACAAGACTAGCAACGTTTTATCTCAAATGATACTTCAAATAAGCCGTAGGCTTTTTAGTTTTCTTTTTTTTCCATCCTTTTGAAATGGATATAATAAGAAATTCACCAATTACTTATAGTCTGTGCAACAAAGCACAAAAAAGTCTCTGGTGCCTCCTCTTGTAATGGTATTGCTTATATAATCTAACTGAACATGACTTTTTGCCCTAGTGTGGAGTTTTTCCTTTATATGCTTTCTCTATTCTTTTCTTATACTAGTCTGGGACCTGGGACAAAGGTACTATTTGTTCCACAAATTCTCCTATTTCTAACCGAAAAATAATACTATTTTATTTTCCAATTGAGGTGTTTATGCGGTCTGGGAAAATTTTCGATCCCAATTATAAGTGTTTGCAGTTATTGGGCTTTTATATTTTCGAATCAGGACATTATATTTTTTCGTTGCGAGTCGGGTTCGGGGTCAGTTTCGGGTCGAGTTGACTATGACTTTTCGGGTTCGGATTGGATTTTAACTCTTGTGATTCGGGTTCGGGTTGATCAGATTTTTCAAAATAATATCCAAAATATTTTTTCATATTAAAAATCTATATACAATAAGTTCTTCATAATGGATACTCCCGAAAGCACATATCTAGTTAGCGAACACTTTTGCAATTCCTAATACTTATATATTTATATGCTTATATCGCTAATTTGGGCATCTCCCAATCTACACACAAGTAACATGCGTATGTATGTATAAACTATCACAAGTATCAGGGCCGAAACTAAGGGGGGGGAGCAGAGGGGGCATGCGCCCCGGGCGCCAGAACGAAGGGTGCCAAATGAAGGATTATACCATTGGAATGGATCATTTTCTTCTGATGGACTGGTGGCTTCAATTATTATGAAACAGCCATTATAAATGAAGTGTTAGATGAAGATGAAAGAGCAGATATAAAAAGTTAGAATTCTGATTTTCTAGACAGAATAGGAAAAAAAATGGCCATAATTTTTTTTTCTCTTTCATCTTCACTTAATATACTTCATTTATAATGGCTCTTTCATAATAATGGAAGCCACCAGTCCATCAGAAGAAAAGAACTCTGTTAAAGCGGTGACTCGGTTAAGCGGGACTCTACTGTATATTTCATTTTTAAAATGATCTTTAGAATCTTTTTGTTGGTGTTCAGAGGGGGGGGGGGGGTCATGACTCCCGTGACCTCTTCCTTGGATACGCCATTGTGGATGACGTATTACATATTTTATTATGACATATTTTAAATTTTAAAATAAGTCGGCTATTAGAAAATTAGTAAAATTCTCTTTGTATATATACTTTGCGGCAGAGCGGGGGCGCCAAAATCCACGTTTGCCCCGGGTACAAAAAAGGCTAGTTTCGGCCCTGACAAGTATCATACATGCTTTTTTGTTGTGTATAAAAAATTAAATGTTGGCAACATTTTTCATATTCCGATAGAAGAAAAAATTTTCTTAACTGTACCGTAAAGAAGGAATAATCAATGGTCACATTTTTTATAAATTTTATTTCTTATGCAGTAATTTAAATATATACTCATTCATACACTAAAACATATTTATTTTCATCTGAAACACAGTTTTGCTCAAACTTTTTGTGAAAATGTAAACAACCTGGCTTCCAAAAGATCTAACTATGACTAGCAAGGGTTATTCTAGGCTACCCATCCAACCGCAAAAAGAATATTATAATCATTAAAACCTGGAAACAGAAATTTATATACAACCTGACCCGATGCAAGGCTCTATTCAATAATCTCGATGTCTTTACTATTCAGAGGCTTTACTATATTTGAATATTAAAGCATAAATTTTATGACTATTTGAATATTAAACACCTGTCTTTTTTTTTTCTAAAAAGCATAAAACTGGTAGTACATGTAACATAAATGTAGGTTACTTTTCACAATTGCATTAAAATATAATTTCCTTTCCTTTCATTTTGGATTCGGCACGAGCCGGGCTCAGGCTTGGTCCTATTCTCATTCACGGCAGTCGGGCCGGGCCAGGCCCTGGCTTTTTTCCTGAAGGACCGGACAGGGCCTAACTTATTTTTTCCTTACCAAACCGGGACTTATATCATTCTTTCTAGTCTTCACGGGCCCAAATTTTCAGTCCCAGTTTTGACCTAACCCGTGTGAAAATCATTTTCTCGGCGTGGCCTTCTCCATTCAAAAATCAGTAAAATTTAGCATGGCCCAAAAATTTTTGCCAAAAATGCATACATTTTTAATTCGCGATTAAAAATTAGCGATAGCTAAATTAAAAAATAGTAAAACGTGTGAAAAAGAACCTGCCTATGACGGAATACTCTCTTAACCTGAAAAATATGTTGATCCATACAAAATGGATGCACTAATGGGTACACGACATTTCGGTCCCGACACTTCGGTCCCGCCGTTTCGGTCCCGAGACATTTCGGTCCCTGGCCATTTCGGTTCCGATACATTTCGGTCCCTGGCCATTTCGGTCCGGAGACATTTCGGTCCCTGGCCATTTCGGTCCCTAGCCATTTCGGTCCCTGGCCATTTCGGTCCCCAGCCATTTCGGTCCCTGGCCATTTCGGTCCTTAGCCATTTCGGTCCCTTGTCATTTCGGTGCCCACCACCTTATAACTCGTATTCTAATTGTCGTGGGCCGCCAAACGCTGAAATTTAAACATTATTTGGGACCTTTTTAAATTTTTTAACACCCCCCCCCCCCAAATTAAAAAAAAAGCTGAATATAACAGTCCGATAAATTTAAACTTTTATAACTCGTGATAATGAAATCACAGCGAGCTGAAAATTTGTTTGATTGAACAATGTGATATAATTTTACAGGGGACATTGTCTTTTTATTATTATTATTATTCAACAAAATGGATTTTTTAAACTTTATTATTTGTTATTAATATTAGGTATTTTATATATACTATAAACTGCCATAGATGATTTTTTGGTTGTTTTCATACGTTTTTTAGAACCTTTAAATTATCATCATTAATTAAATAATTTAAAAAGCTGTTCTTATAATTTCTCCTTCTTACAATTAGATTAATAATAAATGTCTTCAATAATTCAATTGGACACTTATACGCTATTGTAGGTAAATATTTCCTCAAATCATTCTTCTACATCCTCTCCTTTAATAATTCAGAAATGAGATATATTTATTGAAGCAAAAATATTTAATTTTTCTTATTACTTTTATAATACAAAGTTATAATTTTGTTTTCATAAGTTACTTTACCATTATAAATATTGGGAAAACAATAGTGATTTGGTAATTAGGTGTGCCAGGAAAAATATTTTGTTGTCAGAAAACTCCACCCACCGCTTCATTTTTTCTAAAATAATTATTGGTTGCATTGTTAACAGTCTTCTCACCCATTGCAGACGATTTTTGTGAACTAATTTTATTGAAACTGGGCCTATTTCTTTGTAATAAGATGATTATTTTTTATTTTATGTAATAGTGTAAGTATTATTTTAATTAATTTTATTTTCAATTTTTAACTGACAAAACTAAGGTTTTTAGGTGCGTTCGTAATTATATAAATACGTTAGCACCTATAGTCGTCGTTCAGTCCGTCCGTCTGCCCGTCTGTCTGTCCGCATATAACAGAGCAAAAACAACCCAACGGAATGGTTTGAAATTTTAAATATATGATTGTTGCATAATTTTGTCGAGCCATTTCAAATTTTATGGATATCGGATGCATAGTTTAATTACAGGGACTGTCAAAAGTTTTTCTTTACATTGCGGCCAATGGGAAAAATTATTGCAAGTGCATTTTAATGATGTTACAGCCTTCCGAATGGTCTGAAATTTTAAATATATAATTGTTGCAAAATTTTGTCGAGCCATTTCAAATTTTATGAAAATAGGATGTATAATTTAATTACAGGGACAGTCAAAAAATTTCCGTTACATTACGGCCAATGGGAAAAAATTATTGCAAGTGCATTTTAATGATGTTACAGCCTTCCGAGTGGTCTGAAATTTTAACTATAAAATTGTTACAAAATTTTGTCGAGCCATTTGAAATTTTATAAAAATCGGTGTATAATTTAATTACAGAGACAGTCAAAAGTTTTGCGTTACATTACGGGGAATGGGAAAAAATTATTGCAAGTGCATTTTAATGATGTCACAGGCTATGCACTCATGAAGTGCAAAAAAAAAATATATATATATACATTCAGTACAATAGGGGGTGCAAAAAATAATTATAAAACTAGTTATAGTACGAACGCACCTCATTTGCCACGTTTGACGAGCAATTTCCAACTTGTTTGTATTTGTCGTTTATTTATTGATTTTTAATACTACCCTTTTCCTCCCACTTTCCCAGAAAAAAAATTAATAATTTTTTATTTTAGTTTTATTATTAATTATATTAATAATTTTAAATTTCGGTGACTTTAAATATAAAATAAATAAACATGTAAAAGACAAATTTCAGTTTATAACTACTATATGATAAATTGAATATAAAATGTATTATGTATTGAGTTTATTTTAAAGTAAAAAAATGTAATGTATATTAATAATGTTATTAATTTAATAAATTAAGGATACATTAAATAAAAAATATATTTAATAAAATATTAATTTAATTTTTATACTAAAATTCCTAACTTTTTTGAGAATTAATTAATAGCAATTATTAATAGTACTTAAAGTTTTTATTCAAAAGTTTTAATTTATAATTTCCAAAAAATAATATAGGAATTTTTTGAAAAATCAGTCAAAAACATAAAGTCTAAGTAATAATTAATTAATTAATTAAACATAATAATAATAATAATAACAATAATAATAATAATAATAATGCAACATTGTATAAATACGTAAAAATACCTTTTAACAGTGTTAGGTGATATTATGTAGATTTTAATTTTTTAAGTACAGTTATAATTTACAATTCGCAAAAAGTAAGAAATTATTAATTAATTATAATTAAAGAGCAAAAACAATATTATAAGCTAACTAATAAATGAATAAACAACATGTTTATCTTCAGAACCCTTATCACTTTTATACATCCTAATGAAGTTAATAACGTTATAATAACCGAAAATTAAAAAAATATATATTTGCATTTACCCTATAAAAACTATTATATAGTTCATGTAATAGTTTTTAAACAAGCAATTGATAAATTAATTATCTAAACAATTAATAATTAAAATAATTTTGAATTGATAAATACGTTTAATAAAAACAATTTAATTTTTGAATTTTTTTTTACTTAACAATATAACTATGAGTGTTTTCAACTTGTCGTGCAAGTTAAATTCATGCTGTATCAAATTTATTGCAAACTAACGGCAAACAAGTAATCAAAAATACTGCAAACTTACTGCAAAGTAGTAATCTTTCCATATCACACTATAAGTTTAACCCCTTCGAAGGGGTCAATAGACCTGACTATTGATGCGAAAGCGCCGTCAGAAGGCGCATGCATAGGTTTTATCACCATAAACAAGTTTAGGTAATATTTGTACTTTTCATTTCGAGCATTTTTTGGTATTTAATAAGTATAGCGTATAGAAAAAACGGTGCCTACCGAATAAAATTTCTGCAATTTCTGCGTATGTGCTGATTCTCATTGTTGTTGAGTCTCTCAACAGAGGGATTTTTTGCTTTCGTCACTTTCGTGAATTAAAGACAGTCTTGCCACCAGTTTCACAAAAAACTACTCATGCAAGTGGGTGATGGTATACCTTGCAGGAGATTTGCTGAGAATTTCTCAATTCAAATTTGTCACGGCAAGATAATATCAGAAAAAATCAAACTTTCTGCTAATGTTCATGCTATCTGGGTTACCTCAAAAATTTCCATGGGGAGCGCGGCGGATCGCATGAACGGCTCATGCGATTGACACTTATGTGAAATCATTATCCAATATCTATTACAGCACAAATTCTTAATTCAATGGCAAGAAATTAAACATGAAAATTGCTGTTTTACACTTAACCACTTGGCCCTAACTTTATTGTAGGCAAATGTTATGTAATATGAAACTTGATTTAACCCATTCGCTGCCAAAACTAAGAATTTTCAAATTTTTTGTTGAAGGTCGTTTGCCAGCACAAATTCAGAAAGATAAATTTCGCTTTACTAATACAGCGAAATTTCTGCCAATAAATGAGGCATTTTTTTTTTAAATTCTAAAATAGTGGTGACAAAGTAATCAATAAATTAAAGCCACGAGTATACTCGTGAATGACAGCGAATGGGTTAATTAAATTTAACTCTTCAGTATGCGCTCAGCTTTTTACATCATAAGCGAATCTTTTTCACTAGTAAATATTAATGTAACTTGAATGTATTATTAGTTGCAGTTATAGAGATTGGCCGTATACTTTTTATCCATGCTTTTTTTTAATTAAGAAATTAAATAAGGATATACCTAAATTCTTAAAGTTACTGGAAATACTTCTATCATATATACACAGTCAAGACAAGATTCCAAAGACTGGTAGAAAGCTCCATTTTAGACAGGCTTCCATGTAAAGAAGTGTAATTAATTATACTTCTAAGATACACTACCTCAAAAAGATCTATTGTTCGTTTCGCAGGGATTCTGAAACTCTTCCATTTGAGACAGGATTCCGTTACAGAAAGATTTCGCTTTCACAGGTTTCACTATGTTTCACTAAAGAAGGGTGAAAATCCCCTTTTCAGACAGGTTTTCAGCAAATGTAATTGTATCGCAATTCATATTAAGACCATGTAACGCTTACGTTAAAGACAGGATACTGTTATAGACAATTACTATTTTGACAAGTTTTATTCTATTCATATGATATAAATAAGTATATTTATATAAATACACAAAACTTTTAAAAATGGAACCTGCCTATAATGGATTTTTGTCTTAAACATAAATGTTCCATAGTGCTACGGAAAAAAATACTATACAAATACACCAAATAACACGGAAACCTGTGTAAAACGGAATTTTTCACCAATATTTACAATTTCATCTTGACAGGTTTTACTATATATATATAACATGAAGGGAAAATTCTGGACCCTCCCCCCCCCCGAAACGAAATCCTGGCTACGCCACTGCATGTCGTCCCGTTTTTTTTAAGCCATTAAAGATGAAAAATGCCGTGTGGCCACAAAAAAGCGCAGGCTGACTAGAACAAAGAGAGCGCGAGTAGCATAATTCTTCTATCTGGATCTTTATTTTGCATAATCAAATGGGGGAAGCCAGGACATCTACACTTGACATATATATATACATGTATAATATTCTTTTGAATGAATAACACATAGATATCAAGAAAAGCCAAATATGTTTTCTAAATATCCAAATTTCTTCATTGTGATATATTTATAAAATTTCTTAATTTAAAACCTTATTTTATTTAATTATTAATTTGCCTTATTTAACCTTATTAATTTGCCTTATAAAACGATTATGATTATCATAGGAAATTTGTGTGGGCTGCGACAATTTTGATCTGTGTTATAAGTGTTTGCGTTTTCGAGTCCTTATATTCGAGTTATACTAAAATTTAGGGAGTTCAGTTAAAAAATTTGATAATGTCCCTCCTTTTATAAAGATTACGTTTGCCATACAAAATATGAGTGTTTTGCGATAATTATAGATCGAGTTATAAATGTCTTAATTTATCAGACCCTTATACTTATGATACACTAAAATATAGAAAATGTCAATCCCCCTCCCCTTGTTTTTTAAAATGATTACCATACGAAATTTGTGTGTGTTTACTAAAATTTTAAGGCCTTTATTTAAAAAACCCTACAATGTCCCCTATAAAATTGTCACCTATTTCAAGTGCACAAAATTTCAGCTTGCTGGAGAAGGGACTGAAATATCTCGGGACCGAAATGTCTTGGGACTGAATTGTCTCGGGACCGAAATGTCTTGGGACCGAAATGTCTCGGGACCGAAATGTCTCGGGACCGAATTGTCTCGGGACCGAAATGTCTTGGGACCGAATTGTCTCGGGACCGAAATGTCTTGGGACCGAATTGTCTCGGGACCGAAATGTCTTGGGACCGAAATGTCTCGGGACCGAAATGTCTTGGGACCGAATTGTCTCGGGACCGAAATGTCTTGGGACCGAAATGTCTCGGGACCGAAATGTCTTGGGACCGAAACGGTGGGACCGAAATGGCGGGACCGAAGTGTCGGGACCAAAACGTCCTGCTTCCTGCACTAATACATGAGAAAAGAATATATAATACGTTTACACCTGTTAAGATGGGAACTTGTCTATAACGTATTTTTTTCTTTCCTATGCAATACGGTCTTAGAAGATTTTACGATATAGCATTCTTTAGATTTCTAAGTCTCCAATACATGGAATATGGATTAACTATATTAATAATAACTGAAATATTTACATACAACAAATAGCGATTCATAAAAAATAAATAAATATCGCAATAACTTTTATAAAAATTAAATTGGAAACATGACAATAAGAATCAAAGATAAGTATTTTTGTCAGAACTCGTCGTACGAGACAAAGTTTTAACCAAATCTACGTAAAAATCAATGTTTTGTAGCAATTCATTTGGGCCGGACTGGGCTCGGGCCGAGAGATGTTGACTTTTCTCCGGGACGAACTTTTGGCTGTTATACAGGGCCATGTCGGGCCAATAGTTTTTTCTCTACGAGCCGGGCCAATAGTTTTTGTACTAGGGCCAGGCCGAGCTCGGGCCGAACTTTTAATGTTTATACCGGGGGGCCGAATTTTCCTTCTATGGATCGGGACGGGCCCTGGCCTAGAAATTTAGGCCTGTGCAGACCTCTACCATAGGCTGCATGTACAGGGACCTCCGTTCCAAAATACTGTTTCTACTACATTTCTATCTATATATCTTATTGTAAGCTCTATTGATTTTTTAATGGATCTCTATTAGTATGTAAATATCTGAATTATTATCAATATCATTAATCCATTTACACGGCTTGGATACTTAAAAATCTGAAAATTCTATCTCGAAAAACCTTCTAAGACGGAAACACATAGGAGGGAAAAAAATCGTTATAGTTAAGTTCCTTTTTTATCAGGTCTGTCGTCTCTTGCTATTTATTTTCAAACGGATTATTATATCCATTTAGAAGATCCAGCAGTGTTACCAGATGGGCTACTTTTCTTAAATTCGGATTCTTGATTGGCACCAATTTTTTGATATGCTAAAATGCACCTTATTTAATGACATATTAATTAAAGCGAAAGCAATACCGTTTCCGTTACCGTTTGAAAAAAGTGGAGGCAATCAAGAAATCTGAATTTGAAAAAAAGTATCCCACTGGCAACACTGAGATCCAGATCTACCGATCAAGAAATTTTTCCGTTTAAAGCAGGATTTCGTAATACACAGATTCTTAAAACAGGTTTTTCAGTATTGTGTGCCTTCCCCAGCCCCATTAGAAATGTATATGTACTACTATTCTTTAAAGAGTATTTTAATTGTACAATGATGGTAATTTAAAAAATATATATTTTTTCTGAAAAAATTGTTGACCCTAGGTAAGTTGTTCATTAAACAGATTTTTGCACAAGTCACACTGGGACGGGTTAATAGTTTTCATACAAGCAGGCGTGACCGGGCCAGAAAATTTCCGTCTGTGCAGACTTTTAGGAATAATAGAGTACAAACCCAAAAATAAGTCCGGTTCAGACCGGCCCGAGCCTCCAGAGAGAGCAAGACTTGAGCACGACCCCAAAAAAAAAAACTGATGATCACACTCGATCCGCCCCAAGTCCGTTTAGGCCTCTAAATGGCATTTGAATGGGAAAAACGTGATCTTAACGGCTGGAACATTTTTAAATAAGTTATGAAAAAAATTGAGTTTGAGTTGTAAATTTCGTTCAAACTCGCGGATTTTTTGAGCTTTCGTTCAGTTCACGTTCGTTTATCAAAAACTGAGTTAAGTTCAGCTCAAAGTTCACAGAAATTGAACTAAGTTCGTGAGTTTCCGTTCAATGAACGCGTTCATACCCAACGCTGACACCTATTGTTAAAACTCTGAAATTATTTTAAATATGAAAACTGATGGGTAGGTTTCCCGTATGGTCAACCCTCCCTAGTCTCCCCTATAATATTTTATACACACCATATATTATTTAGTACTTTCATTATAAATTACACAATTATTTTTTTTAACTTTTCGTCTTTTTTAACACTACCCAACACTCGCACAGAAGAGTGTCTGAGGCAAAATCCTGGCCAAAATTAAAATTTGCGCAAAGACTGTAAAAAGCATACTTTATGATAGCTGATTAATTGATGCGTCGATCTATATTTATTTCAGGAGCATGAGCCGTATCCGGCGGCTTCTAGCCTCAGTTGAAGAAAGGGGTTTTTGTGAGAAGACATAATTTTTTGTTACATTTCAGCTTTGTTATTAAGCTGAAATGTATATTTTTTGTGGCTAAATTGTTAACCTGAATTGTTTTATTTTTAACTAGCAGGCCAGCCCGGCGTTGTCCAGGGTCCATAAATAACAACATTAAACAAAACTGAAGTTTGTATGATTTTATATCATTTGAAATTCTTTTAAATTAACCTAATTTCGGAAGCCCGCATTGCCTTCCGCAGCTTCTAGAGTGTTCCCAACAAACTTCTTTCCGAACGAACCTGTAACCTGGGTCCCCGTTATTTACGGCAACATGTACCTGAAGTGCTCCGCACGTGCCGGAGACAATCGAAAACCAAGTTGAGTGAGCCAAATCTAGTAGTAATTAAAAAAAGAATGCATCATTAATGTTAGAAAATGTTAGTAACTGAAGTGTAAGGTAAAATTTAATAATACAGAAAGCAGTCGAATTGTATCTAAGTTCATTGAACCAAATCTCGTTGAAATTGGGTCCTTAGAATCCGAGGAAAGAATACGCCCCCAAGCGGTGGAAAATGCCCCCTTCCCTTATAAATTTCACGAATTACTTTTAACATTAACACGATATTTAATAAACGGATGAAATCCCTTACCTAAAGTTACCTTTAAATTAACGCGATTTTTAATTTACGGCTGTAGTTTATAAACGTAAGTTGATGCTGAAAAAGGAGAAAGGGCCCTAACATGAAAACTTGTTAAAAGATCTAAGTTCTTAGCACTTTAGATCTTCAATTATTCAAAATTAAGCATAGGATATCAATTAATGAATAGAATAAAATTTTAAAGAAATGCACAAAAAATGGGGTCAGTGGCCCCTTGAACTTTTTGCACGCCATGCAATTTCCACCCCTTAATTTTTTCACCCTCTCAATGCATAACTTTAAATTTGAGTCTTGGACTCTTCTACCCGGACCAGCAGCCTCATATTTTTATTGGGGTCCTAGGGACCCTTTTTTAGCATTTGCTAACATTTTTCGAATATTTCTTTAAAATTTTATTCTAATGATTAATTCTTACCCCATGTTTAATTTCGATTAATTGAAGATCTAAAACTCTAAGTACTAAGACCTTTTAACACGTTTTCATGTTAGGGTACTGCTCGCAACTATCAGTTTGCCCTTTTGGGCCCCCTTTTATAGCTCACTTAAAAATGGTCAGATTCACTAGCTTTTATTTTTCTAACAACTTCTTAGGTCCTCCAGTTACTACATGAACGACAAAAAAATAAAATTTCTCAGACTTCAGCTACCATCAATTTTTAATATTATGCGCCTTCTTCGGGCCTTTGGTGCAGCTTCTTTAAAAATTATCCTTTTTTGTTGCAATTTTCTTTAACATAGTATTTCTAGCGTTCTCCGGCTACTTTAAAAACTACTGAAAAAACACTTTATACCCAACTACATTCTAGTTAAGACCCTGGTCCCCTGGGGCCTACCTTGAAGTTTTTTTGCCCTAAATTGTTAATAAATTGCCCCGTTTTAATCCGATCTTAGTTTTTAGGTCCCTTTTTTCATTCAGTTATTCGTCCATTTCTAGATTCCGGTTAAAACTCTGTTCCCCTCGGGCCCGCTCCGGGACCCCTTGAATTTTTTGTGCGACATTCATTTTTCACCCGCTAATTGTGTATTCCTATCAATGCATAATTTTAAAGTTGGGTTTTCAACTCGTCCATGAGGATCAACGCCCTCATATTTTTATTGCGGCCCTTGGATCAATTTTAAAGCATTTTAATCCATTTTTTTAGCATTTCTTTAAAATTATATGCTAATGATTAACTCATACCCTATGCTTATTTTAAACTAATTCACGATCTAAAGATCTAAGTACTTAGGATCTTTTAACATGTTTTCATCTTATGGCTATGATCTCAACTATCAGGTTTTAATCTGCTTATTATAGCTCCTTTAAAAATGGTCCGATTCATTACCTTTTTTTGTCTAACAACTTCTAAGGTCCTCCAGCTACTACATGAACGACAAAAAAATTCTCAGACTTCAGCTAACACCAATTTTGAACATTGATTTCCTTCTTGGGACTCTTGATGCAACTTCTTTAAAAACGATCAGATTCTCTTGCAATTTTTAACACAGTTTTAGGCTACATAATAGTCTACTAAAAAATTTCCTTATACCTCAGTTACCACATTTTTTTAATATTAATTATATTTTTGATAATCTTCTTTTTCGTCATCAACTTACATTTACTCACTACAGCCGTAAATTAAAAATCGCATTAATGTTAAACGTAAGTGATTAACTTGAGAGGGGTAGGGGTAATTTCATCCGTAAATTAAATATCGTGTTAACGTTAAACGTGATTGGTTAAATTTACAGGGGAGGGGCATCTTACACCGCTTGGGGGCGCATTCTTTCCTCGGGTCCTATGGGCCCAATTTCAACGGAATTTTGTTCATTCAGTTTTGATTGCGATTCAGCTAGATTATGAAAGTTTATCTTAGACTCCAGTTACCAATATTTTCGAACATTAACGAGCATTGCATTCTTTTGTCGGGTTCTATGGGCTCAATTACTTACGAGGTTTGGCTCATTCAACTTGGTTTTCAATTGTCTCCGGCACGTGCGGAGCACTTCCTGTACACGCTGCCTTAGGTAGCGAGGACCCAGGTCACATATTCGTTCGGAAAGAGGTTTTGTTGGTAACACACTAAACGCTACCAAAGGCACTGGGGATACCGAAACTAGGTTCATTAAACACATTTTCCAAAGATATGAAATCATACAAAAATTAGTTTTGATTTAGGTTACTATTAGGTGCTCCGGGCAAGTTCGGACGACGGGCGGGTCAGCTAGTATTTATATATAAATTGTTTTGGTAATCTATTATCAACACTCAAAACCCAACATTTCTATACTATAGAGATTCAACTTCGCTAAATACTAAATAGAAATATTATATATGTTACGGCCAAAACCCAAAATTGGCCAATTCCCGAACTGGCCGGCCAATTCGCGAACTGGCCAACAACGTTTTAAACTGACTGGCCAATTCGGGAATTGGCCGGCCAAAACCCGAACTGGCCAGATGCAATCGGCCAGTTTGCGAAGTGGCCATACACTATCGGCCAGTTCGCGAAATTGGTATATAGAAACCGATTTTTACGTTTTATCATTTTCTAACATAGTTGAAAGTGTTTATGAATTCAATTTGTCTGGTCGTATGCATGCCCGTGCTCTAACTCGGGTAAAGACTCGGATTGACTTGTAATTGTTATAATATTTAGGTTTATAAATACATTTTGGTATTACTAGTGAAGTTGTACTATTTTTGGTTAATTTGCAGGAACACGCAAAAGTATTTCATTACAATATCATCAATGGTTTTTTCAGTGCATTTTAATGTTGTTACATTATCTCAATTATAATAAAATAGGTATGCTTCATTAAGATGGACGACAAATTGTTATCTAAAGGGTATGAAATAAGTAGCAATTATAGTTTGTCTACAGAAACACTCAAAAGTATTTCGTTACATTGCAGTGAATGGTGAAAGATCATTTCTAGTGCACTTAATTGATATTACACTATTTCAAATATAATAAAATTTACATGCCTAACTCATGTAGTGAGCAATATGTTTTTTTTTTATATATATATAGAGTATTGATTAAGTAGGCATTATAGTTCGTTTATAGGACTCCCAAAAGAATTCAGATAAAGAATTATGATATATGTGAAAAAATCGTTTATAAGGTATTTTAATTATGTTACAATACTTCAAATGTAATGAAACTCTTATATATTATTAATATGCTCTACAACATTTTTCTATAGTTTATTGCTTAGGTAAAATTTGTCGTTTATTTACAGAGTCCCTCAAATAATTTGTTTATTGGATTAGACAATGAATCCGACGCATCGATATTTGTCACAGAGGACAGAAATCTTCAGCAGATTAGAATATAATGCTCACAATAAACCCAATTTATCGAAATATATCAAACAGGCGCGAAATTGTCCAACATATCAGAATATAATCGTCACAGTATAGAACGTTCTTTCCTATCAAGTGTGCACGTCATTGCCACCTACCGGGTAGCCTTGAATCCCCACTTCGTATATTGGCCAAGGCTTCCCGGCCAGTTCGCGAATTGGCCGGCCAAAACCCGAAATACGCTGTTCATTTCACGTATTTCGGGTTTTGGCCAGGAATCTCGGCCAGTTCCCGAATTGGCCGGCCAATTCGCGAACTGGCCAAGCTCCGGGTTTTGGCCGTAACATATATATTAATACATTGGTTATATAAATAATAAAATGTTTATATATATATATTAAAATTAAACACGTTTAATTAAAGATTACTCGTAAATAAAACTAATCTAGCAACAATTTCTTTTATCGTATAAACATTAAAAAGTTAAGTAAACTTTGTATTACATATTTATTTTTTAAATAAATGCATACTTTTATGTGAATATAACACTAATTAAGTGTATTTACTAATGGTAAGTAAACAGCAATGGTTTTAACTTTAAAACACATGACAAATAATTTCGGCCTCGATTTCGCCACTGCGAGCCTTTTCAAAAAAAAAAAAAAATCAGATGACATTTCATTCATCGTTATGCGTTTTGTATGTAAAAAAAATATATAATGTTAAAAACAGAAAAAAAAACCTTATATGATTTCTGAACATTAACTCTAATTAAAATGATTTCAAATTTTATAATAGATTTTTGCTAATTTAAATATTTTTCATGATCATTTCAAATGTACAAAATTTTAGTAGATTAAACATAAAAAACATCTACATTATTTTGCGAGGTTTTTTCCTATATACAAATGATAGACAGTCATATTTGTAGAGTGAGTACTACGCAATTCTATAAAGGAACAGCACGAGAAAAATATAGTTCTCATTATTTCTTATTTTGATATTCGGCAACTGATATTTGTTCGCTGTGTAGTACAGGTCGCCTTTAGACTATGTTGCTCATTAGCTAGGTATATTTTCTATATAAAATTATGTTTGCGTTAGTGTGAAATTTGTTAATGCAGATACGTTATAAAAAATAAAGGTTTTCAGAGGTAAATATTAGTATTATAAAATATTTTGCTTTATACCTTTTATTATTTGACATTGATTATATATAATATTAATAACATTTTGTACCTTTTTTTGTATGATTAAGTATAATAAAAAATTGTTTTTATGTCAGAAAATAAATGCTTTTAAAAATATTGTTAATGATTTCAATCTTTGTAATAAATTACTGTGCTATCGTATATATTCTTCATGATTACTATACGTGTACAGCTTTTGATTAGTAAACATAAAACAAAACATCGTGTTTATTTTGTGAGTTGTTTTCTTTCTATTTACTTTTTATCATATACGAATTGGTAGTCAGTTATATTCGTAGTATACACTAGTAAGTAAATCTATAAAGAGATAGTATAAGGGAAAATTGGTTTTTATTCTTCCTTAGTTTGATATTGAGCATGTAATCTATTTTTCCGCTGTCTAGTACAGAAGTTTTTTTTCCATGTAGCTTATTACGCAAAGTATATTTTCTATATTAAACTATATTTGCTTCAGTGTTAAATTAAGCGATGGGCTAGGATATAAATAAACAAAGATTGACAGTGTCCAATTGTATTATGATACCATATTTCGTTTTGCAGTATTTAGACTTCTATTATATATAGCATAAATAATTGTTATTAGCTTTTTCGCAATTTGTGTATCTTAATAAGTTTCATGACAAATATATAAGTCATATATATTCCGAAATATACAGACTGATCCAAAACTCAAAATACAAACTTTTAGGCGAGGTAGAAAACACAAAAATAAAACAGAATCACATAAGAATGTATTAGCAAAAATCCCTACTTGATAATCTGGAGTATAAACTGTTGAAAATAATCATAGCATTACATTAAATTCTTATTAATTTCTTTTTGTACAACTATGTTTCTTGTGATTGGTTGTTTAATGTAGCTTTCTTTCACGGCCGCCAATTCTCTGCCATGGGCCTTGCAAAATCTATAAATACCTGTAAATTTTCTGTTTTCTTTCAGTATGTTTGTGTAATTGTTCTTGTTAATATCAAATATACTCACTTCGATCCACGTCTTTATGTCTGCCTTTTTATTTATTTTAACAGCAGAGCGTGGTTATAGCAAGTGTTGAAATGAGCTGCGAGACATACTGACGCCGTTATCTTTCTGTTTTGCCTTTCTGCTGGGATTTTGAGTGAAAAAGATTTTATTTTACTTTTTATATATTTTATCGAGCAGAATGGATTCTTCAAAAGATGTTTACGGTGTCCCTCTTTTTGAAGGTGATGGAAAAGTTTTTTCGGTATGAAAACGAAGAGTAACGGCAATTTTTGCTGCTAAAGAATTGGAAAAATTCCTGGAAAATGAAGCAGCTCTAGACAATGCCGCCGATGTCGTGAAAGCAAAAAAGGCTTACGCTTTATTATTATCATTATTAAGTGATAATGTTCTTGCATCACTTCAAGATGAAAATACAGCTCATAAAATATGGAATAAATTGGAACGCACTTATGATACAAAGCGTGCAGTGAATCAAATTTTAATTCGGAAGAGATTGGCAACGATTAAGAAAGATCGTACAATTTCTATGAGAAATCACATTGATGAAATAAATAAATTAATTTCGGATCTTAAGCTGTCTGGGGCAGAAGTTAATGAAACGGATACTATTGTTTATATTTTGATGTCATTGCCTCAGGAATTTGAAAATGTTAAGATTGCTTTAGAAAACCAACCGAATTCTGTTTTGACATTAGATTTCGTGACACAAAGATTATTAGATGCTGAAGCACTTCTTTTGGATTCAAAGAAAGAAAAAGTATATACTAAGGCTGCTCATGATAATACTGCATTTGTGTCGACTCGCAAAGAATTCTTTTGTAAAATTTGCAACTCTAAAGGGCATACAGCGAAATATTGTAGAAAGAAAATTACTTGCCATTCTTGTGGAAAATTCGGACACATAAAACGTAACTGTAAAGCTGTTAAAAATTCAAATGAAGAAAAATTTGCCTCTTCAGCTGTTTCTTTCGTTGCTGGAAATGCTTCCAGGAAAAGGAATGAATTTATAGTAGATTCCGGAGCAACTTCCCATATGTGTTCTAATGAGAATTATTTCGCATCCTTAGTACCTTCTTCAGGAACTATTAAATGCGCATCAAAAACAACGAATCTAGAAATCAAAGGTATTGGAAATATTAATGGAAAACTGTCGAATGGAATGGAAATTACTTTAAAGGATGTCCTTTATGTTCCAGACTTAAACGAGCAACTCATTTCCGTTAGGAAAATTGAAAGTGCAAATTATACAGTTATTTTCAAGAACCAAAAAGTATTTATCGAAAAAGGAAGAAACCGTTTTTACTTCGGTGAACGGGATTTGAATGGACAATACGTAAGTGACTTTGTCCCTGTTTACGAAACCGTTCTTACTTCAAAGAAAAATCATTGTGATATCTGGCATCGCAGACTTGGTCATCCGAGTGACAAAGTATTGAAAGATATGAAGCTTCCGGTACCTGATTCTTTTTGCGATATTTGTGCTCGGGCAAAACAGAGTGCAACACCAATGGGAAGAGGACCAAGAAAAAGAGAAACCAAGCCAATGACTTTGATTCATAGTGACATTTGTGGACCTATTTTTCCGACAACCTTTTCTGGCGAGTGCTATTTTATGACTCTTATCGATGATTTTTCTCGTTTTACTGAAGTACGTTTACTGAAACATAAAAGTGAAGTCTCAGAAGAATTAAAAATGTTCTTAAAATCCAACCCTACAGTGAAGAAAATTAGATGTGATAACGGGAAGGAATATTTTTCTAATGATTTAGTGAATTTTACTAGAGATCTTGGTATAGTGATAGATCCCGCTCCTCCATACACGCAATCTTTGAATGGAGTAGCTGAACGCTGCAATAGGTCGCTTCTGAATATAGGACGTGCTTTGATTGCTGAATCAAATTTACCAAAGACTTTTTGGGGTCAAGCTATCCTTTCAGCAGCTTACTTGAAAAACCGAATGCCAAGCAGCACTATTGAGAACAAAACTCCGTACTTCCTGAAATATGGAGAAGAAGCCGATTTCAAGCACATACGTGTTTTTGGATGCAGTGCTTACATGTTAATTCCTTCCGTTCATCGAAAGAAGCTTGACGATAGGTCTAAACAAATGATCTTCATTGGTTATTCTTCAATGGGATATAGATTACTAGATCCTGAAACGTAACGCATAACTGTATCAAGAAATGTGAAATTCGACGAAGAGAAAAAGGAAAATGTTCAGTCGAAACAATACATTCTAGAAAATTCAGAACCAGTCGATAATGAAATTGATCCAGATGTTCTAGAAAATACGAGTGATAAATTAGATGATCCTGAAGAGAAAGAAGACAAAACAAGAAAATCTGAAAGATTTAAAAAGCAACCTGTACGGTATCCAGATCTTGAAGTTTACGAAGCATTACTTTGCCAACAAGAAACATTAACGTTTGATGATATCAGATCCCTCCCTAGTGATGAACAACGCTTGTGGAAAGAAGCTGTGGACGCGGAGATTGAAAGTATGAAAATCAACGATGTCTGGGATCTTGAAAAATTACCACCTGACAAACGACCTATTTCCTGCAAATGGGTATTTACCATCAAAAGAGATGGTCGACGTAAGGCGAGACTCGTAGCTCGTGGATTTATGCAAAAAGAAGGGCTAGACTATAGTGAAACCTTTTCCCCTGTAATAAGTATGCCAGCTTTACGTTTGGTTCTTATTTTGATTTTAAATGAAGACTTATATGCATCTGTGTTAGATGTTAAAACAGCGTTCCTGAATGGTAAGTTAAATGAACTTGTTTTTATGGATCAGCCGCAAGGCTATGATGATAAAAGTGGGCGAAAGTGTAAACTTAAAAGAAGTTTATATGGTCTAAAACAAGCCCCATGACAATGGTTTGAAAGGTTTCATGAATTTATTTCAAAGTTAAATTTTAAATCTTGTGATAATGAACCTTGTATTTTTATTCGGTATAATAATGATCATAAAATAATTATTGCTTTGTATGTAGATGATATGTTAATTGCAGGTTCAGATGTAAATGAAACTAATGTAGTTATTTCCCTATTACATAACGAGTTTCACATGTCAAAATCGCAAAGTGTTTCAGAATTTCTAGGTATTCAAATGAAATTCAATTCTGATAGTTTAATAATGGATCAAGAGTCTTACATAATTAAATTGTTAAGTAAGTTTAATATGCTAGATTGTAAACCCAGTGACATTCCTATTTCTCCTAAGTCCACCCCATCTGATTTCAAAAATGGTAAACCTTTTAATGGCGCATATCGTGAACTTGTAGGTTGTTTATTATATTTAGCTTATATTTCTCGAGCTGATATTTTGTATGCTATTAACTGTTTAAGTCAATTGCAAGAAAATCCTACTGAAATTGCATAGAAAGCACTTAAGAAAATCTTAAGATATTTAAAAGAAACATTGTCTTTAAAACTTGTGTATAAAAAGCAAAATTCTGATCCTAAATTATCCATGTATGTTGATGCTGATTGGGGGGCTAACACAAATGACCGCAAATCAGTAACAGGTTATATTTTAATGTTTTGTAACATGCCTGTTCTGTGGTGTTGTAATAAACAAAAATCAGTTGCCTTATCGTCAACTGAAGCTGAAGTCATTGCTTTAACTAAAAGTTTGCAAGACTTGTTATGGTTTAAAAATATTGCTAGTGAAATTGTAAATATTAAGGATTTAGTAATTTTTGAGGATAATCAATCATGTATAAAATGTATCAGTAATGAGAGTAATTATGGTAGAATGAAACACATTGATATTAAATTGAAATTTGTTCGCAATATTATAAAAGAAAATAACATCAAAATTGAATATGTTCCTACGAATATGCAAATTGCTGATTTATTTACAAAGGCATTACCTAAAGTTAAATTTTATGAACTATTATTTCTTTGTTGTTTGTACAAGTAATGTTTAAATTGTGTCATACTATTATTAATGATTGATTTCAAGAAATTTCTTTGTTTTCTGATGTAATGCTAGATTATGGGCGGGTGTTGAAAATAATCATAGCATTACATTAAATTCTTATTAATTTCTTTTTGTACAACTATGTTTCTTGTGATTGGTTGTTTAATGTAGCTTTCTTTCACGGCCGCCAATTCTCTGCCATGGGCCTTGCAAAATCTATAAATACCTGTAAATTTTCTGTTTTCTTTCAGTATATTTGTGTAATTGTTCTTGTTAATATCAAATATACTCACTTCGATCCACGTCTTTATGTCTGCCTTTTTATTTATTTTAACATAAACAAAGATGCAGAAATGACAAGCCAACAACGACTGTCAAAACTCTTTATTTAGCGATACTTTACATTTACATAATGACAGTACATACAAAGAAAACGAAGCGTGAAGAAGGAAAACTTCCATAGACATAATGTCTGCGACTGTCAGCGAAACAGTGAAAATCAGCCAACGAGCGTCATGAATAAGTCACAAAATTTGCAAATTTTGTGATCTGTAAGTATAAGAAAATTTTCGTTAGTGATTTTCTGCAAGTGAGGGTAAAGCGTTAATTTTTCGGATTGTGTTTTCACTATTATGAGATGGTTTCATGTTAATCCGATTTTTCAAAGAAATTCTGAATATTTTTCAGATAAAAAAAAAACTACATATTTGAACATTAATGAATACTATGTATATATCTTCATTTTTCTACAGAAAAGGTAAAATTTAGAATTAATATTCATATAAAAAGCACAAATAAATGCACAAGAATTACTTTCATGTGCATACATATAATTTAAAATCATTTAAAATACATTAGAAAAACCCAGAATGTTTACAGTCATCATAAGACCGTCATCAGTGGGATTTAAATGTTATTATTTTCTTTGCGCTTATTTAGAAGAAAATCATTGTGATTGTTGTGTCAATGATTTTGACAAGTTTTCCCATGATCAACTTGCACACAGTTGAGAAGCAACTGATAAAAAGAAATTCTCACGTGTATTTTTAAAATTAACCAAAGTACTCATTAAAGATATATGTCTCACCTTGAGGGAGTTCGAATAGTAAGGCTTTAGGAACTTTTTTTGATAATTATTAATTTCTATGCATAAGCATTCATTTAATGCATATGTTTTTATTGCAATAAAATCTGATAAGATGTTTTAGAGTTTGAGCATTTTTCTAATGTTTGTTTGAGTCTTACATTTGATTAGGGATGCACCGAATATTCGGTATCTATTCGATATTCGGCCATACTACCGAATATTCGGTTAGGCCGAATATCAAACTATTTGGTTTGCCGAATACTTAAAAAACCTCTTAAAAATATTTTTTAAAAACGTTACACAACTTCTACTTTCAACTGTCAATTAATAAAGATATTCTGAATAACTGGAATCTTGAAACAAAAGAGAATGATTTTGTATTATTTACTTGTTGTTTTAAAAATGTCACAAAAAATTAACCATTAATGACACGTCATTTGTTCATGGGAATTAATAAATGTGGAAATGCAAGTTACTGAGCATTGTCTGGTAAATAATCCGTTTCTTGCTTTTTCGCAAACAGGGTGTTTCTAAACAAAATGGAAGAACATTTCAGGGGTAATACTAAGCATCAAAACAGGCAATTTTTCGTCTAGTAAATCAGGATCGCAATTCACTTATTCAGTCAGAAATACAGTATATCACCAAGTCAAACTTTAATTTTCTTTTGTTACTTTAACAATAATGAAGATATTATAACTATATTGTCAAAATAGTTACTTTAATTTCTGTGAAGTACGATAACATGACGAGAAGTTCTGGAAATAGCAACCATTCATATCCTAACAGCACTGAGCTAGACATTATTTTATTAAGAATGCAGCTAACAATACTTATACTGTACCACTGGCCAAAATCCAGTCTCTTCCAAGGATATCATCACATTCTATACAAGGAAATTAATGTGGTGCAAATTTCGCTAAAATATCTTCATTTTTATACAGTTATAAACGAAAATTCTGCTACAGCTTGTACACCTTTCATTTTTGATGAAAGAAGTGGGATGATATGTTGCTTTTTGTTCAATATGAGAGAATTCTTTTAATTTGTTTGAATTAATTGAAGAAGGCATGGAATTTAAATTTTGTCATTTAAAAATTTTTTAAACTATCCCCTTCTTAAATAATAACTCAAAACATACTTTTTTTAGTACAAAATTTACTTATAAAAATAGTCTTGTTTGTCAAAGCGGAAGTATCTGTGCTAAATGTTATAAAAAATTGTTTAAAATTTAACTTTTAACGTTAAACACTGAGATATAAAAGTATTTGGCCAGCCGAATATTCTGTGTTCGGCCGAATAGATACTATTCGGCTGGCCTAATATTCAGTATTCAGCTTAACAGTTACTATTCGGCTGGCCGAATATTCGGTATTCGGTTTACCTGCAGGCTAAATATTCGGTATTCGGCCAAAATCACTATTCGGTGCATCCCTACATTTGTGGTTGATAAAATTTTCTGAAATATCAAATTCCTTGGGGGGCTATTGCCCCCTCAGCCCCCCTCAAATTGCGCCCCTGAGTAGAAATCGCATAAAGGGACGAAAGATAAAACGGGGTTCACTTGGCGCGCTTTGGCGTGATCGGCAGTAGCGATAAATATCAAAATAAGGAGCAATGCAGTGGTCACTGCTATCCGCGCAAAAGCAGTGTGCACCACCCCCGCCTCTTTCGTGGAGGAAATCAAAACCCAAAACCCTTACCTGGGAGTTAGGTCAAAGATAATACAATACGTTAGATGCAACAGATTAGATGAATGTATTATGTTATGTTTTCGAGTGAAAGTGGAACTTTCCATACATTTTACATTTACATACATTTTATTATTTTACAGAGTCCTGCATCACTGAAGATTTTTCCATTGCACGCTTTCATCGGCTATCTACTTGCAATACGAAAATATATCATAACAACATATCATAAACAGATCATATTAAAAAATATGCCAAAACCTGTAAGTTTCAAGAACTGTCAGAGAAATGTCGTTTGAATTCTCGAAGGGGGCGTTGGCGTGAAGTGGTTTACTACAGAAAAATCTGGGGAATTGTCGGATGCAATGAAGCGTGCTTATGATTGGATCTCACCTTTGAGTATGTTTCCCTGACGAGCTGTTTGCACTGTTTCTGTTAAACGTTCTTTGGTATGTATACACGTTAAGTTTGATAACAAGTGCTCAAAGTTATTACCATCCACAGTTATGTACGTTTCACAACGACGACATATTTGTTTTGTTGTCGGACCCTTTCAAAAATATGCGGATTTTTCACACATTATGGGCTTCTCAGTTTTGCATCTTCTTTGGTCCTCCAGCTGATCGGGCTGGTGTTTCCGATCATACATATGTGATTCTGTTTCGTTTTTGTGTTTTCTGTCTCCCCTAAATATTTGTACATTGAGTTTTGACACTGATATCACCCTGTCTAGTATGTGCGTTTATCGATGCTCTCATGGTCTTAATCATAATCGTTTTTATTTGTCCCTCGCGCAGACGATGGTTTTTGTTGACAAATGAATTTGTTAGAATGTCTATGGACACGACTATAACTATGATATTTATGTACTGTATAATTATTATGGTAATGAATTGATTATGCGAAAAAATGTTATGTATTTTGTTTTGTGATAGCGTTGAAATAAGGGGCATTCTCACAATCTTTTCACTTTTCTATATTTATCTGTCCCTGAATAATTATTTTTATTTTAATACATATTCTTGGGTTTTTTTTATTTCCTATACTGGAAAACATCCCATTGCATGACTTCATAACAATATTAACGAGATATAAGTTTTGGACTATGTTAGGGGTCCAAATATACCACGAAATTCCTATACCGTCCCGTATCTCTGATGCTGATTTTTAAGTTTGGAGCTGTCTGCATAAAATTGTTTCAATAAACGTAATTCGATGTAATTTTTTCCGAAACTACGACTATTGTTTTATATAAATTTGTAGCAAAAAATTAAACTGCACACATTGTTAGGGTTGTTATTATTTTTTAAACTCTGTCCCTGGTTTTTAGTTTCCTTACCGTCCCTCTAGCTAAACTTATACAGAAAATTACTTCAGATGCAGTCACAGATTTTTTTTTCAACTTTTTTCTCATGCAGAAGTATGCTAAAGCAAGAATGGCTAAAATGTTTTGACAGGAAATTTAGTGCAGAATTTAAATCAGCATTTAAATATTTATTTCAAGCATCGTGGCTTAATTGGTAGTCTTACCGTCCCCAAGGTTTATTCCTGCACTTTTCGAGGTAAATTATTATTTTTTTTTTTTAATTTAATCCAATGTAAACAACAGTTTCTAAAAATCAAGGAATATTGTGGCTATCATTTAGTCTTAATATGATTTGCCTAAAAATATGTGGTAATTTTCCTTACCGTCCCCATCCTTACCATCCCTTTTTTTTCCCTTACCTTCACTGTTTTCATATACCGTCCACATTTTTTTCTTTACCGTCCCTTCTTTAACACCCCTTTAAGACAATGTTATACCAAAATTTAGTGCTAAAAATACTACATTGTTATTACTTCTTATTTGAATATCCTACTACTATGCAAATTCGTTATAAGTAAAAATTTAGAAGAAAATAAAAAGTTATAGCCGTAAAGTGGTAAGTAAAATTAAACTCCCAAGTTTAACTTAAACCTCAGTTAAATAAAAAAAATATATATCTGCTGACCATTTTTTCTTTATTTTGAATCATTAAGGCATTCGTCTATAAGTTTAAAATGTTATTTTAGTAAGTTTAATTTCACCAGATTTTTATTCCTGAAAATTTAAAAGATTGTGAGAATGCCCCATATATGTTTTTGTGTCTCCATTTGTTCCTGTAATTACGAATTAAATAGTACCATCATTCACTACAATGACTTTAAATTGATCATTAAACTTAGGATAAGAAGACCTTTGGTAAGCCCAATCCATTCACTTGAATTAATAGTGAAACGATATTTTGCTCCGAATGAATATGGATAATTAAAACATCAATATAAGAATATTGAACTTAAAAATTTAAATTAAGGGACAGATTAAATATAGTAAACGCAAGGGTTTCTTAAGTACAGTTGTAAGAAAAAAGATTGGATGATATGTCCGAATATAACTATGTTACTAATAATCTTATCAACAAATATAATTTCGGATTGTGCCGTTTGTTTGTTTGAACACATACATCAGACTTGTGTGCTTGACACCAGGGCACGCTTATAAGTCATCGTCGATATACAGGGACGAGTTAGCACAAGGAAATTTACAACACCAGAGAATTACATCCTGGGTGCTCCACAAAGAGTGCGCAACGGAACCTGCAGGGTTCGAAACCGCCCCCACGTACCCTCGAATTGTGCCGTTTTGACTTTCATAGATGGCAAAAGGCATTGTTAAAAAATGTGATGTTTATTTTATTTTTGCTTTTTTCGCAAATGTTTTAAAACATAGAAATTGTACACTTTCAAGAACTATATTTTTTTGGTGGATGTATCGAACCCGTGTGTGAATATATGGGTCTTGTTTTATTTACATTTTTTGTGGCGCAGTAATTTTTTATAAATACATTCGTAAAAGCGAAAATATATAAAGACGTATAATGCACTAAAAAGTGCATGCGATTTTATAAATTGAGACTTGAATATTAGGGACTGTAACAAACCGATATTAATATTCAAAAGTAAACGAATTTTGTCTTTTTAAGTACTCAAACTCTTTAAAAATTTTAAAATACATACATACATAAAAGATGCTGAAAAGTGATAAAAAACTTTTTTATATATAATGTGTTAATATTATTCATGATAATGTATTTTATACATCAAGAAACTTAAATAAGTTTTATCTTCTACCCTCAAAAGGTTTTTAGCACACGAATAAAAACTAACCAGATCTCCTAATGAGATATGAAACATTTATGAATTATATTATTTTAGGTACATAATTTTTGCTGAGATCGCCAAATTGTGCAGACATTTATTTTTAAAATGTACATAGACTTTTCCTGTAATATTAAAATTTTAGAAAAAATTTATTGTTTCAATTTATAATTTTTGCATCAAATCTTTCGATAGGCAGGAGTGCTTGCCGTCTATATAAATTTATTCTTTATTAAAGTGGAAGAAAAAAGGCAAGCAGATTCGCCCACCAAAAAATCGAAAGTTCTCTTCTGGATTCACAGACTGGTTACTGCTCTGGAATCATTTTTGAACCTATAAACATACAACTTGCATGCGTAATTATTGAAGTTATTTGAAATCGGAAAGTGAATTTCATTTTTCGATACAGAAATATAACTTGAGTTTTAAGAAGTGATTCTTGGATCATATAAACCTTCGGAAATACCGTAAAAAACGCCAATTTTGATAATATTTTTTCTTGGGGGGGGGGGGGGGCTCTGCTTTTATTGAAAAATGAAAATATTACTAGAATTCATTGTTTATGAATAAGATCACTGCACAATCTCATGCTTCTACGAATAACAAGTTGGAAATTGCACGTCAAACGTAGCAAATGAGGTGCGTTCGTACTATAACTAGTTTTCTAAATATTTTTTGCACCGCATATTTTACTAAATGTATATTTTAGTGCACTTTATAAGTGCATATCAATTTCATTCTGTTCGAAAGGCTGTAACATCATTAAAATGCATTCGAAATCATTTTTTCCCATTGGCCGTTATATAACGGAAAATTTTGATGGTCCCTGTCACTAAACTATGCCAGGGTCGTTGAACCTATGGCACGCGTGCCAGAGTTGGCACATAAGCTAATTTTTCTGGCACATGAAAAAAATTATATATATGGTTATGCAGATAAAATCCATATTTTATTTCATTTATAAACAATAAAGTTTTGTTTCATACGGGCAAACTGTCACAAATAATGCAAATAATTTTTGTATGAATTAACACATAATTTCCTTTTCCTGTGATGTTATGCAGCGTTTTTGACATGTATTTTGCTTTTCTATATGAATTTAGAAAGCTGTCATTTTAAAATGCATTTCGTTTGACAATCATTGCAATAAAATGGCAAATGGATCAAATTCAGCTACGTATATTTTCAAAAATAATAAAATATGAACCAGATATGAAGCATTTTCCATTGAATGTAGGATAGTAAAAATCTCATCAATACATTATTAGTACATTGTTTAATGCAACTTGGAAAATTACAACCGAGATGTTGCAATAATAATACGTTACAAATTACTGAAATAAAAACTCGTATTTTTTCCCTTATTGCAGTGCATAGTGCATAAATGAATCCTATATGCAAATTTAAAATGTAATTATTTATTGGCTGATCCCAGTATACAGAAAAATCTCATTTTGATTTTTTATATTTTTTAATTATTAATGCAGAAAAGCAATTGATTTTTTAACCAGTGCTTCGTATAAAAATTTTACTCTTCAAAGTTATTTTTGAATAAATTTGGCACGTTACATTGTTAATAGATATTGTTTTGGTGATTTTTCGGCACGCGCGCGTGAAAAGGTTCGCCGAGCCTGAACTATACATCCGATTTTCATAAAATTTGAAATGACTCGACAACATTTTGCAACAATTATATTTTTTAACTTTCAAACCATTCGGTGGGTAGTTTTTGCTCTGTTATATGCAGATGTACAGACAGACAGACGGACTGAGCGACGAGTATAGGTGCTACGTATTTATATAATTACGTACGCACCTAAAAAGGAGTTCAGGGGCGTGTCAGAAAAGAGCCAGTTTGGTTTCCAGATCATCCTGAAATAATCTTCAAAGTTTATAAGAGAATTGAACTTTCTTCAAATTGTTAAGGTACACTTATTTAATTGCTAAAAGGTGATAGGTAAACACATTAAAAACTTTTATTCGAGTGTTTACCTACATGTTTTGGTTCTATCCGAGTCATTATCAAAACGAATTAGAATATTCTAAAAGTGCATGATCTATGATGTAATGATTTGAATCGTCATCATTCAAAGTTTACATACTCTTTCAGATTACGCAAGTTATTATTTATTTACCTACAGATGATTTTTTGGTAATTGGAGGGACTTTTACTTGTTTTCGTCCGTGGTCACGAATCTGGAAATAAACATCCAAGTTTAAATAAATAATAACATGCGTAAATTGAAAGAGTACGTGAAAATTTCAGTGTGAACGTTTCAAATCATTACGTCATAGGCAGTTCAATTTTAGAATATTTTTATTTATTTTGATAACGGCTCGGATAAAGGAACGAAACGCGTAAACAGTCTAATAAAACTGTTAATAGTTTTAATTTTTTTTATATTACTAGGGGGCTCGGCCCCCTACGAGCTACGCTCGCCAACCCCCGTCCAGACACCGCAGACTCTAAATGCACGCTAATTTGATCGGTTTTAAAAAGATTACGAAAGATTGAATTATAATTTAAAAAACAGTGGCGATCTCCCAATAAACGAATTTCTATTCATTTTTCTTTGATCGGGGAATTTTAACGCCAAATCCGCTGCGGTACTACTTGATTATCCTGTCGACCAATTTCGCCAAATTATATAAATCGCCAAACCACTCGCCAAATTATATAAATTGATATAATTATTATTTTAAATAACGAAAGAACAAATAAATTCGTACAACATTAATAAAAACATAAATAAAACGTCGAAATAAAAATAACTTGATGACGTATACACGTGTAACAACATTTCAAAATAAGCTAATATAAAAGGAATTAAGTAAAGAGAGTCTTTGTCTCCTGGTATTTTTTAACAAAGCGAAAAGAAAGTTCTTTTAAATGAGACATTTTAAATTAATTCTCAAAATATCAAATAAAGTCTAGCGCAATTTCTAAATTTAAACTTTTTTGCAATATTATTTTGTGTTCATTTTATGTAATAACTATAATGTGACGTAAATATGACGTAATTTCTCCTAAGACTTCTAACGCATGTTAATGAATTTATTATTTTACAATATCCATTCTCTTTTAAATTTCACGTGTATACTTTGTATGACGTAATTTTTAATAAGTTCCTGCTTTTTATACGTAATTATTTAATTCTAATTTGAAAGTTTTTTTCCTGTTTATAATAGTCACGTGTAAATAAATTTTTGATTTGAAGCAAACATTATTGCTTGCGCTTTTTATACAGTTGGCAACAGTTTAAATTAGTACAATTTTCTGAAATTTGTAAAAAATATCTCTAGAAATGCTGAAAATTTGAATTTAAAATAGAAATAAAACCTGAAAAAATGAGTCAAAATAAAAAAAATAATGCAATCTGCACTCCGGCAAATTCTAACGCATAAAATGATCTAAAAATGATTACACTGCCATGTATAGTTTTTGCTGCTATAAAACTTTTTTAGTGGAGCGATTTTGTCCAACTTTAGCATTAAATAACTCTTAAAATAATTCTTCGATTTGAAAACTGTCTGCATCAGCGTGTTTAGCAAACATTTCTGTATAAAACCACCGATTTTCATATTTTTGTATGCATTATTTTTGTTAATATTAACGAAGAAAGGCCTCCGGCCACAAAAAAATCAAAACCGGCGGCGGCGGCGGCGGTGACAGCGGTAGTTACTTTTTTTTAGAATAGAGAGACACCATTTAGAAATTGAAATAAGCATATAATTACAAGGTGTTCAAGGTGTTATAATAATCTGTTAATGAACATCGATTCAATCGCATTATTATGTATCTGAAATGCTTCAACAAACTTACGAATGTACAGGCAGTAGTCATGAAGACGAACAAAAATGCAATGGAACATGGAGTCGCAAATGATGTTTAAAGGATTAAAATCGACAAAATACGCCTGGAAATGGACAAACTGAGACAAGAAAGGACACTCCAGAAAATTATTTATTGCACAGAATAGGTACAACCTGACAGGCAGGTATGCGAGTTTTTCGCAAGTTAAGTGTGTTTAACTTATTTTTAATCCTCCTGCCAATACCTTGTCCCGAGCTACGAGCAAAAATCGTTTGCATCCACACATTGCCGGTTTTTTAGCTCTTTTAGTCAGTCACTTCGCATTCTACGAAGTCTTCGAGTACGGCTGAATGCGGGGGGTTTTTCTTTTGTTACTGATTATTTCCAGCATCTTGCTTTATGCAAATTTTTCGGCAAATGTGTGGTATGACGTAACGGTTCAACTGAATGTATATATTGTGTGGTCGTGGTATAAGAGGCGGCACTTTTTTTTTAAGGATTATGTAAGTTTAAGCCGTTTAAGAGCATGTCTATCTCTATTACTTTGTTTTTAAATATTTAATGTCTTAAGTTTTTTGACATCGAAGTAATGGTGTCTGTTTCTGTGATTTTAAATAAAACTATAAAAAGTTCGAAGTGTCTTCAGTATATAATCAGCTGGTAATGACTGTCTACACTGCGTTTACTCTGCTCTTGCTTGAATTTAAGTTGTTTAAGCTCGTTGAATTCTCATTGGTTATGGGCCAGAGCAGTAATTATACCAGCTGTAATATCGAATAAGTTTTATATTCCCGCTGAGTGATGTGGGTCCTGTTCCTGTTTTATATGAGTGGTTCCTGCTGTTGACGACTTCATTATAGTTAACGTCTTTACGGACTATTTCTGGATAACAACTTAACAGAAAGGATTTTTTCTCCTACTTATGAATTGGATTAGAATAAGAGTTTCACTTCTACAGATTGTATGTAGGACTTTTAAGGACTGGATTTTTGAACTTTAAGTGCATAAGATTTACCATATCAGAGTGAACGTAATAAGTAAGAATTTTCGTTACTTTTTACTTTCTTGGATGTTTTTTAATACATTGTATATATATATATATACATTTCTCTCAGTAATTAATCTTGTTTATATATATATATATATATATATATTATAATGGATGAGATTGAATTTTTGACTCCAGACAACTACGCAACATGGTCCGCGGACATGAAAGTCCTCCTTATGGACCGTGGTTGGTGGGGGTTTATTGATGGTACAGAAATACTACCTGATGATAGTGTAAAATATAAGGAAAAGCGTGACTATATAATTTACGTCGTGATAGGGCATTTAGTTCTATATATTTAAATGTATCTCCTGATCTTAGACCACTACTTGCAGAAACGACTGATGCTAAGAAAACATGGGATATCCTCCAGGATAACTATCGCCCTAAAACTGGAGCTACAGTAATCTCCCTCCTGGATAAATTTTTCGCTGCCAGGTATGAAGAGGGGGAAGGGATTGGTTTGTTTGCAGCTAGATTACGTACAATTATTAAACAATTGCAGGAACAAGGTCATCCATTAGAGGATCTTTCCAGCTAATTTTTTTTTAAGCTTTCCAGCTTATTCGTTTTTTACCTGACCAATTTTCTAATATTTTTCTTAATAGTTATCGTTATACTGACACTGATTTTAAATTTGATCCCATATTGAAAAAAACTACTTTTAGAGGAAAGCCGCTTGCAACAATGCAATCTAGATAAATCAATAGTTGCATTTAAATCTAAATTAGAAAACCCAAAGGCAAAAATATAAAACAGTATAGTAGAAGTAGCAGTAAGGATAGATCTACTCTCTTGAAACGCGATGTTGTATGTAGCAAGTGCAAAATGAGGGGTTACATTGCACCAAATTGTACTTTAAAACCCAGTAAAGAGATAAAGAGAGGGGGGGGGGGTTATTTGCCCAAATAGTAGTTTTGCTACAGATATGCTTGAAGCTAATCAAAGATCTGTCAAAGGACAGGAGTGGCTTTTTGATACTGCTGCATCCACACACTTTATAAAGATCGAGGGCCATAAAGATAAGATTTATAAAGATCTCCACATACAAAACAGTTAGGGGGACTGACATGTCTGTTGCTATAGGGAACATTAAATGTCCAGTTTTAGGCATCGGAACAGTAGAGATGTGTTTTTATGATAAGGGAAAACGCTAAAATTTGGAACTTAAAAATGTCATGTACACGCCTAAACTTTGACATAATTTAATGTCAGGTTCAGCCCTTGACAGCATAGGAATGTCTTTTTCATGCAAAAATGGTCGTTTGATTTATTATCGAAAAACGGAAGAAAAATCTTTACGGCTATTAAAACAAATGGTTTTTTTCATTTGCAAACCAACATATCCCAACGTAAAAGAGAAGAGGGCTTATTCAGCACAGTCTCAAAAGTGTGGTGGTGATCTAAATAAAGGCCATTGAATATACTGTCATATTAATACAAAGTACATTTTAAACACAAGTAAGAATGATGCAGTTCATGGTTTGAAAAATTTCAAGGAAAAAGACATGCCAACTTGTGAAGATTGTAAGATCGTTATGTCCCGAAGGGTCTCGTTCAAGCTAATAAGCAAAACACGCTCTAGAACTCCCCTCGAATTGATTCATTCTGATGTATGTGGGCCCCTTCCGGTCAAATCAAACGAAGGAGCTAGATATTTTGTGAGCTTTATTGACGACTATTCTAAAAAAGTAGTTGTTTACCCACTTAAACAAAGGCGAAGTTTTTGAATGCTTCAAACGGTTCCCAAAAAGGGCACAAAGATTTCTAAATCGCAAGATCATAAATCTTAGGTATGACCATGGCGGTGAATATGAAAATACGGCTTTCAGTAAATACCTTGAAGATCAAGGAATGCATTATGAATTCAGTAACAAGTACACTTCCGAGCAAAATGGGACTGCGAAAATTTTCAATTGTGTGGCCTTAAACGCTATAAAAGCCCTCTGACATGACAGTAAGTTAAGAGAAAGTTTTTGGGCAGAAGCATTACTAACTTTTGTTTATACGCGGAACCGGGTCTGCCACGGCAATCAGACAAAATCTCCATTCGAATTGTATGGAGGGAGAAAACCATCGGTAAAACACCTGAAACCCTTCGGCAGTACTGTTTACGTGGGAAAACCTAAGCATCTGTGAAATAAATTTTCAATGAGAGCCCAGAAAGGTATAATGGTCGGATACGCACTTTTCATTAAAGGTTACCGCGTATGGTTACCCCAGGAACGTAAAACGATAGAAACTATAAACGTTACTTTTCCGAAAGAAGAGCGCAGAGGAATCATACTGGGTCCAAAGTTAAATACCTACAGCTCATCTGATGAATCTGAATTGGACTCTGATGAAGAAACGAATGACAAGGGTAAACTCGAAAAAGATCCAAAGGAAGAAACGGAGCCAGAAGATATAAGCAGCGTTCCAGCTCAAAGATCGTTTCCTAATCAAGAAAATGTCCAAAACGGTTCTATACCTGATACGTCTAAAAAAGTTCTTTTGACGCCTGGATTTCCTAAACCCCAATGCGAACGACTAGCTATAAAACGAAAAGAAGAACCAAGACATGACATTTACTACCGTATAGTTGGAACTAAAACTAGGATAAAATCATGGGCAGAAGCCAAAGCTTATTGTGAGAAACACAATATACCTTTTAAAAAAACAGATTTTGATTTTCGTATTTCTAATACTTATTCAGGTCGAGTTAAAATATCTAGTGACGAAGAGTCTGACAATGAAACAATCGAAGCTAATTTTGTAGATATTAAAATACCTTCAAATTATAATGAAACTTATAATTCCCCCCAGAAAATGGTTTAAAGCCAATGCGAACGACTAGCTATAAAACGAAAAGAAGAACCAAGACATGACATTTACTACCGTATAATTGGAACTAAAACTAGGATAAAATCATGGGCAGAAGCCAAAGCTTATTGTGAGAAACACAATATACCTTTTAAAAAAACAGATTTTGATTTTCGTATTTCTAATACTTATTCAGGTCGAGTTAAAATATCTAGTGACGAAGAGTCTGACAATGAAACAATCGAAGCTAATTTTGTAGATATTAAAATACCTTCAAATTATAATGAAACTTATAATTCCCCCCAGAAAATGGTTTAAAGCTATGGACGACGAGATACAAACAATGAAAGGAAGAAAAGTCTGGACTTTAGTCCCTAAACCTGACAAAACTACAATTGTTACTAACCGATGGGTTTATACTGTAAAACGTAACGAGGATGATAAAATCGTCAAATACAAGGCACGATTAGTTGCTCAAGGTTTTCGTCAGAAAAAAGGGATAAATTACAATGAAGTGTTTAGCCCAATTATAAATTTTTCAATCATTAGACTTTTCTTTACCGTTTTAGTTTGTTTATGCGGCTGGTCACATTGTCAGCTCGACATTAAAGCAGCATATTTATATGCTAAACTAAATAATGAAATTTACATGCATCAACCTCAAGGATTTATTGATAAAGACTATCCTAATCATGTATGCAAATTAAGTAAAGCTATCTATGGTTTAAAGCAATCTGGAAGGGAATGGTTCTTTGAAATAAATTCAGTTTTGATAGAATTAAGATTTAAACGCTTAACCTGGTGTAACTGTGTATATGTCTTTAATGGAAATTTGGTTCTTTTACTTTATGTAGATGATATTGTTCTGTTTGGAAAAACCCCTCAAGATATAAAACAGGCAATAGACAAGCTACTAAATAAATTTTATCTTAAAATCGTTGGGAAAACTAAAAGACTTTAAGGAGTGACATTTGAGGAGGAAAATAAAACTTTATGTATACATCAATCTGACTATATTTCAGAAGTATATGAAAGGTTTAGCAAGTTTAATATTCCAATAACATCACTAGCAATCGCAAAAGGAATTGTTTTATCTGAAACGGATTCGCCAACCACCGAAACCGAAATTCAAGAAATGAGTAAAATCCCGTACCGTAGTTTAATCGGATGTCTTGCGTACATAGCAAGTCGCACACGTCCTGATCTTAACTTTGCAGTTAATATATTTTCTCAGTTTCAGAAAAACCCTGGCATGGTTCACTGGAATTACTTATTAAAGTTATTGGGTTATGTTAAATCTACGCAACACTATAAACTTAACCTTTCAAATATAAAAAGTTTAAAACTTTCATATTACAGTGATGCAGATTTCTCATCAAATCGAGATGACCGTGTTTCGATGGGGGGGGGGGGGGGGGTGTATTATTCTATTTTTAGATGAGGCTCCTATTATCTGGCGCACGTTTAAACAAAAATGCGTAGCACTTTCTACAATGGAGTCGGAATACATAACTTTAACGGAAGCTGCTAAAGATTTACAGTGGGTAATACGTATTATTCAGGAATGTATAAATTTAAACATATTTCCAAACGAAGTCAATTTTTCAGCTCAGCTGTTGTGCGATAACCAAGCTGCTATAGATTTTTCACATTCACCCATCGAAAATAACAGGACAAAACACATTAGTGTTAGATATCATTTTCTGAGAAATTTAACTTATAATAATATATTCACCCTCAAATATGTAAGATCAAAGAAAAACTTTGCTGATATCCTAACTAAACCTCTCCCCAAAGAAGGGTTAAAGACTTTTGTAACGAAATGTTTTTCAGTTTAAATAAGTACAAAAACATTATGAATTCATATATTAAAAGTTTAGTATACATGGTATATATGTATTTGCTAATGTGAACTGTTTTTTAATGAACTTTTTGTATAGCAAATTTAATCTAATATTTTTTTAACTTGGTTATTGTATAAATGTAGTTAATGTGTTGTATAAAGGTATTTCCGTTGTAATCACAATTTTTTATTTTTTTTTATTTTTTAACTTTGTTGAAGCATTTCTGATACACCCTGTATATTAAAGCTAATGAATGAGGAAAAACGCAGAATATTTAGTTAAATCTATAACTGTTAGCATGCTAATTCTTACACAAATGATTGTTCTCATTAGAAAACACAGAAACAAAAGTCCTATTTTTGAAACACATCTGCTGAAGTGTTTGTTTGAAAAAAAAAAAGTCATTCTGTTAAACACATAAGTGTTTAACCAAACGACGAGTACTTTGCTATTCTTTGTACTTCACCGAAAAGAAAATGGGCAATGCGCTGCTTACTCAGTATTTTCTTTTATTTAAAGAACACTCTATCTTTAGAAAAATGTGAGACTGGTGAATTTGGTGAATTACAGTGCATTTAACGCAGAAACAATTTTAAAAGTAAACGTCTTCGGATTCTAAATATGCAAACAGTGCTCTTTTTTACATTTTCTAAACAAACAATCTTTTGAAAGAAATAATTTAACGAACGACGGAAATGTTGTATGCAGCATACCATAATTTAAGTGGAAATGTCAAAGTTGCATGCGCATATGCATACCAGTAACACAAATTATATAAATCTTCAATGAAATTACGAAATATTTTGGAAATAAATTGCTAATTTCAAATATTTAATAACGAATAATTAATTTTCTCTCAAAATTATAGGCAATGCTCACGCAAATATTTTACCGAATTATTAATATGATTGATGTGCTTAGTATGTGACTACCATAACTGTATACCAAACTTTAGCAACGTTTTAATGAATTTTGTATTTTTCTTTTTCGTAAACTTTATCTTTCGGTGCCATTAAAAATTTAAGTGTGAAATGGGGCCTTCTTTCATTTTTACTTTCCTCTATCTTTACAAGAAGAAAGTGTTGAATTCGTGAAAATTTTCGACTTCGATTTTCGATTGTTTTATACGTTTACGAAGGTCCTAAACACGATTTGATTGTTTTTAGAAAATGTCTGTCAGTAAGTCTGTATGTGACAAAAATTTTGAGGGCGCTATCTCAAGAACTAATGCACGGAATTTCCAAAATTTTAGATTCAGTTAGACCTTTGATATGAACTGGTGCTGATTACTATCTGGTGTAAATCGCCCAACAGGTGGTTGTTCTATGCTGCATTATTAATGAGGATCGCAATAGTTCTATCTGAACTAATACACGAATTTTCATAAAACTTCATATTCAATTAGTCCCTGATATAAATTAGTGCCGTTTAGTTTTTGGTGTAAATCGCCCAACAGTTGGCGCTGCTATGCTGCATTTTTCACGATTTCCGCAATAGCTGTAGCTCGAGAACTAATGCATGAATTTTCATCAAGAGTGAGAATCAATTAGCCCCTAGTATAAATTGGTCCTAATTAGTGTTTGGTGGTAATAGCTCAGCAGGTGGCGCTGTTATGCAGAATTTTTTATGATTTCGCAATTGCTCTAATCTCAAAAACTAATGCACGGATTTCTTCAGTTTCAGTTAGAAGTTGATATAAGTTGTTGATGATTAGATTTTGTGTAAATCACCTAATCAGTGGCGCTGCATTTTCCAGGAAGAATTAACATGTATGAGATAGAAGAAAATTTTGGGATTACTACAACCGACTCCTTTAGTTTTAGCTACGGATGAATACAAACATAGAAATTTATTTAATAACCAATCTGTATAAGTAAACTAAATATCGGATCTTTTATTTCTAAGTTAAATAATAGTTATCTACGCTTTAAGTATACCACTTTCAATAAATACACGCTTAAGTTCGTGAAAAACAATTTTAACGTAACTATAACTATACAAAAAACTATTTTCAAAGAAATTCCTAAAAATATTTTTAAAAGTTAGTGCTTTAACTATCTAACCAAATTTAAAAAAACATATATATTTTTTAATATTTATTCGAATTATTTCATATTTGATCATTTAATTGAATAACTTTATAGTGATTTCGCATATGCTGCCGACATAATGTACGTCAAATGTACAATTCTGTCTGGATTAAAATTATAATTAAACAAGATATTTTTAAGCCCTAGTTATACATTTTTAAAGATTGAAGTATAATCATTATTTTTAGAGAGTTACAACTTTGGAATTGCTTTGAATTTATTTTAAAAACTTTGAAATTTTCAGATTTACGTTAAAAAGTTGTAAAAACTTACAAAAAAAATCAAACTTTCTTATTTTGAACTATTTATATTTGAATTAGGTTTTAAAAAGCTATTATAAGAAATTCTAATTTATCGTTGCCATTTAAATACATGAAGTTAAATCTTAAGAAATCTCTTTTCTTATTTCTTTCGATGAATTTTGGAAACAATATTGTTCGACTAATTTTTTTTTTTTACATTTCTAATGTTAAACATTTTACACAAGATTTTGCTTAATGTCAAAGTAATTATGAAATTTTCTAGACATTTTGAGATAAATTTTGAATTGCTTGAAGTCGAATGAAAATAAATTATTCTTCTAGTTAAACCTTTTCCAACTGACGGTACTTATAAGTACCATTAAAATAACTTGTTATAAAATTCCTTTAATACATCGATTAGTAGTAATACAGTTTAGAATGAGTTATGGATGTATTACTTTATCTTATTCCAAAAGGATTATTGGTTACACAAAACAAAAAATATTTTTAAAAGGATGATTTCTTTTGCCTTTGCATCTTTTCAGCTCACTTGGCGTTGGGGGGGGGGGGATTTCAATTCGGAAATATTTCTATATATTTCTATTGTAAGAGCGTTATATTTGTACATTTCCTAAGTCTACAAAATAGTAAGAAAAATATTTAAAATAAAAGATTCGATTGGGGTTTTAAATATTGTACAAAATCCCTGTAAATTCAAATTTAATTAAGCCTTCTAAGTCCTTCAATCCTTTTAAAATCCTTCTAAAATTTATTAAATGATTATGTAAATCTTCTAATATAGTTTAAAAAAGTCACGAAAAATGCTTTAGAAGATAAAATTTTCATTAATTCATAATTCAGTACATAAAACGTTAAAAGAAACATTCATTAATTATAAATTTCACTATTTTTTCGCATTAGTGGTAAAATAAATATTTCTAAAGAAAATACTAATACATGCTTCTTTTAGCCTATTTAAAACTAGTATGTTGTGGTCATCACAAAACTTTCTTCTATATAAATCACGTCAATTAAATCATTTAAATAGTAAAAGAAATTACATCAATTTATTCATATCAAAGTATACCTGGATTTGAAGTTTGATGAAAATTCGTGCATTAGTTATTGAGATAGAGCTGTAGGGGAAATTCTGAAAAATGCAACATAGCAGTGCCACCTGTTGAGCGATTTGCACCAAAACACAAACAGCACTGAATTCATATTAAGGTATACCAGAATCTGAAGTTTGATGAAATTCCGTGTATTAGTTCTGGAGCTAGAGCTACTGTAGAAATCACAAAAAATGCAGCACAGCAGCGCCACCTGTTGAGCGATTTACACCAAAAGGTACAAAACATCAATTCATGTCAAGGACTAACTGAATCTGAAGTTTGATAAAAATCCGTGCATTAGTTCTGGACATTGAGCTATTGTGGAAATCGAGAAAAATGCTGCATAGCAGCGCCACCTGTTGAGCGATTTACAGCAAAACATAAACAGCAGTAATTCATATCCAGGTATACCTGAATCTAAAGTTTGTTGAAAACCCAAGCATTAGTTCTTGAGATAGTGCTATTGCTTAAATCACAAAAAATTCAGCATAGCAGCGCCACCTGTTGAGCGATTTACACCACAAGGTGCAAAACGTCCACTCATGTCAAGCAATAACAGAATCTGAAGTTTGATGAAAATCCGTGCATTATTTCTTGAGATAGAGCTATTAAGAGAATCGTGTAAATGCAGCATAGCAGCGCCATCTGTTGGGCGATTTGCACCAAAACGTTACCAGCACCAATTCATATCAAGGATTAACTGAATCTGAAGTTTGATGAAAATCCGTGCATTAGTTCTTGAGATAGAGCTAGTGCAGGAATCGCGAAAAATGCAGCATAGAAGCGCCACCTATTGGGCGATTTACACCAAAAACTAATCAGCAACAATTTATATTAGGGACTACTTGAATATAAATTTTTATTAAATTCCGTGCATTAGTTCTTGAGATAGAGCGCCCACAAAATTTGTGTCACATACACACAGACAGACAGACAGACAGACAGACTCACAGAGTCACAGACAGACATTTTGTAAAAACATGTTTTTTGGAATCTCTGACCTCTAAAACGTGTAAATCCGTCGAAAACCGGAAGTCGAAAATTTTTACGAATCCAATACTTTCTTCTTGTAAAGATAGAAGAAAGTAAAAATAACTTTTATACGAGAAAAATACATTTTTTGGATTTTTTGAAACTTTACATCAATGAAAAACTTTTTTATCATACATATTCAATTCACCCTTAAAATTATAATATTTTTTAATCAACGATTATTGCTAATAATTTTTTTAAAACATTTAATATGCATATTTATTAATAATATTTCGAATTTTTATTATTATAAATTAATTATCATTTTCTAAAATTCTTTATTCATAAATTCTGATGCATTTTTAAAAATCACCTCCTAGGCTTATTAAAATATCTTGCTTACATTCATTCTTTCTTATCAACGTAATCTTCTTCAAAAGCACGTTTTTCAAGAAGACAAGTAACCCTACCATTAGAATCCATATAAAAATAGTAATTTTCTGCAAATTTTAAATACATTTGAGAAACTTAATGCAAATTATTTGAAGAAGATTATTTCAAATGGTTTCGTTAGCATGTGATTATGACACAATAAGAGCTACGATAAGATACAAAAGTTAATTTTCTGATTTTTGTTTGAAAGAGAATCTAAAAACTTACATTCTATTAAAATAACACTTTAAAATTTCATATAATAATTCTCGTTAGTGCATGCTTCTGAATATTTGATAAATTGTATTATTATTATTCGAATAAACGATAATGGATAAATTTAATCTTCGAAATTGCGTTAATTATTTTTAAAAATACTGCTTTGTTTAACATGATAATATGTCATCAAACACGGCAATCATCTTGTCAAAACATATGCGATAGAGAATGTTATTTTTATTTATTGGAGCAAAATTTTAAATGTGTAAAGATAATTTGAAGCCGAAAGACGAAAAATTTTGAATAGATGAACTTCAAGTTCACAATCGTAAAAGGTGAAATAAATATGAAAATAATATTAAATCAACACAGTGTCACGTAACTAAAAAATTATCACTTATAAGAAAAAAAATCTTTTGGTAGAAATTGAATGCAGTCGGACCCGGTTAACCCTTGATGTACTGATTATGAATTCATGAAAATTTTATCTTCTAAAGCATTTTTCATGAATTTTTGAAACTACATTAGAATATTTACATAATCATTTAATAAATTTTAGAAGGATTTTAGAAGGATTGATGGATTTAGAATGATTAATAAAATTTGACTTATTGGGATTTTGTGCAATATTTATAACCCCACTCAAATCTGTTTTTTTTTAATATATTTTTCTTAGCATTTTGTAGAGTTAGGAAATGTACAAATATAATGTTCTTACAATAGAAATATACAAATATTTCCAAATTGAAAAATCCCCCCCCCCCCCAATGCCAAAAAAAGCTGAAGAGATACAAAGGCAAAAGAAATCATCCTTTTAAAAATATTTTTGTTTTGTGTAACCAATAATGCTTTTGGAACAAGATAAAGTAATGCACCTGTAACTCATTCTAAACTGTATTAATACTAATCAATGCATTAAATGAATTTTATAACAAGTTATTTTAATGGTACTTATAAATACCGTCAGTAGATAAAGGGTTAAAATGTTCACGATCAATGCGCGATCCCGCTTCATAAGCGGATTTTTCCGGTCCCTTGAACATCGCCCATAAGACTAATGCACAAATATCAAGTTTATTATGCAAACGATTACTGCACGCTCCCGCTTAAGCCCGTCCCCTTGGGGCAAAAAATCCTGATTAATTAAGGAATTCTTAAACAAAAATGGGAGTTTCCTTCTCTCTTTTTCAGTGTTGCCAGTTTAGAGAGATTTTTTTAATTCAAAAATCTACCACTATATCCGAATAGTCATATTTGTCTTATTTAATAATAGATTAATTAAGATGAATATGACTAATGAGAATTAGTGGTATATATTTGAATAAAAAAAGAAATCCGTTCAAATTAAAAACACTTCAACTTCTCTTTGACTCTGCGTTCTAATATTCTTTATCTCTCGGTACGTGTCTGTTTTTACGAAAGTAGAGAGAGATAAAAGAATTTTAATCTCTTTATGTTATTTATACACCCTTCTTTGCGCGGTATATGTTGTCGATCACAATACACTAAAAAAAAAAAAAAAAAAAAAAAAAAAAATCCCTACAGGAGGAGGTAGATTTCGAAGTTAAGTATACTAATTTCACCAACAAAAACTAAATCATAGAGATAAACCCAAATTAACAATTTTATCTGGCCGCTTTTGACGAGTTTTTATTTCAGTTTATATGATAGCTGGTTTTATCAAATCATGTTAAGGCGGTGTTCAAAAAAATACTTTTCCGTGCTCAACAACTCGAAATTTTCTGGCACATTTTCAGATATATTTTTAATAGAAAAAATATGAAACGTGCTGACGTGATTTTTGAAGAGATTTATAAGCGACCTGTGTTTTTATTTTTCGTTCAATTAATTAAAACTTGATTTATAAACAATTATTTTCTCAGTAGGACAATATTTTTCTTTTCTAACACAATCATTTCGGAAAATTCTGTTCAAAATGCCCACTTTGACATCATTTTTTGAAAGATATTCTGCCTCTATCAAAAAATCGATCATTACGATACATTATATAGTTTCTGAATAAGAGAATATACTATTTGGATACGTTTGAGAGCAAAAACGAATTTAAAAACGATTGGATGAGTTTGAGAGCAAAAATGAATTAAAAAATTAGTAAGAAAATAAGCAGTTCGAATTTGAATACACCCTTAATAAGATGATTTTTTTCTTCAACCGCTATGTATTTTTAATTTGTTTTTGCTGTAAGAATTGGTCCTATCAAAAACTTGTCTATATAAATTTTGTAGACAATATTAAGAAGATATATGATGAATTCATGGGGCTTTTATATCTTGTGAATTGACGGAGTTATGGATTTTTTTCTTCTTCAACCTCCCTTTTTGTTTTCGTTTTTATTTATTTATTTTTTTTTTGCGGTACGAATTTGTTCTATCAAAAACTTGTGAATATAAAAGTTGTAGGTAATATAAAGGAGATTTATAATAAAATTAATTGGATTTGATATCTTGAGAATTGACAAAGTTATGAATTTTTTTCTGCCAAAAACCCTATTTTTGCGCCTTTTGAGCCCATTTTTAATTTTATCAAAAATCTTTGATACACAAATTTTTTACCCTATTTTTAGAAGTAATAGAAACTTTAAACTGATTTAATATGCACAAAAATTAAGAAGTTATGGGGTTTTTTCGATTTTCACAAAACCCCTCCCTATTTCTATCCCTTGGGTGATTTTGCCCAGTAACGAACTTGACCGAGCTTTTATACCCCTTGATTTTATGTATCAGTTTGGAAGCAATTTGTGCTGAATTGTGGAAGTTATCGTGTCCAGAAGAAAGTGATATATATATGTATATAGATAGATAAAGTTTTTTACTGAGGGTGGATTTGGGTTATAGGGGTCATGATCGGTGTAGATCTCTAAAAATTTTTCAGAAATTCCAACATAGGGGAGAATGTAATAGGTAGTATTTCATACGAAATCTACCTAAAAAAAAATTCTGCCACTGGTATCTAGAAAATAAATTGCTGTTCTAGGAAAAATAGTTCTACGTCATCCTTATTAATTCTAGTTCCCTTTACTAAAGAGTTCTAGTTTTCCCTATTAAAATTCAAGGGCGTTTTCCTATATGATAGTGGATAAACTTATTTTAAAAATCTCTGAAAATAAATGCGAACACAGGAAGTGCGTTTTAGTAACTATAATTCTAGTTTATGAATAGAAATCAAATGATAATTTCTCGTAATTCAAACGATTCATAACACAATGTATCGTTTCATCATTTAGAAAACTATAGGCTAGAAATTCTCGATATTGTCGTCTATCCAGTTTATTTACCTTATTTGCATAACTCGGAAATCTATATTTCTAGTTTAGTGATTTAGAAAATGACTTCCTATCCGTTCTAGATGAAAGCGGTAAATTTTTTCTTTCAGTGTAGGGGGCATTTTTCCCTTTTGTCATTATTTAATAGCGTAATAGGAATTTCGTATATTCAACATTTTTGATAAATGGGATTTTTGATCTATTAGATTAAAGAGTCTTACATCGGCATCACTAAACGTAAGTTTTCTAATAGAATTAGGGTGCATCGCCCGGTCATTAAACAGGTTAAACAGTATATTTTATAATTTTAATTATTTTTTCAATAAATTTTCAGCTGTGAAATTACGCTTGAAATTATTGAAAATTAATACGTGATTTATCACATTGTTAACTAAGCATAGAACCAACAGAGTTAAAAATGTCCAAGCTGGGAATCGAACCCGGAACCCTTGAAATTGAGTTCCAAATGCTCTACCATTTAATCTACGAGGACGATATCCAGCTTAACATCTCTCACTCACATATGTTGGTAAGGCTGCAACTGCATCGCAAGATGGAATAGTCTCCAAGAGCACACAATCCTGCGGTGAAACAAATAAACCCAGCATCGGTGACACATTTAAAATTTTAATTAGTTTTTCAATCAATTTTCAGCAGTGAATTACGCTTGAAATTATTGAACAGTTAATACGTGATTTATCACATTGCTAACTAAGTGTAGAACAAGCAGAGGGGGAAATGTCCACGCCGGGTACTACCAAATGGTTTACGAAAACCATATGTGAGTGAGAGATGCTAATCTGGGTATCGTCCTCGTAGCTTAAATGGTAGAGCACTTGGAGCGCTAGTCCAAGGGTTCAGAGTTCAATTCCCGGCTTGGACATTTTTCACTCTGTTGGTTCTACGCTTCTATAGTAGTGTGAGAAAATCGCGTATCAAATATTCAATAATTCCAAGCATAATTTCGCTGCTGAAAATTAATATAAAAAGTAATTAAAATTATAAATGTTAATTAGTTTCACCGATGCTGGGTTTATTTGTGTCTCACGTTTCGGCGTAAGATTGTGTACTCTTGGAGACTATTCCATCTGGCGCTGCAGTTGCAGCCTTAGCAACATATGTGAGTGAGAGATGCTAATCTGAGTATCGTCCTCGTAGTTTTAATGGTAGAGCACTTGGAACGCTACTCCAATGGTTCCTGGTTCAATTCCCGCCTTGGACCTTTGTTACTCTGTTGGTTCTACGCTTAGATAGTAATGTGATAAATCGCGTATTAAATATTCAATAATTACAAGCGTAATTTCACTGTTGAAAATTAATTGAAAAATTAATTAAAGTTATGAATGTGTTCACCGATGCTGGGTTTATTCGTGTCTCATGTTTCGCCGCAGGATTGTGTGCTCTTGGAGACTATTCCATCTTGCGCTGCAGTTGCAGCCTTAGCAACATATGTGAGTGAGAGAATGCTAATCTGGGTATCGTCCTCGTAGCTTTAATGGTAGAGCACTTGGAGCGCTATTCCAAGGACCCCGGGTTCGATTCCCGGCTTGGACATTTTTCACTCTGTTGGTTCTACGCTTAATTAGCAATGTGATAAATCACGTATTAAATATAGGTTAAACAGTGTACAGCCTTTTCTCGCTTCTATTTAGATAACAAGATCGGCTGCGTCAATTTTTGATGAGGCGAGAATAATCGTTCCGGGGCATTCCACATCAAATCAGGCAGTAAAATATCAATATGTAACCCACCATCACAGATTTTAATGAAACTGCGTGTGTTTGTTCTTACTATTAAGATATGATCACCAGTAATTTTTTTTGCTCCTTGGTGAAATAGTTTCTGAGAAAAAAATTGTCAAAATTTTGAAAAACTGCGTCAGTTGGTATTCTTGACTGCTTGGTTTTCAAATGTAGCATGTCATATATATAATCATATTTCAATATCTACTCAACAAATCATCTTCAAATAATTTATGCATAATATTTAAGGTACGCAGCTTATGAAAAAAATATATTGTTACTCTTATAACATTTTAAGTGTGTCTAAAAAAATAAACTTTGAAGTCGCGAATTTTTTATGAAAAATAATGCATTAACAAAAAAAGCATTATCAACAAAAGGCGGTATTTTTATTAAATTTATTTTTTGTGGGAGATATACTTAAAGGTGTCCTTTACCTGATTCTGAAATAAAAAGAGTGGGATTTTGGGTGTTTTTAGTAGTATTTCTTATTTAAAAATATTTTGAGGTGCATTTCAAATCAAATCAAGCAGAGTCATTCCATGTCAGTTCCCCTAAGCCATTTAATCACTGTCACAAATTTCAATGAAACTGGGTTTGTTTATAGCTTATTTTAAGACGTAATCAACTTTAATTTTCTTGATCCTAAGTAAAATATTTTTTAAGATAAAAAATATCAAAATTTTGAAAAATTGTTTTAATTTTTTTTAATGACAGTTCGATATTCAAAGACTGCATTTAAAAAAAAAAAAAAAAAAAAAAAAAAAAGTCATTTCAATATAAAATCACTAAATAGGTTTCAAATAATGTATATGTGACAAATAATGTAGGCAGATTATTATTTCTTGTTTTTTGTCATGTTTAAACTCTAAGAGTGTCTTTTATCTTGTGAATCTTTAAAATCAAGAATTTTGTCAAAAATAATGTGTTAATCAAAAATTTATTATTAACCGAAGGCAGGGTGTTATTGCTTTTTTTAATTGTACGTAAAAATATCTTTTAAATGGTTATAAAATAAAAATGGTGAAAATATGAGAAAAAATTATCAGTTTTGGAAAAATCCCACGAGTTGCCATTAATGACTGTTCAATTTTCAAAGGCCTCATTTTATACATAAAATCATATTTCAATAACTAATAAAGAAATTTTCTTCGAATAATTTAAGCAAGGTAAATAAAGTATGTAAATTATGAAAAAAATATTGCTGTAATGTTAAAAAGTATTTAAATGTGTCTAAAAAATTGTATAATCTTTGAAATCAAAAATATTTTACAAAAAATAATAAAATTATTAAAAAATCTTTATCAATCAGAGGCGGAGTTTCTATGACTATTTTTTTTATTTTAAATTGTACATAATACTACATTATAACTGGATCTGAAATAAAAATAGTGGGATTTTGGTTGGTTTTAGTAGTATTTAAATCATATTTAAAATTATCAATATTTTCATATGTAAAATCTATCCAATGTATCATCCCTGGAAATATTTTTATTTATACATTTATTTTATTTTTCAAATTATCTTTTATGTTCGTTTCTTAAGGAAAAAAATAAACAATATTGTTTCTTAGTAAAACTTCTAGGGCGAAGAGCAATTATCCCTTTCCAAAAAAGAAAAAAAACACTATCTCCTCACCGCCCAATAGAAATTTTCAAAATGACATTCCTAATCTTTAAACTCATATTTGGCTGTTAATATTGAAAATTTAGATTTTAGCTGCTAATATTGAAAAAAATACCAAATTTCACTCTTTTGAAGAAAATTTTGACATATTGTGCTTTTTTTTTATATGCAACAAATGCATAATCCATTATATTTATATCTTTCAAATAACTATATCTAAAAAATTATTTAAAACTTAATGAGTTGCACTTTTGTAACTTTATTCAGTTTCTAATGATGTGTACCGTAATTTCGGGTGTATACCTCGCAGATCAAAAAATTCAGTTTGGACCCAGAAATTTTATTCAGTATTTGAAGACCAATATTTACTGTGATCTAAAAAGTTACATTTTTTTAAAAAAAATTTCTGGATCGAAACACGATTGTTTGATCCGCGGGTTATACACCGGAAATTACGGTAATTTGATTTATTTCATCACAATATTGCTGAAAGATGGATTTTCAACATATATATGTGTGTATATGTTACGGCCAAAACCCGAAATTGGCCAATTCCCGAACTGGCCAGCCAATTCGCGAATTGGCCAACAATGTTTTAAACTGACTGGCCAATTCGGGAATTGGCCGGCCAAAACTAGAACTGGCCAGATGCGATCGGCCAATTCCCGAACTGGCCATATGCGATCGGCCAGTTCGCGAAGTGTCCATACGCGATCGGCAATTTCGGGAAATGGGTATATAAAAACAAATTTTTACTTTTTATCCCTTTCTAATATAGTTGAAAGTGTTTATGAATTCAATTTGTTTGGCCGCCTGCCTGTCCATGCTCTGACTCGAGTAAAGACTAGGATTGACTTGTATTTGTTAAATTATTTAGGTTTATAAATGCATTTTGATATTGAAAGTGAAGTGCGTACTATTTTCGGTTAATTTACAGGGCACACAAAAGTATGTCATTACAATATCATCAATGGGTAAAGTTTTTCCAGTGCATTTTAATGTTGTTACATTATCTCAATTATAATAAAATTGGTATGCATCATTAAGATGGGCAACAAACTGTTATCTAAAGTGTATTAAATAAGTAGCAATTATAGTTTGTTTACAGAGACACTGAAAAGTATTTCGTTACATTGCCGTGAATGGTGAAAGATCATTTGTAATGCACTTAAATGATGTTACACTATTTCAAACATAATAAAATTCTCATACCTAATTCATGTGATGAGCAATATGTTTTTATAGAATATTGATTAAGTAGACATTATAGTTCGTTTATAAGGGCTCTCAAAAGAAATCCGGTAAAGAATTATGATATATGTGAAAATATCGTTTATAGGATATTTTAATGATGTTACGCTACTTCGAACACAATAAAACTGTTATATTTTGCTAATATGCTCTACAACATTTTTTTTCTATATTGGCTAGGTGGAATTTGTCGTTTATTTACTGGGTCACTCAGTTAATTTGTTTATTGGAATGGACAATGAATCCGATGGATCGATATTAGTCACAGTGGGCGGAAATCTCCAGCAGATTAGAATATAATTTTCACAATAAACCCAATTTATCAAAATATATCAAACAGGCGGGAAATTATCCAGCATATCAGATAATAATCGCCAAAACATGTAACGTTCTTTCCTATCACGTGTACATATCAGTGCCACATACCGGGCAGCCTTAAATCCCCACTTCGTATATTGGCCAAGGCTTCCCGGCCAGTTCGCGAATTGGCCGGCCAAAACCCGAAATGCACTGTTCATTTCACGTATTTCGGGTTTTGGCCAGGAATCTTGGCCAGTTCCCGAATTGGCCGGCCAATTTCGCGAACTGTCCAAGCTCCGGGTTTTGGCCGTAACATATATATATCTCTGTTCTCAAACAAATTATTTAAAAATTATTCATTTATGTTTAATAAAGCATATATATTGCTTATACACTTATAGAAAATACATATAGTAAATTTTATGATATTATGTCAATAATGTCTAAAAGTAAAGAACTTATCTAAAAGTATGTAACGAAAAATTTAACATCTGGTGTAATGACAACAAAATTTTATAATCGTTTTACTTAATTTGGATGAATGAAAAAAGCTTACATGTTTATAATTTATTGAAGTACAGGTGAAAATGTCACAAAAACATTCCTATCTCAACAACCACTGAGTATGTCACATTCACACTACAGCTGATTTTTTCTTCTTTTTGATCTTTAGGGTTTGATTTCAGATGGTAATGAATTAATTAGTTATGTTAGAAGTGTCATTGCAGTCAGCATATTAGGTTCACTATTTTTTTTTTTATTTGTTTTGATTGACTCGATGAACAACAACATTTAAAGGGACAATTTCATGAATTTTCAATTAAAAGCAGATTTATAAATTCATTATGTTGTTTAGTTATTATTATCGTCTTAAGATAATAAGTTGATATTAAGATTTTTAAATGTAGTTTATTTATTATTTGAACAGTTGAAAGTATTTTTCAATAAGAGTGGGCTGTTGATTTTAAGTCGGCTGTGAGCAATGTAGTGTTGGTAAAGGAACTGGTACTATTTAATTTAATTTTTATTGCTGTAAATAATATTTGTTATTTTATTATTGTATGTATTATATTTAAGCAAGAGTAGCAATACACGATATCGTGGTCATTATAGTACATCTAAGCATGAAAAGCTTCAATATTTATCAAAAAACATTCACATTTTATGAAAATTTTGTTAAAATTGCTCATATTTTCACTATTTTTATTTTATAACTATTGAAAAGATATTTTTACGTACAAATAAAAAAGTAATAATAGCCTGCCTTCGGTTAATAATAAATTTTTGATTGACACATTATTTTTCACAAAATTCTTGATTTTACGAATTCACAAGATTAAACACACTCTTAGTGTTTAAACATGACAAACAACAATAAATAATAATCTGCCTACATTATTTGTCACATATACATTATTTGAAACTTATTTAGTGATTTTATATTGAAATGACTTTTTTTTATGCAGTCTTTGAATATAGATCTGTCATTAAAATCATTTAAAAAAATTTCAAAATTTAGATATTTTTTTTTATCTTAAAAAATATTTTACTTAGGATCAAGGAAATTAAAGGTGATTACGTCTTAAAATGAGCTATAAACATACCCAGTTTCATTGAAATTTGTGACAGTGAATTAAATGTCTTAGGCGAACTGACATGGAATGACTCTGCTTGATTTGATTTGAAATACGCCTCAAAATATTTTTAAATAGGAAATACTACTAAAAACACCCAAAATCCCACTATTTTTATTTCAGAATCAGGTAAAGGACACCTTTAAGTATATCCCCCACAAAAAATAAATTTAATAAAAATACCGCCTTTTGTTGATAATGCTATTTTAGTTAATGCATTATTTTCCATAAAAAAATCACGACTTCAAAGATTAAACATTTTTTTAGACACACTTAAAATGTTAGAAGCGTAACAGTATTTCTTTTTCATAAACTGCGTAACCTATATATTATGCATAAATTATTTGAAGATGATTTGTAGAATAGATATTGAAATATGATCATATTTATGTCATGCTACATTTGAAAATCGAGCAGTCAAGAATGCCAACTGACGGCAGTTTTTCAAATTTTTGACAATTTTTTTCTCAGAAACTATTTGACCAAGGAGTAAAAAAAAATACTGGGAATCATATCTTAATAAAAGGAACAAACACACGCAGTTTCATCAAAATCTGTGATGGTGGGTTACATGGGAATAACATGGTTACATGCCTGCCTGAAGTGACATGGAATGACCCTTCCATGAAAAACCCATTTGAAAGCATGATTAGAGGATCAATCGAAATCATTGAACGTGACAGCTTATTTCATTTTATTTTTTGTGGTGTACTCACTGTATGGCGCCACTGCATTTTTCTAAGCATGTAATTGGTCAAGGCTCAACAAATTGTCTCTCGTACTGGACGCTTTCGTTTCTAGCTTTTTAAATCACTTCAATATCATATTTCATTCTGGGGACAACTGCAACAGCAGTTCGAAATGTAGATATTATGTTTTAAATCATCAAATTTATTCATACAAGTTCATATAAACGTTCTTGTTATATATACCATTTAGTAATTTTATGTGTTTTTATGAATACATTTTTTTATAACATTTGATAGTGCAATTGTCCAACATGTGTGAATTTAGAACTTTTTTCGATATGTATTTTTCAATATATTTTTCATTTTTAAAAATTTATGAAGAATAATTATTATGACTACATCGTGAATATGTTTTGGAGGTAATTTGGATGTGAACCAAATAGAGGATAATGAAACGTTTTAGAAAACATTCTGAATAAAACATCATAGTGCTTTATAAATTTAACCTAAATCAATTTGCTTTAATGAAATGAACTAAATCATAAAACAATAAAAAATGAGATTTTTACAAAGCTAAAAATTATTATTAATTGCTTAGAAGCAATACAAAAACAAGATTATGTACAATCAAACCACCTGATAATAGTTAAATATATTCATTTAAAACTTGTCGGATGTAACAAAAAACTTTGACAAAAAACCCAAAACTTTCTTCTATCTGATGTATGTTAATACTTCAAAATTCGCTAGCACATTGCCAAAATTAAATGGTAATCTATGTCCCTCACGAGGATTCTAAAGATACGGAATTCCGTACATTAGTTCTTGAGATATGACTATTGTTGAAATCATTTACATCCAGCAAAATGCAGTCTATCAGCGCCACCTATTGGATGATTTATACCAAACCCTAATCAGCAAAATCTTCTGTCAACGTCTGACTGAATCTCATGTTTGGAGAAAATCCGTGCATTAGTTTTTGAGATAGAGCTATTGCGAAAATCGTGAAAATTTCAGCATATCAACGCCACCTATTGGACGATTAATACCGAAAACTAATGAACAACAACTTTTGCCAACATCTAACTAAATCTAAAGTTTGGTGGAAATTCGTGCATTAGTTCTTGAGATAGAGCTATTGCGGGAATCGTGAAAAAGGCAGTACAACAGTGCCATCTGTTAGACGATTTACACCAACACGCAATCAGCGCCAATTCATATCAAGGACTAACTGAATCTGAAGTTTGATGAAAATCCGTGCATTAGTTCTTGAGATAGAGCTATTGCGGAAATCGCGTAAATCCTTCAAAATGCAGTATAGCATCGCCATCTATTGCACGATTTATACCAAAAAGTTATCAGCTCCAAATTATATCAAGGTCTAACTAAATCTGAAGTTTTCTGAAAATCTGTCCGTTACTTCTTGAGATATGGCTATTGTGGAAATCATGAATAATGCAGCATAGCAGTGCTACCTGTTGGGCGATTTGCACAAAAAACTAATCAGCATCAATTTATATCAGGGATTAACTCAATTTAAATTTCTATTAAATTCCGTGCATTAGTTCTTGAGATAGAGCGCCCACAAAATTTGTGTCACATACATACAGACAGTCAGACAGACAGACTAAGACTCACAGATACACAGACTCACAGACAGACATTTTGTAAAAACATGATTTTAGGAGTCTCTGATCCCTAAAACCTATAAATCCGTCGAAAACCGGAAGTCGAAAATTTTCACGAATCCAATGCTTTCTTCTTGTAAAGGAGAAATAATAGAAGAAAGTAAAAATAGAGCTATGTGAATAGAAGAAATATTCATGTCATTTAATGTCTTCTCAAATGCGTCATGAATAAAACACTAAAATAACGATATTTCATTTTCAAATTAATGAAAAAATAGGATGATAAAAAATTTAAGTGTCAGGCGTATTTTTCCAAATAAACTTGCATACGTTACGGAATCATTGCAGAAATAAAATTATACGTGTATATTTATTTGAATGTAGATATAGTCACAAGATAATAATCTCTAATAAGCAAATGCCACAATTTACAGTGGACAGCAATAACAAGAGCAGCAGAGTCATTAAGGAAATATCCAGATAACGATAAAGATGAGAAATAATACCTGATTACGATTGTGTTATTTTTTTACTCCTTACAATTTTTCTCAGAAGATATCTATTGTACGAAGAAAAATATAATATGAACAAAGTGCAAGCAATGCAGTTTTCCGTAATTCGAATCTTAATCGCAGCATAAATTAACTGTTTCTACCAATGTAAAGCTCAAATTAAATTAAAAATATCTAATTGAATGTTACGTACCCTAGTAATACAGAAAACCTTTATTATATATTTTTTTATGAGTCAAACATTTTTATAATTACTTATGTACTTCGGTAACGGTACATTTAATAACGTTAAATCCTTATTTTAAGACATTAAAAATTGTTATTACTTACGAATGTAACAAAAAACAAAAATATAAAAGTAGAAAACTTACCAAAACTTTATTAGCTTCTGTTTTACAAATGATCCATTATACAGGTGTCCAGTCCACTCTCAACGGTGTCCAATCGCTAATTCCTAAACCGTTAGTCATAGATATAGTTACAATTATAAAAATGTTTTAAAAGAGATAAAGAAATATTTTTAAAGCGATTTGGGTCAATAAAAACATTTCTTTAAAAAATTACGAAATTTAAATTTTTATACGCACTCCCGGTCCTATAAGCTATATTAAGTAAAAATACCCTATAACTCTAAGAAGTAGGGCAAAAAACGTACCATTCTTCTATGATTAAAACTCACCGAGTAATAGCTTTTAAAAGTTGAATCATCTTTATTGTTCCGAAATGGGGGTTATTCACAAATTTACTAGAAATATAAATAATCGTCATATATAAAAAAAATAATAGTTAAGAGAAAAATTAGCGTTCAAATATAAATTTGAAATCTGTTTTCATTCTGACATTTTAAAGTAAACTATACAACTTGTACTGAAAATATAAGCGAAAAAAAAAAAAAAAAAGAATTTTTGTTAAATGAAATGATGCAAAACAACAGTCTCAGTTCTTTACAGAATAAAACATATGTTAAGATACAATTATTTTTACCAATATGACACTTAATAAATAAAAATTAGTAATATCGTAATATAAGTACGACGTGACTAAATACGCGCTAATGCAGATACACGCGAAATAAATTCTCCTAATATTTTAAGCATGGCCCAACTCATCAGTGTTCAGATGCAGAAAATTGGTGTAATTCGTGCCAATCAAAGTTTTATAAATCGATCAATTTCAGTGTTAGATGAATGGGCCTTTTTTGCCTTACTTGCTAGTGTAATAAGAAATTTTAACTAAATATCAATTGTTGGACCGGGGGGTGGGAGGGAGGACAAGTATATAAAAAATTAAAAATTTCTTAATTCTTTAAGAAATGTTGAACAAAGCGGAGATACGGACGGACAGATATGTATTTTGTTTTAACATGTTTTTCAGAATCTCGGACACTTAAAACATGTAAATTCATCGATAAAATATTCGATTTCAAAATTCTTTAGAAAGAAGAAAATAAAGAAGAGGGATTCTGGAGTATATATGGGGCATTCTCACAATCTTTTGACTATTGGGGGGAAAAATCTGACAAAATTAAACTTGCTAAAATAACATTTTAATCTGATAGAAGAATGCCTAAATGATTCAAAATAAAGAAAAAATGGTCAGCAGCGAAAAATTTTTTATTTAACTGAGGTTTAAGTTAAACTTGAGAGTTTAATTTTCTTTATCATTTTACCCCTATAACTTTTTATTTTCTTCTAAATTTTTACTTATAATGAATTTTCATAGTACCCACAGGACATTCAAATTAGAAATAATAACAATGTAGTACTTTTAATACAGAATTTTTGTATAACATTGTCTTAAAAGGGTGTTAAAGAAGGGACGGTAAGGTTAAAAAAGGGAATGGTATTGGAAAAAAGGACGAAATGGTAAAAAAAGGGACAGTAAGGAAAATTACCACCTATTTTTAGGAAAATCATATTAAGAATAAGTGATAGCCACAATGTTCATTGATTTTTAGAAACAGTTGTTAACATTGGATTAAATTATTATTATTTTTTTTAATTTACTTCGAAAAGTGCAGGAATAAACCTTGGGGACGGCGAGACTACCAATAAAGCCACGATGCTTGAAATGGATATTTAAATGCTGATTTAAATTCCACAGTAAATTTTCTGCCAAAGAATTTTTGACATTATTTCTCTAGCATACTTCTGCATGAGAAAAAACTTGAAAAAAATTCTGTGGCTGCATCTGAAATGATTTTCTGTATAATTTTAGAAGAGGGATGGTAAGGAATCTAAAACCCAGGGACAGAGTTTAAAAAATAGTAACAACCCTAAATATGTGTGCAGGTTAATTTTTAGCTACATATTCATATAAAACAATAGTTACAGTTTTAGAAAAAAATTACATTAAATTATTTTTATTGAAACAATTTTATCCAGGCAGCTCCAAACTTAAAAATCGGCATCAGAGATACGGGACGGTATAGGAGTTTTCCAGGTGTTTGAACCCCCATCATCGTCCAAAACTTATTTATCTCGTTAATATTGTTGTGCAATCATGCAATGGGACGTTCCCCAGTATATGAAATAAAAAAAAAAAAAACACAAAAAAGTGTATTATTCAGGGACATGAAAGTCAAAAGATTGTGAGAATGCCCCATATAGAGACATCAATATTTGTTGTCGTATTTAATGGAAGGCTTTTAAAACAAAAGACATATTATACAAATGCGTTTTTATAAGTGTAAAGAATAGAAAGAAAAATTAGAACAGGTCATAAAGCATTTTGTATTAATCATAATACATTTTGAAATGTAAGACAAAAAATACAAAAGCGTAAAAGAAACCTTTAGACATAATTAATTTACTCTCTCAATTAATATACGGTAAAAATAAACTGTTAACAAATAGTTGCAAATATTTTTGGAATGTCAAGCTTGAACTCGGCTCTCAGAGTTCATAATTTTTTCTACATTTCTTACCACTATTTGAAATCAAAAATCTTCGTGGTAAATTCCTTTAACATATTCACTAGAAGTGTTCAATAAAGATTATCGTTTTAAAAGAGTGGTACAAAATGCGAAAATTTCAGGAATGCTGCAAGTCCTGTTTAAAGAATAATAAGAAGGACTGAAAATTGTTTTAAAAGCACCGTTAGAATATATCACATCTGCTTATTAGAAAATTTAGAAAATTACAGATTGCTGTGATATCACTTTTTAAAGATAAAAATAACAAGAAAGGAAAATCATGCGTTAAGCATGGATTATGAAATACTTTCCAACATATTCAGAATAAAGTAAAAAAACTTCACAATTTCCTCAATTTAAATAGGATGTCTAATAGAACCATACGGAAACGCATAACACATTTGAAAATCCAATTTCAGCAATTTCCATCTACAATCGGAAATTTATCCGAATTCTTTGAGCAGCCCTGTATATTATATATAGGTTAATATATAGCCTGTATTGTATCTATTAACAACGTGTATGCAAAAATTTAGTTAAGTTTGGAAATACATACCTCAGTTGAAAATTCCCCTTCAGCAATTTCCCCTAATAAGGAGAGTTGTACGTGAATCCTTTTGTTCAGCCCTGTATACGAGATATAGAATTTATACACAACGAGTAAAATAGAAAAAAAATAAATTTAAAAGCGCATACCAAAATTGAAAATTCCCCTTCAGCAATTTCCCCTAATAAGGAGAGTTGTACGTGAATCCTTTTGTTCAGCCCTGTATACAAGATATAGAATTTATACACAACGAGTAAAATGGAAAAAAATAGACTTAAAAGCGCATACCGAAATTGAAAATTCCCCTTCAGCAATTTCCCCTAATAAGGAGAGTTGTACGTGAATCCTTTTGTGCAGCCCTGTATACGAGATATAGAATTTATACACAACGAGTAAAATGAAAAAAAAAATAGATTTAAAAGCGCATACCGAAATTGAAAATTCCTCTTCAGCAATTTACCCTAATAAGGAGAGTTGTACGTGAATCCTTTTGTTCAGCCCTGTATACGAGATATAGAATTTATACACAACGAGTAAAATGGAAAAGAATATATTTAAAAGTGCATATAGAAATTGAAAATTCCTCTTCAGCAATTTCCCCTAATAAGGAAAGTTGTACGTGAATCCTTTTGTTCAGCCCTGTATACGAGATATAGAATTTATACACAACGAGTAAAATAGAAAAAAAAAATAGATTTAAAAGCGCATACCGAAATTGAAAATTCCCCTTTAGCAATTTTCCCTAATAAGGAGAATTGTACGTGAATCCTTTTGTTCAGCCCTGTATACGAGATATAGAATTTGTACACAACGAGTAAAATGGGAAAAAAAATAGATTTAAAAGCGCATACTGAAATTGAAAACGCACTTACAGTAATTATTGCTCAAAGACAGTACTGTAACCGATTTCTTTTGTGTGTCCCTGTAAATGAACGACAAATGCTAATATGCCCTATTCTCTAGTAATCTTGTAGTGAAATTCAGCGATTTATATTAATTTAAATACATTTGAAGAAGCGTAATGTCATTAAAAAAATTTAAAAATGGTTTTTACCCATTGACCAAAATGTATCTGAATTCGGTTGAGTGCCCCTGTAAATTAACTATTAAAGCTACACACTTCATATTCAATAATGAAAATTCGAGCACATTTATGCGAGTTAGAGCGTGTACAGACAGGCGGACGGACAGATAAACCGAATTCATAAACACTTTTCAACTTTGTTGGAAAGTGTTAAAAATAATGCTGCTTTATTGATAAAATCATAAAAAATTGATTAAAGTCCTTATTAGCTTTTTAAAATCAAAATGTGTATAATAACCTAATGAAGGGAAATATTTGAACTATTACTGTATGTATAAATGATTTTATAATGCAAAACTTAATTTTATTAACTATTTTAATTAACTATTTAATTAAATAAAATAATTATATTTTAATATTTTAATTAACTATTTAATTAAATAAAATAATTATATTTTAATATTTTAATTAACTATTTAATTAAATTTAATTAACTATTAAAGCTACACACTTTACATTCAATGATGAAAATTCGAGTACATTTATGCGAGTTAGAGCGTGAACAGACAGACAGACGGACAGACAAACCGAATTCATAAACACTTTTAAACTTTGTTGGGAATTGTTAAAGATAATGCTTCTTTATTGAAAAATCATAAAAAATGGATTTAAGTCCTTATTATCTTTTAAAAATCAAAATGTGTATAATCATAAAAAATTGATTTAAGTCCTTATTATCTTTTAAAAATCAAAATGTGTATAATAATAATAATCTGATGAACGGAAATATTTGAACTATTACTGTATGTATAAAGGATTATATAATGCAAAATTTAATTTTATTAACTATTTTATTAATTTAATTAATTATATATTAATGTTTTAATTAACTATTTAATTAAATTTAATTAACTATTAAAGCTACACACTTCATATTTAATAATGAAAATTCGAGTAAATTTATGCGAGTTATAGCGTGTACAGACAGACAAACCAAATTCATAAATACTTTTCAACTTTGTTGGGAAGTTTTTAAAAATAATGCTGCTTTATTGATAAAATCATAAAAAATTGATTTAAGTCCTTATTATCTTTTAAAAATCAAAATGTGTATAATAATAATAATCTAATGAACGGAAATATTTGAACTATTACTGTATGTATAAAGGATTATACAACGCAAAATTTAATTTTCTTCTTTCAAGTCGAAAGCTTTGGGCACTTTCATGTTATCTTACAGAAAATATCTATTTTAAGTTCTTATATTATCTTTCCACATGCCCAGTAATTCACATAAAACAGAAAATAAGAAATGACGGATATCAACATACATTTTCCAAAATTTCGAATTCAAAGCAACCTCTCAAAAAACTCAAATTTAGAGAAATATTTTTTTCCTAAACTTTACTTAGTTTTCTTTTCAAATTGAAGGTATAGAAATTCTTTTATTATAAATGTAGAAGGCATCTTCGAAAAATGCGGACTTTCTGAAGGCGTTGAATTGTTTATGGAATCCAATTGCTTTTCTTTTGCAAGATTTATAATACGACGGGCCTCAAAAGAAGAAAGGAAATAGAATATGCTCACCTTTGATGTTTTGTACGACGTGACTGGACGTCGATTTACTTCTAAAAAAGCCAAAACTCTGAAGAATGATGGACAAAAAACTGGACAGATATATTTTTTTATTACTGTTCTTTTTGATTTAAAAGATTTGATAATGCATTTTTTGAATACATTTTTCAATCTTTAAAATTTTTTAATGTTTTTCAATGGTTAGGTATGGTAATTGTCCAAAATACATTGAAAAAAACTATTAGTTCTCCACTGTTTCATTGATTTTTTTAAATGTATTATGGCCACCAAAAGATATTTTATAGAAATGCTTGTCTTACTTCAACGTTTGCTCCAAGATAAGTCGGGGTTAAAAGCACTGTTTCCCTATACCTGCTGCCGGCGAAGTAGTTAAGCATATAAAATTTTAAAATGTATAAATTAAAATAAAATTAAAACTGGATCAATTAGAGATCATACCAGTACACAGAATATTCAGTCTGAAATTTTATACGATAACTTTTTTTTAAAAAAACATGTATAATGATCAGTTATAAACAGATTAAGTAAAATAATGCTATAAAAAGTGATAAAATATCTTTATTAAGATTGACGATCGTTTCGTCGCACCAATGGCGACATTTTCAAAATCATTACGATAGAAAATATTTTCACATAATTTCAAAACAATAAGCATAGTAAACAATGTCACGAGACATGATGCTTAAAGAAAAACATTGCAAACATAAAATTAAATTAAAATTAAATTAGTTATTTGTGAGCGTGGATTAGTTTTCTTAAATTTTCAAATTTATTATTCAAATTTCAAAATTTATTAAAAAAAGAAATGAAAAAGAAATAATAATCCACGCTCACAAATAACTGATTTAATTTTAATTTGATTTTATGCTTGCAATGTTTTTCTTTAAGCATCGTGTCTCGTGACATTGTTTACTATGTTTATAGTTTTTTAATTATGAGAAAATATTTTCTATCGTAATGATTTTGAAAATGTCGCCGTTGGTGCGACGAAACGATCGTCAATCTTAATAAAGATATGTTATCACTTTTTATAGCATTATTTTACTTAATCCGATAACTTTTTATTAAATAATTATTACATGTAATTAAATTTTTATTTTTTAAAATAAAGTAATTTACATTATTAGTTTTAAAAACTATATACATGTATATATATAGAGAGAGATATTGGGTGGGGGGAGATAGATAGATTTATGCATAGTTATATAGATAAAAAGATACTACACTGCTCAAAACAATTAGGGGAGCATATGGTTTTAACAAAATTACGCAAATATTTACACCGATAAGTAACGAAAAATAAAACATCTATAATTTAAAGCGTAGTAGAAAGCAGATAAAAAAAAACTTCACATGTAAATTAAAGTTTATGACGTCAGAATGTAGAAAAAGGTGATAAGTGTAGAAATCGAGAATTTGTAGAAATGTCTGTTTCACTGTCTCAATTGCGAAATTCAATTGCTCAGCTTGTGTTTTGAGAAATAGTGACTTGGAAATGTCACAGCAATGTGATTTAACGGAATCCATGGCTTGTCGTGTTATCGGGACAGTTGGATCTGGGGAAACACAACGAAGTGTAGCGGATGCTGTTGGGGTCGCACGAAGTGTCAATGCAAGACTGTGGAATCGATTCCAAGATACATGGAATGGTAGACATCGACAAGGGCAAAGTCGGCCATGTGCTACCACAGAAACTGATGACCAATATATCCTGTTAACAGCTCGTGGAGACGGAACGGGAAGAAAATTGTAAACAATTATGCAATCACATTAGGTGAAATGATCCTCATGTAATCACTACATGCAGTCATATATCTCGATGTGAAATCTTCGGTTCGCCCAGAAAAATTGGGTAACCAATTGTGATTGTAATTGTAAATCTCACAGTAACCGAAATAAATCTCAGCAGCTTGATCAGGGACCCGACGCTCCCTCTCAGACTCTGGTGGAGAGTCGGGAGGAGTGGATGTGGTCTAACCCTCGGGATTGCACTAACACTTTAAAGCGAAAGCTGAGTTCCCGAGGTGGTCATCGCTGTCATCGCTGCTGCAAATACAGATGCTCTTGGCCATAGGACGAAGGGTGTCCAGCCAAACAGTCCGAAATAGGTTTCATCAGGGTGGTCTCTATGCACGTAAATCAACGGTCTGTATTCCGTTGATCTCAAGCAACTGTGCATCTAAAGAAGGTGGGCAACTGAACATCGAGTTTGGAGGCAACGTTGTTGGAGTCAAATACTGCTTACAGACGAGTCCCGATTCAGTCTGGTGGTGACATCTGATGTGTTTTGGCATGGATTCAAAATAATCCCACATTCGTTCGTGAAAGATCACATTACAGACGAGGTGGGTTGATGCTATGGGCTGGAACCAGCATAAGTGGACGTACGGGCCTGCCTATCATTCGGAAAGGCACTTTGACGGTCCGAAGTTATACAGACGAGGTACTGAAACCTCATATCGCATTTTATGTTGCCGCAGTCAGTGAATTCTTTTTTTCCGTGCATGATAATGCCAGACCTCGTACAGTTCGTCTTGTGTAAAACATTCTTGAAGTTGAAACAGTACAGCTTATGTAATGATCAGTATGATCTCCTGATCTGAATCCGATCGAGCATGTTTCGGACATATTCAGACGACGCATTGCTGCGAGACCAAGGCGTTCTTTTACTGTCCGGGACTTGGAGATTGCAATTCTTGAGCAGTGGAACAGTATTCCCCAAATCCTTATCGATAACCTCATCGCATCCATGCAAAACAGGTGTGCAGCAGTCTTATCTGTTCGAGAAGACCACACGTCATATTAATAATCTTGCATCATTTCTAAACAATACTTTTTTTTATCATTTACAGGAAACCGAATTGTTGCACCCAAACCATCTTTTCATGTTCTTTCCATCTTTTCAAAGAATAAAAGCTCCCTTACAATTTTTTTTAGTCTTTATTTCTGTATTGCACATTGATACACGTGTACTATCCATTTTATGGCCATACATAGCTGTCTTGCACTGTTCTCTTCACTTTTTTGCTTGCTCCCTTAATTTTTTGAGCAGTGTATTTTAAATGAACAAACTATAATTTACAAATGAAAAAATGAAAATCAAAATGAAGTTCTATCTTTTATGAAATATATCCAAACATAAATTATAATAACAAGGGACATAAGGAATTGAAAACATTAAGCCATCATAGAAATATTGGAAAATATTGCAAAACTGGAAGTATTTGTGGAACAAAGGCTTCAGAATCTTAAGGCTCAAATTACCTTAGATTCAATAAAAGACAAGTATAATTTCATCCTTGCACGAGCCATAACAAGCTATAAATACAAGATCCGGGCTATCATACATGAGAAAAAGGATGTTAAAAAACAAAATACAGTAAACTCTCTGTAAGGCGGACTCTGTATAAGACGGAAATCTGTCTAACTCGGAAAGATTTTCAAGTCCTTGCGAATCCATAGTCATAGAGTAAAATTTGTCTAAGGCGGAATATTGTCTACGACGGAAAATTTCCTCGGTTCCGATTGACTCCGTCTTAGACAGAGTTTACTGTATTAAAAATAAATGGATTAAAGAAAGCATTCACTTCTAGAATTATATATACGGTATATATATATTGTATTCATAATAAAGTACAACCAAGAATTACATGCCTTTGGGATATTGTCTGTAATCTGATATTTTAAACGGACACTATTTGAAACTGTGAAAACGAATCAGCCTATTTTAAGAATTTTTTTAAGAACTAACTACGCTTACTAACTCTCTTTCACCATCACGGTCTCTTAAAACATAGTACTAATTTGTTCTGTTTTAAAAAGATGGGGAAAAAAGTAGATACTCAACAGCTGTTTGAAAATAAATATGAACTTAGTTATAGAAATAAGCTACAAAAGCGTTTTTATTTCAATAAAAATTCCTTATTCGCTGACGTAGCCCCAAAAAATGAAAAGAATGAAGGAAAATCTGTTGGAAAGGAATAATGAATTTAAAAGTTTCTGAAAATTATGCCACTTTTTGTAAACGTAATAAAATATTTACGATTTCTAAATAAAAATTGTCACTTTATTTGAAATATAACGGCATTTTCAGAAGTGGAAACTTTGATGTTCATGATTTATGAATGCAAATGAACATGAATTTGCTGACTATTTCGCGACTTTCACATATAAAAACCATACTTAAATTGCTAATGCATTGATATCAAAATAGTTTTAATCGTATACAGTTTTTTTTTAATTCGACAAGAAAAAAAATCTTTTTATAAAGTTAAAATTAAAATTAATATTTCAAATAATCTTAAAAATCAAAATTAATGGATTTAAAAAAAAAAATGTTAACTATGACGGCAAAAAATTTTCTTTGTGTATATCTCTATATTCTTATCCATGCATCTTTACGAAATTGTGCTCCAATGCTTGAAAATGCTTCCAATGCTTGAAAATGTAAAATTCGACAATTGTAAAACGAATTGTGCATTTTAAAGCCTTGGTTTATTTTATATGACGTTATTTTCACAAGTAAATGCTTTTTGCCCGTAATAATTTATATATTTTAAAGATTTCTTTTATTTTCAATATCGACCTGCAAATACATGTAATCGGATTTTTTCGAAAATATTGTTATCGGTTTTTTTTTTTTTTTTTTTTTTTTGTAACTTTGGCAACGGCAAATAAAAAATAACTATTTGAAAAAGGACTGTGACTAGAAGCATCAATGTCTAAAACGTATTCTTACAAAACTATCTGATCTACAGCTTTATAATTCAATTTTATTTACATCATATGTTTTACAGTACTTTGACTTAAAAATTTAACATTAAATGGCAGTGCTTCATATATAATTGTAATTTTTTTAAAAGTGGAGCAGTTTAGGTGTAGGATGTAATTCTAGAACCAAAACTATACCTACTCTAATTGTTCTTTTCCAGGCACGCATATAAGGAATAGACCTGAAGAAAGATTGAGATGGTGCCAGTGGGAGTTGAACCAGTGATCACATGATCAGTAGGCGAGAACGTTAGAGTCGAGCGAAAGGCCAAGCCAATTATTCTAAGCTAATATCTCGCTTTATACAGATAAGGTGAAATCACTACACACTCCATCCCCAGTGAGGAAGTCATGTCATAACGAGTGATGCGCATGCGTTAGTGTTGCTGTCGGATTGCGGTGCGCAGGTGCGACGCGCGACGTGAACGACAAACTTTTTGCTGTGAGCATTTTGCAGGCTTTGTTGGGTGCTGAAGATTATTAATTTGGTGCTTCCATCTGTTGGTTAAGGGAAGAGATGATTGTTATTGAAATTTGCGTGTTTGTCCGGATCACCAATGAAGAGAGAGTGGGTTGGCGGCGGTGAGAGTTGAACCAGGATCTCATGATCAGTAGACGAGAACGTCGGCGTCGAGCAGATAGACCAGCTCTCTCTAAGCTAGTAAATACTTTATACTGATCAAGTGAGATGAGATCACTACAGACCCATGAGATAAGAAGAGGATCATCTCAAAATTAGGGTAGAAAATATCAAGAAGGGCTTACCAGTGTATGTTGCAGAAATCGATATATTGCTTATCCTAGATTTGGGCACAATAGGTGTTTACTAATAAATCTCTAAAATGCCTCCGCTATTTCTTAACATGCCTAAAGTTTCCTATAGCGGGATAACTTAAGTAAAGTCATAATATAAAACCAAATTTCTTTGGTAATACACAATACACCCAAATTCCTCCCCTCATCAGGAAATTTAAATATATTGAAATTTTTATTGATTTTGATATGATAAAAGGTCCAATAAATGTAGTGCTCACATAGTTTCATTCCAGGAAAATCCATTGCTTAAATGAAATTGAAAAAAAAAATAGAACAATATAATTTTTAGTATCTGTAAGATTTTACGAATATGCATTTGTGATATCCAGATTATCCCAACAGAGGACATTGAATATGTTATTAATAGCATGTAATTAAACGATTTTTTTTAACTTTAAAATTAAAATGAAATATAAAGTTTTGTAATTAAACAAATGTAAATTTTAGACTTAACTTTTAAAATAGATATAATTACAATATACAATGTATTTTATGATTTGTTTTTTCAAATAAAATTGTTTTAAATAATGTATTCAAATCAGTTTCAGGGATCGTTCAGATTTTATGTATCTGTATTATTTTATAAATAATACTGATCTTATTAGATTTGGTATTAATATATATAAGAGGGAAGATAAAAATTACTTAAAAATTAATATGTACAAATAAATTATTTTATACTTTTAAAATATTTTTGTGATATTTTAAAACATGGTGAAAAATTTGTGAACGGAATGTTATATTTTATTTTAGAAATAATGGAGGAATTTTTTTGGCATTGGAGATTTCATATTCTTTGAATTTTGGATTGTATTTTTTTTTCTTTTGATAAATGAAAATTTAAATTGTTACATGTTTTTAAAATTACTGATTTTCGGGTATTTTTCGTGATACAATTCATATTAAATAAGGTGTCCTGGAATAACGCCACATTAAGGTTCTACCAATTTTCACGGCTTAATTTTAGGGGTTTTTCCCAAACAAATATAGCATTTGATACATCGACTTATTGACTATGTATATAAGAAAGAATATTTTAGCATATTTGTATTCATAAAATGTAGTGGCGTGATTTCTTGACCAATGCTATTTGGAGTTATTACCCACCTATGTGGGTAATAACGGCCTGTAAACGAAACTATAAAATAAGATGGAATAATGCCATGTAAAATGTCCAATTCTAGAGAGACCAACTCTACAGTCCTAGAAATTGAAAAAGTGTTCTTGCTTACCATTAATTGTGATATCAGGATACAGTAATAAGCATTTCATATTTTATTCTTCTGACATGAAAAAATTAGCAGCATTTACGACATACAAATTTCCCTTTATCCTTTTTGGTTTTCAACAATGACAATAATGCTCTCTCGCGCATAAAATAAAAATAAAATAAAATAAACCTTCTTCGGATGTATTCCGCCACTTAAAAGAATCAACCGGGGTAAAAAAAGTCAGTGGATGGCATTATTACCCAGGTATACTTATTGTCTAGTATATTTTAAACTACAAACTACCTCGTGAACACATATAAAATATCCTACAGAATTTTGAATGTACATAAAATACACTACAAATTTATGTAATAAACAAAGTATTTCTTAATAAATATATAATCTTCACATTACAGAACTTACCTCGCAAATTTTAGATTGGGCGTTGACTGTTACGTTCTTCTTCCAGCGATAAGGTCTACAAATGGAACAAATTAATTTTTAGCGGTTGTTTGACTCCTAGCCCTTCTGCGCAAAACCCGTAGGTGCCATCTCCCATATTCCTTCATAATTACGTGTAATATTAGCACTTGGCGTTATTACCCATCCTGGCGTTATTACCGCAGGACACCTTACATTTTCTCATTAAAAAAAATAGTAATAACTTTTCATCAGGAACAATTCAGTTAAAATTTAAAAGCAGTATTTAAATATTGCAATTAGTATCTTTTTGTAATAACGTTATTGAATTTCAACTAGACTATGTTCATTCATATCATAATTTAAGGCTAAGATTAACGATGATTTCATTATTGAAACACAACAGAATAAGGGTCCTATAATTACACATTGATAAAAAATAATGTATGACACAGCTGTATACATTTCATTTCCTTGACTTTAATTTCAACCTTTTTTAATCTTATCACCACCGCCAACTAATATATCCGTTCACTAAGCTGTAGGCTTCACTGCAATAGAAGCATTAAATTAATATAATTCTACAGGTATAATCCAGTTTGAAAAAATTAAGTTATGATTACTACTCTCGAGGCTTTTATGCCTATACATAATATTGTAATATATATATATATATTATATCATGTTGGAAAAAACATATTATTTAGCATTTAAGTAAAAAAAAAATACTTAGAAAACAACATTACAATTTCGTCCTTTTACTGGGTAGCCAGGGGGTTAATTGCATGGATTAAGTTCGAGAGTTCATTATTTAAACACAACAGAATAACGGTCCAATAATTACACATTGAAAAATAATAATATATGACACAGCTGTATACATTTCATTTCTTTGACTTTAATTTCCCTTTTTCTTAATTGCATGGATGTATTTTAAGTTCGAGAGTGGTAACAACATTTTAAACTATGAATTTATATCTTATTTACTTAGCAACTTCTCAAATTTAGGTAATTTTTTTTGACCAATTTAGATAAAATCTTTCATTTTAACAAAGAAATCTTAAAACAAAATTATCTACATCCTCAATTAATTTCTGTTGGATATTTTTTCCTGTACTAATTACAGAAAAGTGTCGGTTAAAAATTATTTTCGAGTAATTCGTTCAATTCCTCAATTATTTACATGGTAATTCTCACACGGAATTCTGTTCTCATTAGAAAATTGAAATGCTAAAATATTTTTTCGGAAATACAACGGCAGAATAAATTTCTTCATTGTTGAAAAAGGCATTTTGTTGAATAAATTGTTTAATCGTACGAAGAAAGCCTTAGCATGTATATCGTTTAGCTGAAACAAATTCGGAAAGCGCGTTGTTTACATTCAATTTTTATTTATTATTATTTATACCAGAAAAAATAATTGGGGAATAATAATGTAACTGAACAATTAACATTTTACATCACAATAACGCAGTGGCACTAAAAAAATTACATAAATGTATTGAATTAACTTTATGTGTTAATTTTTTATATTCTAAAAGATTAAATACTAAATAATGTTATTTACGAAACTGGCGAATTTTAATTTATCATATTTTTAAAAATTAATGAAAGAGTCAAATCTTTTATATTCAATTCTGAAGAAAAAATTCTAAAAAGGAATCAATTTAGTTCAATAAATTTCAAGAAAACTATTAAAATCACATTTCGAAATTTTACTTCATTTTAATTAATTTCCATTAATTCATTTTTCTGTACATACAGAAAATTGTATTATTTAGAAATTTCATTTTTTAGGTAGATTTCGTAAGAAATATTAACTATTACATTCTCCCCCATGTTGGAATTTCGGAAAAAATATTTTTAGATCTATGCCGATCATGACACCTAGAACAAAAAACCACACCCAGTTCTATCTATTTATATATACAGGGTGCAATATGTTATCTATCGCCAACCTTTAATTTCTCAACTTTTGGTCGTAGACATATAGTTCCAATTACAAAAACGTTTCAAATGAGGTAAATATTCATGTTGTGGCATTATTTAAAGTAAAAAATCAATTTTATAAAAATTACGAAATTTTTTTATACGGTCCCCCAGTCCCTGTAGTTATATTTAGTAAAAGTTTACACATATCATACCACATATAACACAAAAAGTTTGACATCTGTACTACAAAAAGTGACAGAGTTATTAAATTCCAAATTTTGAGATTTTCGCACATAATTTTGTCTTTCATTGAGGGATCAGTTAAAAGATGAATTAAAGTAATTCGAGATCAAAATCCGGGTGCTATGTCCTTTTCACGGCGAAACCACCTTTAGCTGGTATCGCCAAATCTGGGTATCACCAAAGAGTGTTATTGTATCTAAAAATTTGAGTTGGCTTTTAGGTGTCGTATACAAAGCGAAGAATGAAATATTGAAATCAAACAGCAAAATAAATATCAATTTATTATAATATCAGAAAACGGTATAAAAAATAAATACATAAAACGCTGGAATCTACTACAGTGTTCTCCATTGAGAGCAATGCACAATTAAATGCGTGGCTGTACTGCGTCCTGGACACGTTAGAGCATAGCAGGTGTGCAAACTGTACGGCAATCAAAAGGATGATGCGACTTGGAAACTTCCACATCACCCGGACAGTACGACACGTGTGTTGCGGTATATGGGGAATCTAGATTGTTGGACTCATCTTCTACGATGGGAGCTTAACGAGCGATTGTTACCTGCATCTGCTACAAAACACGGTACGTGACTGGTATGAAAAGTTGCTCTCCGACATGCACGCCGTGTGTGGTTTCAGCATGATGGGGCCCTCTCCGCAAAAAACATCAAACGTCCGGTCTGGCCACCAAATTCGGTCAACAGATCCTTGGATATGGTGGTCTGCTAGAGTGGCCACCGCTTTCACCCGACTTGATTTCCATGGACTTCTACCTCTGGGATTGCATCAAGGCATAAATTTATGTGTCTGAGACTACTTCTATGGTTTATCTGAAGCATCGCATCACCCTTGTTTGTCGCACTGTTTGCACACCTGCTATGCTCTAACGTTTCCAGGACTCAGTACAGGCATTACATTGTGCATTGCCACCAATGGAGAACACTTTGAGCAGTATCTCTAGTAGTTTCCGACGTTTTATGTATTCACTTTTTACAGTAGACCATTTTTGATATTATAATAAATTGATACTTATTTTTCTGTTTAATTTCATTATTTCATTCTTCTCTTTGTATATGACCCCTAAAAGTCAGCTCAAAATTTTAGATGAAATAACCCTCTTTGGTGATACCCCGATTTGGCGATACTGGCTAAAGATGGTTTTGCCGTAAAAAGAACATAGCACCCTGATTTTGATCTCGAATTACTTTAATTCAACTTTTAACTGACCCCTCAATGAAAGTCAAAATCATGTGCGAAAATCTCAAAATTTAAAATGTAATAACTCAGTCAATTTTTGTAGTACAGATGTCAAACTTTTCGTGTTATATGTGGTATGATATGTGTAAACTTTTTCTAAATATAACTATAGGAACTGGGGGACAGTATAAAAAATTAGATTTCGTAATTTTTATAAAATTGATTTTTTTACGTTAAATAATGCCACAGCATGAATATTTACTTCATTTGAAACATTTTTGTAACTGGAACTATATGCCTACGACCAATGGTTAAGAAATTAAAGGTCGGCGATAGATAACATATTGCACCCTGTATATCGCTTTTTATGGACACATGATAACTTTCATAATTCTGCACAAATCTCTTCCAAACTGATACATAAAATCAAGGGGCAGAAAATCTCAGTCAAGTTCGTTAATGGACGAAATCGGACAAAGGGGTTGGAAATAGGGAGGGGTTTTGTGAATACCGAAGAAATTCCATAATATCTTAATTATATTACATATCAAATCAGTTTACAGTTATTATTACTTTTGAGAAAATAGCGAAAATTTTATGTATCAGAGATTTTTGATAAAATTAAAAATGGGCTCAAGTGGCGAAAAAAATAGGGTTTTGGGGAGAAAAAAAATAATAACTTCGTCAAGTATCAAGATATCAAATTCACTTAAACTTTTTATAAATTTTCTTAATAGTATCTTCAACTTTTACATTGACAAGTTTTTGACAAGACCAATTCTTACCGGAAAAAAAATATATTTAACTTCATTCTTATAAAACCAGCTCTTACAGAAAAATAAAGTTAAAAACTCGTCAAAAGCGGCCAGATAAAAATGTTAAACTTGGTTTATCTCTAATCTTGATTTAGTTTTTGTTGGTGAAATTAGTACTTAACTTCGAAATCTACCGCCGCCTGTAGGCTGAGCCAGCCGGGATTTTTTTTTTTTTTTTTTTTCTCATTTCTTATAATATCTCCGTGAATGATATTATTTATAGTTGTTGTAGAAATAGTCTTTTTTTATAGGAATTGTAGAAATCATAGGAACTATAGGTTTCTTTCTAAAGATTATTTATAGTCATAACATAAATGTAGCATTTAAATGTTGTGAAAATTTTCATTTTTGTGATTCTCTGTGTTCCGCACATTATATCAGGTTGTTTTCGTACTATTGGCGATACAAATTCGAATTATTGCGTCCTGACTTTCAAATTTTTATCGCACATAGTACAATTTTTGTAGGAGCATCTACGTCTTTATTTTAGAATCTCCTTTCTTTGCAATCATAGATTTCGTAAGAGAATGTTTTGTACTAAGCATAGCAATTTGACCAAGCATATTTGAATGCAGTTTTTTTTTTAGATTTAACAGAGGATTAGGGAGGAATTTAACGAATTTAAAGTATAATTAATTGGTAAATCTGGCATTAAGAAGAGCCGGGTTAGAAACATTTTTTAATGAGAAGAAGATGTTAAAAGATTTTATCGATTATAAATGAAAATATAGGAACTAAGAATGTACAGTTTAATAATATCTTATCATCAGTATGCTTAATTTTTTTTATTTATATTTCGATTGGCTGCGTTGTGAAAAAAACACTTATCCATTTTATTTGTTTATTTGTTTTGTTTCGCATATAAATTGACACCAATACCTCATTTTTTTTCCATTTGGGGAATAATAATTTCGGGTTAGAAACATTTTTTATGAGAAAAAGATGTTAAAAGATTTTATGGATTACAGATGAAAATTACAGATGAAAAACTAAGAATGTACAGTTAGTAAAATCTCAACATTGGTATGCTTAAACATTTTTATTTATATTTCGATTGGTTACTGTTTGGAAAAAATCGTTTACTCATTTCATTTATTTATTTGTTTTGTGTCGCTTATACATTGACCCCCATAACTTGTATCTTGTTTTCCTTCAATACCTCAATTTTTACATCATTATATACAGTATTATTGGTATTTATCTATCCTCGCACAACTTTCTACATTTGTTTGAAAAGAAAAGTTGTATATAAAACATGTTTTAATCTCATAAAAGCATTTTTGGATTTTACAGTATCCCATGGAAGGGATTTCAAAAATATCCGTTTTCTTAGATATTTTACCTAAGATATAAAAATATGGTACTACTATAATCTTAAAAAACATCATTTTAAATCAAATATCGAAAACTTCTTTTAAGGAAATATTTTTAAACTAGAAGGAAAGAAATAAAAAAAAATATAGAGCTGCTAAAATAAAGGCTACAGCTGAAATGTTCAAAAATCTTTGTATCTGCTTAAGAAACTGGTTACGCCTTAAAATGATGGTTACCATAATCACACTATCATAAACTTTAACAAAAATACTGACGATTCTTACGTATGTACATAAATTTTATAAGAAACACGTATTACGTAATTTTTAAAAAATATGTAAAATTCATTATTTGGCTATGTAAGGAATTTTCTAAACACTCTGTTTCGTATGATTAATGGTAATAATACAGAGTTATTCTAATTATTCATCGGGTTTCAAAAGACTGAACATCATATACTTGTAAATAAACAGAGACGGGTGATACATGAAAAGATACATACACTCACGAAGTTTCTGGTACAGTCGTGGGAAAAAAAAATAAACACCCTTTACTAACTCCTCAAAAAATTATCGTAAAAGAAAGTTTCTGGTACCTAACGATTGGAAATAAAGTCTACTTTTAAAGATGTATATAAAATATTGCTTAGGGGCCATCTAGATATTAAAACGAACCCAAACTTTTTTTTTTCAACTTTTAACAAGATATTTCAAATCTTCGGTTCAAACTAAGCCTAGACAGCTAATTTCAAGTCATTTGAATGATAAGCTTTTAAATTATAAACATTCAAAATTTAGTGCTTCTGATGTTAAATAACATTCTCATATTTTTATTTATATCTCCTGAAATTATACTCATAATGTGCTATTTTTTTTTGTGCAGCAATAATACTAATATACCCAATCATAAATACGTTGAATTTGAAATTTTTAAAATTTTATATGAATTATGAATTTAATATTCGAAAAAAGTATGAATTGCAACCCACAAGTTTTTGATGGATTCAGATTTAATATGTCCTGCATTATGGAAATTCAAAATTTCACAATTTTTTTTTCAAGTAGTTTTCAAATTATGCTTAAAAAACGGAAAAATGATGGTTTAAGGGGCCGTCTATGATAGAAGTAACTAATTGTAGAATTTCTTATGCTAACCTGTAATCTACCAGTCTTCAATGACTGCTTGAGTGGCGCTTAATATGCCCTGATCAAGAAGGGGACTCTCTCGGTCAACAATCGAGTACCAAACTTCAATTGGGATACAGCCCGTAAAATACGCTCGTTTTAAAATAATTAATTTCTCGGAAACTTATCGTACGAATTGCATAAAAATTTGTTTGTAGGCTAATTGAAGGGTGTAGAGCTCATTTATGTTGTCAGAATTGTTGACTGCTATTTACAAAAACAAAGTTATGGTTCGTTTTAATGTATAAAGGTCCCCCTAAACAAATTTTATGCACATGATTTAAAAGTAGACTTTATTACCAATCGTGTGGTATCAGTAACTGTCTTCTACAATAATTTTTTACCGCGTTAGTAAGGCGTGTTTACTTTTTTTTATTCCATGAATGTACAAAGATAGGTGATACATGAAAAGATACATACACTCACGACGTTTCTGGTACACATACTGCAAATGTCCAATGTGTGCGCCCTTAGTCACCTGCCACACATTCCATGTGTAATCGGGTTCCGTCCATATGTTCAAAATGATGTTTTTGTCAATTTCGGAGCAGCAGGGATGCGTTCCTGCACGCGAGCCAGGGGCGGCCTTTTAAACTTGGTGAGTGTTTGTCATGTATCACCCGTCTTTGCATGTCGTATTCCTCTCAATACACAGTGTTTTGATATCTAATGAATCATTTAGGCTAATTATGTATAATAAATTAACCATTTTTCTAAAAGGAATGTTTCCTTTAAACTTAATTAGAAACGTTTCTATTGCATATACTTTCATGGAAGTAGTAGTAACTTAACAGTTAGTAGGAAGCAGTAGTAACTTATTAGTAGTTAATACTGGTAAATAAATGTATAAACCACACTGACATTGACACGAACTCGTAGGCACGGTTCATGATTTTCAGCATAAGACCAATGTCAGACGGGCGTCTTTTTTGCTTAAGTATTATCCATTCACAATACTATAGCGTTGTGAATGGATAATAGTTAAGCAAAAAAGACGCCCGTCTGACATTGGTCTTAATAAGCACTACAACGGCTTATTTAAGACTGAAATGGTGATAGGATGTTATTTACGTCACAAATCTTACCCTTTTAAAATCTATCTTTCAAAAAAGTTAATTAACGCTTTATATACTGAATTACTTTACTGAAAACTTTATCTTCTAACAAATTTTCGTGAATTATTTAAACTACATTAAAAGATTTGCATAATCATTTAATAAATTTTAGAAGTATTTTACAAGAATTGAAGGATTTGGAAGTATTAATTAAATTTGAATTTATATTGATTTTGTGCAATATTTATAACTCCACTCAAATCTTTTATTTTAAATATTTTCCTTAGTATTTTGTAGAATTAAAAATGTATGAATATAACAAATTATCTTTAATTATGACAAATTATCTTCTAATTTATATAATATAGATTTACGATTTACGCATTTAACTTAACCAACATCTAGCAATTTTTATAGAAAATAAGGATTGATTCTATAATAATAAGAAAATTCGCAATTTATTACAATTACAACAATTCACTAGATTTCATCATGCAAAACAATTGACCCTACAAAGTTTAGGAAGGCAATATCATCAAAGTGTTGCTTTTTAATACTTGTTTGCTTACAAAATAATTTTGCTAAAAGTCCAGTTATTCTTTAAAAATTTTGTTTCCAGTAAGATTTTGAAAATTAATTCATGAAGTTAACGAAAACTTACATGTGCAGTAACAATAAATTTTTACTGCAACAGTTTAATCATAGATGAACTTAAACCGCTTTCAAATTTAATGATTATAATCGGTTTTATAACTTAATAGCAGTTATTACTATCTGTTTCATAAATCTAGCTGCATAAAATACAAGCATGTTTCTTGATAATACGGTAGAAATCTTGTTCTAGTAATCTATTTTTACGGTAGCATAACACAAAATTACGAGAATTTCACTAACATAAACTTTTTGAATGGCTAATGTTAGTCTACTTTATAGTTTAAGCAGCGTTAATAAAATTTTAAATAAACAACAAAATGGTTACGCTAATGAATAAAATCAAATTTTCACTTGAGTCATTAGTATGTACGTAAGATAATATTATATTTAGAGCTTGTTTCGGGAAAATAATTAAATGAGGAGGAAGTTTTATTTTTAATTTTAAAATAAAATTCTTTCAATCATGTGAGTGAAAATTTGTGCAAGTAACGAAATAAAATTTGGAAACTATATTTTAAAATTTAAAAGTATTTAAAGAATAAAAGTAAACTTAATAAATTATATTCTCTTTTCCGTTTTTATGTAGTTTATTTTAATGAATTTTTTTACTTAAATTCAATATTTTTATTAAAACTGATTTTTGATTTCTAATATAACAAAATATATTTTTAACTTTTGATAATTAAAATAAAGTATTACAGTAGACGTTTGCTTATACGAATCTTTTTTTTTTTTTTTTTTTTTTTTCGAATTTCGCGATTTTAGCAAATAGGGAATGGATTCGAATACTCTCACAAATGTAATTCTTCGCTTCAATTTGTGAACTGCAAATTAGGAAAATATTTTTTGCAATCTCAGTTTACATACTCAGTCTCATTGAAACTCAATATAAGAGTCAATTAAACTTTCACAATTTTAAGCAAGCAGTTGAAAATTTTCCTAGAAACGATGAATGGTTTGATAAAAATGGTTTTGCATTACAGATAACAAATACAATGTCTTGTTTTGTTTATTTATTGAACACATACAACAGACTTGTGTGCTTGACACCAGGGCCCGCTTATAAGTCATCGTCGATATTCAAGGACGAGAAAGCACAAGGAAAGGTACAGCACCAGAGAATTACATCCTGGGTGCTCCTCAAAGAGCGTGCAACGGAGCCGGCGGGATTCGAACCCGCCCCCACCTACGCTCTCAAGCAATTAGCGGTGTGGTGTCTTATCCACTCGGCCACGGTGGGCCCAATACAATGTCATGGAAACGTTTATTCTCCCTTCCCCAGCCTAATTTCAATGACCACCATGGTACTGTTAAAGAGTTGAATGAAGTCCTTGTTTTTAAATGGGTGATGGCAATAATTTAAAAGAGCGTGCTTGATCCTTCTAATTTCATTCGATCTACACAACTCAATCACTAAATTCTTATTTGTTGAGAGGGAGATTGGGCGAAATTTAGTTAGGGAAATGTATATATATATATATATATATATATATATATAACGATATTACGTTATATGGCGATTCGAAAGTGTGGTTAATTTCGATGTCATAGTAGATGAACAATCAATCTGGAAGCCGTACATTAGATTAAGCTGAAATAGAATGTTTCGTAGTAAATCAACATGGATGTTGGAAGGTAGTTGCAGTCATCCAGTGGTAGGACAGGGAACACATTTATCCAATGTAGGTTTCTCCGTAATAATTGAGACAATGCGTAATTTAAACTCAGGCTTTTATTGAAAGAGCTTTCGACGGTGCAGTTTCCACCGATTCAAATTTAAATCAAGTCATCGCTACGTAGTATTTAATTATGGGTAAGCAATTATAGATAATAGAAAATATCAGACGGGGATCAGAGGAAGTTATCAAAGTAGACATTCGACAAATTCTGCTGAAACACAGCGAGTATCGACTTTTTGTTCCTCCAATGTAAGGATACAAATATGACGTAGATCGCGCTCTCAACCAATGAATAATTAAGAATGTCACGTCATATATAGAGTGCGGATAGAGCAAGCGGATGAATTTGAAGGGAAAAGGGATAACCTCAGAAATGCGCGGGAAAGTAAAAATGGAAGCTAAAAGAATATTCTCGAAAAGAAAAAAGCGCGGAAATGGAACATTTAATTTAAGAATACTAAAAGCGTAATATTTAAGCGATTTAGACAAGTGAGACATTAAATTAAAGGGAATTTAACAGAGTTAACGATAGAGATTATTTAAGGATAAGGATTTAGTGAATATAAAGTAGTAAGTTAGAATAAGATAAGGAAATCGCGGAATTAGATCTAATAATGTAACATATATATATACAGTGTGTTGTCGAATGCGACAGACAAATTCAGAAGTGATAGTAAGCATCAAGAGAATGAAAAATTGCCATAGAACATGGGTCTCAAACCACTTATTTAGTCACAAATACAGGATGTTTTACCTTAACTGAACTCGGGTTGACGGTAATAATTTTGAGAAAAATAAAAACACTGCAGGCGAAATACAACGATATGTACAGTCGTGGGGAAAAAAAGTAAACACTCCTACTAATTTCTCGACAAATTATCATAGAAGAAAGTTACTGGTGCCAAACGATTGGAAATAAAGTCTACTTTTAAATGATGTATATAAAATTTGCTTAGGTGGCCATCTACATATTAAAACGAACCATAACTTTGTTTTTTTTCTCAATAGCAGTACACAATTCTGACAGCATAAATGAACTCTACACCTTTCAATTAGTCTAAAAACAAATTTTTATGCAATTCGTACCATAAGTTTCTGAGAAATTAATTATTTTAAAACGAGCGTATTTTAAGGGCTGTATCCAAATTAAAGTGCGGTACTCGATTTTTAACCGAGAGACCTTCTTGATCAAGGCACCTTAAGCAGTCAATTAAGCATGTTATATTACAGGATAGCCTAAGAAATTTTAAACTATTTAGTGACTTCTATCTTCGACGGCCCCTTAATGCATCATTTTGCCGTTTTTTAAGCATAATTTGAAAACTACTTGGAAGAAAAATGTGAAATTTTGGATTTCCATAAAGCAGGACTTAATAAATATGAATCCATCAAAAAAAATGTAGGTTGCAATTCATAATTTTTTTAATATTAATTTCATAATTCATAATTCATATCAGAAAATTATAAAAATTGAAAATTCAACGTATTTATATCTGGGTATATTAGTATTATTACTACACAAAAAATTAAAACATTAGGATCATAATTCCAGAAGTTATAAATAAAAATACGAAAAAGTAATTTAACATTAGAAGCACTAAGTTTTGAATGTTTATAATTCAAAAACTTATCATTCAAATGACTTAAAATTTGGTGTCTAGGCATAGTTTGAACCACAGATTTGAAATATCTCGTTAAAATTGGGTATTGTCATTGAAAAAAATGAAGTTTTGATTTGTTTTAATATGTAGATGGCCTCCTAAGTAAATTTTATATACATCATTTAAAAGTAGACTTTATTTCTAATCGTTCGGTACCAGTAACTTTCGTCTACGATAATTTTTTGAGGAGTTAGTAGGGGGTGTTCACTTTTTTTTTTCCACGACTGTACCTTGTTTTGTGTGAAATCTTATAACATCGCGAAAAGTTTTGGAAAAACAGGGTATTCTTGCAATCTATGATACCATATGAACTGGTAATCGCAGTCGAAAATTTGGAGCGTCCAGTAGCGCGATATAATATGAACGATATAATAAATCAAATGTTGCAAGAGTAACAAAATTTTAATTTAATATATATAGAAGTAAAATGCTTTTGTTACAAATTGGATATCTGTTACATGAGTGGGAAACAATGGTATTTAGCTTGTTATATCATTTTTTACCTTAATTATATTTCGTTATAAAATAATTGGTAGTAGTTATGAAAAATTTCTCGAATGTTCACAAGAGTAACGAATGGATACGTTTCCATATATAAAACTAGCACTTAATCTTAAATGTTCATTTTTTATTTTCTTCTGAAGTATATTAAAACAACTTTATTGATAAAGAAAATAACGATTTTTATGAGACCATAAAATAATACATACGCAAAAGTGGCCAATTGCCCCAAATTAATAATTAATAACATATTATTTTTGTCTAATACGTTATATATCCATATTCGTGAAATGACGCAAGAAAAAAACTTCTGTTTAGTATTATGCATATTATTACAGTATCTGTTTTATGGGGATTGCATTAGTTTCATAATTATTCACTGATTTTCCTAATATTTTCAAAAGTTAGTTGAGGTAGGGTTAAGCTTTTTAACTTAAACGAAGATGTAAAATTAAGACTATGTTTACGAAAGTGAAAGAAAATTTTTAGCAAATTACCTTAGTTTATGTGTTGAAATTTGAAAGTAACTGAATTTAAATTTAAAGAAAAATATTTAAATATTTAAATATCTTTACTAAAATAGAAGGTTCGTAATGATCTGAAATTATTTTACATGTTGAATATTCATGTCAGGAACTGGTACGAAGTTTTCAACCTCTGACAGAATTTTTAATAGTTTGTGTAAAACTCTTTAAATAGTTGAAATACTATGGTCTTTGATTGAAAAAATAATTTTAAAATTTTCATAATTAAACTTGACTCTTAACGCTTTAAGGTTATGGCTATTTCAACCGCATATTCCCTTCTGGGCTGAGGGTATTTGGTACTTTTCATGATTTTTTTAAAAAATACTTGGAAGATATGTATTTTAATACTACTTTTTTTAATTAAAAACCTCAAAATTTTCTTATTCATAATGAAGGAACTATTTAAATGTACTAAAAATTATTATTTACTGAGAAGTTATTGAAAGATGCATGTTTCATATTTTTTTTTTCTTACTTCCGCATAAGAAAACATCATTTTTTAATATAAAAGTTTACATAGACTTGAATAAAGACTTACAAAAATGTTGTACAAATATCTGAAAATAGGTTTTATTTGTGTATAAACATTATTGCTTTTGCGTGGTACATTTCAAAGCAACGATTTGCACAAAGAGCAACGCAACAAAATTCACAATAAGATCCAATTAAGCTGTGATTCTAGATGTTTTCATATACTTACGTCTGTTTAGTGTTGTCATCTATGTATTTTTTCAAAGTAAAAGTTTCGTACATAATATCTGAAAAGATCGAGAACGTATATAGTCGGTACTTTTACAGATCAGAGATTATGAAGATTTAAATGTTAGCGCCGAGAGACTGTCGGGCTTAATTCGTTTCAGCGAAAACGGCACCGCGAGAGACCCTCGGTCTTAGACTTTAAAGTGTTCAATTATTCAGAATTGGTGATTTCTTTTTTTTTTTTATATTGATGATTGTAGTTCAACTTTTAGGTAGCCTCATTACAAAAAGTAAAAAGCTACCTATCGCAGCGTCCCGGCGGAAAACACTTTCGAAACATGTTGGCATATTTTGATCCATCACGACCTCCAGACTCCAAACCCAACCTCCGTTCAAATGATGATATATATCAGTTTTTTTCATGCTTAACACTGGTATTTAAGAAGCGATTTGGATGAGATTTATTGCGTACATAGTGCATGCCAATGTCTCGACTGAGGTCGTTGACCAGCTTCAACCGCCGTCTTGTTTCAAAATGGCGGCTATTTAAATATAAGAAAATCAAAAAAATACACAAAAAATTTAGAAATTCAAATTTATTTTATGTGTAAGTGTCAGGACTTGATGCAAGGATTCCGAAGTATTTTTTGTTTTGTTTCTGACATAAAAAAATGGTTGAGATATAGCAGTTTGAAATTCTAGGGTAGTTGACATTTTGAAACAAGACAACAGTTTTAAACAATCAGTAATTAATTTATGAATGTTAGAAAACGCCATTTCGATCAACCTATCTTTCATTTTAGTAACCATTCTCCTAACCATATACATAAAACTACTAAGCAAAAGCATAATTTGCAGAACAAATTAAAAAAACCACAACTGGAATTAAATTAGCAAGCACTGCCGCCCAATGCTGAAATATATTCATATCCGTTAGCGTCAAATTCTCGCCAAGTTTAACGTCACTTGGCGAAATAGCATCCAATTTGGCGACCAAAAATAAGTAATTATAAATTATGCCAACTTGGCTACAGCTTACTAATTTGACGAAATTCTCATTCAAATTAGGTATTGCTGATCATTCTCTTATCGGGTTCGTGGCATTTTGCCTTCGTATAAAATTTGAGTAAAATTAGCTTCGAATAAAATTTGCAAAATTCTTACACCAAGAAATAGGGAAACTGCCTTTTCCTCTCGGTGCAGGCCGGAAGGACTTTTGTATATCAAATGATAACGATAGCTAACTACTTGTTATAAAAGTGCTAAATAAAATTTGAAATTTTTTTTATGCTAGTGTGTTTCCTTATTAGGTTTCTGTATTGCCGTTGAAGGCGTGGAAAGAGCAATAGAGGTTGAAGGAGGGGGGAGGGGGTATTGGGCAACCATGGCTATACATAGAGAGTAAATCTAGCTCAATATATAATAAATATTAGTAGGTTGTCCGTACTTAAGAAATTATTCTTCATTATTTAAATTTTAATTTGTATATGTTATGTTGAATATTATATTACTAAAATGCTTTGAATTTACAAAGATTTTAAATAGAAATAGGAAGATATATATTTTTTTTAACGTAAAAGAAATTTTCCCGGGGAAAGGGGTGTAGAAATATTTTTTGCTTCCGAGCATTGAATATATCACTGATTCTCATTTCCGTTTGTTTTTAAATTGCATTGTTTCTTAATTATCGCTTAACTGTAAACTACAGCTACAAAATTGAATTCAAGTTACTTAATAATACAAATGAAAATCTGGAGTAAAAATAAAGTATTTCTAATAAATGCGATTTATTTATTGTTATTTAAGGCATATTAAATAAAATCTTTTCACAAAAAGATACTTTTGAATTGAAAAAGTACAATTGGATGTTAATAGTTCTTCAGATTATTTTTTTTTAAATCTTGTATCTAACTCTTAATAGAGTTTCCATAAAAAATATGTTTCAAGAAGGTTACATTCCTTCCAAAATTTTAAACAAAACAAGTTGTAATGTGAAGTAAAACTTTTAAGCAATTCCTTTGGGCAATAAAAATCTTTGTATCTTTTTATTGTAAAAAAGACAATAATAATCTTTTTGTATTTGTAAATTTCACCTATGTAGAAAGTGGAAAATATTCATTTAGTTCTTCTATGAAAAAGTAAAATATATTTATTTTGTTCTGTACTTTAAACAATTTTATTTTTTACTTACAATTTTTCAAGAGACTTGTCCTCAGGTTTCAAACAATTAGTAAAGAATAGCGATTTCTTTCTAGCCGTAAAAGAGTCTGACAAATACCAGAATTTCTTTCTCATGCAGCAAATCAAAAAATAAATAAATAAGTAAATAAAAATGTGCTGAGACAACATTTTTTTTACTTCTTTTACGCAATATAGAAACTCTAACTACGTTTCCATTCAATTTTTTAAATAAGTAAATAATGATTTTATTTAAAATCTCAATAGTTTTTGAAGTTTCAGCAACAATCTATATCGGAATGCATTTCTCATTCAAAAATACATTCTATTTGCATAAATTCTTATACGGAAAGTTAAAAAAATCCTTTAAATAACTTCAATGACGAAAAAGTTTAAACATTTTTAATTTCTATTTAAATATATTTTCTGCTCATTTATCTCTAAGTACTAAATTTGTTTCTTTCAACTCTGCTTACAATGCAATGTATATTTTTTCTATAAAACGTTGTTTAAACCTTAAAACTTTTCTTTGAAATATATTTTTTCAGTATTTAGAGTATAAGGTTTTTCATTATTTTAGATTACTAAAAATTGTAAATAAATTCACGATCTTAAGCTTTATTTTTAATCGTTTTTAAGAGTACTTGGATAGCAAGAGAGATTCGTATACAGAAATTAAGAGCAGCAAAATTATTTGAAGGTACAAACAGCATAAATCACCTAGAAACGGATACACAAACCATACAAGTCATGCACAACATGAAGTATGTATACTCTTGACAAAAGCCTTTGAAACCGAATATGGTTCTCGGTGATTTTAATTATCTAAAACATTTACATGGCATGGCGTCGCAGTGCTTGAAATCGCGGTGCTTATGGAGTGCCAACGTGGCGTAAAAACCGCTGCACGTGACATCCAACGCACTTAAATGGGAACATAAATTTCGAAACAAAGTGCGTTCTAAAAGATATAATTTTTAGAACTCTCGTGGAGTCCTGAAGGCCATTCCAGTGTTGGAAGCATGAGATTAAATATAACCTGCAAAAAATAGGGCGCATAGAGCATCGAAATAAATTTGGTTGCCCTACACTCCGGTGTCACTTCAACGATAAAAAACGAAGGATATAAAGGCAGTAGGGTTCAACGAGCACAGATCTTTCAAAGTTAAAATAATAATGAAAATAAGCGAAAAGTTTACTAAATGTGGTGTTTCTGATAGTTTAAATTTGTAATGTCAGATGGCAGCACCATGCAATTTATATCCCGAATTCATGATAAATAAGTATCAGAGTAAATGTTCTATTCTAGTCTGTTCTGTGATGTATGTCGTGCGTATAGTGACGTGATTTCTTTTGTTAAATATTAATTAAATGTTAATTATGCCTTTGTGCTACCTCTTCATTTTGAATTGTGCTGATTATTAATTAATTAATTATAAAGACATATTACCTACTATTTCTTTATAATTCTTTGCTGCGAATCTCCAGTGTTTCTTTCTAAAAAGGAGCGATTATTATAGATGAGAGATAAATCCACACTTGGCATACCCAATATGGCAGTAGGATCCAAATTTGAACTTGCAACAGTGCTTGCAACTAGTTTATAAAAAACATTCGTAGAAAAAGACTTGGTCATTAATGTCACGTTTGCGACAGCCTGTTGTAAGATTTTGGCAAATCAACCACACAAGGGAAAACGTCCATTGATTTTACATTTGCGAGACGTATTCAACTAATTTCAAAGCCGGATATTCCTACTAAAACGACTACCCTTTATGATCCTCTAAATGTAATACATAACTTAAAGTTTAAAAAATAATTTATTATACACTAAGGGTGTTTTCATGACAATAACTGCGGCAATGTCCGACCTACATAACCAGTTTTTTTTTCTATACCATTCTCTCAGTATATTTTTCATTTACAAAATTAAAACAGCAGGTAATGGGGATTCAAATTCAAAATGGGGCGGCAATCTGGAACATTATTATAAAAAATGTTGTACTTTAATGAGCGCAAACGTCTGATTTTGCGCAAATTTACATGTAATTATTTTATAACATTTCGCAAGGTGCTACACATCGAAACTCTTACCGTAATTAGAAAATCTTTTCAAGGAGGAGGGGGTCCAGTTTCAGTCCTTATAGTATATTCAATATAGAAGATATTCTTAATTATAATACACTGAATTCACGACTCTATGACATTTTAGAGGCGGGTGTTTAAAATCATAATCCTCTTCCCTAGAACATAGCCATGGGAAGCACTGACACATCCATACAAAAAAAAAAAAAAAAAAAAAAAAAAAAAAAAAACATAAACGGTCAAGTGCAAGTATTACTCGCGCTCAGAGGGTACCATATAATAAATATGTGAATTATTAAACGTATTATTAAAAAAATCGTATTTAAAAGAATAATAAAACTTTGTAAAAAGCTACAACGTATGATTGGTTATATCTGTAAATACTAGTAAAGTGTGATACTGGAAAAGTATGTATACCATAAAAGTTCAAACAGATATGAAGTCCAATTAATATCAAATATTGCTATTCTGTATAACTCTTTTTTAAATCTTATGCTAATATGTTCATGACGAACTTAATTCGGTACAGACAATAAAGGTAGTGCATATTTAAACTTCATTTGGCATTTCATAAAACTAAATTCAGCGTAGTAATAATCTTTGCTTTTAACAGTGTAACTAAAACAAAACCCTTGTTCGAAGTTTAAACTTGGAATTCTGCTAAGCGAGCTTCGAAAGGAGGCTGAAAATTTGCAACGCCGCCTTGGTCCGTTCCGCATTTTTCCAGATAGGTTTTTAATTAAATTTTAAAGACACTGGTCGAAAAGTTGCAACGTCGCCTTGGTCAGTTTCCGTATTTCTTCAGATAGGTTTTTAATTAACTTTTAAAGACACGGTAGGCATATTGAGAGATCCACTCAATGCAAACCAGTCGCGAATCCCATAGTATTTATGCTATTAAATCTAATTAAATTAGTCTTTTTTTAACCGTGTCTTTAAGGGCTAATATCTCGGCTAATTACCAACGATTTTTTTCGAAAGTCATTATCAACAATGTTTTTATACTTCTGCTATGATAGGTATTACGAAAGTGCTCCTCAACACCTTTGCTGAATGACTGTAAATCGAAATTTGTGTGCAGCGGAAGAATGCGCTTTTCTCAAAAACTATGTGACCTAGAATAATCGCTATAGGATTCCTGCAAGGTTTAAATTAATGTCTACGATCTTTAATTTGTTTCATAATTTTAGTTTGAGTGGATTCGGAAATAGAGGGGTTTGGACATATTTTTGCGTTGCATTTTCGTCGATATTTCTTTTTAATATAACTTAATATAAAACCCTCTATTTTTTTTTTCTAAATATATTTGTGAATGTTTAATAATCTGTAAATACGTGGGTCGATAGTCTTTATTACTTTCCCCAATTTGAACTTTCCACGTTCCATAGTTTACGAGTAAAATGGCTATGACAGACAGACAGACACAGGAGTGATTTTATAATGTTACCGTTTTGACGACCTCTGACAAAGGTCCTCATGAATCACACATCGGATGATGATACCATCAACCTGCAATTCTCTAGCAAGTTCCCTCATCTATTTCCTAGGAGTTTCATAGCCACCACTGGCAAATTTCGGCTTCTTGATATTGTTGTATCTTTGACAACGTCATTTCCTGTATGAAACGGTTGCGACATCAAACACGGCAAACTTCAGTTCGCTCCTTATATTAAAGACGGATTACCGGGCGAGTTTAAAGAATGTGAAAATATCTAAATCGGAGTGTTCTTCAGCCAATGAGTAATTAGGTACAACTGGATAGTAATTTACGATTGGCTAATTGTAAATTTCCTTTTTACGAAAATGGAAAATTGCCAGTTTCTTCTTAATCTCACTGAAAATGATTGAAAAAAATAACAATAACTTGAGACTTCTATTATGCTTTGATTTAATGTTTATAAGCAAATAATTATAATAATATTAGTAATAACAATTATAAAATGATAGCAATGGGCCAAATTTCTCCTACAATCACACATCCCATGTTTCCTGTACGTATAGCGAACATCTAGCAATTTGGGTTGCATCAAAAAGACAACCAACATATATTTTAAATTAATATATTTTTCATCCTAAACAAATTGTTTGGAAATCTTAACCAGTTATTGGGAACTCTTACTAAAACTCATTACAACATCCATAGTAGTTCTAGTACTGCATTATGAAAATAAAAATGCCTCAAGCTTTAAAGATGTAATATATATATATACATATGAAAATCTCACCTTTTGCATCAAACTTGATTATCAAATATTGATCTTTTACCTCTTTGGAATTCTGCTCACCACATACAACGAATGTCGTAAATCCTAAGAACAGAAGAAATGATATAAAATCACTGCTTCCTCATTTTCCTTGTCATTTTAGAATCGAACCACGTCTTTTCTGAACCGGCAACTTTCTTAACTGATTAGTTTCTCACTACTTTTATGTAGTCTGAGGTCACGTACAATTTTAGACTATAGGGATTGCCATATACTCGAAAGATTACATAAAATTTCTGACATAAGTTAAAAACGAAAATAAAGCATTGCATAAAAAGTTCTTTTAGAATTGTAAACTATACAAATAAAAGTAGTAATAATAGTTCACTTCATAAATCTGCTAACATGAAATATTCAAATGATATTTAACACAATAGAAGCGATATAAAATATTTATGAGAAAATGCAAAATGCTTTTGAAATATTGGGATGAGATTTACTTTTTATATAAAATTTCACCCTTTTTTATACCTGCACGATAAATCAAGTGAGAAAATTATTTACCGTAGACTAATAAAAATAGATTTTAAAATGAATCTTTTGTTGTTTTCACCGTTTTAGATTGAAAATAAATAAATATTGGTGTAGTACAGAAAGGTAATTTGCGTATCTTTCTTGTACACAAAGTGTGAGCCATTAATTAGCGATAATTTTATATCTCCTTATTTCCCTTGCTTCTTTTAAATTTTGAAAAAATAGGTTTCTAAAATTAACATTTCATATATATTTTATTTCAGTTATAAATATTAAATTGCGATAGGAATTATTAAATGAATACAAAATAGGAGAAACCGTTATTTTCCGACACTTCGTAGCGTTAAATCCTAAAGAAATTTTGCTCTTTAATAACATTTCTTTACGCGCAATGTACAACATAAAAGAGGTGAAAATCACTGACCCTGATGTTATCCCACAGCAGAAAAGATTAATCATAAGTTACCCACGAATTATCATACAATCCTTGTGTGATCCTTGCGTACCGTGTATTTCTTCTTAGTTCCTTGACGACAAAATATATCAACATTTTACACCTACTATATGTTGTAAACTTTATGTAAAATGATGTTATTGAAACCGACACACATCACTCATTTGTTTAGCATTTAGCCTAGCGCGCAACCTAGACATTGCGGTTTCTGTAACCTTAGTGTTCATTGCTGTCAGCGTTTGACACTTATAGCTGAAAAAAAAATCATAACCTTAGAAAAAAATATTTTTTTAATTAATTGGAAAAGCATGAATAATTAATTTTAAAAAATCAAAAAACCCGACTGCGTAAAAGCAAACTAATTAATTATTTCTCATCAATGTGAAACTATTTTTATATTACTTACCTATTTTTTATTTACTTACATTGATGACTTTTAAGTTGTGTTTAATTGTTGGTTCCTATCTATAAACATTGTTTTGATGAGGCTTATAGATGTCTATGATGGTTAGAGTTAGAGACTATGAAGCTAGAGATCCTACCTACACAACTTTCAGGTTGTGTTAATACTGTTGGACCTCTATTTAACGAACCTCAATTTTGCGAATTTCTCTATTTTGCGAACTTTTCCTTGGAACCAAGAACATTTTGCGAATTTCTTCGTAAAATAACCTCCAAATAGCGAAGTGCATTCTCTATTTAACGAACTTTTTCTTGTGATCTAAATTTTTTTGCTCCCCATTTCTCAATAGATTTCTGGACATTTAAAACTTATTCTTTGTTTAAACGCATTTTATGATGTTCAATGACCTTGAACTGGTTTTATCAGGCGCCTTCTTTGTCAGCAGTGAGAATTCGGTAAGTACGGAAGACGAAGACGATAATCAGAGTAACTTAAAAAAATGTGATATAGATGAAAAAAAAGAAGAAATTAACCATAATGTGCTGATTGCTGATTGTATTTCACTTAATTCTGAATTTAAGACCTCGGAAACACCAAAATATCGGACGAAAATATCCGAATTGGATATTTTCGACAGTGTGAAAAATAAAAACAGTACAGCAATGAATTGTGATTAAGACGAATATGATGACGATGGAAATGACCATGATACAGGAATTAACAAAACTTCGTATCATGAAATGCTAAAATCACTTCCGACGCAGATTATAGTTAGAAGAAAATAACGCATGAAGGGATTTTTGGTGCATTGCAAAGATGCGAGACGTATTACCAGAGAAAGCATTTTTAAAAGAAAAAACTCAGGCAAAATAAACGGAGCTTTTCAGAAATTGAATTTAAGGACGCATATGTTAATGTACGGTTAAAAGTATTTGTTATAATAATAATAAATACGATAATGTCATTCAAATTCGTTCGTTTTAATGTAAAACTATTTACTTTAAACAGAAAATACAGTGTATTCCCGGACAATGTTTTGTTTTCCTTGCAGATTTCAAAGATTTAAACACATAGAAAAAATGAATTGATGATGGATATTGGTGGGTAAAATAAATAAAACAAATCGATATAATTTATGAAAAAAAATGTGATTAATTACTTTTCGTAAAAATATTTAGTCTTTATGAACTTAAAATCTGTTTTATGTAGTTTGAAGTATTTTAAAAGATGAATCTCTATTTAACGAATTTTCCATATAACGAACTTTTTTTCGGGATTTAGCGACATCGTTAAATAGAGGTTCGACTGTATTTAAACGGAGCTTCTGACAGTAAAATAGTCAATGAAACATCGTCTTCATTTTGAAAGACTTAACCAATGATATGCCACACAGTAGGGTGCGTAAATTTTTTTTCGTCTCTACGGCCATTTTGTATTTAACGGCCACCATTTTGAATTTATAAAAACAAAACCCAGCCTATAACCAACGGACGTTTAAGACGAATCGATAGACTTCATTCATTGAAATCCATCCAGCCGTTGGGATGTTTCCAGGGTATAAAGAAGTCCACATACCCAGATACGCGTGAAACACATAACCCTTCTTGGCAGTCGGGTAAAAAGATGCAAAATTTTAGTCAATTTATTATCCGCATCTTGAAGGGTATTGGATATGTGAAATTTGTCAACTTACGCATTTTGAGATTATACAATTTTACTATTTGTGAACCTATATGTATCTGATTGCCAATGCGTTAAACAAATTTAATGGACATTGTAACTGAAGAAATAATGCACGATATTTCTCGAAACTTCATGTTTAGTTCCTATATTGACATAAATTTGCGGTGGTTAGGTATTTTGTATAACATCCAACATGTGAGGCTCATGATTTGTGGGTGTGAATCATTTTAAAAGATATAGATTTAAATATTTAGTTGCTATATTGACATAAATTGGTGGTTATTAGGTATTTAGTATAACACACAGCATGTGGTGCTGCATGTGCATCATTTTATGAACTGAATGATAACTACATGTGTACCATATATGATGTACAGATACAATAAGTTTAATATTGAAGAAGTGTATAATTAAAAACTATTCTGTAACACTTTTTAATTTTAATCACTCGCTATGCTTTTTAAAATGCTCGCTATATTTGTACCTTAATTTATATTTTGCAATATATATATATATATATATATATAGCACATTATGTTTTAAATGCGTTTGTCAGACCCAGAATCCTGCACCATAAATAAACTAAGTATAACCATAAAACATCCAAGAAATTTAAACAGATATAACCTGAACAAGAAAAAACAACAAAAGGCTGTGGCCTCTTCAGCGGTGGGCATTTTAGAAAGCACAGCAATGTTTCAGATTAATTACAATTTACAACAAACTATTATTCAGTAGTGGCAGTGGGTTTCGGCCAGAGTGTCGCAAAGCACAAATCAAATGCATAAAAACAATTGAAAGCATTTATGCATTTGATTTATGCTTTGCGACACTCTGGCCGAAACCCACTGCCACTACTGAATAATAGTTTGTTGTAAATTGTAATTAATCTGAAACATTGCTGTGCTTTCTAAAATGCCCACCGCTGAAGAGGCCACAGCCTTTTGTTGTTTTTTCTTGTTCAGGTTATATCTGTTTAAATTTCTTGGATGTTTTATGGTTATACTTAGTTTATTTATGGTGCAGGATTCTGGGTCTGACAAACGCATTTAAAACATAATGTGCTATATATAATCTGTGTGGTTATATGCAGCTGTAGCGCTTATCGCATGGATTTTATTTTTATTTTTATATTTTACTTTTAGTTTTACTTTTGATTTTTTTGAGCTTATATATATATATATATATATATATATATATATATATATACGAGGGTTCTTTTTTAAGTAAGGGCCGTTTGAAAATAAAAACTAAATGAAAGAAAATTTTCAAAAACTAAATTTATTTTCAGATTCTGCGTACATTTTTCTATTTTTCAAGATAGATGCCAAGTTTGTTTAAACACTTATTATAACTTATAACTAGATTTAGAAAACCCTCTTCATAGAAACTTGCGCCTGCTCCGATAACCAAGTGGTCACAGCCGTTTTCACGTCTTCGTTATCCTTGTTGTGATTGTCACCCAGATGATGTTTGAGATCGCGGAAAAAGATGGAAATCGCTCGGCCCAAGGTCGGGGCTGTAGGGGAGGGGGGAGGGCGGATCCAAAACTTCCCAGCCTAAAGTGTCCAACAAAGCTAGGGTCAGAGCTGCGGTGTGAGGTCTTGCATTCTCATGGGTAGCAAATTTCCCTCATTCAGCATGCTGCGCCTTATGTTTTGAATCGCTTTGCGACAAAAAAACGTATCACTGACCGTACCTGCACGGGGCGGGCTATACGAAAATCTTAAACATTTTAAAGACACAGAACAGACCGTACAGGCTACCTACACAGCTTCAACTAAGCCCAGTTGTTCCCAATGAATGCCGGGACACGACGCAAGCACTCGTTGCGGCGCGCGCGCCACCTATTAGTGTATACAACAAAACGGCCCTTACTTAAAAAAACACCCCTCCTATATCTATCTATCTATATATATATATATATTGCGATTATTTATATAAAATAAGTTAGTCCAGCTATATCGTTAAGCAGTTAGCCGCGTTTTGAAACTGACAAATTATATTACGTTTAGTAAAATGTTTTCCGCCAAAAAAAATTTAGTGTAAAATGATAAATACATACGAAATCATCAAAGCTAATGAGGATAGTAATCTCTGATTAAATCTACAATTGTCTGCCAACGTTTCGGCAACTTTTCAATCCCTTCTGCGAAAAACTGTGGCTTGCGCGAGTCCAGAAACTGGTCAACATCATTTATGACCTCCTTTTTTAAATCGAATATTGCGCCATCAAGATGCAGCTGCAGATGGGAAAAGAGAGAAATCTGAAGGGGTCATATATCTGAAGGGGCTGTATGGTGGATATTGCATCAAATCCCATACCAGCTTGTAGAGCGTCCAGCCAGTCATCGTACTAATGTGTGACTGGGCGTTATCTTAATAAGAGAGAGCCACCTTCCTTCTGAACTCGCTTTTTCGTTTTTCGCTAATAGCATCGCGAACTTTGATTAGCATGTTGCTGTATATTGCACTGTTGATAGTCTATCCACTTTTCAGGAACTCTTTATACAGAATTCCGCCACAATCCCACCAGATTTAGAGAAGCATCTTCTTGTTAGTTAGGGCAAGTCTCGCAACCGAGCCTGCTGATTTCCCAGGTGCTGACCACCCTCCTTTACGGCTTGTATTGCTGTAGTACACCCACTTTTCATCACATGTCACAATTCTGTCCAGAATGTCCTCTTTCCTTTGATCTCTGCGCAGAGCCAAACAACAGTTTTTCTTTTGTGCTTGTCTTCATAAGTCAATTCGTGAGGCACGCAGTGGTTGGACTTAAAAGTTAGATTTATGCATTTCAGAGCGTTAACTATTGATTTGGCAAGCTCTAACGCAATAATTCGTGTTGAAAAAAATCTGTCTTGAACAATGTTTTGCTTTAACTGGTCACAATCAACTTTAATGGGGCGACCAGAACGTGGTTCATTTTCAATATTGAGATTTCCAGCTTTAAACTTCCGAAACCAAATTTTGACTGTATCATAAGAAATAGTCTAATGCCTAATGTATAATGCCTAAACATTCACACATTTTTCTGTGGCATTCAGTCGCACTACGTTTGTTACGAAACTCATAGTACATAGCTCCATTTTAAACACTTTTTGAAGCACAAGATAATATTTTTTTTAACAAACAAATTACACTGTCATATAGTTCCTATGCTCGGCTTTCTAATGCAGAAATTAGTTGGTTGAAAAACTAACAACCGCACAAAAGGCAGCTATTCGCGCGAAGGTATCTCCTCTTGGCAGAAAACATTTTACTCAACATAATATATATAGGTGAGCTTAATATGGATTGTAATAATTCCAGATATTATTATTTTTTTTGTATGAAATTTTAAAAAGTAATTAAAAGTGATATATGTTAACAGTTAGAGCTTTTTAAAAAAGAGTCTAGATGCATATATTTTTTAATTTAATTTGAAATGTAATTTTTTTAATAAATAAATTCACTGTTAATGACTTGTGCGTAGTATTACTCATAATCAATATTTCAACCTGCAAGATTCTGGCAAAACGACAACAGCAAAAACATACTCCGGCATCTTTGTGTGAAGAACGGACCCTTAAGTGAAAAAATATTTTGGGTTTCTAATTTTTTGTGCACCTTGTTTAATTTGAAATTTTTTATGTGGTTGCCATTTTGAAATATGAAGGGGGGCCAACGAACTGACTCGAGACCTTGGCAAGTCCTGTGCACATGCTCCATCACATCGAAATCGGTACATAAATACGATTTCTATCGCATAACAAAATCAGTTTGTTTCAAAATGTCAAACCACATTAGAATTTCAAACCGCTATATCTCAGTCAATTTTCAGGGTAAAGTCGAATAAAAAATGACACAGAATCATTTTTCATAATTCAAGGATTTTTCATATTACTTGGCATGCTATAAATGTAATATTTATAGATGTTTAGATTATAGAATAAAATCTGCAAGTGATATGCTATTATGGCTTATTTAATCTTTTAACATTATGTCATACTAACATGCCTAAATAGTATTATTTCACTATTATGTTATGTAGGCAACACTAATTTATTACAATTCTATTATTCATGTATAGGGGAGACTGGTGATACTTGATCCCCACTTTCTGTTTTTTTTTTTTTTTTCAGTTATCATTTGACATTTTTAAGACATTTTCTTACCAAAATAATCGTATGTCCATTTCTTGTATAAATCAAGCTAATGTTGTTTCATTATGCATAAATCGCAGTATTATAACTTAGTAATAAACATTTAACTTTTATTTCTTTCATTTTTGACTACAAGATGAATATTTAAACACTTTGTTGATGACTTGACGTGCAGATATTTATAAAAACTATAAACGAAATTTAATTTTAAAAAAAAGCTAAAAGGAAAACTTTAGAAACAAAAGCTAGAAAGAAATCAACAAATAGCTAAACTTTATTTTAATATATAATACAAGTATACAATAACACAACGTAAAAGTAATGAATAAATCTTTCAAAAAATAATGAGACAGCCCCATTATCAGCAGGTATTTTGAAACTTTGAAAAGTCAAAGTGAAAGGTTATAGTTGTAGCAGTTCTTAAGGTTCTTCCTACCATAAGTAGATTAGACAACTTAATAATGCAATCTGACTCATCAACTATGCTTTTATCAACTTTTTTCGGGAAATAGAATTGATTAAGCACGCGTTTTCTTCGTAAAAAATTTATCTCATATTCAAAAAGTCCCAATTGTAAATTCAATGTTTCTTGTGATCTGGGTAGTATTTTAAATAAAATTAAAGTATCAAAATACTTTCTAAGTTTCCTAAATTTATGCTAATGTTCTGTATTGAGTAACAAAACTGAAGTATTTCTGTTTGTATTAAAAGTTTAGATATTTGGGGATATATGATCCCTAGGGTCAAGTATTCATAGAAAAGAGGGGATCAAGTATCCCCATTTTGTGTTTAGAAGATAAATGTATATTTTAGGTGGTAAATAAACAAAACTGATTTGCTAAAGAAGTTATATTGATAATAGTAAAGTTTATACTTTAAAATTACATACGATTCAATTTATCAAATTTCCAACAATAGAAAATAAAAACGAAACTAAAAACTTTTTAAAAAGTTGAACTTGCAACAATTAAATATTCCCTTTTCATGCTGAAACAAAATGGCTGTAAGTGATTTTATGTTGCCAGATCATCTGAAATAATGCATCTTAAAATGTGTTGCTAGATTTCAAAACTCCATACTGATTTTGGTATACCTTTTGATCAGGGATCAAGTACCGCCAGTCTCCCCTATTGTTAAAACAATTGTAAAAATAGATTGGTGGCTTAAAAAAAAAATTAATAGAAACACGCACAAAAATTTCCTTACAATCTTTGCGTTTTAAAGGAGACAGTACATTATACATTTCAATGCACTCCTTTTCCTATTAAAAAAAAAAAAAACAAAAAAAAAAAAAAACTGATGATTATTTTCATAATGGAAAATGATACCGTCTCAAAATATATTGCAGTTTTGTGGCCAATGAACTACATCTTCGAAAAATAACACGCGGGTTAGGCAAACGCACAGCTGCACATGATATTTTGCATTCTGATAAAGTTTATACTGGTGTTTAGAGAAAACAAACATGTTCAAGTAATAATAATAATAATAAAACAAACAAACAAAAAAGTAACAAAATCAACATATCCATTTGCTTAAACGATAACATTGGACTAGTTGTTGCTTATAGATGGTGTAATGTGCCAACAACATCAATTCTCTGGTTAGATAATTTCGTAGATTAAATTTTGGCAGTATGTTTAGATTTTAAAATATGATGTGCTTGTTATAAGATGTAAAATGAATTCTTTCGTTTTACAATGTTTTAAATTTGAAGCCTCTCATGCCCCATTGAACGATGTGAATTTATATTGGTTGAAGTAAATATAATACATGTATTTAACTGTTATATTTAAAAAATACACTTATATGATGAAATGCAATATTCCACGTTGATTGAAGCACATAATATACAATATCAACTTATAAAGCCCACTGTTTTACTTAAAAGGCGATAATAATAATATAGATGTTACAAGTTTTAAAAAATGTATTATTTCTTAGTTTTGGCCTGCAATTTCCCAGGCCATCGTCATATCATATTTGTATTATTAATTGCTGTACCATTCATGCAAATACGTCACTTCGTTTGAAGGTACGAAACACATACAATATTTCTTAGTACTTTCGTACTAAGAAATTTTAAATAAAATATATATTTTTTTAACTTCTAATATCTATATTATTATTATTGTTGTTTCATTTTAAATCAAACAGTGAGCTTTTCATAGTTCATATTGTGTATTTTGTAAAAATATACTGTTAAAAATTTGCAACAAACTGTCCAGACATTCGACAGTTTTTATAGAAAGCAATTACACAACCGTAATTTAACTCGATTCTAAGCATAAAATAGTCAAAAATATGGTCAGAATACAGTTAAATTACAATTATCAAGCCGTTTTCTAAAAAAATGGTCGAATGACTGAGAAGTTTACTGCAAATTTTTGACAGTGTAGTTGATATTGTAACTACTCCGACTTGTTAGTTAAATGTTGTGTTAAACGGCCTAGTTCATAACACTCGAATGAAACTTAATATGCTTAAAATAATGGTTTAAAATATATATTTCATTTAAAAGAAAACAAATTAGAGTAAATAAAATAATTACAGTATAGTGGAGCGGCGATTATCGGAACTCCAATTAACCGAACATACAATTATCCGAACAGCCAATTTCTATCAATTTTTTTAAACCGCACTTCCAGTTATACGAAAAGCCTATTTCTCCCGAAAACTTTTTTAACCGAGCTCAACAATTATCCATTTACTTGGAATAAAATATTAAATAAAAAAAAAAACTATTAGGGATCAGAAAATGAGGAATGTAAAACAGTAAAGGAGATGGGAAGAATTCTAAGCTATGAAGAAAATGAAATTAACTAGTGGTTAAATAGTGAAGTACATGACCCTGGATATCAGATTTTAAATGATGATGAGATTGTGGATTAGTTTCATGATTGAAAAGAAATTGAAGAAAATGAAAAAGAATGCTCTGAAAATAACACAGGTCCATCACATAATACTAGCCTTTGAATGTTTGGAAACAGCTATGAAATGGCTCGAATGCCAGAAGAACGTTATCCTATTTAACTAACGTATTTAAGAAGAATTATAGATATGGCAGCCTTGAAAAGAATGTCTTCGTAGAAGCAAGCAACAATCAAAAGTTTTTTTGCTTAAATTATAATATCAGGATATCAGAAAATGATAAAAAGTGAAAATAACAGAATGATAAAAATATAAAAAACATGCCAGCATTAACTGGTGCTGCGAGTCCTAAGCTTAGATAACGTGTGAAAGCTTTAGTGTAGTCAGAAACATCCCTTAAATTGTCTGTCCATTTATCCGAACTTTTGCTTATCCGAAATAGCGTTGGTGGTCTTCTTGTTCGGATAATTGCCGCTCTACTGTATGTTATTTTTTTTCCATCAGCATATCGAATTTTTGTATATGATACATGTATAAATTAATTTTATTTCAAGATGATTCTGATAAAACTAAAATCTTCTGTTAAAATGAAAATTGTTTTTCATAATTTCAAGCGAGAAGAAAAAGTTTTTCAATATTTGGTTTCTTTTAACATTTTCCTTTCCTTTTTAAAAATAATATTCTATCATGTCCTCTCCTCCTCAAGTTTATTTATAAACTAAATTAAAAAAAATAAAGCATTATTTCAAAGAAGAATATTATTTAATTCTTTATTAATTGATCAACTATTTTCGCTTTATTAAACTACTTTATTTTTTCATGTCAATGACTTCATATGTAAAAATTAACAACAGAAGATTTCAATTACCGTTGAAAACGCCCAGATAACCGTTTCTTTTTATTTTCAGGTTTACGTCTTTATTACTTTCATTTCATTATAGTTCTCGTGTTTGTTTGTGAATATTAAAGCTTCCATTTTATCTTAAAGTTTTATTTTTCGTTTTCCTCGAATGTGTTTTGAAACACTTTAATGGCAAATAAAATTACGAATTTTATGGAGCCATAAAAACACACATACGAAAAAGAATGCAATCATCGCAGAATAAGAGTTAGTAATATGCACTTCCCTATTCACGAAGAGACACGAGAAGCAAAATTTAATTTAATATTATGCACTCCATTATTTTCCTTTTATGGTGATTGCGAACTCTCATAAAATTTCATTTGGTTATCTTGCATTTTTAAAAATCAAACTCTGTTGAATTTATATATTAGTTGAAGATAAAGGAGCAGAACATGTTTAAAGGTTACTTGACTTTATAGAAACTAAAAGCTTCTAAAATAAGTCTATGTAATTCTAAAAATACTTTCAGTAGTTACGCTAAAACTAAATAAAATATTAATCCAAAATCCTCTACCTACGATTTGTGGCAGTTACCGTGAAAGATTAAAATTGGGGATTGTCGACTTTCACCGGTGAATGTCAACACATACCAAATACGTCGGTGAAAAACCGTATATTCGATTATATTCTTGTACATTCAGACCATCACCAGTGAATGCCGACAAGCACAGATATGCTCTGGTGGAAGTCGAAAAGAGAAGCGGGGTTAAACAGAGAGGCTAGTCTCTCGCCAAATTCATTGTTCTACTGCGGGGCAGTCAGCTTTGTCAGTTTTATTGAAGGTTTAATGGTGCGCGCAACGTTTTCTTTAATTTTATTTTTTTATTCTATATCCATCCTAATTTATATTGAATGGATATTTCAGTGAGCCGTGATCTTTTTTTTTTCGAAAAATTAAATAGAGAGTAAACGAGAAAACAAATGTTTTTATTTTTTTTCCAAGAACAGTACTCTAAAATACTTTCTGAAGTGATTTCTGCTAAAACTAAGTGCAGCACACCTTTGGATTACAGACGATTAAAACGTTTTTATGTCTTAAAAATTAATGATCGCGCCTGAAATACGCAGAAGTAGACGCAAATTTTCAACATATTCAACATTCACCGTTATTGCATGATGAATGTCGACATTTGCCAGTTTAAGTCAGAAATAAGGACATTTAGCAAATATTTCGGACATACACCAAGAGACTATGTTAATGTTGACATTCACCGGTGAAAGTCGACATTCTCCAAATTTCGGTCTTTCACGGTATCATGGCTATTTAATAACGATGCTAATGCTTCTACAGAAGAACTGCGCATGCGCCAAATTCCTACGACCAGTAATTGTGTAGCTCAAAGCTTCCTATATCGATTACCATCTCTAAATTGGCTGTATTCCGGTCAGTCTGGCCGTGACCTTCATTTGTTCTGGACCCTGTTTTAGTGTTTTTCTGGAAAATGTTGATTGCTTAAAAAAAAAATAACGAATTAATGTGAAACTTCTTTTTAAACTTGAAAAATCTGCTACTGAAACTCATCTTTTGTTAAAAGAAGTATACAGCAATGAATGTTTATCACGTGCGCTGGTTTTTGAGTGGTTTAAGCGTTTCATAGATGGCTGAGAAGACATTGAAGATGATGTTAGCCCGGGTCGCCCTTCCACGTCAACAATGAAGAAAATTTTCGATATTCATGGGATTGCGTACCTTCATTGTGTTCCTGAAGGTCCAACTATTAATTACCATTACTTTTTTGGGGTCCTTGCTCAATTCCGTGAAGAGAAAAAAAAAAAGAAAAAAATAATAACAACCCGAATTGCGTTGGAACAGTTCATGGGTGTTTCATCAGGACAACCCACCGCCTCATAGTCCATTCATTACCCGTCAAGACGTTTCTAGCCCAGTAAAACGTCCCAGTGTTGTATCATCCGCCTTATTTGCCTAACCTGACACCATGTGACTTTTGTAAGTTCCTCAAGCTAAATCTGCGTTAAAAGGAACTAGATTTCTGACCTTTGAAGCCGTAAAAGAAAAAGTGGCATGCGTCATGAAAGAGCTCATAGAAGAAGACGTCCAGCATTGTTTCAAAAAATGGAAAATTCGCATGGAGCGATGTAGATATAAAGGAGGGGTGTATATTGAAAGGGATAATAACTAAATATGTATAAATTTAAAATAAAATATTTTACAGCATTAGTCTCGTTATTTAATAGCCACACCTTGTATTTCAATTTTAATGACAGCAAGAAGAAAATGTTTGGTTTTTTTTTTTTTTTTTCATTTAAAATCCTTGAATGTGTAGCTAGATATAACACTAAAGTAGTTAAAATAGAAATCTGATTACAAAAAAATTAATGCAAAATTTTAAAAAATAGAGTAAATCCATCATTTCCTTTTTGGAATATTCCAAGGAGAAATAAAAAAAGAACCAAAAATGATGCATACAGCATATACTATGAAAAACTTTCAAACACTTTCTCAATACTATAACATAACTTCACATTTTACTAAGGTGAAAGATGACGTCTAAACGAACAATTTGGAAAAAACATAACATAACATATTTGAAAACCAAATTTCTGCTATTACAATGAATAGTCGATAAAATATACAATTGTTTTGTGCAGCCCTGTATATGATCTATGAACATGTATGTATACTTTATACTATGATATAAAGTAGTTCAATTAAACTCATATCACAGTTGAAAAATTTCATTCAGGATGTTCCGCCGATAAAGGAATCTTGTTGAGAAATATTGTATTGCCCTGTATATATTCTATAGAATTCATAAACACCAAATAATATTTATATAACAGTTAAAAAACGCATACCACAACTTTAAACGCACTTCTAACAATTATCATTCGTAGGCTTCAATAGGTCAATTATTGTTCATTTTCTTCTGCAGCTAAATTCTTTTGTGTGTCCCTGTAAATGAACGATAAATTCTATGCACACCATATTCAATAATAAGAATCTTGTAGTACACCTCAGTAATATATATCAATTTCAATATGTTTAAAACAGTGTAATAGCATCAAAGCACACCGTAAACGATTTTTCCTCGTAGACTGCGATGTAACGAATTCTTTTGAGTGCCCTGTAGATGAACCATAAACGCTACGCACTTCATTTTCAATACGAAACGTACCACAGTAAACCCTAATAACATATATCAATTTCATGACAATCCCACTATATTTACGCCAGTTAGAACACGGACAGTCCGTGTTCTAACTGGCCGTCTGACAGACAGACAGACGGACAGACAAACAGAATTCATAAACACTTTCAACTATGTTGAGTAGTGTAAAAATTAAGAGTAGTTTACAAAGAAAATAATGATTAATTGCGCAAATTGTGGACAGAAAAGACGTACCTTAGACGTGCTTACCATAGCTGTTCAAAAAACCCTCCCATGTTAAAGCCAAACCTAATACTGATTTTACTATAAAAAATACCGATTCTACGAAAAAAAAAGGCTTTACCTTTTAATCAAATCTTAATGTTCGCTCAAGTGAGGTCTTAAAGGAATTTAATTATACTAAAAGCGACGCAGAAAAAAAACCTCTTTTGAAGTTACTCAAAATTTAAATGTTGATAATTCCCAGAACTCCCAGCCGAGTACACATTGTCTAATTCTACTTCTACTAATACTTCTCCTATTTCAAGAAGTTACACAAAGGAGGTTCAATATATTTGGTCTAGGAATTAATTCGTGCGGTTTTACAAGAGATGGCGTAACTAGCGTATTGTCCCATAGTTTCGTTTGTTCAAAAATGCATTTAAAACTACTGTTATTGCGCATCCAGTTTAGTATATGCCATTTGGTTTAAGCGTAAACAACAACAATTTTTATCCAGCTGAAAATGACAAATTTTGTGCCTGATAAAGTGTTTTTGCGGGGGTTCTTCTTCATTACTTTAACCATGAAGAAAAGTGCTACTGAAAGTCATCGTATTTTGGTGGAAGTTTATGGTGACCATGCTCTAGCTGAACGAATGTGTCAGAAGTGGTTTGCACGATTTAAAAGTGGTGATTACGGCTTGGAAGACCAAGCACGATCTGGACAGCCAAAAAAATTTGAAGATGAAGAATTGACAGAATTGCTCGATCAGGATTCGTGTCAAACGCAGGAAGAACTTGCAAAAGCATTAGAGGTTGATCAAACAACAGTTTCCAAATGCCTCAAACCAATGGGAATGATTAAAAAGATGTCACATTGGGTTCCATATGAATTGAAAGAAAGATAACGCCCGACCACATGTCACAAAAACTGGTCAAAACATATTTGAAGAATGTCGGATGGGAAGTGTTACCCCACCCGCTGTATTCACCAGACATTGCTGCTGCAGACTACTACTTGTTTGACTGCATGAATAACGATTTGATTGGACAGCGGTTCACTTCTTCAGAAAATATAGTAAAATGGATATCTGATTGGATCGCTTTGAAAAGTGAGGACTTCTTTCGACACGGAATTCGTAAATTACCTGAAAGATGGGAAAAAGTAGTGGGTAGTGATGGACAATAATTTTATTAACGTATTTATGTATTTTGCTTTTGAAATAAAGCTTTATTTTTTTATTAAAAACCGCAAGAATTAATTCCTAGACCAAATATTAAAATCTTTCAAGATTTTAAAATAATGCTTCAACTTACTAAATTCATAAAATGCGTAAAAAAAAATAGCTACACAACAAAAAATTCTGCAAATGAAAAGTTTCTTTTAATTAAGGAATTCGACGTTCTTGCAGCAGAGCTTGTTCTGTATCATTAACAATGCGTAATTCCCAAATTCGCTTCTTTAATAGTTTTAACCTGGAATTGTAAGTCCCTTAAAAATAAAATTGATGAACTCCTATCTAACTTAATATTTTCTAAAAGGGATATAAATACATTTACAACGCAAATAAATACCTTTATTTATTCAGATCGACATGTTTCATCGATCTGACAGTGACATTATCAAGATTTGTACTGATACAAATATTTTCGCTAAAAAGTTTTAATTTTAAAACTGGTCAACAAAAATCACGCGATCTCTGCATAATGAAATTATCTGCAATATTAAAAATGGATATTTGTTTACATGAATTACTTTATACTATTGTTTTATTATTCTGCCGAACACCTCTTTTCAAATTTTAGGAAGCTCCATGGAGGCTTAATCAAGGAATTCCTAAAATTTGGAAAGAAATGCTCTGCAGAATAATGAAACAATAGTACAGAATAATTCATGTTCACAAATATATATTTTCTATATTGCTTATAATTTCGTTATACATGAGATCGCGTGATTTCTGTTTACCAGATTTTCAAGTTAAAAAATTTTTGCGAAAATATTTGTATTAGTATAAATCTTGAGAACGTTACCGCCAGAACGATGAAACATTTCGATGTGAATAAGTAGAGGTATTTATTTACCTTGTAAATGTATTTGTATCACTTTTAGCAAGTATTAACCCTCCAGCCGCGGGCGACTTTTTCATTTTCTGGGATAAAACCGCAGTATATTTTCAAGTGTTGCAAGTGGGCAAACTTTTTCAAAATTCAGATTGTTTGATTCCCGGCACTTTTTTGAAGTAGAAATAGCCACTTTATTTAATTATAGATTAAATAATGCGAGAATAAGCCGAATTATACGCTTTTAAAAAAGTAGTGGGAATCAAGCAATCTGAATTTTTTTTAAATGTAGCTCACCGGCAACATTGGAACACGAAAATAGCCTGGCTCTCGGAATTGTATAGAATATGTGAAATGCGATATGAGCGTTACCCGCAGCTGGATGGTTAAGTTAGTTTTGAAGTTTCAAATGATTTTCATACATAGTTTTAGAACTCCGATATTTTATACCTTTTTGTAGTATTAATATTTATGACTGCAAACTGTAAAATAAACCACGCGTTGACCCATCTTAGAGTGGCACTACTATTTTGAGTAAACATTACATACCACATTATAATATTTGGTTTCGGTTTTGGTTTTTTTTTTTTTTTGGTTTTTTGATACTGTGACTTTTGCTATGTCATCGAGGACAGCTTATGTCACCAAAATCTGGGTCCAAAGACCAGAGATATAGATATAATTTAAAGACACGCTGACAAGCTTGACAGCACACGAAGAGAAAATAATACAGCTTTCAATCACGAAATACACAGAGAATACATGTCTTCAAAAAATAACACATCAAAACCACAAAAGAGTGACGAGAGTGATCCGAGAAACACGTGTGCTCCATGGAAACGCCGCCATATTTGCCGGGATATTCGGCAGCTCCTCAAATACTCGACGTCTTGTTAAAACCGCAGTTTCCTGCAAAAGGTATAACATTGTTTTCTATAAAATAGCTCCCATAACATAAAAGAATTCTAAACGTGATAAGAAAACCGTGTTTCGAAAAACACTCAAATTTTAAGTACATCCAGAAAAATCTGGGAAAATCCTTGGAGCCACCTTTCTTCACAAGGAAAAAAGGCAGCCACCTTACCTCAGGTAACCATTATAATATACAAAACCTTACAATCACTGGTCTTCACAAAGCGGGAATTGTACAAGTTCCATATAATAAGCACTAACTTTTTTTTTGTATCGTGAACACACACTCTCGACAATTCTCAATCGATGATCTTAAGCAACATTTCTCACAAAATACGAACCATTTCATCAACAATGATAATAATTCTCATTATCGGTTGAACTCTCACTCAAACACTTGTAATGGTAGATCATAGATAACTAATTTTGCACTTACAACTTAGGCTGCATGCATCTGATACTAATCCTGGTTGATAATATAAATGAAATTTTGTTCAAAATAAGAAAATCTTTTTCAGGCTACATTTAGATAAAATCTATTGTACTGCCATTTCAAAACATAATTTCTATTTATAAAAATAACTGATTTACGGAAATATCCGTAAATAGCTTAAAATGTACTTAAAGTGCTCACAAACTCAGAACTCATAGACCGGGAGGTAGCTGCACAGTTCATCACCTCATCGAGTTGGCGGCTGAAGTTCTAGAATTAGTCAGAACTCGATTCGCATATTAAAATGCAACTGGTTTTCCAAGTTATAACTTGGTGGAAATCATCTGCAAACCCGATTTTAGTGGTCGATCAATAAATTTATCATTTTGTTTTCCTGCATCCAAAGATACACTGTTAAAAATCTGCAGCATTTGCTGCATAGTCACTCCACCGCTTGTATAGGAAACGGTTACTTGGCTATATTATGGAGCATTCTCGTTGGTTAGAAAAGAGATATTCTATAATAATGGCGGAGTGACTATGCAGCAAATGCTGCAGATTTTTAACAGTGTATGAAAACATGAAAGACTAGGAGCAGGAAAACACAATAGTAAACCTACCATTCAACCACGAAAATAGGGTTTGGAATTGTTTTCCACCAAGATATAACTTGACAGATCAGTGGGATAATATCACAAAATACAGAAATTGCAGTCCGCACAATAAAATAAAATATTTAATGTTATATAATGCAATTCTCTTTTTTTACATTCTAATAAAAAATATTCTTAGAAGTATTTTCAAGAGATATTATATTCATAATAACACAAAAATAAAGCAATTAATTAACTTAAAATTTCAGATTATTATTTTCCTGGCATGTCACATTGTGTTGTGTGCAAAGTAAAAGGATTTCTGCTATCATGTACAAATATCTTTTTCTAGTTTTTTTATTTCTAATTAATAATTATACCTCATATAACAGATATATCTGGAAGGTAACAAGTTCTGTATTTTTTACAATAATTTTCTATAATTAAAATATGATTGGCACTGAAAATGAATGTCAATGTCCTGGCCTGCTCATTTTAGATCTTTATGAGGTATAAAGATGGCGCTGCAGAGTAATTCTCCTTGTTCTCGACCTAGTTCAAGTCAGAAGTAGTAAAATCATTGCTACCAGCAAGATCTTTTAGATATTTCTTTGAAAATAATGTGTTTAAAAGCTTAGTAAAAATGGAGTAGACTTTCATTATGTCATTTACCTAGCTTCTATAAATTACAAATAAAACGGAATATTACACTGAATTGGATGTACTATTATATAGTACATCCAATTCAGTGTAATATTCCGTTTTATTTGTAATTTATAGAAGCTAGGTAAATGACATAATGAAAGTCTACTCTACACTGTTAAAAATTTGCAGCATTCTGTCCAGTCATTTGACCGTTTTTATCTAAAACGGTTATACAACCGCAATTTAACACTATTCTGACCATATTATTCGCCATTTTATGGTCAGAATATAGTTAAATTAAGGTTATGAAACCGTTTTTAAAAAAACGGTCAAATGACTGAACAGAATGCTGCGAATTTTTAACAGTGTAGAGGAAACATGTTCCTTTACACAAAATTAAAATGTTAGATTTAAAAATTAAAAAAAAACATGAATGTGAAAAATCTTTTAGAATAAAATTGTAATTATCCTGGCACGCATATGCCAAGAAAATATCACATAATTATAATTACATAAAAAGGAACTTGAGCTCTTCAAACTTTAACAATTTTACTTATAAAATCCTTTATTCAGCTGTTCAACCAACATTTAAAAAAAATCAGAAGTTTTGAAACGATTTAAATTTTGAAAATTTTTGTTTTCAAAATCTCACATTTTGTGATAGTCACCCCAATTGCATTTTAATAAGCAAAGTGATTTCAGTCCTCAACTCGATGAGGTGATGATTTGTGCAACCACCTCCCTGTCTATCAGGGTAATGTACTTAAAGAGTCTTGGGTGAAATCGGGCATTCAGTTTATGTGTTTGAAATTCCAATTATGAAAGGTAAATGGTATCGCACTTTCTCAAGCTTTAATAACGTTTAAAATAACCTTGCAATTTCTAAACGAAAACCACTTTTCGGGACCTCAATAGCTAAAAAGAATGAAGAGTGAAAAGTGAGTGACGTTTTAATCATTTTTATGCGTTTATTTTAGAGTTCTAAAAGCTTGGGACAGAGCAGATTTGGGATACCTAAAATTATTTCTGATACCTGAGACTAAAAGAAAGAATCGTACTAAATAAATTCTAGACATTATACATTGACTTCATGCAAGAATAATGCCAATATCATGCGTAGTTTACTTGTTATTCATTTAAAAAACCCATCAGTCCAAATAAAATAATATCATCATAAGACGAAATGCAATATTTCACCTTCATTCAATCACAAAATACACAATAGGAACTTTAAAAAGCTCACTGGTTTACTTAGGGACAAAAATAATAATAATATAGATGTTACAAGTTTAAAAAGTATACATTTAAATTTTCTTAGTATTTTCGGCCTTTAATTCCCGTAGCCATCGTCAGAGAATATTTTTATTATTAATTGCTGTTCCATTCATATAAATACGTCAGTTCGTTTCAAATGGGAGAGTCTGTAATTATTAAAGTAGTTGAAAATACATGATAAGATTAGTTAAATATATTTTTCTCTACTTAAATTCAATCCAAGGTACTACTACTTCTACTTTCAACTACCTTAATAATTATAGACTCTCCCATTTCAAACGAAGTGAAACATTTGTATGAGTGGAACAGCATTTAATAATAAAAATATTCTCTGACGATGGCCGCAGGAATTGCAGATCGAAAGCACTAAGACATTTTATATAAAATGTATATTTTTTAAATTGTAACATCTATATTATTATTATTGTTGTTGTTGCCTGTTAAGTAAAACATTGGCCTTTTTAAGGGAAATGGGTAAGCTCTATCTCGGCCATGTTAAAATACACCAAGTTTATGCACCTTTTTCTCAGAAATGGTGAAAGATAGAGGTCTAGATTTTTTAGAGTAGTTTGAATGACATGCTTTACATATTTTAACAGACCATTTTCTCTCTAAGTGAAACTGAAAATTAATTATTAATTATTTATTAGAAGACATTTTTAAATTAGCATTTTTGGTGAAATTTCACTGTCTATAATAAATAATTCTGAACAAATCCTTAAATCCCTGTGTTAAAGTATGCACTATAACATAATATAAGTATTTAGATAAATCTAAGTTCTTAAGTTTAATAGATATTGAAAAAAAGAAACACAAACCTGATAAATCGAAGTTTTGAGAAAAAGGCAATTAAAGCTGTGAAGCAGTGTTGCCAGCGGACAACTTTTTTTAAATTCTGATTTCTTGATTGGCACCACTTTTTTGAATTAGTAAAATTCTCCTTATTTAATAACATATTAATTAAGGCGAAAACAATGGAAATTTTACCATTTCAGAAAAGTGGTGCCAATCAAGAAATCTCAGTTAAAAAAAAATCCCTGCCGGCCCGGCCTACAGGCAGAGGTAGATTTCGAAGTTAAGTATACTAGTTTCACCAACAAAAACTAAATCATTATTAGATATAAATCCACTTTAACAGTTTTATCTGTCTGCTTTTGACGAGTTTTTATTTCCTTTTTATAAAATAGCTGGTTTTATCAGAAGCATGTTAAGGCGATATTAAAAAAATATATATATTTTTCCACACACAACAACTCGAAATTTTCTGGCACATTTTCAGATTCATTTTTAATTTAAAAAAATATGAAACATGCTGACGTGATTTTTGAAAAGATTTATAAGCGACCTGTCTTTTTATTTTTCTTTCAATTAATTAAAACTTGATTAATAAACAATTATTTTTTCAGTAGGACAATAGTTTTCGTTTCTAACACAATCGCTTCGGGAAATTCTGTTCAAAATGCCCACTTTGACATCATTTTTTGAAATATATTGTGCCTCTATCAAAAAATCGATCATTACTGTACATTATATAGTTTCTGAATAAGAGAATCTAGCAATTGGATGCGTTTGAGAGCAAAAATGAATTTAAAAATGAGTAAGAAAATAGACAGTTTTGATTTGAATGCACCCTTAATAAGATGATTTTTTTCTTCAACCGCTATGTATTTTTAATTTGTTTTTGCTGTAAGAATCGCCCCTATCAAAAACTTGTCTATATAAATGTTGAAGACAATATTAAGAAGATATAGGATAAATTCATGGAGATTTTATATCTTGTGAATTGACGGAGTTATGAAAATTTTTCTTCTTCAACCCCCCTTTTTTGTTTTCGTTTTTATTTATTTATTTATTTATTTTTTGCGGTACGAATTGGTCCTATCAAAAACTTATGAATATAAAAGTTGTAGATAATATTAAGGAGACGTATAATAAAATTATTGGATTTGTTATCTTGAGAATTGACGAAGTAAGGAATTTTTTTCTCCCAAAAACCCTATTTTTGCGCCCCTTGAGCCTATTTTAAACTTTATCAAAAATTTGTGATGCATGAATTTTTGGCGCTATTTTTAGAAGTAATAAAAACTTTAAACTGATTTGATATGTACAAAAATTAAGAAGTTATGGGGGTTTTTCGGTTTTCACAAAACCCCTCCCTATTTCCATCCCCTTTGTCCGCTTTTGCCCATTAACGAACTTAACCGAGATTTTATGTCCCTTGATTTTATGTATCAGTTTGGATGAGATTTGTGCAGAATTGCAGAAGTTATCGTGTCCAGAAGAAAGTGATAACACAATTGCTTCGGGAAATTCCGTTCAAAATGCCCACTTTGACATAATTTTTTGAAATATATTCTGCCTCTATCAAAATATCGATCATTGCGGTACATTATATAGTTTCTGAATAAGCGAATCTACCAATTAAATGCGTTTGAGAGCAAAAATGAATTTAAAAATGAGTCAGAAAATAAGCAGTTTGGATTTGAGTGCATCCTTAATGCAATGATTTTTCCAACACAATCCGCTTCGGGAAATTCGGTTCAAAATGCCCACTTTAACAGCATTTTTTAAAATATATTCTGCCACTATCATAAAATCGACCATTACGGTACATTATATAGTTTCTGAGTAAGAAAATGTACCAATTGGAAGCCTTTGAGAGTAAAAATGTATTGTAAAATGAGTCAGAAAATACGCAGTTTGGATTTGAATACACCCTTACTTAGATGATTTTTTCTTCAACCGCTATGTATTTTTAATTTGTTTTTGCTGTAAGAATTGGTCCTATCCAAAACTTGTCTATATAGATGTTGTAGACAATATTAAGAAGATATAGGATAAATTCATGGAGATTTTATATCTTTTGAATTGACGGAGTTATGGATTTTTTACTTCTTCAAACCCCCTTTTTGTTTTCGTTTTTAATTATTTTTTGTGGTACAAATTAGTCCTATCAAAAACTTGTGAATATAAAAGTTGTAGATAATATTAATGAGATTTATAATAAAATTAACTGGAATTGATATCTTGAGAATTCACGAAGTTATGAATTTTTTTCTCCCAAAAACCCTATTTTTTGCGCCCCTTGAGCCCATTTTTAACTTTATCAAAAATCTGTGATACATAAATTTTTGGCCCTATTTTTAGAAGTAATAAAAACTTTAAACTGATTTGATATGTACAAAAATTAAGAAGTTATGGGGGGGGGGGGGTTGGTTTTCACAAAACCCCTCCCTATTTCCATCCCCTTTGTCCGATTTTGCCCATTAACGAACTTGACCGAGATTTTATGCCCTTTGATTTCATATATCAGTTTGGAAAAGATTGGTGCAGAATTACGAAAGTTATCGTATCCAGAAGAAAGTGATATATATATATAGATAGATAGATAGATAGATAGATAGATAGATAGATATAAAGTTTTTTACTGGGGGTGGTTTTGGGTTCTAGGGGTCGTGATTGGTGTAGATCTGCAAAATTTTTTCAGAAATTCCAACATAGGAACGATCCCAATAGGTAGTATTTCATACGAAATCTACCTAAAAAAGTTGCCCACTGCTGTGAAGTGCTCTTAGAAAGAAAATGAAAAAAATCCAATATTTTTTATCTATATAAATATGTGTAATACATCGTTGAAAAGATAAAAGTTTAAACTATTTAATGATGTAAAAAAGTAAAAATTGATTTTTTGGTTGAATTTCGCTTACCCGATCCCTTTAAAATTCATATTGTGTATTTTGTGACCCATCAGTCCATTTCAATATACCCTGTACATTATCATTAATGCTGTTCTCAAATCCAAAAGGGCTACATTCTGATACATTTTTAATTCATTTTTCTTCTGAAACAAAATTGGCAGGTTGTTTTTCAGAAACTATGAAATCGACAGATTTTTTCCATTTGCTGGTAAACGCAAAAGATCTTTCAGAAAATATTGTCAAAGTTGGCATTTTTTACCGAATTTCCCGTCGTGACAACGAGAGAAAGGAGAAAAACCTGCCGTTATGTGACCAAAATAGCTTATAACTCGATAAGTATTATATTTATTATTAAAATAAACACTTGATGCGAACCAGCAAACATACATATAAAATCGATGTAAAAACATGAAACACATATTTAAAATACCCGCTGATTAGCATCAAGTGTTTATTTTAATGGGTATTTTGAATATGTGTTTTATATTTTAGTTTCGATTTTTTATGTATGTGCGCTGATAGGGACCAAGTGTTTATTTTAATATTAAATTCGACAGCTTATGTTCAGTTTTTATTGTAGGCAATTTCAATAGAAAGCACTAATGCAAAACGCTCGATTCTAAATCTCTTCAATAGTCAGGTCTGCTCATTTTGTGCCTTTAGTTTTAAAGGGGCACAGGACCTTTAAACTTTCAAAAAATCAGTTTTCGCATTTTGTTTTATTCTGAAGTTTTAAAAGATTCTGAACAATATGTAAAAAACTCCATTCAAAAATATGCATTATTTCATGAGTTATAATCATTTATAGACGGTGAATACAACGGAAAGCCCATTGATATTGAAACTTTAAAACGGGTTTTCTAAGGTTAGTAAATTTGGAGTATGCGCGCACTGTTACTTTTAAAGCATACTTGTAAACTGCAACTTTAAACTAGGTGCACGTGCCAATCCCAAAACTTTCTTAAATACATCTTAATATTTCAAAATGTAGTTACAAATGTCAATACTTTAATATTATTAGTTTAATACTATACCAACTTTGACTTTCATCTTAAACTTCTGCTGGTCAATTAATTGGGGAAAAAACGAGTTAATCTCGATCATGATATTTATTAAAATCAATAGTTTTCCGTTATTCTGTTGTACATCAGCTGTTCGTGAATAGCCGGCTTGTCATGATGCGAAGTTCCCATTGCTTTACGAGCCTCTGGTGTACAATAAAAGTACGAAAAGTCAAGAAAATTATACAAAAATTTCTATTACAGATCCCCTATCGGCGGAATAATTCCAAATTCAAGGAGGATCTGCTGACATAACCAAAAACATACACAATAAAATTTGTTCAATTCTGTGCATAACTTCATGCACTTTTTGATTGTACAATAATGAAAATGGCAAAAAAATCACTATTACGGTGCCCCCTTTAGTTTGAAATTTTCCAAATTAAGAGAAGACCTGCTTGCCATAGACAAAAATACAAAGAAAAAAATTTGGTTCAATTCTATGCATAACTTCATAAACTTTTTGTTGGTACAATGGCGACACACAGACATACGGACACGGATATTTTATATAAACATGTTTTTGGGATCTCTGACCCCTAAAACGTGTAAATCCGTCGAAAACCGGAAGTCAAAAAAATATTTCGACAATACTTTCTTCTATTGAAGATAGAAGAAAGTAAAAAGCTACATATTGCAGCCAACCTAAATTTTCTGGAATAGCTTTCAATCCAGAAAATGTAGGCAAATTTTCACTGATCATGACCGACAAGTCCTCAAACAACTCTCCGTTCAAATGTTGATTTATGCATACATCTCATTTTTGTCATACGGCTGTACTTATATTTATCAACAGATTTTAATCCGATTACGCATATGTACAGAACATACCAGGTCTCAAGGGATTTCATTCGCCAACTTCATCCGCCATCTTTTATAAAGATAGCGGCCACTTAAAAATTCCAAATTGAAAAAGATGCACAAAAAAAAAAGGAAATATTGCAAAAGGTTTCCTTTAAGTGTCCGGGCTTTATACAAAAATTCTGGAGCATTTTTTGTTTTTACGAGTTTTTATTTCCTTTTTATAAAATAGCTGGTTTTATCAGAAGCATGTTAAGGCGATATTAAAAAAAAAATATATATTTTTCCACACACAACAACTCGAAATTTTCTGGCACATTTTCAGATTCATTTTTAATTTAAAAAAATATGAAACATGCTGACGTGATTTTTGAAAAGATTTATAAGCGACCTGTCTTTTTATTTTTCTTTCAATTAATTAAAACTTGATTAATAAACAATTATTTTTTCAGTAGGACAATAGTTTTCGTTTCTAACACAATCGCTTCGGGAAATTCTGTTCAAAATGCCCACTTTGACATCATTTTTTGAAATATATTGTGCCTCTATCAAAAAATCGATCATTACTGTACATTATATAGTTTCTGAATAAGAGAATCTAGCAATTGGATGCGTTTGAGAGCAAAAATGAATTTAAAAATGAGTAAGAAAATAGACAGTTTTGATTTGAATGCACCCTTAATAAGATGATTTTTTTCTTCAACCGCTATGTATTTTTAATTTGTTTTTGCTGTAAGAATCGCCCCTATCAAAAACTTGTCTATATAAATGTTGAAGACAATATTAAGAAGATATAGGATAAATTCATGGAGATTTTATATCTTGTGAATTGACGGAGTTATGAAAATTTTTCTTCTTCAACCCCCCTTTTTTGTTTTCGTTTTTATTTATTTATTTATTTTTTTTTGCGGTACGAATTGGTCCTATCAAAAACTTATGAATATAAAAGTTGTAGATAATATTAAGGAGACGTATAATAAAATTATTGGATTTGTTATCTTGAGAATTGACGAAGTAAGGAATTTTTTTCTCCCAAAAACCCTATTTTTGCGCCCCTTGAGCCTATTTTAAACTTTATCAAAAATTTGTGATGCATGAATTTTTGGCGCTATTTTTAGAAGTAATAAAAACTTTAAACTGATTTGATATGTACAAAAATTAAGAAGTTATGGGGGTTTTTCGGTTTTCACAAAACCCCTCCCTATTTCCATCCCCTTTGTCCGCTTTTGCCCATTAACGAACTTAACCGAGATTTTATGTCCCTTGATATTATGTATCAGTTTGGATGAGATTTGTGCAGAATTGCAGAAGTTATCGTGTCCAGAAGAAAGTGATAACACAATTGCTTCGGGAAATTCCGTTCAAAATGCCCACTTTGACATAATTTTTTGAAATATATTCTGCCTCTATCAAAATATCGATCATTGCGGTACATTATATAGTTTCTGAATAAGCGAATCTACCAATTAAATGCGTTTGAGAGCAAAAATGAATTTAAAAATGAGTCAGAAAATAAGCAGTTTGGATTTGAGTGCATCCTTAATGCAATGATTTTTCCAACACAATCCGCTTCGGGAAATTCGGTTCAAAATGCCCACTTTAACAGCATTTTTTAAAATATATTCTGCCACTATCATAAAATCGACCATTACGGTACATTATATAGTTTCTGAGTAAGAAAATGTACCAATTGGAAGCCTTTGAGAGTAAAAATGTATTGTAAAATGAGTCAGAAAATACGCAGTTTGGATTTGAATACACCCTTACTTAGATGATTTTTTCTTCAACCGCTATGTATTTTTAATTTGTTTTTGCTGTAAGAATTGGTCCTATCCAAAACTTGTCTATATAGATGTTGTAGACAATATTAAGAAGATATAGGATAAATTCATGGAGATTTTATATCTTTTGAATTGACGGAGTTATGGATTTTTTACTTCTTCAAACCCCCTTTTTGTTTTCGTTTTTAATTATTTTTTGTGGTACAAATTAGTCCTATCAAAAACTTGTGAATATAAAAGTTGTAGATAATATTAATGAGATTTATAATAAAATTAACTGGAATTGATATCTTGAGAATTCACGAAGTTATGAATTTTTTTCTCCCAAAAACCCTATTTTTTGCGCCCCTTGAGCCCATTTTTAACTTTATCAAAAATCTGTGATACATAAATTTTTGGCCCTATTTTTAGAAGTAATAAAAACTTTAAACTGATTTGATATGTACAAAAATTAAGAAGTTATGGGGGGGGGGGGGGGTTGGTTTTCACAAAACCCCTCCCTATTTCCATCCCCTTTGTCCGATTTTGCCCATTAACGAACTTGACCGAGATTTTATGCCCTTTGATTTCATATATCAGTTTGGAAAAGATTGGTGCAGAATTACGAAAGTTATCGTATCCAGAAGAAAGTGATATATATAGATAGATAGATAGATAGATAGATAGATAGATAGATAGATATAAAGTTTTTTACTGGGGGTGGTTTTGGGTTCTAGGGGTCGTGATTGGTGTAGATCTGCAAAAATTTTTCAGAAATTCCAACATAGGAACGATCCCAATAGGTAGTATTTCATACGAAATCTACCTAAAAAAGTTGCCCACTGCTGTGAAGTGCTCTTAGAAAGAAAATGAAAAAAATCCAATATTTTTTATCTATATAAATATGTGTAATACATCGTTGAAAAGATAAAAGTTTAAACTATTTAATGATGTAAAAAAGTAAAAATTGATTTTTTGGTTGAATTTCGCTTACCCGATCCCTTTAAAATTCATATTGTGTATTTTGTGACCCATCAGTCCATTTCAATATACCCTGTACATTATCATTAATGCTGTTCTCAAATCCAAAAGGGCTACATTCTGATACATTTTTAATTCATTTTTCTTCTGAAACAAAATTGGCAGGTTGTTTTTCAGAAACTATGAAATCGACAGATTTTTTCCATTTGCTGGTAAACGCAAAAGATCTTTCAGAAAATATTGTCAAAGTTGGCATTTTTTACCGAATTTCCCGTCGTGACAACGAGAGAAAGGAGAAAAACCTGCCGTTATGTGACCAAAATAGCTTATAACTCGATAAGTATTATATTTATTATTAAAATAAACACTTGATGCGAACCAGCAAACATACATATAAAATCGATATAAAAACATGAAACACATATTTAAAATACCCGCTGATTAGCATCAAGTGTTTATTTTAATGGGTATTTTGAATATGTGTTTTATATTTTAGTTTCGATTTTTTATGTATGTGCGCTGATAGGGACCAAGTGTTTATTTTAATATTAAATTCGACAGCTTATGTTCAGTTTTTATTGTAGGCAATTTCAATAGAAAGCACTAATGCAAAACGCTCGATTCTAAATCTCTTCAATAGTCAGGTCTGCTCATTTTGTGCCTTTAGTTTTAAAGGGGCACAGGACCTTTAAACTTTCAAAAAATCAGTTTTCGCATTTTGTTTTATTCTGAAGTTTTAAAAGATTCTGAACAATATGTAAAAAACTCCATTCAAAAATATGCACTATTTCATGAGTTATAATCATTTATAGACGGTGAATACAACGGAAAGCCCATTGATATTGAAACTTTAAAACGGGTTTTCTAAGGTTAGTAAATTTGGAGTATGCGCGCACTGTTACTTTTAAAGCATACTTGTAAACTGCAACTTTAAACTAGGTGCACGTGCCAATCCCAAAACTTTCTTAAATACATCTTAATATTTCAAAATGTAGTTACAAATGTCAATACTTTAATATTATTAGTTTAATACTATACCAACTTTGACTTTCATCTTAAACTTCTGCTGGTCAATTAATTGGGGAAAAAACGAGTTAATCTCGATCATGATATTTATTAAAATCAATAGTTTTCCGTTATTCTGTTGTACATCAGCTGTTCGTGAATAGCCGGCTTGTCATGATGCGAAGTTCCCATTGCTTTACGAGCCTCTGGTGTACAATAAAAGTACGAAAAGTCAAGAAAATTATACAAAAATTTCTATTACAGATCCCCTATCAGCGGAATAATTCCAAATTCAAGGAGGATCTGCTGACATAACCAAAAACATACACAATAAAATTTGTTCAATTCTGTGCATAACTTCATGCACTTTTCGATTGTACAATAATGAAAATGGCAAAAAAATCACTATTACGGTGCCCCCTTTAGTTTGAAATTTTCCAAATTAAGAGAAGACCTGCTTGCCATAGACAAAAATACAAAGAAAAAAATTTGGTTCAATTCTATGCATAACTTCATAAACTTTTTGTTGGTACAATGGCGACACACAGACATACGGACACGGATATTTTATATAAACATGTTTTTGGGATCTCTGACCCCTAAAACGTGTAAATCCGTCGAAAACCGGAAGTCAAAAAAATATTTCGACAATACTTTCTTCTATTGAAGATAGAAGAAAGTAAAAAGCTACATATTGCAGCCAACCTAAATTTTCTGGAATAGCTTTCAATCCAGAAAATGTAGGCAAATTTTCACTGATCATGACCGACAAGTCCTCAAACAACTCTCCGTTCAAATGTTGATTTATGCATACATCTCATTTTTGTCATACGGCTGTACTTATATTTATCAACAGATTTTAATCCGATTACGCATATGTACAGAACATACCAGGTCTCAAGGGATTTCATTCGCCAACTTCATCCGCCATCTTTTATAAAGATAGCGGCCACTTAAAAATTCCAAATTGAAAAAGATGCACAAAAAAAAAGGAAATATTGCAAAAGGTTTCCTTTAAGTGTCCGGGCTTTATACAAAAATTCTGGAGCATTTTTTGTTTTTACGAGTTTTTATTTCCTTTTTATAAAATAGCTGGTTTTATCAGAAGCATGTTAAGGCGATATTAAAAAAAAATATATATTTTTCCACACACAACAACTCGAAATTTTCTGGCACATTTTCAGATTCATTTTTAATTTAAAAAAATATGAAACATGCTGACGTGATTTTTGAAAAGATTTATAAGCGACCTGTCTTTTTATTTTTCTTTCAATTAATTAAAACTTGATTAATAAACAATTATTTTTTCAGTAGGACAATAGTTTTCGTTTCTAACACAATCGCTTCGGGAAATTCTGTTCAAAATGCCCACTTTGACATCATTTTTTGAAATATATTGTGCCTTTATCAAAAAATCGATCATTACTGTACATTATATAGTTTCTGAATAAGAGAATCTAGCAATTGGATGCGTTTGAGAGCAAAAATGAATTTAAAAATGAGTAAGAAAATAGACAGTTTTGATTTGAATGCACCCTTAATAAGATGATTTTTTTCTTCAACCGCTATGTATTTTTAATTTGTTTTTGCTGTAAGAATCGCCCCTATCAAAAACTTGTCTATATAAATGTTGAAGACAATATTAAGAAGATATAGGATAAATTCATGGAGATTTTATATCTTGTGAATTGACGGAGTTATGAAAATTTTTCTTCTTCAACCCCCCTTTTTTGTTTTCGTTTTTATTTATTTATTTATTTATTTTTTGCGGTACGAATTGGTCCTATCAAAAACTTATGAATATAAAAGTTGTAGATAATATTAAGGAGACGTATAATAAAATTATTGGATTTGTTATCTTGAGAATTGACGAAGTAAGGAATTTTTTTCTCCCAAAAACCCTATTTTTGCGCCCCTTGAGCCTATTTTAAACTTTATCAAAAATTTGTGATGCATGAATTTTTGGCGCTATTTTTAGAAGTAATAAAAACTTTAAACTGATTTGATATGTACAAAAATTAAGAAGTTATGGGGGTTTTTCGGTTTTCACAAAACCCCTCCCTATTTCCATCCCCTTTGTCCGCTTTTGCCCATTAACGAACTTAACCGAGATTTTATGTCCCTTGATTTTATGTATCAGTTTGGATGAGATTTGTGCAGAATTGCAGAAGTTATCGTGTCCAGAAGAAAGTGATAACACAATTGCTTCGGGAAATTCCGTTCAAAATGCCCACTTTGACATAATTTTTTGAAATATATTCTGCCTCTATCAAAATATCGATCATTGCGGTACATTATATAGTTTCTGAATAAGCGAATCTACCAATTAAATGCGTTTGAGAGCAAAAATGAATTTAAAAATGAGTCAGAAAATAAGCAGTTTGGATTTGAGTGCATCCTTAATGCAATGATTTTTCCAACACAATCCGCTTCGGGAAATTCGGTTCAAAATGCCCACTTTAACAGCATTTTTTAAAATATATTCTGCCACTATCATAAAATCGACCATTACGGTACATTATATAGTTTCTGAGTAAGAAAATGTACCAATTGGAAGCCTTTGAGAGTAAAAATGTATTGTAAAATGAGTCAGAAAATACGCAGTTTGGATTTGAATACACCCTTACTTAGATGATTTTTTCTTCAACCGCTATGTATTTTTAATTTGTTTTTGCTGTAAGAATTGGTCCTATCCAAAACTTGTCTATATAGATGTTGTAGACAATATTAAGAAGATATAGGATAAATTCATGGAGATTTTATATCTTTTGAATTGACGGAGTTATGGATTTTTTACTTCTTCAAACCCCCTTTTTGTTTTCGTTTTTAATTATTTTTTGTGGTACAAATTAGTCCTATCAAAAAATTGTGAATATAAAAGTTGTAGATAATATTAATGAGATTTATAATAAAATTAACTGGAATTGATATCTTGAGAATTCACGAAGTTATGAATTTTTTTCTCCCAAAAACCCTATTTTTTGCGCCCCTTGAGCCCATTTTTAACTTTATCAAAAATCTGTGATACATAAATTTTTGGCCCTATTTTTAGAAGTAATAAAAACTTTAAACTGATTTGATATGTACAAAAATTAAGAAGTTATGGGGGGGGGGGGGTTGGTTTTCACAAAACCCCTCCCTATTTCCATCCCCTTTGTCCGATTTTGCCCATTAACGAACTTGACCGAGATTTTATGCCCTTTGATTTCATATATCAGTTTGGAAAAGATTGGTGCAGAATTACGAAAGTTATCGTATCCAGAAGAAAGTGATATATATAGATAGATAGATAGATAGATAGATAGATAGATAGATATAAAGTTTTTTACTGGTGGTGGTTTTGGGTTCTAGGGGTCGTGATTGGTGTAGATCTGCAAAAATTTTTCAGAAATTCCAACATAGGAACGATCCCAATAGGTAGTATTTCATACGAAATCTACCTAAAAAAGTTGCCCACTGCTGTGAAGTGCTCTTAGAAAGAAAATGAAAAAAATCCAATATTTTTTATCTATATAAATATGTGTAATACATCGTTGAAAAGATAAAAGTTTAAACTATTTAATGATGTAAAAAAGTAAAAATTGATTTTTTGGTTGAATTTCGCTTACCCGATCCCTTTAAAATTCATATTGTGTATTTTGTGACCCATCAGTCCATTTCAATATACCCTGTACATTAGACCGGAGTGAAAAACAAAAAGTTTTTCAAATCGAATCGTAATAGTGCGGAAAAGTTGCTACTCGTCAATACAAGCAGAGTGAAAAAAAATTTTTGAAATCGGAGAATATCTTCCGTTCGCGCATCGCGTCCAAAGTTTTCAAATTTGAACAAAATTTGTACAAATATGCGAAAAATCGTAAAAAGGTGTAAACTTCTTCCGATCGGACACATTTTTTTGTACATACGATGATCTTGGGATGTAGAATGGAGGAAAAAATACCACACACTCCTCCTTTATCCCCTTCCAACCCCCTCAAGGGGGTGAAAATGGCCAATTTTCGTGGAATAAACCGAAATTACAGGAGATGTAAATATTGACGAATCGACCTGATTATTTTCTTACATAAGGCAACCTTGAGGCTAAAACTCGAAAACAATCCCCTCCCCCCCCCCTCCAGAGGTGCTCTATCCCCTTTGAACCCTGTCGAGAGGGCGACTTTTGCGGCAAACATTACGTTTTGGTTTGTTTGCCGCCCGGTCACTCGACCTCTCCATCTCGTCAGCCCCTTTCTTCTTCGGTGCACTGTAATGCTCGCCGCTAGAATTCCGAGAAACGGAGTGGGGGAGGAGCTAGCACAGTACCCGTACCTGGTAACGATCGCTATGCGTCACTCAGTTTTGCCTCAGCGTCGCTGCGTGTTTCTGCTTGCCTCGCTTGTAAAAGAATATATCTCGCCTATAAAAGAAGCGCTGCTCTTGCTGAAAACTTTTCTTGTCGGCTTCGTTTAGAATCCCGTTGCTTGAATTGGATAACGGTCTCATCGATCACAATTTAGCTTCCTTTATCTTCATTATGGCGCTTACTTTAAGCGTTCATACCCCCTGCCCATTTTTTGGTGCACCAAAACCACTGCCATCGGCAATTCTTCCCACCAATGCTGACGTTGTCAAATGTTGGCATGAAGTGCAATACGCCATGTTATTGCAGTCTGGTGACTTTAAACCTGGAAGGAAGTTGAGATTTTTAGAAGTGGCAAACACTGTAGCTCAACAGATTGAGTCACTGTATTTGAAGGCTTCGATTCCTACAGTTTGTCCACAAGAGTCGTTCAAAAGATGAAACAACTACACGATCGCTATTATTCTCTTCATAAATCATATCCAAGAGACAAAGACAAGGCTGAGAAACAGAAGAAGTACAATGACTTCATACATCAATCGTATAACACATTATTTGACATATCAGCTTGCAAATGCGAAATGACACTAGAATGCACTTGCAGGAAAAACTTTGACAAGTGTATTTGTCCTAATCCTATAGCTGTCAGTTGCGATTGCCCCAAGGACTGGAAAATACCTACATTGGAACTGATGTTTCTTTACGCACAAATACACCTTAGACAAGGTAAAATAGGACCGACGGTGCATAAAAAGGAAACACAAAACTTACATCAAGGTTGCAAAGAAAGGCTAGTCATATTGATGTGCTCAGCTCAAAAATGCAAAGCTTTCCTGGTTGCAGCACTGATCCTGAAAGAGAGGAGACAAATGTTGATGTCGATGAGGATGAGGATGATTAGATTTTCAGCCCACACGCTCTTTGTCTGCTCTGTCAAGGAGCCCAGGCTCTTCACAAATGCGCATGTCGCTTCCAGATACTGCTTTGGCAAGTAATCGCTTTGGTCTGTCAGACAGAGCAACAGATGCCATTACCTCTAGCGTGCTAAAAGACGTAGGTCTTATTACTGATAGTAATACATCTCTGATCGTTGATAGAAGCAAAATTAGACGAGGAAAAGAAAAGTGCAGGGCAATTCTTACCAATCTGGAGCAGCAGGAACATCAAATGAACGGCCCAATGTGTGTGTACTTTCGATGGAAGGACCGATGACACTCTAGTGTTGGTTGACAAAGGAGATAAACGATATCAGTCCGAACAAAAAGAAGACCGCATTACAGTTATTGAGGAACCTGGTTCTAAGTACCTTTGCCATCTAGTACCAACCTCAAAAAGTTGAAAGGACATTGCTAACTCCATTGTAGACCATTTCGAAGAAAACGGAATAGATACTTCTAAATTTCTAGTCGTCGGGTGTGATGGTACAGCAACAAACACTGGTTGGAAAAGTGGAGCAATCAAACATATAGAAATGCGTTTAAAGAGACCAACACAGTGCGTTATCTGTCTCCTGCATTTTAATGAGCTACCTTTGAAGCATCTTGTAGAAACATTTGATTGTAAAACCACAGGGCCTCAGTCTTTTTGTGGCCCTCTTGGTAAACAGCTGTCTGGTTGCGAGTCTTTGCCTGTAGTTGCTTTTAAGAGAATGAAAGCCACATCCCACACATTGATCCAGAAATCCTGAGTAAAGATCAGAGATACCTGCACGACATTGCCGTTTCCATTGCTGCTGGGTCTTGTTCCTCAGACCTTGCAAATCGAGATCCGGGACCAATATCTCATTTTCGGTGGTTAATGACAGCAAACAGGTTCCTGAGACTGTATATTTCATTGGAAAATCCATCCGAAAATCTCATCAACATTGTCACGTACATTATGACTGTATACGTACCTCTGTGGTTCGAAATTAAGACAAGATCTTCAGTAGTTGAGGGACGTAAACATATTTTGCATAGAAATAGTATTTGTTAGAAATGTAGAAGCACCTGCAAAACTCCAAGAAGTGGTAACAAAGGTCATCCAAACAAATGCATTCTTTGCCCATCCAGAAAACATTCTTCTTTCAATGGTAGTGGATGATAGGCAACACGTTCGAGAGCTGGGACTTTGGCGGGTACTGAAATCGAAAGACACTCCCACAAAGGGCAAATCCGTCAAAAATTTTCATGTTCCGGTACGCAAGCCGTAGAGCGCAGTGTCAAGCTGGTAACACAGGCCTCCTCAAAAGTGTTTGGGCATGAGCGACGTGATGGTTTTATAAGAGCAACCCTCACTTCTCGTGCTACCATGATAAAATTGGACACTAAATCAGAATTCGCAGTACCTGAATCTGCATCAGCATAATTATTCACGCCCACATTTTGATTGGTTGGTTGGGTAGGGTGTGCGTGGGACTCGCAGTGCAGCCACCTTCTCTTGGTGAGTCCTGAATCGTCCTTAGAAGGACGGGCCAAGCGCAATTTCGATCTCTCGAGGGGGTACGGGGGTTGTTTTCGACTTATAGCCTCAAGGTTGCCTTATGCAAAAAAAATCAGACCGATTCGTCAATATTTACATCTCCTGTAATTTCGTTTTTTTCCACGAAAATTGGCCAATTTCACCCCCTTACGGGGCTTGGAAGGGGATAAAGGAGGAGTGTGCGGTATTTTTTCCTCCATTCTACATCTCAAGGTCATGGTATGTACAGAAAAATGTGTTTGATCGGAAAAAGTTTACACCTTTTTATGATTTTTCGTATATTTGTACAATTTTTGTTCAAATTCGAAAACTTTGAACGCGATGCGCGAACGGAAGATATTCTCCGATTTCAAAATTTTTTTTTCACTGTGCTTGTATTGACGAGTAGCAACTTTTCCGCACTATTACGATTCGATTTGAAAAACTTTTTGTTTTTCACTCCGGTCTACTGTACATTATCATTAATGCTGTTCTCAAATCCAAAAGGGCTACATTCTGATACATTTTTAATTCATTTTTCTTCTGAAACAAAATTGGCAGGTTGTTTTTCAGAAACTATGAAATCGACAGATTTTTTCCATTTGCTGGTAAACGCAAAAGATCTTTCAGAAAATATTGTCAAAGTTGGCATTTTTTACCGAATTTCCCGTCGTGACAACGAGAGAAAGGAGAAAAACCTGCCGTTATGTGACCAAAATAGCTTATAACTCGATAAGTATTATATTTATTATTAAAATAAACACTTGATGCGAACCAGCAAACATACATATAAAATCGATATAAAAACATGAAACACATATTTAAAATACCCGCTGATTAGCATCAAGTGTTTATTTTAATGGGTATTTTGAATATGTGTTTTATATTTTAGTTTCGATTTTTTATGTATGTGCGCTGATAGGGACCAAGTGTTTATTTTAATATTAAATTCGACAGCTTATGTTCAGTTTTTATTGTAGGCAATTTCAATAGAAAGCACTAATGCAAAACGCTCGATTCTAAATCTCTTCAATAGTCAGGTCTGCTCATTTTGTGCCTTTAGTTTTAAAGGGGCACAGGACCTTTAAACTTTCAAAAAATCAGTTTTCGCATTTTGTTTTATTCTGAAGTTTTAAAAGATTCTGAACAATATGTAAAAAACTCCATTCAAAAATATGCATTATTTCATGAGTTATAATCATTTATAGACGGTGAATACAACGGAAAGCCCATTGATATTGAAACTTTAAAACGGGTTTTCTAAGGTTAGTAAATTTGGAGTATGCGCGCACTGTTACTTTTAAAGCATACTTGTAAACTGCAACTTTAAACTAGGTGCACGTGCCAATCCCAAAACTTTCTTAAATACATCTTAATATTTCAAAATGTAGTTACAAATGTCAATACTTTAATATTATTAGTTTAATACTATACCAACTTTGACTTTCATCTTAAACTTCTGCTGGTCAATTAATTGGGGAAAAAACGAGTTAATCTCGATCATGATATTTATTAAAATCAATAGTTTTCCGTTATTCTGTTGTACATCAGCTGTTCGTGAATAGCCGGCTTGTCATGATGCGAAGTTCCCATTGCTTTACGAGCCTCTGGTGTACAATAAAAGTACGAAAAGTCAAGAAAATTATACAAAAATTTCTATTACAGATCCCCTATCGGCGGAATAATTCCAAATTCAAGGAGGATCTGCTGACATAACCAAAAACATACACAATAAAATTTGTTCAATTCTGTGCATAACTTCATGCACTTTTCGATTGTACAATAATGAAAATGGCAAAAAAATCACTATTACGGTGCCCCCTTTAGTTTGAAATTTTCCAAATTAAGAGAAGACCTGCTTGCCATAGACAAAAATACAAAGAAAAAAATTTGGTTCAATTCTATGCATAACTTCATAAACTTTTTGTTGGTACAATGGCGACACACAGACATACGGACACGGATATTTTATATAAACATGTTTTTGGGATCTCTGACCCCTAAAACGTGTAAATCCGTCGAAAACCGGAAGTCAAAAAAATATTTCGACAATACTTTCTTCTATTGAAGATAGAAGAAAGTAAAAAGCTACATATTGCAGCCAACCTAAATTTTCTGGAATAGCTTTCAATCCAGAAAATGTAGGCAAATTTTCACTGATCATGACCGACAAGTCCTCAAACAACTCTCCGTTCAAATGTTGATTTATGCATACATCTCATTTTTGTCATACGGCTGTACTTATATTTATCAACAGATTTTAATCCGATTACGCATATGTACAGAACATACCAGGTCTCAAGGGATTTCATTCGCCAACTTCATCCGCCATCTTTTATAAAGATAGCGGCCACTTAAAAATTCCAAATTGAAAAAGATGCACAAAAAAAAAGGAAATATTGCAAAAGGTTTCCTTTAAGTGTCCGGGCTTTATACAAAAATTCTGGAGCATTTTTTGTTTTTACGTCTCCCCCCCCCCCCCCCCCCCCCAAAAAAAAAAAAAAAAAAAAAAAAAAAAAAAAAAAAAAAAACATGGCTGAGGAGTAACGGTTTAAAGTTCTAGGACGGTTGATATTTTGAAAAAATCTTATTTTGTCATAAGACAGAACTAGTTTTTTACTTCGCCTAGTTCATTGGCTAGCGTCATCCTTCGTCTTTTTTGAAAACGTCAGCCAACTAAAAATTTCAAATTCAAATCAGTGAAAAAAAACTTAGATATTCAAAACGTTTTTATCCTTGAGTGTTCAGCTTTAATACAAGGATTATCGATAATTTTTGTTTTGTTTTGTTTCTATCTTGCAGTTTAAAATTCTAGGGAATAAAAGAGCATAATGATAACGATATTTTACGAAATTTCGTTAAAAGAACTTTTTCGATCAAAAGATATGAGTAATATATTCCGATTCGAATTAGATGCTTTGTACTTTTTAATAAACAATTGAAGTTTGACTTGTTTCCTAGTTTTAAAAAAAAAAAAAATTATATTGTTTTTTATCACTCGTTAAAGTATATATAAAGACTTCTTAATTCCCTGTACTTTCTCAAGAGCATTTGTCTAAATTCTCGTTTGTTTGTAAAGTATTATAACTTTTAAAAATGCTTTGCCGCAGTTGATGATTGAAGCAATTTGCTTCATGCATAATCATAATGTGTTTTCAAATGTTCAAAACAAAAAAAAATCGCTATACGAAAAGTTCTCTATACGATAAATTTAGAAATCAAAATTATTAAAAGGAACTGAAAAATGGAATGGATTTGTTAACACTGAAAAAATGTCTTTGAATAAATATGAATTTTAAAATGTAAGACTTTAAACTTGCAAATCCACTTATCTTTACTTTCAAATAACTGCATTAATCCACCCTTTTCTACAAGTTTTCTTTCTTCTTGCAGACAAAAGACTTTGTGAGCTGAATTTATTTTCTAGTAATTAAACTTTCTGTCAAACTGAAAAGTTTACTAATGGCTGACTCAATTTGCATACTGAAATTTATGTTGAGACTTATTTGCATCAATGGTTTAAAGTACTTTCTAACTTTTCCTGGAAAGGTAAACAAAGAAGAATACTTCAAGTACAAATTGGAATACCTAAAATAAATTTCCAATCTCGAGAACTTTCGACTAATAAAATTTCCCTCTTACTTTTATATATTCAAAATAGAGTGCCTGTATTTTCAGAGTAAATAACAGCGTTATTTTGATTTTACACGTACGTTGTTTATAGGATTCTTGAGGTCAATTGTAAAAATCCACTGTGTCAATCCCCCTGTATATTTTCATGCGCGTTTGTCTAAATTCTCAATTTTATGCAATATATTATAATTTATTAAAAGCATTACTCCAGTTAATGATTAAAGCAATTTGCTTCATATACAGAGTGTGTTTTCAAATTGTCAAAACAAACAATTTGCTGTACGATACATTTAGAAAACAAAATTATTACAATGAACTGAAATATAGGAAGGATTTGTTAACACTGAAAGAAAGAATGTCTTTGAATAAATATGAATTTTACTAAACATGAAAATCCCCTTATCTTTACTTCCAGATAACCTGCCTTAATCTACTCCTCCCTACACGTTTTCTTTCTTCTTGCAGACCAAAGACTTGGTAAGCTTAATTTATTTCCTCATAATTAAATATTCTGTCAAATTCAAAAATTTACTAATGGCAGACTCAAGTTGCATAATGAAATTTATGTTGAGACTTATTTGCTTCAATGGTTCAAAGTACGTTCTAACTTTCCCTGGAAAAGTAAACAAAGAAGAATACTTCAAGTAGAAATTGGGAGTACCTAAAATAAATTTCAAATCTCGTGAACTTTCGACTAATAAATGTTCGCTCTTACTTTTATACATTCAAAATACCTTTACTTTGAGAGTAAATGGCAGCATTACGGATTTTAATTTTAACATACGTTATATATAGGATGCTTAGAACTTAATTTTAAATATCCATTATGTTAAAGCGCCTGTATATTTTGATGAGGTTTTGTCTAAATTCTCATTTTTTTTAATTGCAAAATATTATAATTTATTAAAAGCATTACTGTAGTTAATGCTTAAAGCAATTTGCCTCATAAACAGAGTGTGTTTTCAAATTGTTAAAACAAACAATTTCCTGTACGATAAATTTAGAAAACAAAATTATTAAAATGAACTGAAATATAGAAAGGATTTGTTAACACTGAAAGAAAGAATGTCTTTCAATAAATACGAATTTTAAAAATTAAGATTTTAAACTTTAAAATCCGCTTATTTTTACTTCCAGATAACCTGCATTAATCCACCCCTCTCTACACGTTTTCTTTCTTCTTGCAGACCATCATAGACTTAGTAAGCTTAATTTATTTCCTAGTAATTAATTTTTCTGTCAAATTCAAAAGTTTACTAATGGCAGACTCAAGTTGCATAATGAAATTTATGTTGAGACTTGTTTACGTGAATAGTTCAACGCATGTTCCAACTTTTGCTGAGAAGATAAACAAAGAAGAATACTTCAAGTACAAATTGAGTGTACCTAAAAATAAAATTCCAAACTTCTAAATTTTCGACTAATAAAAGTTTCATCTTAGTTTTATGTATTCAAAATTAGAGTACCTGTAAATTGGGAGTAAATGACATTGTTATTGATTTTTATTTTAGTTTCTACATTATAGATAAATTGTTCAGAGGTCAATTGTAAAAAGTCACTATAGCAAACGCAACAAAACCCACTGTAAATTCTATTTAAACAACAGGAAATAGATTAAGTACGAAGATTTTTAATTTTCAGTCACAAGTACCTTACCCGTGGCCCTAATGTTTCGCGCATTACTTTATGGTGGCTTTTTTTGACAATAAAAGTAAAACATAATTCAAAATATTTTATGTAAATTATTTTTAATGAAAAATGATACATTTCCCTATTACATAGTGATATTTAACAAAAGATTATAAATGACATAAACTTTGTGGCCAATGAAATGCATTTCATCCCAATTTTTTTATGTCCCTAATGTTTTGTGCATCTTCAAATGAGACGAAATTAGTAAGTCTTACCATTTCGTTAGTCCTCCTTTGGCAGCGTAAACATCTCTCAGCCTTCTCGGCATAGTTGAAACAAACGTTGCCACTCAGAACTTCCTAATGTTTTGTGCATGTTCAAATGAGACGAAATTAGTAAGTCTTACCACTTCGTTGATCCTCCTTTGGCAGCGTAAACACCTCTCATTCTTCTCGGCATAGTTGAAACAAAAGTTGCCACTCAGAACTTGAATTTTTTTTGCAATATTTCAAGAAGGATTCTTTTCAACTGTTGATTGTCACTGTAGCTGGTTTGTGGTGTCCTTTTTCGAACTTACTTCTTTATTTATCTCCACAAATCCTCTATAGAATAGAGGTCCGGGTAATTCGGAACCCAACGAAGCACAAGGTACCATTTTGTTGAAGACAGGCTTTTGTTGTCCTAGTTGTATGCGGTTTGGATAAGTCTTGTTGAAAGAGATAACCCGATTAAAGGCCAAGTTGTTGAATTGAAGGCGACAACGGATTATGAAAAATGTCCCGATAACATTGTGCATTGACAGTCCCGTCACATGGCGGCATTTGGCCGACATAAGAATAATCAAAACACCCCCAAATTTGAACATATGACGAGAACTTGCACTCTTGTTTGACGCATTTTGGGTTTAAAGCTTCATTTGCTTGCGTACGACCCTACAGCGGATATTTCCTTACAAAACTATAAAAAAGGATTTGTACGATCATATAACACATTACCATTGCTGATCTGTCTATTCTAAGCGGCCCACAGCCCTCAGAAAATGTTCCCTTTTCTGAGCAGGAGTTAACATCGTCTTACGTTTGTTTTTATAAGACTTTATGCAATCCTTTTGTAGCGATTTTACGAGTCACTGATCGCCCTGTACTGCCTTGCCATAGGGATGTGGCTTTTGCCATAGTTCCTGGTGTTATCTTCATTACAACTCGACGGAACATTCGATTTTCTCGGGCAGTTGTTGTTGGTAGTCGGCTAGAACAGTTTATTGGCTGTATTTCTCCGGTTGCGACGAATGTTTTCAAAACATTACACACTGTTGATCCAGAAATAATGATATCCCTGCATATTTGTCTCATTAGATACCCATTATTTCGTTTTTCGATTACTTTTTTACACAACTCTACCGTCAATCTTTTACACACATTTTCTTTTTATTAATTGATTTGAAATCTCTTTACTTTTAAACAACGCATGCCATCAGTCTCGGAAGCGATAATATGCATAGTTGGAAACAACCAGCCAATCGCAATGGTAGAAAACGTTCTTTAAATGCACATGCGCAAAACAATAAGGCTATCTATTTTTAAGAGGGAGAAGGTTTTACATAAACAAATCTAAGTGAGCGACTTCTTTTATTTTTTTATCCAATGCAATTCATTTTAGACGATTGACATTTCAAGAATTTGATTGTTTATTTAGAAAAAAACTAAGTTTGCATTTTCTTTCTTTGAAAAATTTCCCTTTTAAACTGGTGCGCAAAGCATTAGGGCCACGGGTAAGGTGGTATCATACCATTTGAAATATATCCTATTATCTCTGATTTCTGTCAAGAGGCTTATTTGCAGCGCAAGTAGGACTATTTTAATGACTGAATCGAATGCGTTTATGTAAAAAAGAAGCATTTGGCGAACACTCCATTCTAAGAGGTTTAAAAAGTTATGTAAATTACAGGGACATACAACAACTTTTTTAGAGTGCTCTAGAATTCGAGCTAATATCTACCGTAGGAAATACAAATAGTGATAGGTAAGTCATTGATGAATTTATGAAAATAGACTATCCCACAGTGCGTTTTAGATCGTATTCCTTCTGTAAAGCCTGTTTATGAGGAAATGCCTCATATTATCTATGATAGTATGTGTGATCGCATCTTTAAATCAGAATTTTGTTATCACAGATACAAATAGCACTTTAGGTTGAATTCGAAAAATAAAATATGAACAACAACAATCACAACAATAAAATAAAGGGGGAATGTTTTACCTCAAATAATGAATGATAAAGTTTGTTATTCTTAAGTTATTTTTGTCCATTTTGCTGGTACATGAAGTAAAAAATAAATGTTTGTCATTGATTGTGGAACCTTTTACTGTCCCCTAATTGAAGGAGTAATTTTGGCCCCGGTGAACATGTGAACTCATGTGAACTATGTTTAAATTATGATTGAATCATTTTTAAATCATATATAAATGTTTTTACACCAAAGTTTATTGCATTTGTTCTAATAGGCATTTTTATAATGAAGCTCAAAACAACTGTACTTTAATTATGGTTACATTTTAAAATAACATGCTTGTCATTTTCAAATATTTAACTACATATACAGAGATACCTCGGGTATACGAAGATATTTTTTCTCTGTATGTATGACTGCTAATGAATTCGGCTACCAAATATTTTATTCTACGCCTTGGCTTATATAATTCAGTTGCGTTGAATTTTAATTGGAAATAAAGGAAAATTTAAGTTTACAAAGATTTGGGGTCTTGAATGTTTTTCTGAAACGAATTTTGTTTTTGTAAACTGTTGTGTCACTGCATTTTTATAGGATGATAAATATTTACATAAATTAATTTTCCTATGTCTGGCCAAGTATTATTTTGTTTTTAGCATTCAATCTTCGAAATAAGCATATAATATTGGAATCTAAAATAAATTTAAGACGGCAGTAGCCTCTTGTCGGTTCTTTTGCCGCCTTTATCAATTATAACATCGAAATCGATTACAAAAATTGAAATTTGTTGTTTCATACATTCAACTATGCATTGTCCAAACCTCTATGGATAAGTCTGCTTTTGGTAGAATGCCGTATCAGTACTGTTGTCTGACCGCCTATCTTCTGCAGATCGCTATCCCATAGTTGAGGTGTATACCCTCCATTTTGTAATTCCTCCATTGTCTTTTCATGATAAATTGGCTGAGAATCTTCAAAGAGTTTGCTCTGCTACGTGTAAAGAATGTTGCTAATATACACAAAAGGTGAAGGAAGTGCATTATTCAATTAAAAATTATATTTTGCTAGTTGCTAGAAGCGTTTGTCACCTCAGTTAACGAATAAATTCATCTAAATATGCCTTACTAATCAAGCAAGTTATCACGAGAATCCTGTAACAGTTCCGCCTACTCAATAAACGCAGAGCGCAGTGTTGCCACATCTGGTTGTTTTTTTTATTTAGAAATTCAAAATTTTCACCAGAAAGTATAATAGACTTTTTTAGTTTATACAACTATAGACGACAACTCCTCGACCAAACCATCTTCGAATCGAATGTGAAGAGTTTTATTCTAAATTATATTAATTGTTATTTTAAAATGTATGGTCACTGAAAAGTGTCTTTTTTGGGCTTTCTTTAACTTTTTCGATTGTTTGAACATATGAACCCTATCTTTTCTATACTTTTCTCTCTATTTTATTGCGGACTTTCCAGCGTGAAGCCACGCCCTTGATAGTTTCAGATCGGTTGTCTGCTTAAATAGACTTTTTTGACGTATTTTTACTTATTCCGCCTGCAATTCTCCGGATGTTCGCACTGCATGTTTGTTCTGTGCGGTTGTGTGCACTTAGATTTTCTATCGACATTTTTCTATCACACGGTGCACCTTTCCTGGTGCACAGTGTGATGACCAGCAGTGGTCAAGTGCACGTATGTAGTTGCTTTACTATCTTTAAACTTTTTTAAGTAGTGGCATTTGCAGTACAGTTATACTTTCATTACTGCTTTTCTATGATGGGCTCTACCATTGCTCATATAGAGGGTGTGGAATTTCTCTGCAACTAGGGAACCCCTGAAAACTCTCAACTGTCCATTGCGAAGATTCTTAACCGATAACCCGGGGCTTTCTCCCTCAGGATTGGTGATTTAACAAGATGAGATTTTCATAAGCAGTAGCAAAAGGAAAAAAGGAAAGGGGGGACCACGACACAGCTTCTTGAGTTCAGGAGAGAAAAAATCCAAAATTTTAGAAAAATAAATCTTTAAACTAACAAAAATTTAATTTATAAATTAGAAAAATTCAGAATAAAAAACCTCTCTCAATAGAAAGTTGACTCTCAAAGGAATAACAAAATGATTATTACTGATTGTGAAAAAGCTGTGCAGGCTGCTGATCCAATGTAGAGGGAGGTAGTTAGGAGTATTTTACATAATAAATTGAGATCATTTGATTACAGACCGAACCCTCAACATGAAGTCTTTAAGAAAATAGCAGCAAAACTGAAAAATGATAAGAACATTGTTGTTATACAGACCGATAAAACTAACCGCATTGCTATATTAAACAGACAGGATTATCTCATGAAGATGAAGGTTTGCATTGATGACATGGATTGTGTGCCGTTAAATAAAGACCCCAATTTAAAAATAGAAAACAAAGTTAAAGAACTAATCGGAAAGGGAGTTTGGCCAACATTTATGAAAAATAAGCTAAAACTTAACACGACTGCAATAACCCCCCCCCCCTCATAGGTAGACTAAAGGATCATAAAATAGACTTACCAATCCGTCCAATCGTTACAAAATGTTCCTCCCGTACATATTTCATGGAAAAAACGTACATTCACCTTTTGAAGCGGTATTTACCGCCATCTGATTTTGTTATTGAATCAACTTCGAATTTTATTGAGAAAATTAAAAATAAAAACCTTGAAAATTCCAGTATTATGGCTAGTTTAGACATGGTATCTTTATACCCATCTATCGATATAAAAGAATTTACTAACACCATGGAGACTTTGATCGATTCTGATCCTTCCTTTACAGAAAATATTAAAAATACAGTTAAATCGGGTTTGAATTTAATCATCAACAACAACGTTTTCGTTTTCAACAATCAAGTTTATAAACAAGTCAATGGGGCCCAAATGGGTTCCCCCGTTTCAAGTTTACTTGCAGAATTTAAACTACGTCCTCTTGAAAATATAATCATGGAAACCATAAGACCGGGTCCAGATTGCTGGTTCAGATACGTGGATGATATTTACATAATATGGAATCACGGAAAAGATAAATTATACTCATTTCTAGATAAAATCAATAGCCTAGACAACAAAATAAAATTCACTTTGGAAATAGAACAAGATCAAAAGCTGTCTTTTTTTGGATGTCCAACTAATCAGAAATATGGCCAAACAGAGTCTCGATCGCACAGTTTTTAGGAAAGTTAACAGGTCTAATTCCACTATCCCGTTTAATTGCAGTTCACCTATAAATTACAAGTTAGCACCTTTCAATTTTTATATAAAAAGAGCATTTGAAGTTTGTTCAAGCCATTTCCTTAATGAAGAAATAGATGTAATTAGAATAATAGCAGCCGAGAATTCAGTTCCATCTCATTGCATTGAAAAAATCATAAACAGATTTAAAGTGAAAAATGAAGAAAAACGAAGTACAGTTCAGATTAAAAGTTTAAAATTCTGTAAAGTTAATTACATCCCAAGGTTTTTCGAGAGTATGAAGCATTCCCTCCTCAAGTTTGGTATTATATTAATCGCAGTCCCTCCCTCGAAATTAATGGATTTGTTAAATGTGAAAATTGACCCTATCCAAGCCGTCAATAGATCAGAAGTATATATTATAACCTTCAAGAAAGAAAATAAAGATTTTATGTACATAGATATGACACTGCGAAAATTTTGTGACAGAATAAAGGAACATGAAGTAGATCTGAGATTAAATAGACCCCACACTGCGTTAGCAAAATTAGCACAAACTCGGCGTATAAAAATAGATTTCAATAGAGCCAAAATTATTTTCCAAACAAGTAATCACCAAGAAGCATCATAAGAGAATCTCTGGAAATAATATCTAATAAAGAAATGGTCTGTAACGATATATTATCATATGATAGCCACGCAGTCTGGAAAGAATTAATACATAATTAATAAACCAGTAATTTTTGAGGGGAAAAAAATAACATTTCCGTTCCCCCTTATAATCCATACCACCCTTGAAGTAAAATGGTCTGTTCCGGACAAGGCAAAAGACGCAGAGAGAAAGCAGCTGTTAGTTTTTCACTTAAGATGACCGAGTAAGTGTCGGTTGAAAACGTTTTGGATTTTAAATGACTTTAATGTGTTTTTAAAGGATTTTATTATACTTGACACACTTGTAAGCAATGTATTTACATTTATTTGTATCTTATGTATGTTAAAAATATCTCTATTCTAAAAAAAAGTAACTTACGCTGTCACCGCCGCCGCCGATTTTGAATTTTTTGTGACCGGAGGTCTTTCTCCGTTAATATTAAGAAAAATACTGCACGCAAAAATATGAAAATCGGTGGTATTATAGAGATGTTTGATAAACACGCTGGTGCAGACAGTTTTCAAATTGAATAATTATTTTAAAAGATATTTACTGCTAAAGTTGGACAAAATCGTTCCATTAAAAAAGTTTTATAGAAGCAAAAACTATGTATGGGAATTTATTCATTTTTAGATCATTTTATACGTTAGAATTTCCCGGTGTGCAGACTGCATTCACTTTTTTAATTTGACTCATTTTTTGAGGATTTATTTCTATTTTAAATTCAAATTTTCAGCATTTCGGGAGATATTTTTTACTTATTTTAGAAAATGGTATTAATTTAAACTGTTACCAACTGTATAAACAGCGGCAATAATAATGTTTGCTTCAAATTAAAAATTTATTTTACACGTGACTATTATTAACAGAAAAAAAACTTTCAAATTAGGATTAAATAATAACGTATGAAAAGCAGGAACTTATTGAAAATACTTCACAAAAACTATACTTACACATGAATTTTAAAAGAGAAAGGATATTGCAAAATAATAAATCCATTAACATGCGTTAAATAGGATAAATCACGTCACATTTACGTCACATTTCACTTATTACGTAAAATGAACAAAAAGTAATATTGCAAAACAGTTTAAATTTAAAAATTGCTCGAGATATTATTTTGATATTTTGAGATTATATTAATAAGATTAATATTAATTTTATTGAACGCGTTTAGACTGCTTTCGAACGACTATTTAGTAATTTAATAAAAATAAAAAAGATTACAAGCTGAAAATGAAGTGTCATTGACAAAAAATATGATTTGAAAGAGAAAAATCTGTGATGCAGAAAATAAAGAAATTGCTTAAATGGTTTAGTTAAGATTCGTTAACCTTCTGTATCGTTTCCATGAGAAGAAGGCATTGGTATTTGTGAAATATATTTGCATTTTGATGCAGATGTGATTATTATATTAGCTTATTTTGAAATGTTTAACTGAATTTATTTAATAAAAGACGAAAACAGCCACTGTATCTTTTAACAGCAGCTGATTTTTCCTTAAAATTCCCCAATCGTAGAGAAATGAATAGAAACCCGTTTATAGGGAGATCACCACTGTTTTTTAAATTATAATTCAATCTTTCAAAATCCGTTTAAAGCCGATCAAATTAGCATGCTTTTAGAGACTGCAGTGTCTGAACGGGGGTTGGCTAGCGTAGCTAGTAGGGGGCCGAGCCCCCTAGTGGGTTAAATTAAAACAAAAAAGCCGTTGGCTAGTATCCTTAAACATTCGAAGTTTCCCAGGGATACATTGATATATATTCCATAAATAAAGCAAAAGAACATTACTATTCAAATTTTTCGGGTGTAATTTGGAATTTATAAATAAAAACACTCGGCAGATTCGGTATCACTGGCTGAGCGACGTAAAAACTGTGAGCATCCAAAATTCAATGAACGATGAATCTTAGATGTAAATTTCCAACTGGGCGAAAAATGTCCGGACCAGGATTCGAACCAGGGATCTCCTGGCTGAAGCCGCCAGTGCTCTACCATCTGAGCTATCCCGGACGAATCTGGTGGAACTTTTTCACCCAGCTAACCTTAATGATTATAGCATCTGGCCTGAAACCTAGTTTAACTCAACAGAATAAATCACAGGTAATGGAACTCCAGAAATCTCTGAAAACGTAATTACACTAGATTAATTTTTAACACAGTTATTCTAATTGGTAAATAAATCATAATAGATGTAAATTTCCAACTGTGAATTATGATTTATTTACCAATTAGAATAACTCTGTTAAAAATTAATCTAGTGAACGATGAATCTATCTGAACGTTTCACACACAGCTCATGCAAATCGAGATTGTAATCCTAAATTGATGTTTTGTATGATTGTTGCTGTGTTTTTCACAAGACGTTCCTAGTCAACCTACATATAGCATGAAAATCTGGGTATCATTTCACAGAAAAGGACAATTGTAGACTTCTATACGTAAGTTAAGTGTTTCAATTCAGCGCATTTTTTTTTTCAAACAAGTGTCACTATTTCCGAATAGTGATTTTCTCTTTATTATAATAATACACATTCCGTGTTTAAAGGAAGCGAAGATTACTATTCCAAAATTGAGATAGAATGAAATTATGAATATTAAAATGTATTAAATTGGTGACGCTGCTTCAAAATTGCATTTTTGACAAAAATAAAACAAAATAAGAGAAAAAACCAACCGTACATTTCACTTAATTTCTAATTTTTTACACTGTTTGTTTCCATTATATCTCAAATTCAATATTACTGTTTTGCGTTGTTCTACATCGATTTCTTCACCAAATTCAACGTATTCAGTTCCTTTATCATTACATGTAGGAACATATTCAACTATAATTTATTCTAAGTAAGCGGCTTTAAAAAGTTAAAGTAGACTAAAAGTTTCCTGCAGAGTAAATATTTTCGTAAGATAAAAAATAAGAGGACTTGAAAGGTAAAGTCCTTAAATTTTCAAGGGGAGCAAAATGTTTTCGATTTTGAATCTAATTCTTAATGGAGTTTCAATAACAAAAATGTTTGAAAGTGGTTACATTATCTTCGAGAATTTAAAAAAAAAAGTACTTTTTTATGTGAAATTTCAAAATGAAAATTATATGCGGTTTCTATGTCAAAAAACATAATAAAATAAAACACTCGATATTTTTTATTTATAGAAAATCTTTTTTTTTTTTTGTACTTGTAAATTTTATTTATGTTGCAAAAGAGAGAGAAGTACATAGCTTTCTTCCACTGAAAAGCTTAACTTTATATTTCTTATTTCAAAGAATGCATTTTTTTTACTTAAAAAATTCCCAAAGAACTTTTCCCCCAGGTTATAAATAATTAGAAAAGAAATGCGAATACAATCGAACCTTAAGGAATGCCTGGAAACTTTAAACATCTTTTTTCATATGCTTAGTCACATAGAGCGACTTCTTTTTCTTTCTTTTTTTTTTAAGTTGAAGAATGCTGATACGATAAAAATCTCGTGTTTCTTTTTTCATGTATAGATGCTCAAGTTGGGTTTTCGTGAAGTTTTTTCTTTGAAAAATAATGATTATTATTTTAAATTAGGTTTAGTAGTATTCGAAAGTTTTACAACAATCAATATATGAATCGTTTTTTCATTGCAAACGTGCATCGTTAAGATTTCGCCCTTTGGATATTACTTTAAAACTTTCCTTTAAATATCATGATTCTTAAAAATAAATTTTGTTTTCAATTTCTTTGGGCAAATTTTGCTTTTATTTCCTTCTAGTGTTTTTTCTTTTATCTATAGCGCCATAGTTAGGGTTTGAAAACTGTGGAAAGTGTCTGGGGGAAAGAAGTATAGATATCAAAAAGTAAATACTGATGGATTTTCACTTCTCATGCCGCAACTACTCTAGTTTGATAAATAACCTATTTATATGTTCAAAAAAATTCATTTTATGTATATGAAAAATAGAAATGGTAAACAAAACCAAATAAAGTTTGCTAATGAATATGTATTAAAATAACTGGTCAAAGTTATTCACCAAAATGAAATATTTCTTATAAATATTATTAATTTTTGACAAAAAAATATCTTTACACCAGGCGTCTCAAAATTGTTTTATTATAAAAGTTATAAATTTGATCGGGAATCAAATTCTCTTCGTCAAAAAATTCTTAAAATTAGATACAACAATTCTGAAGCAGTCACTCCCGCACTAAGAAGTTCCCCTTCAACATTTAAATGCCGAATTCCATAGCGTTGCTTGAATCGAGTGAAACAACAAGATAAAGCATTAAAATCTCCTAATTCTAGTGCCTCATGAAAAAATCTCGCTTTTTTGGAACACGTGACACCGTAAATAGGTATACATTCTGCACTTTTTTCATTAAACTACTCTGGTAGAGCAGAATCTAGGCATTTGTATGTTGAAGTTTTCAGACTTTTCCGTTTCGAAAGTGCATATTCTTCATCACAATCTCTCGTGAAGGTAATCAGTTTTTCTCGGTTCTTTTTATATCCCGTACAGTTTGTATGCTAATTTGATAATCTTTTGCTAATTTGCTAGCTGATTCTCCATTATCAAGTTTTTGAAGAATTTCTAATTTTATGTTTAACACTTACGTGGGTGGTTCAATAATTATTGTCCCTAGTGTATATAAAATATGTATATTGTGATGGTTGTTAAGGAATATCGAAGCCTAATATCTTAGATGCCTATATGCTCAATTTCAGAATCGTAGCTACTATATTCACATAGTTTTGGAGGGAGGAGTAAAAGGGGGGGTGAGTGAGGGTGAAAGGCTGATTTTAGCTTATGGGGCTAGATTTGTGACAGTGGATGAGACGTAACTACTGTCGTTTGGACTCGGGATCATAGTGATGTAGCCACATCTCATCCACTGTCACAAATGTAGCCTCATAAGATCCAAACCAGAATTTCACCCTCGCCCCCATCCTTAAAAACTCTCTCAAAAATAGGTCTTTAAAACTTCAGCCCTCCCTACAAAACTATGCTAATATAGCAGCGACGGTTCTGAAATTGAGCATATGCATTTAAGACATTAGGCTTCGATATTCCACATAAACTATCGCAGTATAAATACTTTACATAAATTAGGGACAATAATTATTGAACCACCCACGTAAAACGTTTTTCGTTCGTTTCACACTAATCCATTTTTCCATTTAAAGAATTCACGCTACTAACTGACGATAAACAAGACACAAAAACTAAAGAAACATGTACGAAAGTGAGATAGGACAGCTGAAAGTTTATTCTACAAACAATATTCCGATCCTCCCCATCCCCTTCAAGCCTACCCCATCAAACAGGTTCCAGAGCATTCAATTCGACCTCTACGCACCTGACAATACCATCAGCTAAACCGTACAAGATTCTAATTCACATCAACATCAACATCGATTTCAAATTTCTGTTTAACATTTAAAATGTTTCTCTTTCGTTTCACACTAATCAGTTTTACCAATAAAAAAATGTACTCTACTAACTGACGATAAACAAGACACAAAAACTAAAGGAACACGTGCGAAATTGAGATAGGATACCGGAAAGGTTGTTCTACGCACAACATCCCTATCCCGACAAACAGGTCCAGGACATTCATATTGACCTCTACGCACTTGACAATACTATCAGCTAAACCGTAAAAGATTCCAATTCACATCAGCATCGATTTTACATGCAGGGTATTCCAACCAGTAAGTGAACAGCCCCAGTGAATGAACAATTGTTATATATTTTAATATAATAAGGTTTGAAAACCCACTAGATGGGGTTACAACATTGCCTTAATTCTATTCAATAGGAAGCTATCACATTCCTGAATGGTTACTGAAGTCACATTATTTTACTCTGAGAACATGTTGTATTTTTATGTTTGAGAAACACATTGTTTCTATGCTGAAATAGTAAGGTAAGTGCTATGTCATTACGTATGTTTCATAAAAGTTTACTGCCTTTATTTGCATTGTGCACTAATTTTATTGTACATACATTAAATATATGTATTATAGACATATTTGTGATTGTTTTAAACATTGTTGAATATGTACAATTTGAGAATAGAGATGTTTAATAACTGGTTAGGCAAATGTTAAAAATCCAATGAATGAACAGCTGTTTATGCATTGAGAGGGATACAGTAGGCTACTTTTCTGGTGAATGAACTGTTTTGGGCTTTATGTTTTTGTGGCTCCTTTTATTTCTATATTTTGAATTAAGTGATTTTTCAACAATAATAGCAACAAATGAAAAGTTAACAGATATAAAAAGTAACAAAAGGACATATACACGCACATTTTTAAAGATAATAATTATTGATGACTTTCAAATCTTAAATTTTCTATGTTTTCAGATGTTTGATAGAAATATTTTTAATGATGGCCAAGAAGATTACACAAAAAGGAAATATGGGGGGTTAAAGTACTCTACAGAGGACCTTGAAAATGAACAAGCTATGAGGGTCAGGTCAGCTCAATTTGAAGAAGGCATCTCTTCATTTTAATATTTTAAAAGCAACGTTGTCTGTGAAACTGCGAGGGAAAACAATTGAAAGTAAGCGTATGGGACATTGCCTGTGTTGTTCTTTGAAGAAGAAAAACTCCTTGAACATTGGATAGTTGGAAAGGGAAAATTGAATTTACAATGCATAAGGATGAAGTAAAATATCTCGTTTACAATGTCATGAAACAAACAGGAAGGAAAAATCCATTTATAGACAAACATCCAGGGGAGAAATGGATGACTCATTTTTTAAAATAGCATCAAAAGTTGAAAATATGAAGTAAGCACCGGAACAGTATGTGGACCACAGGTCCACATGGGGTGGAATTGGAAGGGGCCTGCAGTAATGTATATTGTATAAGATCTGGTATTTTAAGCATCTTATGAAAGGCATAATAAAAACACCTGAACTTATTTCTGCTACATCCTCACGTTTGTCTGGGTTATTACTGAAATAGAGAAGTACAGGGCCAATGATTTCAGGTAATAGAATTAGCTTTTTTCTTTTTTTTAAATCGGTAATTTATGATTAATTTCAAAAGTGACAATTTTTCAAGCTACTTAATTGTCGTTCTGGGTTTTAAAAAACCGTAATTCAGTAAAAACATGTTATAAGTTATTTGTACAAGTTGTAAAATAAATAAAGAACTATGAAATTTAAGTATTTTTAAATTGCTGCCTGTTCATTCACTGGAAAATTTTGAGTTCATTCACTGGTAACAACTGTTCATTTACTTGGTTTTTGTATCTATTTCTATTAAGACACCCTTAAGCTGTACTAAAGATGTTTCTCGTTTCGGGAGTCTTCTTCCCTAAAAACATGAGATATTGATAAGTAAATGGAAATATCATTTGAATTACTTAAATGAGATTTTTAGATTTTCCGTAGTGGAGTACGAATGCGCGAACAACACAATAAACTCAGATCCAGAAGATTCAAACTAATACTTGTAGCGTAATAAGGAAACTTTAATGAAAATTTGAAGAGACACATAAGTGCCTTGGGAGTGACCCCCCCCCCCCCTTACACACAATCAAAACTTAATCTTTACATTCTGAGAAGCAGGCAAAGAGTGATCAGTTTCACATTTTCATTCGTAAAGTTTTGGCGATATATAGATATTGGGTAAGACACAGATCTTGCCAAGGGGTGACCGTTACATTGGAATACATGGGGTAGTTTAATTTAGATGAAAAGCCTAATAGGCGATAATTAGCCAAGCGTTAGTCCGTGAGAAAGTAAGAAAGAATCCGAAAGCTGTCAATAGCATTGGAATGAGTGCGGTAACTTGAAAGGCGACTTTAGTTTAAAAGTACATCTGGATATTATTATCTAACCGCTGGTTTAACCAAAGTTTTGACTATCTCTTAGTAAAGGATCGAATTAAAAATCTGACAGAGAGAAATTTTATAGGCAGATACAACGCGAAAAGAATGACTCTTTCGAAATGAAATGGCTGTGAATAATATTCTTTTTTTTATTTTATTTACATAGATAAAAGAGCAGAGAGAGAGTTTTCTGGGAACGTTAAAGTAATGTGAAAAGGAAAGTAGATCAATTTAAAACTTAGATATACAAAAAGAAATAGAAATGGGATTTTTATATTGATAGTTAATATTAAATTTTAACTATCTAGGGATCATATTAATTACCTATAAAGAATAATATATGTGATATCAAACGATATCACATATTTCCCCCAAAAAACCGACCAGCCTTGAATGCCCAGAGATGGGGACGGGAAAAGAAAAATAAAATCTGTGTCTTGTCCAAAGGAGAAAAAAAAAACATTACATGAAACAATACAAAACAATATTTTAAATTGCAATAAAAAGATATATGCGAGTATATATGTCATGACTTAAATATTCTTTATAATGTCCTTTTTTTATAAAGGCTCAGTAGAAGTTCAAAAGGGTCACGTGAACGAGTCTTATAGACTATGTTTTAATAAACAGTATGCTTAACTGTACTTGTGCACATATTAATTCAACAACAGGAAATTTTTTTTACCTGTTTTGTATTTTGTGACGTCACATTAAAAGTAAGGTACCATTATCAATAAATTTGCAAATATTTGTTAGAAACTGCTTGTCATGACCAGTATTGTGAAGCTTTAAAAGAAGCTCTATAATTCTTCTCAAAATCTTGATCCATTTCAGATCATAAAAATAAGTGGACAAAAAAAAATAAACAGAACATATGACTAATTAACATACAGTATGTAAAATAGCTAAATAATATTTATAAAATATGAATAAGCGATATAGATGGGCACAGAAATGTAATTGGGCACCCTTTCAGGAGTGTCTCTCAGCACAAATGAAGTGTGTGGCCATAGGACCATAATTTTAAATTGAACCCAATTTCTGAGTGCAGTGATTAGAAAAACAAAAGAGATGATTAGATTACAAAACAAAAGAACTGTATCTAATATCAAAATATAAAATATTTTTAAAAAGATTCTTATTTTTTTTTGTGAGTAGTAGTCGTTATCTACTAATAGCAACTACAAATACCTCATGCAGTGAGCCCGTTTTAACTTATTAATATGTCAAGATGACATTGTGTTAGTGAGGATCTGTACTGTGGATAAAGATGAGGAAATTCCTAACAATTTACTGCAACTGAACAGCATTTGTGATTTAAAAGTAACTGGGGTTTTTTTAAACACATCGTCTGGCTTGTATAATTTAAAAGTAGTGTGTATCGAAAAAAAAACACTTTAAAAGTATTATTTGAGAAAAGGAAATGTATTATGTGATTGTAGAAAAAGCATATGACAAAAGAGAAAAACAACTGCTACAAAGGTATAGAGTTGTCTTAAATATCAGTGAAGGATTAAAATTATGTAACTGTAAAAAAATGTCAATTTGCAATTAGGCAAAGTGATGATGACATTACTGTGTCATGGTATTTAGAGCCAAGAAATTAAACGATAATTTAATAACTGGTAACTTTTAAAATGTGAGAAAGTTTAATGATGAAGACCTGGTGTAACATAAAACTAGAAAAGAAAAAAAAAACATGAGCCTAAAATAAAAAAAAAATATGCATAGTATGTGAAGAGGTAGTTTCCTATTTACTGAGAAATCTTTGTTGTTAAACAAAGTGATGGTGACATGAGAATGTCATTACATAACAAAATATTAAAAAGCAAAAAAAAAAAAAAAAATTTAAGTGTATGCAAAATGTAAAGTTTAATAAATGTTTATGTTGCAATGTATCATGTAAAATTAAAAGTAGTCCTGGTATAGTGAGACATAAAAACAAACATACAAAAAGAATGTTAATGTGCAAAGGTTCAAAAACTTGAAAAAAAAATGAATATTTTCAATTCAGTATGCAATGTTTAAAAACAAACAAACATATATGCATGACTAAAAATGTAAGCAAATCTCAATGAACTAACGATGTATACGAGTATCGAAGCAATGTGTGTCAGTGAACAAAGGTAAAATTAAACGACATAGTTGCATGTGTAAATGAATATAGCAATCTAAGTATATCAATGAACAAAAGTGAAAAATTATTTCAAGGAAATAATGTGTAGGGGTACTTAACTGACTAGTGTAAAAGCAATACAATGAACTAAAGTGTGTGTAAAAGAATGAAACTTGCTATAAACTCATGTGTCTAACAAAAATATTATTACAATGGACTAAAGTGTCTACCAAAACAAAATTGGTATGAACTAATATGCAAAACAAATCACAAGAAAGAAAACAAACTATGAACTAATATGTGTAAGGAAAAATTCTATGAACTAAGTATTGTCATGAAAGAAAAAAATAATAGTGCAATTGGTCCCTGAAGTACACAAAGAATTGACAATGCTATGAACTCGTGTAAAGTGTTTTTTCTATGAACTCAATGAACTATGAACTCAGTTGTGTAAACTATGAACTCAGTTGTATGAACTATGAACACAAACTCATTGTGTACATATGGAACCAAGAGCATTGTATCACAAGCACAAAAATGCTTAGTCTAAAGTTAAAACAAACAAACAAAAATAAAAAACAAAGAACTGTGCTTTTAAGTAAAGAAAAGCGAAAAGGACAAATGTGACCAGGAAAAGCTTCTTGTGTGATAAAAATGTAAACATATGTAGACAACTTTTGAACTAAAACTATAAACAAGTGTCTAAGGTTTTATTCCGAATTTCCAAAAAAATATCTAAAGAGATGTAAATGTTGTAAAAAGTGTATAGTGTTGCTGTGTACCCTTCTGATAAAAAAAATCTTTTACATGTGAAGAAAAAAAACGATCCACATCAGAGTATTTTCACACAAAAACAATATATTTTTAATCATCCGACCATTTGCGCGCCGAATAGTCCGATGAAAAAATATATCTATAAAGCAGTACACAATTAATTTCTAAAAATAAAACATTTAACTTTAAAATTAAATGTGAATTAAATTATCTCTTATGCCATATGGTGAAGCAATAAGATGTACCTAAGTGTATAAAAAGTGAAATATTAAAAAAAGTGATTTTTTTTAGAATCCTTCACAATGCTGTATATATCGAGAGAAAAAAAAATTGCTGTATGTGTGTGAAGGGAGGGGAAAAAGAAACCCCAAACTCATGAACTACCTGAAATGAAACACATGAACAAGTCTGTACGCAAGCATACACAACGTGTAAGTAAACACATGAACAAATTGTATAATTCCACATGAACTATCTGTAATAATGTCCCAATGAACAAACATTTTTTATGCATTTGCTAACAAAATATACGGACAGTATGTGTGTAATAACCCAAAACACTAACATACGAGTGAGATTTAATTACCTAATTAATGAGTTAATCACCAAAATGTAATGAATAGGGGTTAATAAAATCAATGAACTACGTGTAATGTGTGAATGAACTCTGGTTAAACTCTAAACTAGCCACAATGAACTATGTGTTATACTCAATGAACTACTTGTGAGGGAAAAAAAAAAGAAATACTGTCGAATAGATCGTTAGCAAAGTACAATGTGTAAAAAACAAATTGAACAAAATATGTAAATAAACTCATGAACTAGTGAAATGTATGTATATGAATGAACAAAATTATATTCAAAAAGAGCAAATTTTGTGTAACATAACCAAATATCTAACACATGAACCACTTGTAAAAAAGTTGGAAAGAAAAATTATAAGAAATCCAAACCTCTTTCTTAAAAGTTTTTTTATGTACAACCAAAATTAATTAACCTGTAGAGGTACATACTTTCTTAGAACCTCAATGTGCAACATTTTTTTTAAATGGGCGTGCATGGGCGACTTACTGCTATCAATAATGGTTTTAGAACAATTCGGAATACTATACAACAACAAAAAAAAATCTCATTACCAAAAAAATCAAAATTAATCAAAAATATTATTTGTCACACACTTCTCTTTCTTTTACCTAATGCATTCGTGAAATTTAAATATAAAACGAAATGGGGAAAAGTCAAATTTTCGGAAAAAATATGGGTAACCTAAAATTGTCGCATATTATATGACACAACATTTGAATTTAATAAACTTAAAATGCACACAATATAAACCCATCACATTTAAATAAAACAAAACTTGAAATAATACTATAAGCACAAAATAAAAATTATGATAACATATGAAAGCATAAAATATATCTAGATTGCTTTAATTATTAAACTTTTTTTTTTAATCAATGGGAAACGAACATCTATCTATATTTAAAAAGACTTACCTTTGATAAAAATAAAAAAAAATGTTAAACACATATAGTCAAATTAAAATATTCTGCACAAGAACCAAATAATTGATGGCACACGAATAAAAACACAATACTGAAATTTAAATATAAATTTCCATTTTTTTTAGTTTTCATAAATGTAACCCTGCATAGATAAAACATAACCCTTGTAATGAAAACTTACTTGTCATTCAAAGCTAATTAAATATACTGAAGGTGTTATTAGCATAGTTTAAACAAGTGACATCCATGCAGGGAAAAAAATGTATGTAAAAAAAAAAAGAGTAACCAATTTTCACAACTTCCCTCCTGATATACTAACTTGGGGTAAAAAGAAAACAAATTACTAAAATACAGTAATTCCCTCATAAGTAAAATAATCAATTATAACTCCAATAATGTTGTGAACCACATTAAAATAAAATAAAATACTAACATACAATACATTAACTTCAAAAACTTTCTCAACTAAATAATATCTATTCGTTGTTAAAATTTGTTTTATATGTGACTGAATCCACAAACTATATCATGGATATTGTTTGGCATTGTTTATCTATTGCCTTTTTTTTTATTTCAATGTATTTTCTTTTTCCTTTTTTTTTCATACTGACAATTTAGACCAAAAATGTGAAGTCTTAATGTACATGTAATGCACAGAAATGTCGTAAAACTAGACATTAAAGAAAAAAAAAAATCACATCACGGGAGCGACAACTGTATTTTGGAACTTGTTGAGACATATTTCACAAATAAATTTTGAACACCGATGACTAATCAACCGTGTAGAAATTATTCACTGAAATCACACCACGTATCTTAATCACAATCCAGTTTTTTTTGCAAGTACACGAGTACTTCTTTGAGATCTTGAATACTCAAAAACAGATTCACACACATCGCGCGCACAGGCACTATTCGAAAACGGACACTTTATTTTTCTCAAGTAGAAGATGAAAATCCTCCGATCAGGCGAAAATGACACACGAGTCGAAAATTCTTTAATCATCTGCTTTCTTATACCCTTATCAGGCGAGCGCAGGAGAAAACGAAACAATATAGTATCTGGAAACAACAAACATATTTTCGACTCAAACGTTGACATCAGAGACCAGCGTATTTGAATGCCCGTAGATCACGTAGCACCCCGACGGCGATGAAACGGTCGACACACAGGGCTCACAGACCGGGATGAATGTTTCCATATAATTGTTTCTATAAGTGTTTCCATATAATTAAGTAATCCAAAGACCGAAGATTCGTAATTTTTTTTAATAGACCAATGCTGAATAAAAGCGAGGGTCACTCCCAGCTACAAGTTTAAAAAATCTTCTTCCTTAGGCACCAAAGTTTGTACTAAAGATGATTCTCGTTGCGGGAGTCTTCTTCCCTAAAAACTTGAGATATTGATAAGTAAATGGAAATATCATTTGAATTACTTAAATGAGATTTTTAGATTTTCCGTAGTGGAGTACGAATGCGCGAACAACACAATAAACTCAGATCCAGAAGATTCAAACTAATACTTGTAGCGTAATAAGGAAACTTTAATGAAAATTTGAAGAGACACATAAGTGCCTTGGGAGTGACCCCCCTTACACACAATCAAAACTTAATCTTTACATTCTGAGAAGCAGGCAAAGAGTGATCAGTTTCACATTTTCATACGTAAGGTTTTGGCGATATATAGATATTGGGTAAGACACAGATCTTGCCAAGGGGTGACCGTTACATTGGAATACATGGGGTAGTTTAATTTAGATGAAAAGCCTAATAGGCGATAATTAGCCAAGCGTTAGTCCGTGAGAAAGTAAGAAAGAATCCGAAAGCTGTCAATAGCATTGGAATGAGTGCGGTAACTTGAAAGGCGACTTTAGTTTAAAAGTACATCTGGATATTATTATCTAACCGCTGGTTTAACCAAAGTTTTGCTATCTCTTAGAAAAGGATCGAATTAAAAATCTGACAGAGAGAAATTTTATAGGCAGATACAACGCGAAAAGAATGACTCTTTCGAAATGAAATGGCTGTGAATAATATTCTTTTTTTTATTTTATTTACATAGATAAAAGAGCAGAGAGAGAGTTTTCTGGGAACGTTAAAGTAATGTGAAAAGGAAAGTAGATTAATTTAAAACTTAGATATACAAAAAGAAATAGAAATGGGATTTTTATATTGATAGTTAATATTAAATTTTAACTATCTAGGGATCATATTAATTACCTATAAAGAATAATATATGTGATATCAAACGATATCACACTAGCATCCCAAACAAGTAAAATATAAAATTCCTTTCGTTGTTTTTTAATCATTTGTAAACCAACAAATGTATTTGCACTGTCAAACACCAATAGGTACTCATTATTAAAATATAATAAATCATTTTATTTTTAAATGTACTTAAGTGTTCATTTATTGGTCGAATTACCCTATGATAAGCCTGAAAATGTTTCTCTTTATTTATTTTTTTTTGTGTGTGTGTGTGAGTCCGGAATGAGCACGTGTAATCGGCAAACCGGATGATCGAGTGTATACTGTATTGCCAAGTTTGGTATTAAACAAGGTGATTACTCTTGGAACTTGACACGAGATCATTATACAGAGTTCCTGGAGTAATCTCTAGTAATGGTAATGTGAGTCTGCGATTTCAGTGTAAAATGGAAATCTGATTTTTAGTAGTGGTAGCAGATTCCTTACAATTTTCAAGGAGTGAATAACAAGAACGAAAGTATTTCCTCATGCACAGAATATGAAATACTTTCCAATGTTTCCAGTTCCAGAATACTTTAACACTAGAACGGCGGGAAATTTTACTCAAGTTTAATAAAAACATCAGAATTTTTACTTAAAACTATCCAACTTATTTAAGTTTATTTCGTGTAGCATATATTTAACTTACATTATAAAAAGTTTTCTGATTCGAATTGATACGTATTCATTTGACAAAGGTCAAAATGATGCTTCGCCGCCGTTCTAGTGTTAATAAACTTTCACAACTTAAGTTGAAAAATGATAAACATTTTAAAAACGCGTGATGCGCTTGAAAACCAAAATTCAGTACTTACCATCAATAATCGGGAAAATATCCGAAACTTTTTGTACATTCCTGTATATAATCTATAGATTTACATACATATACTACACAAGCGGAGATGACAGAGCATAACTCGGTCAAAATCAGCTTTGTGTTCAACATGCTATAATATTCTCATTCTATCATTCTCTCTGTATTATTGCTATAAAGCATGTCATTTCATAACAGTATTATTTACAAAAACAAAATTTTACATTATTTACGCATTTACAACAAAAGAACATCAACTAAATTACATTTTGAGCTCGATTCAGATTGGTTTAACCATGTATCTCGAGTCCTATTAAGAATTTCTAAAAAATTCCTTCACATTCTGAAAGACTATTTTTTTCGCCTATAGACAAATTTGGTGACATCCTTTTATTTGACACCAAATATGTATATTGGCATACGAAATCTTGAAAGTCGATTTTTCGGCCAAATGTAGACAATATATCGCCAACTTTTCGGCTTTGTGACTCTGACCCATAGTGACCCAAAATGACCTACTATTCAAATCTGCTCGAAAATGTGACTTAGCTTAATGGACTTCTGAAAATCAAAAACAGTTGAATACGAAATTTAATGAAAATTGTTTAAGCCCTTTTATAGATAAAATTAGTTTGTCTCGCAGTGACCCCAAAATGACCCACTAATCTAATTTTCTCGAACATATGACCCAGCAGAGTGATCTTCTCAAGACCGAAAACTGTAGAATATAAAATTCACTCAAAATCGATAGAGACGTTTTTTAGATCAGTTTAGCTCGATCCGTTGTGACGTAAAAATGACCCTCTAATCGAAATTTCTTGAACATGTGACTTAGCCCTATGAACATGCCTAATAATCCTCACTTACCCGAAAACGGCATAATACAAAAATTTGTCACTATCGTTTGATCCTTGTTTTAGATACAATTAGCTGCACCCTGACACATAGTGACATAAAAATGACCCACTAATCGAAATTTCTCGAACATATATGACCTAGCCCAGTGATCTTCTCGTGCCTGGAAACGGTATAATTCAAAATTTTGTCAAAATCGTTTGAGACTTTTTTAGGTAACTTTACCCTGACCCATTGTGACCCAAAATGATCCACTATTCAAATCTTCTCGAACATGTGACGTAACTTACTGGTCTTCTGGTAATCTAAAAGTGTAGGATACAAAATTTTGTCAAAATCGTTTAAGCCGTTTTCTAGATAGAATTAGTAAGTGAATAATATTCTTTTTTTTATTTTATTTACATAGATAAAAGAGCAGAGAGAGAGTTTTCTAGGAACGTTAAAGTAATGTGAAAAGGAAAGTAGATTAATTTAAAACTTAGATATACAAAAAGAAATAGAAAGGGGATTTTTATATTGATAGTTAATATTAAATTTTAACTATCTAGGGATCATATTAATTACCTATAAAGAATAATATATGTGATATCAAACGATATCACACTAGCATTCCAAACAAGTAAAATATAAAATTCCTTTCGTTGTTTTTTAATAATTTGTAAACCAACAAATGTATTTGAACTGTCAAACACCAATAGGTACTCTTTATTAAAATATAATAAATCATTTTATTTTTAAATGTACTTAAGTGTTCATTTATTGGTCGGATTACCCTATGATAAGCCTGAAAATGTTTCTCTTTATTTATTTTTTTTGTGTGTGTGTGTGTGAGCCCGGAATGAGCACGTGTAATCGGCAAACCGGATGATCGAGAGTATACTGTATTGCCAAGTTTGGTATTAAACAAGGTGATTACTCTTGGAACTTGACACGAGATCATTATAAAGAGTTCCTGGAGTAATCTCTAGTAATGGTAAACTGAGTCTGCGATTTCAGTGTAAAATGGAAATCTGATTTTTAGGAGTGGTAGCAGATTCCTTACAATTTCCAAGCAGTGAATAACAAGAACGAAAGTATTTCCTCATGCACAGAATATGAAATACTTTCCAATGTTTCCAGTTCCAGAATACTTTAACACTAGAACGGCGGGAAATTTTACTCAAGTTTAATAAAAACATCAGATTTTTTACTTAAAACTATCCAACTTATTTAAGTTTATTTCGTGTAGCATATATTTAACTTACATTATAAAAAGTTTTCTGATTCGAATTGATACGTATTCATTTGGCAAAGGTCAAAATAACGCTTCGCCGCCGTTCTAGTGTTAATAAACTTCCACAACTTAAGTTGAAAAATGATAAACATTTTAAAAACGCGTGATGCGCTTGAAAACCAAAATTCAGTACTTACCATCAATAATCGGGAAAATATCCGAAACTTTTTGTACATTCCTGTATATAATCTATAGATTTACATACATATACTACACAAGCGGGGATGACAGAGCATAATTCGGTCAAAATCAGCTTTGTGTTCAACATGCTATAATATTCTCAATCTATCATTCTCTCTGTATTATTGCTATAAAGCATGTTATTTCATAACAGTATTATTTACAAAAACAAAATTTTACATTATTTACACATTTACAACAAAAGAACATAAACTAAATTACATTTTGAGCTCGATTCAGATTGGTTTAACTATGTATCTCGAGTCCTATTAAGAATTTCTAAAAAATTCCTTCACATTCTGAAAGACTATTTTTTTCGCCATTATAGACAAATTTGGTGACATCCTTTTATTTGACACCAAATATGTATATTGGCATACGAAATCTTGAAAGTCGATTTTTCGGCCAAATGTAGACAATATATCGCCAACTTTTCGGCTTTGTGTCTCTGACCCATAGTGACCCAAAATGACCTACTATTCAAATCTGCTCGAAAATGTGACTTAGCTTAATGGACTTCTGAAAATCAAAAACGGTTGAATACGAAATTTAATGAAAATTGTTTAAGCCCTTTTATAGATAAAATTAGTTTGTCTCGCAGTGACCCCAAAATGACCCACTAATCTAATTTTCTCGAACATGTGACCCAGCAGAGTGATCTTCTCAAAACCGAAAACTGTAGAATATAAAATTCACTCAAAATCGATAGAGCCGTTTTTTAGATCAAATTAGCTCGATCCGTTGTGACGTAAGAATGACCCTCTAATCGAAATTTCTCGAACATGTGACTTAGCCCTATGAACATGCCTAATAATCCTCACTTACCCGAAAACGGCATAATACAAAAATTTGTCAGTATCGTTTGATCCTTGTTTTAGATACAATTAGCTGCACCCTGACACATAGTGACATAAAAATGACCCACTAATCGAAATTTCTCGAACATATATGACCTAGCCCACTGATCTTCTCGTGCCTGGAAACGGTATAATTCAAAATTTTGTCAAAATCGTTTGAGACTGTTTTAGGTAACTTTACCCTGACCCATTGTGACCCAAAATGATCCACTATTCAAATCTTCTCGAACATGTGACGTAACTTACTGGTCTTCTGGTAATCTAAAAGTGTAGGATACAAAATTTTGTCAAAATCGTTTGAGCCGTTTTCTAGATAGAATTAGCTTGACCTACATTGACCCAAAAATGACCCACTAACCTAATTTTCTTGATTATGTGAACAAACCTAGTGATCTTCTCAAGACTGAAAACGGTAGAATGCAAAATTCAGTCAAAATCGTTAGAGCTGTTTTCAGATAAATTTAGTTTGACCCGTAGGGACTCAAAAACGAAAAATTCATCGAAATTTCTCGAACATGTGATGTAGCTAGATGATCTTCTCGTGCTCGAAAACGCTATAATACAAATTTTTGTCTTTATTGTTTGAGCCGTTTTTTAGATATAATTAGTTTGTCCCGCAGCCACAGTAACCCAAAATGACCCACTCATAAAATTTTCTTGAACATGCGACTTAACCCAATGGTCTTCTCGTGCCCGAAAACGATATAATATAAAATTTAATCAAAATCGTTAGAGCTGTTTTCTAGATAACATTAGTTTGACACATAGTGACCCAAAATGACCCACCAATCGAAATTTGTCGAACTTACGATATAATAGATACTTCTCGTGCCGGAAAATGGTACAATACAAAATTTTGTCAAAATCATTTGAGCCGATTTTTTTATACAATTAGCTTGACCCTGACCTATTGTGACCCAAAATGACCCACTACTCGGATGTTCTTGAACATGCGACTTAGTCCAATGGTATTCTTGTTTTCGAAAACTATAGAATACAAAATTTAATCATAATCATTATAGCGGTATTTTAGATAAAAATAGTTTGACCCACAAAGCATTTTGAGCACAAAAATTCACTAATAAATGTTTCTGAAACGCTATGGAAGGAAGTGTTCGTCACATCAGGTTTGTTTGTATACTTGGCCAGGCTCACTGTACTTTGTTATGGGAAATGTGTTTTTGAGACTGCAACTCGGTGTTGACAATGAAGTAGATACGCAAATTATTTATTGTAAGCATATTAAATATTTATGTGAGGAAATTTAACCACTGAATTATATAAACTTCTTGAACTCTTATTTGAATGTTACAGGGCCATCTTTAGACGAATTTTGGTTCGAAAAGCTTTCTGTTACACAAATAACAAGAGCATCATTTCAGTTATCTGTGGTTTATCCTCTTCAAACCGTAGGTATACAAATGTTGACCTCTATTCTTTTCCTCGAAAAAAAAAGAACTATTTGATTTTATTATATGTTTATTTTACTTCTATATAGATGAATGTGTTTTGTTTTCAAAGAAAACCAATGAACCAATAAGTACTGCTGCTTAGTTCCCCATAAAATGAATGTTATTATCCCACGATCTTGTAAAATGCCTTCAAGGGAGTGTAATCTGAAATATGGCGACAATAATAAAAAAAATTCATAATTATTTTACGTAAACCGTTTACAATAACAAAATATTGAATTTTTGTAGATACAGTAGCGTCGATTATCCTAACAAGTCGGGACCGACCCTAGTTCGGATAAATGGAAAACAATTTAAGGGATGTTTCTGACTAAACAAAAACCTTCACACGTTATCTAAGCTTAGAACTGGCAGCACCAGCATGTTTTTTTTTTTTTTTTTACATTTTTATCATTAATATTTTTTCGCTTTTTACCTGAACTCAAGAGATTATAATTTAAGCAAAAAAGCTTTTGATTGTTGCTTGCCTCAACGAATACATTCATTTCAATGCTGCTATATCTCTAATTCTTATTAAATTACGTTAGTTGAATAGGATCAACGTTCTTCTGCCGTTCGAGTCATTTCATGGCTGTTACCAAACATTCAAAGGCTTCATTATGTGATTGACTTGGGTTATTTTCATAGCATACGTTTTCATTTTCTTCAATTTCATTTTTCGTGAAACTCATAAACAATCTTATTTATAATCTGATATCCAGTGTCATGCACTTCACTATTTAATCACTCGTTAATTTCCTTTTCTTCATAGCTTAGGATTCTTTCCATCTCCTTTATTGTTTTACATTCTTCAGTTTCTGACCCACTGTTAGTTTTTTCTTTATTTAAAATTTTATTCAAAGACAATGGATATTAAGGAGTTCGGTTAATTTTTTTGGGAAGAAATAGGCTGTTCGGATAGCTGAAAGTTCAATTTCAAAAAAAAATTTCATAGAAATAGGCTGTTCGGATAGTTTGAAGTTCGGTTAATTGAAGTTTAAATAATCGACGCTCTACTGTAATTCATTTGCTTAAAGCTCTTAAATTTGTTACTGCGTTAATTTAGGTTAACAATTTGAGGTCCAAGACCAACTCTGACTTGGAATCTTTTTTTTTTTTTTTTTTGCAAAATTTTCTGTTGGCACCAGTAATAAAGGAAAATAAAATTTGCCTTATTTAATTAGAGCATTTTCAAAGTGCTGTCTATTTTTTCTTAAATATAAAACCTTCTTATATTTTCTTTAAAAAAAAATAAATCATATCTTCTCTATATTGTAATATACAGTGAGCAAAAAAAGTATTTGCACGCAGACGATTTTTTGCATAAGTAACCATAGAAAGCAAATTTGATACTATTCTCTTAATTATTCATTTATTTAAATAAGAAGAAAATAAAAATAACTACCCATTTCCTTAAACAGTAATATTACACATTTTAAAAAATAAATTAATATTTTCTCATACCTAAAAAGTATTTCCACAAGAAGCATTGACTGTTAAAAAAGGCATTAAATGTGAACATTATGCAAATGTTTAGCATATCAGTCCCGCAGTACAATAGCCCCGAACTTTAAAGTCACGTAATATATTAACTGGAGCAGAGATTCTGGGGAGTTTTTGTTCTAATGGCGCCGAAATGTGTGAACTGTCTGTTGCTACCCGTGAAAAGATTATATTTCTTCACAATTCTGGATTAAGTTACCGAGGAATAAGTAAAAAATTAAATCTAAACTTTTCTAGTGTTCGTTATGTAATTAAGAAGAAAAAGGAAACTGGTTCGACAATAAATAAGCCGCGAACTGGGCGTCCAAGAAAGCTAAATACCAGGCAAAGGAGAGGCATGATAAAAGAATCTTCAAAAAAACCCTTTTCTAAGTGCTCGAGAATTGGCTGTTGATGTCGCTTCAACGTCGGGAACAATAGTTACACCACAATCAATTAGAGATATTCTTCATGATGCAAATATTCGAGGAAGAGCCTCTCGAAAAAACCATTTATTAGTGAAACAAACAGGGTGAAAAGACTTTAATTCGCAAAAGCTTGTGTCAGCAAACCACTAGAGTTTTGGAAAATTATTATTTTTTCCGATGAAAGCAAGTTCAATATTTTTGGCTCAGATTGTAAGAAGACTGTATGGCGAAAGCCAAATACTTCTCTTCAAATTAAAAACTTTAAACCAACTGTAAAACATGGCGGTGGTCATGTAATGATTTGGGGATGCATGTCTTTTAACGGAGTTGGCGAAATGACCATTATAATAGCAATATGAATGCTAAACAATATATTAATATATTGCGAGATCATTTATCTAATAGTGCTCTGAAATTAGGAATTCCTAATTCATATTATTTCCAACAGGATAACGATCCGAAACACACTACATATATTACGAGTTTATGGTTGCTTTATAATGTAAAAAATCAATTGAAAATGCCACCACAATCACCAGACCTCAATCCGATTGAAAATTTATGGCATATTTTGGATGTGAAAATAAGGAAAAAGAAAATTTCCAACAAATCAGAACTTAAGCAAGCTCTTAAGGAAGAATGGCTACAAATCAGCAGTGAAACATGTCACAAATTAATAGAATCAATGCCCAGACGATTACAAGCTGTAATTGAAGCAAAGGGCATGCATACTAAATATTAGCACTGTTTTTAACTTATAAATAATTCCTCTAGTTCTATTTTTATTGCTAGTGTGCAAATATTTTTGTGGCGGTACAAATGCTACTTTTTATCTTTGCATATTTTAAATATAATTATTAAGTCAGATATTAAATATGTTTGTTTGTTTTGTAAAAGTGTTGGTATTTTTTATTCTTAGTTGCTTTTTATTTATTTATACATATGCTACAACAAATTTACCTGGTGTGCAAATACTTTTTTTGCTCACTGTATAAGGAAAAAAAAATGTATGACCCTGATTAGTGCATTTTTTGTTAATGTGGCTTTCGCTGCCTCCTTTACAGCTTTTCTTGCCCAAGCTTGGCGAGAGTAACTCTGACCAGTGCTAACTTTTTTCTCTTTTTCATCCTTTTCTTTTAATATAGTAGTTTTTAGAATGAATCACATAAATACTATGGGATTCGCGACTAGTTTGCATTGAGTGCATCTCTTAATACGTCTCAAGTGGCTTTAAAAGTTAATTAAAAACCTATCTGGAAAAACGCGGCACGGACCAAGGCGTCCTTGAAACTTTGCGACCTTCTTTTGAAGCGCGCTTAGCACAATGCCAAATTTAAACTTTGAACAAAGATTTTGTTTTAGCTTCATTGCAGAAAGAAAAGTTATTACTACGCTGAATTTAGTTTTATGAAATGCCAAATGAAGTTTAAGTATGCACTGCTTTTATTGTCAGCGCCGAATTAAGCTCATCATAAACAGATTGGGATATTAAAAAATGAGTTGCACAAAATAGTTATATTCGATATTATTTAGGTTCCATATCTCTTTGAACTTTCATGGTACTAGTATATACAGTTATACCCAACACTACGTTGTATAGTTTTTTACAAAGTTTTCTTTTAACAACAATTACAAATTCATATATTTATTCTACGGAACACTCTGTACGCGAGTAATACTCGCACTTGACTGTTTGTAAGCTAGGCCTTTTATTAAGTTTTTTTTTTTAAAGATTTTTATCATTTTTCTTATTTGACATAAGTTTTAACTTAATTTTTAACCTTAATACTATTAATATTTCAACTTTAAATTTTTGTTTATTTCTCTTAATTTTTCTTTTAGTAGTTTTTAACTACAGTTTTACTTATCCCAATGGCTCATTACAACATAAGATATTTCATTTTCAAGACTGGGTGTTAAGCTGGTATCAGCTCGGAAACCCCGCTCCCCTGTTCAGCACCTGTTCAGAGAAGTTGTGTAATTGAAGGTGACTTCTTTTAAAATAAGTGCTGCCAACCAAATAAAATTTGTATAAGAGTCACCAGACCGCAAAGGGTTAATGATAATTAATAGATTGATATTTTAAGGTGGCTTGTAATTTTATGAACCTACATTACAGACCGGGAGCCAGCAGTACAGACAATCACCTCATCGAGTTAACGGATGAAATTCTAGGATTAGTTAAATCTTGATTAGCATATTAAAACGCAATCGGTCTGCCAAGTCCTATCTTGGTAGAAAACACCTGAAAACCCGATTTTAGCGGCTGACTCGTAGGTTTACCATTATGTTTTCCTGCACCAAAAGGTATGAAAACATGGAGCACTGGAAGCAGGAAAACACAATGTTAAACCTACGAGTCAGCCGCTAAAATCGGGTTTGCAGATGTTTCCCACCATGATATGACTTGGCAGATCGATTGCGTTTTAATATGCGAATCAAGATTTAACTAATCCTAGAATTTCATCCGTGAACTCGATGAGGTGAATATCTGTGCTGCCGGCTCCCGGCCTATTACCAATCCCCTAAAGTATAAATAAACACAAAGGTTTTCTATGATGATATTTTATTTGTGCAAAAACAATGACTGTGTATTTATAGTGTAATTTTATCTTCAGGGCTCAAGGATATAATTCGACAGATTCGTGCTGCAGAATTAACTCTAGAGTACTCTGAAATAGACAATTAACTTTGCTAACTCTGTATAACTTTTTTGCAATACAATATTTTTACAACATAATAATGTGAGCAAAGGCCTTCTGAAATTTTTATTATCAACGCTAGTAATAATAACATTAAATTTATCGAAAAGAAGCGTTGGATGATTTTATATTTTTAGATCAAAATATTTCAAAACGAACTTAATGTTGAGGACCTACTGCCTATAGCAGCGTACACCTTTGAATTTTTATGACTTTTATACTTTCACACAAAAATCTATCCAAACGAACCTACACTGTAAAAGAAAGACAGATGTTTCTTAATTTACGAAAATGTACTACATTCACGAACAAAAATATACACTTCTGAGTCACTCAAAATTCCAAAAAACGTTCCTTTATTTCGGAAACCTCTCAAAAGAATTTCTTTAAAATTTAAAGAATAATTTATAAAAATAAATTTTTATTAGCTGCCCGTAATTTTCGAAAGCGTTTCCGGGTAGCTTTTACAGTGCATTAATCAGATCTCTCTATCCAGAAAACAGGTTTTTTTGGATGCTATGAGGTAAATATTTTCAGGATCAGCAAACAAATTTAACTGAAAAACATACAGAATTAACAGCATTAACATTAAAATTAAAATTACCATTTTCCTATTACAATTTCATTTATGCAACTGATAATGTTTAACTGAGGTCTGATAGCATCCGAAAAACTGATTTTCCGAGTAGCGAGAACTGATTAATGCATTGTATTATCTCGAAAACGTTTCCGAAAATTGCGGGCAGCTCATAAGAATGAATGTTTATAAATTCTTCTTTAAACTTCGAAAATAAATTGTTTTCTGAGGTTTCTAAAGCTAAAGAACGCTTTTCGGAATATTTGGTGACTTGAAAGCAGTTATCGAATATTTTCGTTCGTGATTATAGTAAATTTTCGCAGTTTAAGAAACATCTGTCTTTTTTTACAATGTACAGATATGAGCCCCACTGGCTTTTGATAGCGTACCACTAACCGTGGTGCACAAGCTCCGATCCGTTTTTCCAAACGATCTAGAATTTGTATGATTTTATATTTATTAACTTTAAATGTCTCCTGACAAACTAAGGGCGTGCTCTTATAGTGATTGCCGGTTTCATTTCTTACATTTAGATACATTAAACTTTCAATTCAGACAAAAAGTTCACGAGATAATCTAAATATTATAAAACGTGCCCTCCGTCCCTTCCTTTTTAAGAAGCGAAATGATATCTTTGAGTATTAACTACCTTCATTGAAAATGTACAGGTTTCCATGAAGATGCACAAAAACAAAAACCTCATCCTTAAATGTTCGAAAGAAGAATTCTCTTAAAACGGGAAGTGATATCTTAAAAGACACAGAGAAAAAAATATCTGGTGAATCCCTGAAACGACTTCCAGAAATATATATATATATATATATATATATATATATATATATATATATATATTGAAATAGTAAATATTAATATATTTTGAAACTACTTATAATGTTAGAAAGTACCGAAAATAAGTGAGTGGATTTTGTTTGTTCGTCCGGAAAAGAGGTGGGAAACTTAAAACTTGATTTTAAAAAAAGGAAAGGACGAAAACGAAACCGAGAAATTTTTTTTTTAAATAGTAATAATATTTGTAATATTTGTCAAAATAAAAGATAACGACAAAACCAAAAAAAAAAAATATACTCTGAATAAATGGATTTTTTAGGGAGGGGGGGGGGGGCAGTATTTCCGTTCAGAAACGGAATGCGGCAGTTTCAAGATATAGAAAAAAAACTTTAAAAGAAATCACAAAACACGAAAAATAATATGGAATCACACTTCAAAATATATATTTTTTAAATCCTAACTATTATGCTCATTTTTTAAATCACCGTTAGAAAGTGAAAGGTACCCAGAATAAGTCGGGATTTCGAGGAGGGGGGGGGGGTCCGTGAAGTGGATGGGCAGTTTCAACAAGCCGAAAATCGGAAAACTGTAAAACGAATCGCGTTTCGGTAACAGTGATTATTGAAATAGAAAAATATTTTTAACGAAAGGTATCGTTAGATTTTTATGTTTTTCTTTTTCTTTGTATCTCTACAGAGGAACCAGCGATCATGCTTTTAACGTGCAGAAGAAACTATACGCTTTGTTTTCGTATGCGTGCAGAACCGTGAAAAGCTCAAAAAAGTGCCAACAAAATCGACAGAACAACGGACCCTCACCATTTTGCGATATTCATTAGCATTGTTAATGAATATCTCGGCTAATTATCATAAAATGAAAAATTTGATCCCCAAGTGCATTCGCTCCTGTCTTTATCTACCTCTCGTCCAAACTTTCAGACCTGTGTGTGCGGTAGATTTCCCTAGCCATCGCTATCAAATAGACGTACATAAAGGAAAACATCTTTCTTTAATTAATACAGCTTTTTCTCCTACAACAGACTGACTAAATTTTAACACACGGTTAGTTCTAAAATAAATACAAGACTTCAATGCAAGATATTCACACTGATCGGAATTGTACAATAGCAACTAAAAAATATAATTTTTATAACGTTAGAAAAACATTGCTTCGCGAGTGAATCAGAGAAAGCATTAGCTCCAATAAAGATATTTTATTGCTAAAATTTTTAAATGAAAATAGTATATTACATTACTTACTTTGGTTTATTCATCGTTATTATTTACAAAGATGCAAGACTTCAATATCGGACATTTAACTAATTAGAAATATTAGAGTGATTGACACGAAAGTATTATTTTAATAACGTTAGGTAAACAGAACTATGTGTTTAAAATAGAAAATTTTTAAAGCTTTCCGAAATCTGAAATTTTATCAACTAAGATTTCTAATAAAAATACGTAGAATTATTTATGTTGTTGATATACGTTCCTTGTAATTTTTAAATGAGAAGCTGATAATTAAGGCTTCGATAGCAAAATATTAATCTTGAAATTCAAGATGGATAGAAAGTAAAATGCAAGGAATAATGACGACGGAAAGGAATATTTTAATGGATTATGTAAAGATAATTATTTATTGGAACAGTTTAAGTATTTTTAACACTCTTTTATTAAATGCGTTCGTAATTATATAAATACGTAGCACCTATAGTCGTCGTCTGGTCCGTCCGTCTGTCCGCATGTAACAGAGCAAAAACTACCCAAACGAATGGTTCGAAATTTAATATATATGTAATCGTTCGTGTAAATTATGCTCACATGTGTGTTTCCGATAACAATACAACATTTTAATATTTTCAGGAATTAATTATAATTTAATACATTAATTTTCAGGTATTTTTCCGTTAGTCCGCCACAGGTTATAAATCGCCAAATATTCTCTGTAAAGCTTATAATTGTATGAGAATTGAAACAACAATGGATTTAATGATGCGCCAATAAAAGCTCGCCAAAATAGGAACCAGTGGTTGTATCACTGCACTAATGAAGCATTTTAAGGGGACCAGGTAGGCAAAATTTGAGAAAAAAAATCGATTTTTACTTTATTATATCATTAAGTAGTTTAAACTTTTATCTTTCCAACGATGTGTCACAGATGTTTATATACAGTGGCGGTCAAAAGTTTCCGGCCAGCATAAAATTTTTGGTTAATTTGTAAGTATGAAGAGGAATCTCAAAGTGATACGTATGCACTTTATTGACATAACAGTTAAGAACTTATTTATGGAATAAAAATTAAATATTAATAAATTTAATTGATAAAATTAATTGTAAAAGAAAACGCATGATCTCAAAAGTTTCCGGCCACCTTGGCAAGTTTGGAAAAAAATGGTGTTATAATAGAAAATAACACTGATCAATAACATTTACAATTAGTATTTTGTATTTTTATATTTAGCAATAAGTACTACGGCGCAGCAACGTGCCATCGATTCAATGAACGGTTGTAGATCATCACTGTTAAGTTTTGTCCACGGTTCTTGCAATTTTTGTGAAAATGCTGCTGAATTGGAATATTTATAATTCCACACACATTTTCAAGTTAGTTTCAAAGATTTTTTATAGGATTCAGATCAGATTATTAGGCTGTTCATCTCAAAAGCGGAATTTTTTTGTGCGAAAGCCACTGCTTGACGAGCTTGCATGAATACTTTTGGTCGTTATCATGATGAAACAAATAGTTGCGACTACAATTTTTCTTCCAATAAGGCAGCAAATGATCTTGCAAGATATCCTTATGCATTGCACTATTCATCTTGCCGCGGATTTCAAATAACGCACAGGCACATTTTCCAGAAAATTCTCCTCACAGCATAACGTGTCTTCCGGCATGCTTCATTGTAGGAATAATATATCTTGCATCTTATCTTTTGTTTTTAGGTCATCGGTTGTAATGTCTTTTATCACTCTCAAAAAGATTGAACGTCGATTCATCGGAAAATAATACTTTTTTTTTACTTTTCACTTGACCAGTCTTTGTATTACTTGGCAAACGCCAATCGGACCCTCTGAATTTTTTTACTTATGAAAGGTTTTTTAACACCGACTCTTCCATAAAGTTCTACGTCACATAAGCGTCTTGCACTGTTAACAGACTTATTTCAATAAATATTTTAACACCGTAAATCGCATGGAATTGCAGCGGCATTTTTACGCGGGTCATCAACTACTTTTCTTGTGATAATTCTGTCCACAAGAATAGTCGTCTTCCGGGGTCCACCAGACCGTGGCAAATTATGAAGGCCATGACCACCTTTATATATTTTTTAAATATTGTTTAAAGCAAATTTTCCGATCGACAACTTTGCCGCAATCTCACGAGAGGATTGTCCCTTTAGCGACAAACAAATCACTCGTTTAGGAACAATAAATTGCTAAAATATTCATTTTTGAATTTCAAATACGTTATTCATGTTGATTAATTAACAAACATGGCCAAAAATACGCTTTAGTGATCGCAGAAACTAATGGATGCCGAATGGCCGGAAACTTTTGCACGCGCGAATTTCGAATTCTTCCCCTTTGTATCAAGTATCTTAAGTATCCAATGAAAATGATCACGTGGTCAGGAGTAATTTACTTATTCCTAGTTTTGGAGCAATTGGGCTTCTTCTTCGCTGAAACATTCTGTCAAACAAATCAAAGAAACTAACTGGCCGGAAACTTTTGACCGCCACTGTATATAAAAAGAAGTGTTGGAATTATTCAATCTTTCTAAGAGTACTTCGCAGATTAATGGCCATATGAATCGTTGACTTTCTCTCAAAACTTGGATTTTTCATGTTTGTGTTCCTTTTTACCCGACTGCCAAGAAGGGTTATGTGTTTCACGCGTATCTGGGTATGTGGATTTCTTTATACCCTCGAAACATCTCAACGGCTGGATGGATTTTAATGAATGAGGTCTCTATCGATTCGTCGTAACCGTCCAATGGTTATAGGCTAGATTTTGTTTTTATAAATTCAAAATGGCGGCCGTAAAATACAAAAATGTCGGTAGAGACGAAAAAAATTTGTACGCACTATATTGAGTGGTATATCATTGGACAGGTCTTTCAAAATGAAGACGATGTTTCATTGACTATTTTACAGTCAGAAGCTCCGTTTAAATATTACACAACCTGAAAGTTGTGTAGATAGGATCTCTAGCTTTACTGCAACTCTAACCATCATAGACATCAATAGGCCTCATTAAAACAGTGTTTATAGATAGGAACTATTAAAACAGTGTTTATCGATAGGAACTATTAAACACATCTTAAAGGTCATCAATACAAGTAAATAAAAATAAAAGGTAAGTATTATATAAAAAAAATAGTTTCACATTGATGAGAAATAATTATTTAGTTCACTTTTTACGCAGTCGGGTTTTTTGATTTTTTAAATTTAACTAGTTTATTTTCAATTTTTATTAAACTTAAAGACTCAGATTTTTTTTTAAATACTTTTATTATATTATATAGTACACTTTAACACGGGGATTTAATGATTTGCTGAGAATTATTTATTTTAGGCAGTGAAATCTTACCGAAAATGCTAATTTAAAAACTGTCTTTCAATAACTAATTAATAATTAATTTTGAGTTTCACTTAGAAAGAAAATGCTCTGTTAAAATACGTAAAGCATGTTATTCAAACTACTCTAAAAAATTTAGAGCTCTTTCTTTCACCATTTCTGAGAAAAAGGCACTTAAAGTTGGTGAATTTAACATGGCGGAGATAGGGAGTTCCCGGTCCCTTTAAAAGCTAAAAAGTAGAAAATAAATTGTAAATAAACAAGAACGAAAAATCATGCGTCCAACATAAAATATGAAGCACTTTCCAACACATTCAGAATATTGTAACAAAACTTCACAGTTTATGACGGTTAAAGATTATGTCTAAATAAACAATTCGCAAACACGCATAACGCATTTGAAAATAAAATTTCTGTTATTAGTATCAATAATCAGAAATATTACGTGAATAAAAGAAATGTGCTTGAGAAATTTGTGCAGCCTTGTATATGATCTACAGAATTTATACACACCAAGTAATATTTAAAAAAAATAGTTCAATTTAAAAATGAATACCACACAACTGAAAATGCAGTTACAGCAATTATTGTTCAATTAGTTCAATTATTGTTAAATTTCTTCTATAGCAAAATTCTTTTGTGTATTCCTGTAGATGAACAATAAATTCTATGCACACCATATTCAACAGTAGATGCCGTAGTACACCTCAGTGATATACATATAATTCAGTATGTTTAAAATAACGCAATATCACTAAAATACACTTTTTTTTTGCATAGACCGTAATGTAACGGAAATATTTTCAGTGTTCCTGTAAATGAACCGTAAATGCTACACACTTCACGTTTAATACCAAACATGCCATAGTGATACCCAATAACAACTATGCACTGTAAAAAACGGAATAAAATATGGAATATACTACTGGCAATCGAGCCGCCATTACTATTTCCGTATTTTAACGGAAGTTTTCCCCCCGAACATGCCAAAAAAGGAGATTTTTCTGTATTTTACCGGGGAAAGCTCCGTTAAAATACGGAAATAGTACTGGCGTCTCGATTGCCAATAGTATTTCCGTATTTTAGTCCTTTTTTTTCACAGTGTGAATTTCATGGCAATTGGCCTTTATTTATTTGAGTTAGAGACGGACGGACAGACAGAGAGACAAACCGAATTCAAAAACACTTTTCAACTTTGTTGGAAAGTGTTAAAAATGAATAGTGTAATATTTAAAAAAAACTCTTTTATCACTTAATAGTTTATCATTAATTATTTTTCGATTGTACGTGGAGAAATCATTCTATGTATTGCAACAGGATTTTGTGGTAAAATATGATTTGCAATGAATAAATTACACGAAAATTTCAAAATGAACGTTAAAGACTTATAAAAGAGTGCTTTTTAAAAATCTATCTGTACTTTACTTTTTTTTATTTCAAAATTTCAAATAATTGTTGCCTTTGAAATACTGTGTAGCCATAATTAAAATAGACGTTTATTTTAGTGTCGATTTTAAAAAATCCACTTCACCAAAACGCAACGAAACATGATATCACATTATTTAGAGTATGGAGATGAGATATAATGCCAAGAAAATGTTTTTGCACTAGGGGCAAAATTGAAACTATAATTGAATCTCTCATTTCAAAAACCACATAAGTTGCAGAATCAGAACTTTTTAGAAATTAAAAAAATATGTATTATTCATAACTAAACGAATTTTTATCTATATTTTTTATGGGCTAATTAAAGAGCTTGGAATAGTTGTAAATATAGAATAGTTTTTATAATTTATGAATAATAAAAAGAGGAATAACAGAAAAACTGTTCCTGACTTATGTTTTTTTAGCAAGAAACAATTTTAGGTGGATTACTTTGAAAAAAAAAACTAAACCTGTGGCTGTACGATCCATGATGGATCAGGGCAAACAGTGCCCAACTCTGTTTTCTTGACCCTGGGCCCTGAGGTGCTATGCAGCATGTGTCCCGTCCGGGTGGTCAGCCCAACGCGAGATCCTCGGTGTTTAGTTCCCAAGCAAGCTTATTATATTAGATGTAAATTTCCAACTGGGCGAAAAATATCCGGACTAGGATTCGAACCCGGGACCTCCTGGCTGAAGCCGCCAGTGCTCTGCCATCTGAGGTATCCCGGACGATTCTGGTCGAACTTTTTCACCCAGCTAACCTTGTTGATTACAGCATCTGGTCTGAAACCTGGTTCAGCTCAACAGAATAAATCTCAGGTAATGGAACTCCAGAAATCGCTGTATACGAAATTACACTAGAATAATTTTAACACAATTATTTACACAAGCATACAATAATACACAAGCTTATTACTCATTTTATCGACCTTGAAGGAATGAAAGGTTGAGTGAACCTTGCTCAGCCGGGAGCCGAACTCGCGACCTGTAGCGTGGCAGACAGCTGTGGTGACCACTGCGCTATTTGATTTCACTTCGAACAAAACAGACGTATTAAACATATTTTTAATCAAAATTAATACAGGAACATTTTTATGTTTTAATATCATTAATTTGCGTAATCATATTCTTCATCATTATCAATTGGATTATCTTCAACATTTGCAGTTGACCAGCTAAATATGTTTTGATAAAATGACACATGTCTTCCAGAATGCTATCCTGAACTTGTTTTAAATCGTCTAATATTTTACTATTAATTGACACTTTCGATGCATAGGCTTTGGCTCATGGAAGTGACACAGTGATTGAAAGTTTTTTCATCAAGGTAAATGAATCTTTAATGGATCCATAAATTAATTAATCAGCAATGATAATTCCCTTTTTTATCAGAATCATACTGAAAACTCTTGTATATTGAAAGAGAAAATGTTTATTTTTTCTTTTAGAACACTTTTTCCGTATGATTCTGAAGACACATTTTTTTTTTTTTAGTATAAAGTCGGTCACCATTCCTTGAAGTCCAAAAAAGGTATTACATGTCAAAACCACTTAAAATCGCCGACTTATGTCATTTAAATAATGAACGAAAATTAGAAGGTGTTGTTTGAAGAGGAAGGAATACACTGACTTATGTGGTTATTATCCACATCATGATTATTTTCAAGGAAGCGTTTGTGACAAAAATAGTATATTTGGAAAAAAACTTGACTTATGCTGTTTTTGAAATGACCTATTCAATTTCATTTTTGTCTGTAAAGGTATTTGTAGGAACAAAGAAATCGAAAGTTTCATGTCACTTTCTAATATTTGCATGGCATCATTAGTTTCTATGCCTATCTAAGTAGCAATGAGCTAATAATAAATGAAGAAAGTACCCAGTTATACTGGTGGCATTGAGCTTACAAGCTATTCACACTAATTGAACATTATACTCTTATTTCAAAGAATACTGCCCCTCGAAAAATAAAAAAAATGACAAAAAAACAAACAAACAAACAAACATTTAGCTAAATTAAGTGGGGGCATTAGCCACCCTGTTCTCCCTCTTTATACTTAACCAATGAACCTCCAAATTTAATCAGGAAAGGGCCTTATCAGAATAAACCGGTATACCAAATTTGACGCAAAGCGGATAATTCTGCATGAAAAATCCATTTATCTAAATTAATTCATTAGCCCCGCGTCTGCCCCTTTATACTTAACCAATGAACCCCCAAAACTAATCAGAGAAGCACTTTATCAGAATGAACCTATGTCCAAAATTTGAAGCAAATCAGATATTTCTATCAAGAGTTATCGCGTTACGTACATACATACGTAGATACGTATATACAGAACCTGCGGGCACATTAGCTCTCAGGCTTTGATAGCCTGTGAGTTAAAAAGGAATGTTTCACGTATTTGTCTACGGTTTTAAGGAATTTTTAGTTCTTATACCTTGGAGCATTACTTTTGTGACTGGTGGTAAAAATCTGAACCAATCTTTCTTGTTGTTAAATCTATCGCAAGTGACATGAAAAAAATTTACAGCAAATTGCGTTATGTTCAGTTGAGTGGGGAGGCTAAAAAAAGAATGTTTCATGTAATTGTCTAAGGTTTTATAGAATGTTTAGTTCTTATACCTTGAAGCATTAATTTTGGCACTGGTGGTAAAAAATCTGAGCCAATATTTTTTGTTGTTAAATCCTTCGCCAGTGACATAAATAGAATTTATAGCAAATTGCGTTACGTTCAATAGAGTGTATGAGCTTAAAAGGAATGTTTCACGTAATTGTATGAGGTTTTATAGAATCTTTAGTTCTTATACCCTAAAGCATTACTTTTGGCACTAGTATTAAAAAATTTAAACCACTGTTTCTTGTTGTTAAATCTATCGCCAGTGACATAAATAGAATTTATAGCAAATTGCGTTACGTTCAATAGAGTGTATGAGCTTAAAAGGAATGTTTCACGTAATTGTATGAGGTTTTATAGAATCTTTAGTTCTTATACCCTGAAGCATTACTTTTGGCACTAGTATTAAAAAATTTAAACCACTGTTTCTTGTTGTTAAATCTATCACCAGTGATAAAAATAGAATCTACAACAAAGCAAATTGCGTTACGTTCAGTAGAGTGGAGAAGCTAAAAAGATGTGTAATGTTTCACATCGTTGTCCAGGGTTTTTCTTTAGGTTTTATACCTTGAAGCATTACTTTTGGCACTGGTGGCAAAACTCTGAACCAATGTTTCCTAATGTTAAATCTATTGCGAATGATATAAACAGAATTTACAGCAAATTACGTTTAGTATAGCGGATTTTTAAAAATAGACTTCTAAACACGATCATATTACATTAAATTAAATTAATTTATTTTGTGTGTGTATAGTATATATATATGAGGGGGGGGGGGGTGGGGTTATATAATTACAATGTTAAATTTCAAGATATGTTTTTTGAAGGGGCTTCATTTTAATTTTTTTCTAAATTTAACTTAATCCAATAACTAGAAAAATATTTTTACAACTATTTTTTTACACGTAAAAAAGGTTTACCTTTATGAAAATATTTTTACATTTTTATTGCAATAACTGGCATTTCATTTGATTCAAATACCTTAAGGGTAATTACAAAATATAAAAGAAAAGAAATAAATTGCAGTGTATTTCAAATAAATGACATTTGATACTTTAATTAAAATTTGAATTTCTTCGTGAACCGGGAAAATTTTTTAACGTCAATCCAATGTATATCGTCACAGAAAATTCAGCTACTTATTACATCTTTAATATTGCTTCTGTATTATTATTTAATCGAAAAAATAAGTCGATGCATTCTCATATTTTTTTTTTACCATAATTTTGAACTTTAATGTCATAGAAATAACAAGAAAGGGTTTTTTTTTATACGTAATACGTTTTTTTTTTACGTATTAAATACAATATGGTGACATTAGAATGTCTTGTTTCCACTTATCTGCAATAAAATTATATTACATTAAATAAAATATTTGAATTTGTTTTTGAGATTTCATGTCTTGCATAAAATTAAAATTTGTTTCCAATCTTGTTTCCAATCAGGAAAATAAAATTTTTATGAAGTACTTCGATTGCATTTCTGTTAGGTAGCTTTCTTTACAAAAAGCTACCTATTGCAGCCGTTCGGAGGAAAGCGATTTCAAAAAATTTTGGTGTATTTTCATCGATCATGACCCCCAGACCCCAAAACCACCCTCCGTTCAAAATTGATATATATATATACATATATATATATATATATATATATATATCTGACTTATGTCACACTGTAACTCTCGTATTTATGAACCGATTTGGATATAATTCGGTGTGTACATAGTACATACCAATGTCTCGACCGAGTTCGTTGGCCAGCTTCATCCGTCATTTTGTTTCAAAATGGCGGCCATTTAAAAAATTTAAAAAAATTAAAATTTGAAATGTGGTACCAAAAAATTCAAAATGGAAAAATATTTTTTTCTTATGTATTTGACCTTTATACAAAGACTCCGTAGCAGTTTTTGTTTTGTCTATATCTTAAAAAATGGCTGAGTTATAGCATTTTGAATTTCTAGCAAAGCTGACATTTTGAAACGTCCTGAAATTTGTCACGCGATAAAAGGCGTATTTATGAACCGATTTGGATGTAACTTCGTTTATACATAGTACAGACCAATGTCTCAAACGAGTTCGTTGGCCAGCTTCATCCGCCATCTTGTTTAAAAATGGCGGCCATTTAAAATTTTAAGAAAAATTTAAATTTGAAATGTGGTAGCAAAAAATTGAAAATTGAAAAAATATTTTTTTTCTTATGTGTTTGACCTTGATAAAAAGATTCGGGAGCAGTTTTTGTTTCGTCTATATCTTAAAAAATGGCTGAGTTATAGCATTTTGAATTTCTAGCGTGGCTGACATTTTGAACCGTCCTGATATTTGCCACGTGATAACAGACGTATTTATGAACCGATTTGGATGTACCTTGGTGTGTACATAGTACGTACAAATAACTCAACCGAGTTCGTTGACCAGCTTCATTCGCCATCTTGTTTCAAAATGGTGGCAATTTAAAAAAAATAAAAAAAAAATAAATTTAAAATGAGATACCAAAAAATTGAAAAATGAAACAGATTTTTTTTGTATGTGTTTGACCTTAATACAAAGATTCCGGAACAGGTTTTGTTTCGTCTACATCTAAAAAAATGGCTGAGTTATAACATTTTGAATTTCTATTGTGGCTGACATTTTAAAACGACCTGATATTTGTCACGCGATAACAGGCGTATTTATGAACCGATTTGAATGTAACTTGGTCTGTAAATAGTACATACCAATGTCTCGACCGAGTTCGTTGGCCAGCTTCATTCGCCATCTTGTTTCAAAAGGGTTGCCATTTAAAAAAAATGTAATTTAAAATTTAAAATGAGGTATTAAAAAATTGGAAAATGAAAAAGATTTTTTAATGTGTTTGGCCTTGATACAAAGATTCTGGAGCAGTTTTTGTTTCTGAAAATATGTTTTTCTGTTTATATCTTAAAAAGTGGTTGAATTATAGCACTTTGAATTTCTATCATGGCTAACACTTTGAAACGATCTTGTATTTGTCACGCGATACCACACGTATTCGCCTATTTCGATGGAAGAAGACATGTGGATAGTATACATCAATATCTCGACTAAGTTCGCTGGCCAGCTTCATCAGCCATCTTGTTTCAAAATGGCGGCCATTAAATTAAAAAAAAATTATATTTAAAGTGAGGTGCAAAAAAATTAGAAATTGAAAAAGGTTTCTTTCTTAAGTATTTGACCTTGATATAAGGATTCAGGAGCATTTTTTGTTTGTCTTTATCTTAAAAAATGGCTTAGATATAGCAATTTCAATTTCTAAAGTGTGTGACATTTTGAAAAATCTGATTTTTTGCCTGCGACAGCACTCGTATATATCAACCGATTCCGATATGAGTGAGCATGTGCACAGCAATTACTAAGGTCTCGACCAAGTTCACTGGTAAGCCTCATCTACCATGTTGTCTTAAAATGGCAGGCACTTTAAGAAATCGCCGAATTTGGCAGCCAAATATAAGTGACTTTAAATAAAAGCAGCTTGGATAAAGCTGACTAATTTCGCGAAATTCTCATTCATAATGATTTAGTATTGATAAAAATTAGTATTGAATCTCCTACATTCGGTTTCCACTTAATTGAGCTTCGTGCGTTTGAATAATATAAGTTGGCTTTTTAAAAATAAGGAATAAGAAAGCTACCTCTTCCTGCCGGCACTGGCCGGAAGGACTTTTTTTTTTATTGTATTTTAATTAACGTGGCTGATTTTAAGTGCGAATACCAATTTCTGGAAATATTAAATCTTTTTTGACGTTTTATGAAGTTTAACTAGCTCACTACGAAAAGTAAGAAACTGCCTATTTTAGCCTTCCGGAGAAAAGCAATTCCAGAAGTTTTTAGTATATTTTCACCGAACATGGCACCCTCCGTTTAATGTATGTCACGAAAAATCGATGTTGTGATGAAGCATTATATTTTAGATGAGTGAACTTCCAATAACGTCAGTCTGGGAATGAAGTAACTAAATATAGGCAGCCTACGTGCACCAGGTGGTTATGCAAGGCATTGAATCAGAAAATCAGAAGAGTTTCTCCAAGAAAATAATCCGTTGCAGCTAAAGTCTTTATTTATATAAGTAAACGACAACAATAGTTAGATGGGAGAGTTCTTCTGGAGACACAGTCAGTTTTAATAAACTGGGCATGAAGGAATACAAAACGCTGCAATGCGGAAGGTTTTAGCCAATAGCAGAGGCCAATTTGGCGGACGGAGAAAAAAGTCTGCAAAGCGCACAAAGCGTCCTTCGAAAAATGTTATGATCAAGAAAAAGAATATTCTGAGATCGTATGATTTCAGGGTGAAAAAAAATATTGGCGTCTGCCCAAGACGAACTTTGAATAGGGAAATGTAAAAAAAATAAAAGCCTGCTGTAAATGGAAAATAATAAATTAAAAGAAAAAATACTTAATTAAATCGGGTAAAGGATTAAGAAAAGATTTAAGATAAGTTAAAAATTTAAAATATATTGCATGTGTAGTATACAATTAAAATGAAATCACATGCATGAAACTCAGAGAAAAAGGTAAATATAAAAATTAAACCATTCAAATGAAATCACAAATTTAAAAATAACTAGGAAAGATCATTCAAAAAAGAACACAAGAAATAAGAAATGCAAATATAAGAAAAGATGAATAGTTTATGGATTGGTCAGAGGAGCTACACAAGCATAACTCATAGTAAATATATGTTATTTCTTCGAATATTACCGGAATTAGGCCTAAAAATTGGGGTGGAGTGAAAAAAACGAAAATCGGAAAATCAAAACTTAATACCACGCAAAAGTTGTGTATGGTCGTCAGTAAAAAGAACTGCGATTTTTTTTTTGAAATCAAGTTTTATCTTCCGCTGCCCCAAGGCTCCTCAGTTTTTGCGAAATTTGTCGAAAATGTTTTGTACAACTTATAAATTGAAATAAACTTATAGTTGGAAAATAAAAATGTCATACCGCGGAAGTGTTGTGTATGGTATGTAGTAATATGCCTGAACAGTTGTTCGAAATCAAGTTTTATTATCCGGGTCCCCCGGCCCCGCAATTCTTGCGAAATTCGTCAAAAATACCTTGTACAACTTCAAAATCGAAATAAACATAAAGTTGGAAAATAAAAATGTCAGACCGCGGAAAAATTGCGCATGGTATGTAGTAATATGTCTGCACAGTTTTTCCGAAATCACATAATATCTTCCATGGCCCCGATCACTCGAAATTTCCAAAACATTGCCGTAAATAACATTTAATCTGTTCTACATATATAATAGAATGTATCAGACAAGAAGCTAGAGTGCAATACAAAGATTTTATCTGTCAAAAGTACACAAAATTAAAGTTCAAGAATGAAAACAAAAACATTTAAATCTGTTAAAAATGTTCAAAAAGTTTAAAAGTTCAATTAAATCAGTTCGTGCTTTTCAAAACAAAAATCTAAATATTTGAAATGTTTCGGTTTGGTGTTTATTCTTGGTCCTGTTCGAGTTTTGTAACCTTAAAATCTGACTTAGTCTCAAAATATGGCATAATGACTCTTGATTGTAATCGAGTTCTTATGAAACTCTACCTGCTGCTTGCACTACAAACTGTCGCGAGAGCTCCAGTGACCACTTTTCACACATTTCCACACTTAGAGTGTGGCATGGAAACTCAGAAAACGAAATGATATCGTCACATTCAGATCTGTCAATGTACATCTTTAGATCATCGTATGAAAGATTAGGGCAAAATAGGGAGCTCCGTAACTTCTACCTTAACCCACAGAATCAATCAATAAAATCTGCTGCTGTAAAATTGATTGCAGGAACTTAGAACTGCCTGACTTCTCCACTAGTGTTCGCACTTCGAGAATTCTACGAAATCCTGCTCGCGGGTGTGTTTCCAATCATTAGTTACCATCGCAATCTGCAGGTTTTCCGGATGGGCAAAAAAGGTATTGGGATGAAATACTAAGTCAATGACAACTTTAACTGTCTGGGACATATTGCCGGAAAAGTAAACAATTTCTCATAGATGGATTGCGCCGTCTTTGCGGGATGACTTAATTGCAAATCATACAGGTGCGTAGACCTTGACTACAAACTCCGTCATAATCTTTAGATTTGACGTTGGATCCGGTGTTGCCAAATAGTCTCAAAGTTCTGTTGGCGGTGGTAACCCATCTGCTGTGTGAAAATCTACCAGGAAATCTATTTGCAAGGTCTTCCGAACCACTTCGTTTCTTAATAGATAGGATCATTTCCTTCAGGTATGTTTTATCGGTACTGAGATCGTCAATAACTGTTTCAAGGTTATAATTAATGTCGATAGTCTGAAAAGAAACGATGGGAAGAAATTTACACTTGTCCAACATTTTTCCAATCGGTCCACTATAACTGAATTGTCCCCTGCCGCATCCGTCTAGCTGTTGAAGCAAATGTCGCAATGGCAGCTCATTTGCATATAACAATCAAGAGCCATTGTGCCATATTTTGAAACTAAGTCAAATTTAAGCTTCTAAAACTCCCAACAGGACCAAAAATAATCACCAAGCCAAAACATTTCGAATATTTAGGTTTTTGTTTTGAAGAGCACGAACTGATTTAATTGAACTTTAAATTTTTTTAACTTCAACATATTTAAATCTTTCTTTTTCATTCTTGAACTCTAATTTTGTAAACTTTTCACAGATAAAATGTTTGTATTCCACTCTAACTTCTTGTGTGATGCATTCTATTATATATGTACAACAGATAAAATGGAATTTACGACAATTTTTTGGAAATTTCGAATGACTAGGGCCCTGTAAGATATTATGTGATTTCGAAAAAACTTTGCAGGCATATTGCTCCATATCATACGCAACTTTTTTGCGGTATGACATTTTCATTTTCCAACTTTATGTTTATTTCGATTTTGAAGTTGTACAAGGTATTTTTGACGTATTTCGCTACAATTGCGGGACCCGGTGGACCCGGAAAATAAAACTTGATTTCGAAAAAAACTGTTCAGGCATATTACTACGTACCATACAAAACTTTTCCGTGGTATGACATGTTTATTTTTACACTTTATGTTTATTTCGATTTATAAGTTGTACAAGACATTTTTGATAAATTTCGCAAAAATTAAGGGAGCCGGGGGCACCGGAAGATAAAACGTAACATCGAAAAAACTTCGCAGTTTTTTTACTGAGGACCATACACAACTTTTGCTTGGTTTTGATTTTCCGATTTTCGGGTTTTCACTCCACCCTACTAAAAATGACAATATAAAGTTATATTATATATAACTTTATATACGTTTTATAAATTATCAAGAAATCTAAAGAATAATAAAAATAAAAAGACCTCCAAAAAAGTGAGTTTAACGTGCATATCCATTGTATTGTAGATGTCAACATGTTGAATTCCTTATAATATTTTCTGTTGCGGTGAAAACAACATTCCAAAATCAATAGCTTTTAATTACTTATTTGTTATAAAAAAAAAAAAACATGTAAATCACGCAATAGGAAATTTAAAAAAAAATAGTTTTTTTTTTAAATAATCAAACATCTGTTATTTTTTAAATTTATAATTACATGTACATAATTAGATGTAGTATTTTCGAAGGAAAAATTGATTACCTTCCCCCACCTCCAGTTTTATATCTTGAAAAATTATTTTATAATAATAGAAGTTTGTCTTATAATTGTTACTTTTTTTAAGAAGAAAATAATAAACATTTAAAACTTATGCATACTACATCTTACTTTATGAATATATTATTTTAAATAATGATAATTTTTTCATTAAAAATTCACCCTTTCGGAACTGATTTCCATTGTAGCTTCCTCCGTGGTGAATCCAATATGATAAATTATAACGTATCCTTCAAACATTCTAATAATTGTATTTTTTATTTAGAATTGTCATTAAAACTAATGCTAAAAAACTTGTCAACTCAAGTTTCACATTTAGTTCACATTGGTTTTCGTCTTAGAGGTGTTTGAAGACAAGGGAAATATTTCTAGAAAAGTGGGTATTTCCTATCTATCTGAATTTTTGTGGACGTTCCAGGAGTTTTACAATGTAATAAGATAAAAATTTCGTGAAACTAACGAAACTAACTGATACAAATATGTATGCGTTTTTTCAAATTTGAAGCCACTCTTTTTAATATTGGAACAGTTACTCTTTGAATCACATGTTCAATGTTAGTTTTCAGGTCAGGTTTGTTTTCAAGAAAGCACATGTTTCTGCGAACAATCCGCACTCCATCGTTGACCGGAAAACAAACACGGAACATGAAATTCAAAAAATAAATTTTTCAACATTGAGAAGAGAGGGCCTCAAATTTTAAAAAACGCATATGTTTTTGTATCCTAGAAAAAGGGCCACAATTTCAATATCTTCTGTAATAATGTTAATTTTCGCTCAGTTTTGAGTCTCGGTATTTTTACACATTCAATTTAGATTATGTTTGTAATTTGAATCATATTTATATTTTAGTAAACAAAATATTTTTCATCAATTGCGTGACTTTTCAATCACCCTGTATTATCTTTGTAGAACAGTAAGTTTATTGAACGGGAATAAATATGCCTAAACACTTTTCTAATTAAAAAAAAGAAGAAAAAGAAAAGAAAACGATGCTGCAATTCGAAAGAATAAAATAAAATGAAATATTCTGGATTTTCAATCAAACTTTTTTAGTAACATAAACATTTCATAAAGGTGATATTTTTTCGTACATATAAACAGGAATATTTGTATGAGATACGTGACATAAAAATACAGCAAAGTTCTTAGGGCAAAAAATTTGCACTTTATAAAATGTTTTGCGTACGTATATATATATATTTCTTTTTCTTAAGAAAAGTATCAGTATTTTTAAAGTCTTCCCATACTGATAGCAAAGAGAAAAAATCATACATTTTTCATAAAAAAAATGCAATATATATATATATATATATGGTTCATTCTCTGAAAAGTGGCTGTTTTATATAAAAAAAAAATGCGGCCCAATAAAATTGCCTCAAAAATCTCAAAATTTAGCCTTCAAGTACCCTATTGCTATATTTATCAAAAAATAATATGAACCATACAGTATCTCATAGTTCTTCTGATATTTTAATTTCAAAGCACTTCAATTGCTAAAATGTTCAAATGAATGATTGCCACCGGAATTTAAGAACAAATTTATTTATAAATAAAAAAAATGCTATATTTCACATACATGTTAAATAGATAAAAGTTTATAAAAAGTCTGTTGCCACTGTGGCGGTCGGGGATTAAAATTAAGTGGTTTCATAAACATACCATCGCCCTTGAAAGGGTTAAAAAAGAAAAGAAATTATAGTTAGAAGTCATACTGTCAAAAAATATTTTTTTTTTTTTTACTCTATGTCAAATGAAAAAATAAAGATAAAGCATTAATATTTAGAAGAGTTAATGTTTATTTGAATTAATACAATTTTTATTTATTTTTTAACTTCTCCCTGTAAAAGAATAAAAATTAAAAACGTATTATCTTTACTTACGGTAATTAAAAGTCTTACGAGTTTTTTAACGTGTATTTTATTGCTAGAGATTTTCTTATCTTACTGTTTAGTACATATATAAATGGAATCAGATCATTCCCTCAAAATTTAAATCTTTCCCTCATATTAAAATTATGAGGGAATGATTGTGAGGGAATGACGAAATACTTCTGAAAACAATGTTATACAAAAGTGATTAGTCTTAGGTATATTTTCAATTAATAAGTATGTTTTGAAACACATTTCCAATAATATAACAACATAAAAAGACATTTCATTAGTTTTTATTAAATTTATAATAGATGAGGGAATGACGCGTAATAAAAATACTTAGTATCTAGTACTTGATCTAGTACTTCAAAGTCATATCCTAACTATTCAAGAACGTTTGTGAGCAAACAACCAGATGGATACTTCACTTTACTCTTGTACAAACTGTCCAAGACATATAAAAAGCATGTGCTGCTTTCTACTAAGTAAATAATGGCAAATTTACAGTTGTGTGAGGGAATGACGACAAATGCTAGGGACATCATTAAAAAGTGCCCTAATTCATTCATTATATAAAATATAAATATAACTAAATGGCTAAATATGTATTTAAGTTTGTTTAATGAATTGAGAAAAAAATAATTATAAATATACGTGCTGCAATGGCAGAGAAAGCGTTTTCTTTATTACATATGTGAATGGGGACATAGTGAGGAAATGATATTTGCATTAAAAAATACATTTAATTTATCATATTTCAATTTCAATAAGCAAATAATTACAATTTATATGTATAACTGATTAATATTGATAGTTTAAATCACTTTTCCTTTTTGTAATTTTAAAAATTGTCTCTTCAAGACCCCTGGGACATAAAATTGCCACTTTTCAGAAAATGACTCATATTTAAGTTTAATTAAGGAATCCTGTTTTGTACCCTTAAAAAATATTATCTGTAGCTTTTTTATTGGGATCGAGTGTAATTCGGGTAACGATGAAATTTTAAGTATTTGTATTGCTTAAGACAATATTATAAGTTGAAAGACGAATACTGATGGATTTGTAACCCTCTCAGATAAGAATAAATTGATTTCGAATAAAAAAAAAAGAAAAAGAAATACTGGCCGTAAATGTATGCACATTAAAAAGAAATTGAAAATTATTCAAAATATAGTTCGTTAGTTGTTTGGTGATAAAATAAATATTGTGCATTTTTTTGTTGATATATGTGAAATGTTAAAGAATTGAAGAAAACTAAATATATATAAGAAGTTTTATATGAAATAAAATAACAACAGCAATTCCTCACAAACAAAGATTAAATAACTTATAAAATGTCCGCATCACGTGAAATCCAACTGGTCGAAAGACTTAACGCTAGTAACTACACTACATGGAAGTTCAAGACAGAGATATTACTAATTAAAGAAGACCTATTCGATGTCATTACCGAAGATAGGCCCACGCCAATCACAACCGATTGGGAGAAAAAGACAGGAAGGGTGGAGCTATAATTAACCTGTCAATAGATGACTCACAGATAGTCCATGTAATGGGGCTTAACATAGCCAGGGACACTTGGGACGCACTTAAAACGATACACGAAAGGCCGAACTTGTCTAGTAAATTATTTTTGTTAATAAAGCTTTATGGAGCCAAGCTCAAGGAAAACGGTAACTTAATCAAACACATAACATATATTCTAGAACTAAAAGACAAACTCTCAGCGATCGGGGAAACAATAAGCGACTCCCATCTTTCAGCTTTATTGCTGTGTTCGCTACCCCATAGTTATAATACTTTAATCACTGCCTTTGAAACGCGAAATGAGGAAGAGCTTACACCACAATTTATTAGAAGTAAATTAACACATGAGTACAATAGAAGGATTGAGAACGCAGACCAGGGTGAAAATTCAAGAAAAGCGTTTAAAACGCAGAAAAAATTTCCAAATGATAATTTTAAAAAAGAAAAACAGTGCACATATTGTAAATTGAGAAATCACACGTACAGAGAATGTTGGCATTTGAAAAATCGAAAGAATAACCCAAATACACAAAAACAGCAACAGACATACAAAAATAAACATTACTCATCATCGTTATGTTATCAACAATCGGATAACCAGATAGGAAACACTGACCGCGAATCCGTAGACAAGAGAAATTATAGAACGGAAACAAAACTAGATCAAAGCAGCGACGCAGCCTTTCTAATAGACAAAGCAGGAAAACAAACATGGATCATTGATTCTGGTTCATCTTCACATATCCTAAACAATAAAGATGAGTTTACTAAATTAAAGGACACCGAAAAAACAACGGTCATAATTGCCAACGGCAAAACTCTAAACTCGCTAGGTACCGGAGAAACTACATTCACGACGAAAACATCCGATGGAGGCATAAATACAATTTCGCTAAAAGATGTGTTATATGTACCTGAGCTAGAATCTAATTTAATTTCAGTAAGTAAAGCCACAAAGAATGGGTATAAATTATTATTTGATAAAGATCAATGCACGCTGTCCCGAAATGGGAAAATCTATTTGGAGGCAAAAATGAAAAATAACCTATCCGAAGTTGAATTATTAGAAAATACAGATAGGAATATAGTAAACATGGCACATGAATGCAAAAATAAAGATTGCCTGGAACTTTGGCACAAACGCCTAGGGCATAGAAATTATAATTCCATAAAGGAAATGGTCAAAGATGATTTAGCCTATGGCATAAAACTAAATAATTGCAATCATGGAACAACATGCGAAACGTGCCTACAAACAAAAACAAGCGATGTTCCCTATCCCAAAACAGTGTATAGAAACAAAACAGGTAGAGTACTCGATCTAGTGCACACGGACATATGCACAGCGATAGGAACCCCCACAATAGGTGGTAAAACAATGTTTATAACATTCATTGACGACTACTCTAGATTTACTGTAATATACTTATTAAAACACAAAGATGAAGTACAGGATAAACTAATCGACTACATAGCTATGGGTTCGAAACCAGTTCGGGAAATATCCGAAAGCAATAAGATGCGACAACGGAGGAGAGTACATAAATAGAGGGATAGAGGATTACCTAAGAAAAAGGGGCAATAAACATCAATTAACAGTGCCGTATTGTCCGAGCCAAAATGGCATTGCGGAAAGAAGAAATAGGCCGCTATTAGACATGACTAGGAGCCTACTCAGAGAAGCGGATCTACGACAAAGATTTTGGGAAGAAGCAATGAACACTGCGAATCATTTACAGAATCGCTTACCAACAAGATCAACAAATAAAACCCCATTTGAGCTATGGTTTAATCGCAAACCGAATTTACACTATTTGCGAACATTCGGGTGCAAAGCTTACGTATACGTGAATAAACAGCATCGAGGAAAATTGGACGACAGGGCTCAGGAAGGGATTTTTGTAGGATACGATAACAACTCAAAAGGATATCGCGTATACACTTAAAGAAAGTAAAATTGTAATTGGGAGAAAAGCGAAATTTATAGAAAATAGCAAAATTAACCTAAAAGAAAGTAAAGAGTCAGAAAACTCATATGAGGACAAAAATTACATTGAAACAGAGATAAACAACACAACCGAAGAACCAACCGCGTCCAAACAGACGACCAATGAACCAAGAAGATCTGAAAGATCGAACAGGGGGGTACCACCAGACAGATATCTCTGTTATATAAAAAAATAATGATATGATAGAACCCACTAGCTGGAATGAAATACTGGAAATAAATAATCGCACAGAAAAAGAAAAGTGGCTTAAAGCCACACAAGCGGAAATCAATTCGCTGAGAAAACAAAACACATGGGAATTAGTGGATCCTCCACTTAATAAAAAGGTTATAGGTTGTAAATGGACATTCAAAAGGAAATTAGACAGTTACGGGAACACTCAAAAGTACAAAGCACATTTGGTAGCCAAAGGGTTTAGTCAAAAATATGGGGGAAACTATGACGAGACTTTCGCCCCAGTAGTGTCACAAACAACTGTGAGAACATTTTTGGTAGCAGCCGCATATAAGAAGTTGAGCGTGAGACACATCGATATCGACACAGCCTTTCTCTACGGTGAGTTAGAAGACGAAGTATATATGAAACAACCGGAGGGCTACATTGAGAAAAACTCAGAAAACAAAGTCTGTAAACTGAAAAAATCCATCTACGGTCTCAAACAGGCAGCCAGAACTTGGAATAAAAGAATCGAACAATCTTTAAAAAGACTAAATTTTCAACAAAGCACCGTGGACAGATGCCTATACACACGAAAAGAAAACAACATTACGACTTACATAATAGTGTATGTTGATGATATTTTGATAGGAGGCGAAAATGAATCAATTGAAAAAAATAATAAAAGCTTTAAAGCAAGAATACGAATTAAAAGACCTTGGGGAAGTATCTCACTATTTAGGGATGGAAACAAAAAAAACTGAAAACGGGTACAAATTGAATCAAATATTAAAAATAGAAGAACTCGCAAGAAAATTTAATCTAGAAAACGCAAAACCTGTAAGCACTCCCATGGATGCCGGTTTTCACAAATTAGAAGATGATGAAAATTTAATGCCTAATAACACGAAATTCAGACAAGCGATAGAATCATTGTTGTACATGGGAACCACTACACGCCCAGATATATCAGCCGCAGTTAACATCCTCAGCAGAAGGTATAAAACTCCACGATTAAAATATTGGAACGCTGTGAAACATATAATTAGTTATCTAAACATCACGAAAAACCTTAATCTCACATTGAACCCAAATCACGAACCACAACTCATCGGTTTTTCTGACTCTGACCGGGCGGGGGACACAAGAACGAGGAAATTGACAACAGGCAACATATTCATGCTGGGAAATAGTCCCATACAATGGTACACCAAACGACAAAATTGTATAGCCTACTCATCAGCGGATGCTGGATTTGTTTCGGCAGCTAGTGCAGGACAGGAAATTGCCTGGCTTATCAAACTATTAGCCGATTTAGACCTAAAACAAAATTTACCAGGTGTTCCTGTACGAAGATAACCAGAGCTGTATAAAGATGGTGGAGAATGAAAAATTCTCAAAACGCACAAAACATATTGATGCGCGTTATCATGCGATAAGAGAGATGAAAGAAGACGGTATACTAGATCTTCGTTATCGTCCGACACAAGACATGATAGCAGATAGTTTGACAAAACAACTGGCCAACCATCGATTTCTGAAACACCGAGAATCCATGCAACTAATACAGGATGCATCTGAGATGGTTAAGGAAGGTGATGGATTTATAACCCTCTCAGATACGAATAAATTGATTTCGAAACAGGAAACCAAATCAATAACCTTCAAGGACAAAAACATTTTGATACTTAAATAAATAGATCAAATAGGAATCTATCATTGTGAAATCAACAAACTCTTCTTGTATTTGCTAAATTATGCTATTCAAAATGAACAATAACATTCATAAATAAAATACGTTTATAGATTATCTCACGCATGAAGCAAGAGTCCGATGTCACCATCATCATCATCATCAAAAAGGACTCAAAAATGACTCATAAACATTTTTATTATTATTTCAGTTGTTCTGTAAATTGCAATAAGAAAGCATGTAATGTTTAAAACTGTTGCTGCAAAAAGCAGCAGAATGTAAAAGTATAACTTAAATGTATAAGATAATGTTTTAATATAATTTTTCTATAAGCAAAGAAACCAAGTCTCAGGGGTGGATTTAATTTAAAAAATAAAAAAAAAACATATATATTAACCACAATTTTTTATTTTAATACTATAGTGAAGAAAAAAAAAATCTTTAAGAGTTCCATGCAAAAGGATACATGGTACTGGATTTAAATGGAGCCAAGCTGTGAACCGAGGAATGCTGTTGAAGAAAGAAAAAGGTAAGAAATTACCTATATTATTATATTCAATTGTTTTATCATAAATTGGCCAGAATCATATTTATTTATTTATCTAAATATTAGCGCGCAATTACTACTGCGTACACAAAAGGTGGCTTCTTTTGCCAACAAATACGCGCACTGAAAAACAAAATACAGACTCTCCGAGAAAGATCTTTAACATTCTAAACATTAATAACAAAAATACTAACAGGTGAAATGGAACGCAGTTTTCTTCAAAAGAATGAAGAAACCTAAGCGTTTATTTATTTATTAATTATTCAATAAATAAGAGTTAACACTAGAAAGACGGCGAGCGGTCATTTTGACCGCTACCAAATGAATATACAGTGAAACCTCCCTTGCGACCACCTCTCTGAACGACCATTTTTTCATGGAACGAAATTTATTCCCATAGGCTCAATACTAATTTTACCTCTATTCAGAGACCACCCCAGTTGAACTCCCTCTAGGAGCGACCAATTACTTTGAAGAAAATGAAACCTATTCCGTTTTTTCCTGGTCGCTTGAAGAAGGTTTTATTAGAATAATAATTCCGGAGAGCGCATTATTCATCAAACTTCTAAACTAAGTTTAGAATTTTTATTTATTCCGGTAACTTTTAAGTGTTTAAACCCCTTTGTGCCTTTTTAGGCAAGGAATTTAACTCTGATGACAAATTAAGGATGACAGTCAATAAACTCCTCTGACCTATTCTGTCAGGAAACTCTCAAAGAAATAGATAAATTAATGAAATCGTCATAATGTTTCCGTCGAAAAAAAAAATGCGTTTATTTACTGAACTTCGAAAGGACTTGGAAATAAAAGTTATAGAAGATAAAACCGTAAAATCAAAGAAAACGTCAATGTATTCATTTTTAACTCTGCAGTAATTAAATTATGTAATTAGCTTTTCTTTTGATACTTAAATTTTCATATTTTTTTCCTAATGTGAGAAATAAATTTTAGTAATAATAATTGTTACCTTTTTTCAACAATTAAAAGCATGACCTCCATTAAGAGACCACCTCTCGGAGCGGCCAATTTTTATTGGAACGAACGTGCTCGCTTTAGAGAGGTTTTACTGTATTTCCGTTCGAACCAGAAATTTCTTTATAAAACTAGTTTAAAAGATACAACGAAAAAAAAAACTATTCGAATAAATAAGTTAATAATTTGAAATAAAAATTCTGATGTGAAATATTTTTATGAAATTTGTGTTAAATTCCCCGTCTTTTTGTGTTAATTTAGAAAATAAAAGGATACAATTAGCAATCCTCACTGTTACACCGCAAATGTTAAAAAACACTTGGAGGGAAATCGAGTACAAGCTCGAAATTCTTCGTGCTACTAATGGTACAGCTGCAGTGAAGGTACTGTAAAACTTTTAGATTTCTTCATTCTTTCTCACTACAGAACGCAGTGGGGCTCTCGATTTTAGGTTAGTTGAGGAGGCTTTTCGTTTAAAAACATAGAATCATCCAACACTAATGTTATTTATATCTAAAGTGGTTATCATGTGGCCAGAAAAGGGTGACTAGTTCGACAAGTTTTTCAATATTTTGTCTTGTCTAAAACTCACAACTTTTCCTTGGTATGGTGATGAAAAAAGATTTTGGAAATTTTGGTCCCATTCTTTTATACACTTCAAACATTCTTAACTTTATGCGATAACTTTTTATGTCTACATGAATAATACCTTATATACACTTCTTTTTATCACTCCAGGAACTCATCTAAGTTCAGTTCTTTAATTGACGTTTTTCAACATTTTTAGCGATTTAACTCGTACAGCATTAATTTGTCTTCCTTTATATGCAGGCGATACCCTATTTTATACAACTATTTACACCTCAACACACCATCTATTTTTAATTTGCAGAAAATTGCAAACACATATTCATATCTTTATGGACTATATCTTTGGCGCGTTAATATTAATGAGTCCAAAACTGCTTTAATTTACAGTACTGGAACTTTTTGCTACCCCAAGAGGCTAAAACTTAACAACACTACTTTCACTTGGTAAGATTACACCTAATACAGGGGCTTTTCCTTTATAAAAGAATTCCCTTCCTAAAAATATCCTTAACATAAACGGTAAGGTCACGCTTCTGTTGTCTGTCACTCTTAGAAAAGTGTCTATTTCTTAGTGCTCCCTACTTAAAAAGTTAGCTAGATTGATATAAAAATAAATAATTTTTGCGTATGCAAAGTGAAATGAATGGCGAATTCTGGAAGAGGATAATCTAATACAAGTTGGATGTGCCAATCCCGAAACTTTCTTCTATCTCATATATTTTAATATTTCAAAAGTTATCAATTTTAATACTTCATTATTATTAGGTCAATATTATATCGTATTTGACTTTCATCTTATTATTCTGCTTCTGTCAATTAATCGGCGTAAAAACCTCTTAATCTCTATCAGGATTTTAAAAAAATTAATAGTTTTTCGTTCTTCTGTTGTACATCAGCTGTTTAGGAATAGCCGGCTCCACGAGCCGCCGATGTACAGTAGAACTACGAAAAATTGAGAAAATTACTCAAAAATCGCTATTACAGCGCACCCTTCGAACGGAATATTTCGAAATTGAAGAATTACCTGCTGGCTATAGCTAAAAATATACCCAAATATTTTAGTTCAATTCTATGAATAACTTCATACACTTTTCGATAATACAATAATGAAAATCCTGTAAAAATCGCTATTACAGAGCCTTCTTCCAACGGAATATTTCCAAATAGAAGGAGGACCTGCTGGCCATAGCCAAAAACATACACAAACATAGCTGCCAACCTTTACGCTTTTTCGCTACCACTAAAATTTAATAGAGATCTTTGCCTTTCTGAATCGCGAACAGCGAACAGCAGAGCTGTTCAATGGGATACTTAGTAGCAGTGCTACTCCACTCCCTGTAGATGAGTAATTTCAATGATTAAATAAAAGAATATTTACTATAAAATTTTAGTGGTAGAAAAAAGCGTAAAAGCTGGCAGCTATGCACAAAAATTTTGGTTCTATTCTATGCATACCTTCACACACTTTTCGATGGTATAATAGCGACAATCGGACACACAAACATTTTGTATAAATATGCTTTTTGGCATCTCTGAACCCTACAACATGTAAATCCGCCCAAAACTGGAAGTCGAAGGAAATTTCGATTGCTATACTTTCTTCTGTTGAAGATAGGAGAAAGTAAAAAAATCCCTGCCGGCCCGTCCTACAGACGGAGGTAGATTTCGAAGTTAAGTATACTAATTTCACCAACAAAAACTAAATCATGATTAGATATAAACCCACTTTAACAATTTTATGTGGCCGCTTTTGACGAGTTTTTATTTAATATTTATATAATAGCTGGTTTTATCAGAATCATGTTAAGGCGATATTAAAAAAAAATACTTTTCCATGCTCAACAACTCGAAATTTTCTGGCACATTTTCAGATTCATTTTTAACAGAAAAAATATGAAACTTGCTGACGTGATTTTTGAAGAGATTTATAAGCCACCTGTGTTTTTATTTTTCTTTCAATTAATTAAAACTTGATTAGTATACAATTATTTTCTCAGTAGTTCAATATTTTTCGTTTCAAACACAATCGCTTCGGGAAATTCTGTTCAAAATGCCCAATTTGTCATCATTTTTTGAAATATATTCTTCCTGTATCAAAAAATCGATCATTACGGTACATTCTATAGTTTCTGAATAAGAGAAATTTCCAATTGGATGCGTTTGAGAGCAAAAATGAATTTAAAAATTAGTCAGAAAATAAGCAGTTTGGATTTGAATACACCCTTAATAAGATGATTTTTTTTTCTTCAACCGCTATGTATTTTTAATTTGTTTTTGCTGTAAGAATTGGTCCTATCAAAAACTTGTCTGTATAAATGTTGAAGACAATATTAAGAAGATATATGATAAATTTATGGGGATTTTATATCTTGTGAATTGACGGACTTATGGATTTTTTTCTTCTTCAACCCCCCTTTTTTGTTTTCGGTTTTAATTTTGTTTTTGGTACTATCAAAAACTTGTGAGTATAAAAGTTGTAGATAATATTAAGGAGATTTATAATAAAATTAATTGGATTTGATATCTTGAAAATTGACGAAGTCAAGAATTTTTTTCTCCCAAAAACCTTATTTTTTGCACCCCTTGAGGCCATTTTTAATTTTATCGAAAATCTGTGATACATAAATTTTAGGCCCAAGTTTTAGAAGTAATAAAAACTTTAAATTGATTTTATATGTACAAAAATTAAGAAGTTATGGGTTTCTTTCGGTTTTCACAAAACCCGTCCCTATTTCCATCCCCTTGGTCCGATTTTGCCCATTAACAAACTTCACCGAGATTTTATGCCCCTTGATTTTATGTATCAGTTTGGAAGAGATTTGTGCAGAATTGTGGAAGTTATCGAATCCAGAATAAAGTGATTATATAAATTTTTTACTGAGGCTGGTTTGGGGTTCTAGGGGTCATGATCGGTGTAGATCTGCAAAAATTTTTCAGAAATTCCAACATAAGAGAGAATGTAATAGGCAGTATTTCATACGAAATCTACTTAAAATTCAGTATTTTCGAAAAACGTAGAAATTGTTGACAGTTATTGTGAAATGTAATCTCCAAATCAAGGACATTAAATTTATCCAACTTAGTAAATTGCTTTTCATCTGTCAAACGGGATTTATAAAAGCAATTATGAAAAGACGTTGTGATCCCGAAACGAGGAAGTGATTGCACAATTCTAAATAAACAGTCTATTATAAACATTTCATCATATATTCAAGAAGTTAAAAAGACATTTGAACATTAATAAACTTTTAAATTACTATAAATATAAATATTAATATAAATAAAGTAATATTAAAATAAATTCCACTAATTTCCTGTTTTTTCATAATCAATAATGTATTATATATGTTTTTCTACATTCACTTGTAACCAAGGCTCCAGAATAGACAGATGTGATTTTTTATGATGAATTAAAATGTTTTTTCTTTCTTTAAAAGTTCCCAACATATTTAAATTTACAAGTCACAAAAACAACCATGCGTGCTTTAAATAACACGGAATACGACACCATTACAAATGAATTAAAACAGATAAACAACTAGAAGCTATAGATTGCCTTACCCTTTGACGATGTTGGATACCAGACAGATTACGGATAAACATAAATATAAGGTAAGCCAATTTTATCTTACCTATGCTTTGCTTTTATAATTGAGAAATAATGAATTGTGAGGAAATCGAATTTCGCGCAAAATGTTCTTAGAAAAGTTAAAATACCCCCAACAAAATCTACCTAAAATTCAGTATTTTCGAAAAACGTAGAAAACTACAGTTTAAGAAACGTGGGAAAATAACATTTTTTAATCGTGTTATTTTTAAAGAAGCAAGAGACAAGCTGTATATAATAACTGAAAATTAAAATATTATTTAACAGTTTATTTTTCATGAACAATAAACTAATCAGTTTTCCAGCTGTATTATATTTTTCCTATTTCTAATTTCCTGTTTTATAAAACTTTTAATAACAAGATTTTTGAGTCATTTTTAAAAACGCACTGTCAGTCATTTGTTTTATTTTCCATTATGTTCTTTTATTCTTTCATTTCATTATAATGCCGATCTTTGTTTGTAAGTAAATATAAAATCTATCACTTTATCTAGAAGTATTTTTTCTCCAATTCATTTGAATGGGTTTTGAAATGCTTTAATGGTAAAAAACTTACGTCTTTTATGGGTCTATAAAAACATACTTAGTAAAAAATACAAACATCACTGGGTAAAAGTTAGTAGGATATGCTTCCTTATTCGCGAAATAATGCAAGAACCAAAATTTAATTTAATATTATACATTGCACAATTTCTTTTTTATGGTGATTGCAAGGTTCCATAAAATTCATTTGTTTCTCTTCCAGTTTTATAATAAAGGTGAGCTTGAATTTTATGACATAGATAAGAGTATAAAACTTAGACATAAAAGGTAACAAAATGCTTCAACGGATTATCTCAATTTAAATGATACAAATTGAATGTTACTGATTTAGAATATTTTAATGCATAAAGACCCTCAATAATTTCACTAAAAGTTGGATAAGTGTAAAAGTAATAGATATAAATGTAAAAATTCTTGTTTAAAAATACATGCTTTCATTAAAACTCGCAAAAATTGTAGAAAATATATTTTTCTTTTTAAATGCACTAAAAAGTAGAAAAGTCTTGAAAAAATATATTAAATGCAGGGAGTTTAAATTAAATTGCGGTGAGCTCGATAATGGAAGATTAATGGGTTTCAATGGGAATTTCGCAAAATTAGCCAGCTATCGCCAAGACATAATCGCCAAGACACGCCTTCATAAGAACATATGTCATATATTCCCGCGGCCGCCATCTTGGATTTTTTCTTGGCGTGAAAACCCCTTTTCCGTCAAGTAGTAAATGTCACCAAGGAGCGATTTATGGGCATGTTAGGCTTATCGAAAATAAAATGTAAAACATTGCCAACAAAAAACTACCAAGAAACCTCTAAACATCCAAGATGGCGGCCGCCGGAATATACAGCATCTAAGCCATTTCTTCATATATGGCAACTTATTTTGCCGCGAAATTTGGCGATACGTTGCCAAGTTGGTCAAAATTTGGCGCCATTGTGGTAACCCTGCCAATAGTACTTTTCAACAAATACTTATTATTGAAGCTAATACTGATTTCTCCATAGTAAATCAAACTATAAATGATTAACCATTAAGTAAATTTGCCCTCTCCCCTTTAGGGATCGAATTTTTTAAAAATCAATATCCAATTCCTATATTGCCCTCAGGATTACATATATATTCCAAATTTCAAAGATCTGTGTCAACAGGAAGTGGGTAAAAAATGAATAACAAGATTTGACTGACACATACAAACATAATTGTAAGTTAAAAGAAAGCATGTAAAAATGTTTTTTAAAAAAACCTTCTGTTTTATAAGAATTCAATGTTCATTTTGAAAATCATGCTGTAGTTTTTGACTGCAATTCATTTATTCCCCCAAAGTTTCTCTTACAATTCATTAATTTTGCGTGAGCACTGAACTAGATTATGAAAAATTCACTTTTTTTTTACGCTTTGTAGAAAACACAATCAAGAGAATTTATTAAAAAATTGCTTTGCTTTGTTTTTAGAGCAGCAAGAAAGAAGCTATGAAACATTATTTAAACAATCTTTTTAGGATTTTTAGATTGTTTTTTCAACGTATAATTGTAATTTATTTAACCCTTTCGGGTCAGGTGTACTATTAGTAGTACATGTCTTTTCATCGAATATCATTTTGTTTTAATAATTATTTTTGTTACTAGCTATATATAGAAATAATAATATATGGCTATGCCTTTCTTATTATGGCTTCATATACAGTGAAATACGTTTAACACGAAACTAAGGGGACCGAAATTTGTTTTCGTGTTAAAAGAATTTCGCGTTAAAACATTCTTTAAAAAAAAAGAACAAAACTCAAATATTTTGGACGTCATCAAATTTTATTTAGATTTCCTGTTAAACTACTAGTAAGTTGCATTAGGATAAAAAGCAAGTAAACAAAATAATTTTTTTTTTTTGGGGGGGGGGGGGCGGGGAATCAGATATCTTTTTTGAAATGTATTTTTCAACATTCCGAGATCTAGATTGTTTGAACCAAATAAGTTAAACTGTCTCTAAATCTTCGGGCTTGGCAGTTCTCATACGTTTTCTCTTAGGCTGAAACATACTACGTTCAAACATTAACGTAATGGGATCCCTGTTTTTTATTATTGTTGATAAAGTAGAATTGGTAATGCAATCGTCCTTCTTTTTCAACAACTGCATTAAGCAGCTTCATCTTCATTTGACGCGAAATACCAGTTTGTTTTCGCGCCGGTTTCTCAGCCATTTTGCTCATAAAACATAAGCCAATTTACAAAAAACACGAAATTCTCTAATTTTCACTCAAAATGCAGTGACTTTAACACAAAATTCACCAATTTTAACTTTAACTTGCTCGAAAGTGAATTTTTTTTCGTTTTAAACGATTTTTGTTTCGTGTTAAAAGAACAAAAAAGTACTAAATTGCATCGTATATTGTCCGGACCGCTATATCATTTCGTGTTAACCGATTTTTCGTGTTAAGCGTTTTCGTGTTAAGCGTTTTCGTGTTAAACGTATTTCACTGTATGTTTTGACATTTAGTAATAATAATAATAATAAAAGTTTAATTCTCTATGCACCGTTGGCGATTCCTTTATTTATATATATATTTCGTTCTATAAATTTAAGATGTAGGTTACTTTTCTGGACGAATCATATGTATGATAAATCACAAGAAACATTAGAAAGTTGTAATATCTGTTAAACCCTGTTGTAATACGATATTTTCCAAACGTCTCCAAAAACTCTTCCTTAACATATAAATATGAATGGAATAGTACACAAAATAAGTACATTTGTTAGATTTCAGACAATTAGATAATCTTTAACCCCCTCACTGACAAGCCCTTGTTAATACGTTCACTAAGCTCCAGGTTTCACTGCAATACAAGCAATATTTAAAGTAATATAATAACCTATTATATTACTATATACCTATATAATAACCCTATATAACCTATTGATTTAGTGTATTTTTAATACATTGAACAATGATTAATACTTCCAAGGATTGCACTCATATTCGTTAGTAAGTTTTTTTATAAAATGTTCAAAGAATCATTTTCTTTAGCATTTAAAACAAAATGCAGAGAAAACAACATTACAATTTTGCCCTTTTCCAAGACAGTCGGAGGGTTAAACGTCAGTAAATCTATTTGGATAGCTACGATTAACATTATTAAAGTAAAAGTAATTTTGTTCTCAAAATTGAAAGAAAATCGGACCCGAAAGGGTTAATACTAGCATATAACCCCGGTGAAAAATGACGGAATGATGATCTGCGTTTCATTTTTATAAGACTTCATAGAAACAAACAGCATGAAAATTTTAATATTGAAAGGTTTGGTATTGTAAAAAAGTACATTTAAATAATGACAAATGATTTTTACAAAACACAAATGATGTACATTTTGTTTACTCAATATTCAATTTCTGAAATAGTTGAACAATGGATAAAGGCAATGATTCTAATCTTTAGAATTAAGGTTCCGCTACACTGAAACTTCCCGATCGTGAAATCCCATATGTTAGCCTATGGGAAAACTTTCAAGCGCGATACTCATTACCTAATATAATTATTAAAATACCGTTTTCACCATCAGAAAGTAGTCGTCAGATGCCGATGATGTGCGTTTTTAAAAATTATCTACGTAAATTTTACGTACATAAAAAATCCTTATAAACCTTGAAATTTTCATTTGATTAAATTTTATCCTCTTCTTAAAAATACTTAAAATTTACGTAGACATAAAAAATCCTTATAAACTTTTTGATTAAATTTTATCCTCTTCTTAAAAATACTTAAAATTTACGTAGACAAATTTTTAAAATGCACATCATTGGCATTTGACGTCTACTTTCTGATGGTGCAAACGGTATTTTAATAATTATATTAGGTAATGAGTAATCGCGCTTGAAATTTTTCCGATAGGTTAACATGGGATTTCGAGTTCCGGAAGTTTCAGTGCAGCGGCCCCTTAAGAAATGTAAAATCAAGGAAAATTACGTCATATTGACACAATCATATCAATTTTTCTCCTTAGTTTTATCAATAGATAAGCATAAGGTCAGCGGCGCAAATTTTTCCAAACATACTTTATATGCCTGCTTTTATGCTTAACCACATTACTCTATTCAGATTTAAAAAATCTTTCCTATTTAACTGCAATGAAAAAAAACTAATAAAGTCATAATACATGAAGATAAAATAAACCCAACAAACAATATTCTCGTAGTGTCGCAATATGTATGAATTTTTATTCGCTTCTAAAAATAAAGTGCACATGCATAAAATTATTTACCGAAAATGAGTTGCAAATGAAAAAATACGACCGAAAAGACAAGTATCTGAATATTTTTCTTTGCTTCTCCTTTATCTCAAACAATGAAAATAATTTATTGCCACCATTTTGTAGAAATTTCATAAAAAACTTTTAAAATTAAAATTAAAATATAAGAAGTAGACAAAAATTAGAAATTAAAATTTGCACAACAACTGTAAAAAGCTTATTTTTTTTTTAATAGCTGACTAAGTGGTGCATCGTTCTATGTCTATTTCAGAATCATGCGCCATATTCGACGGCTCCCAGACTCAGTCGAAGATGAGGTTTCTTTGTGAGAAGACGTGCTTTATTGCTATGTTTCAATTTTGTTATTATGATTAATTATGTTTTAAATGTATATTTTTTATGGGTTCATGAATTTTTGAACTCAGTAGCTTTATTTTTAATATAATATAAAAGTATTAAAATTAAAACTGTTCTTTTTAAGCCATTTTAGCTCTAATTTAGATATATCGATTTAGATATAGGGTGTGACTTCAAAAATCCGGCATTCAGAAATCTGGCAACTTCAAAAATCTGGCATCAAAAATCATCTTTTCCTCTCCTTTTTTCTTTTACACTTTCAAGGTATGGTAGAAGAAAAATAGCAATTGTTTATGAATTAAAAACTTCAAGATCGAAAGTAAAAATGAAAAAATAATATTTGACATATACATATTTAGGATTTTAAAGTATTGTATTGCTATATTTTGCAACTAAATGAGCTTAAATTAATTAATTTTACCTGCTTAAAAATATAAATATAAAAAAAGTTAGAGTTTTAAGTATTCAGTAAAAATAATGAAAGTAAATCTTATCTTAATAGCTTGATCGATTTTTTTTTTTTTTGTTTTTTTTTTGTTTTTTTTTTTGTTTCCGTAGGCCAAATTCTAATTTTATGTCTAATGCAGCCATCTGACATGGACAAAATAAGAGTTAATTCATTCTTTGAATTGTTCTTGATCAGTTACAGTGATCATATTAGCCAAATTCATGACACATAATGAAATATATAATGTTTTTAGGTATGTGGCAGATATGGCATATGGTGCAGTGAAAGGTTAAAACATTAAATTTTGAAACTGAAATTATTTAAATAACTTTCGCCTTTTCGATACAATATTCTTCTGTTCAACAGCAGCATTATTTCAACATATTTTGCGATAAATATATAAATTATTTTTAAAAAAATCACCTATAAACTGTTTTGGTTTTCCGCTATGATGGCAACATTCGGTATTTGAGTGCAAAATTCTTTTTTATAAATGAAATTTAAGAGATAAATATTATTTCCATTTACATCAACAATTTCTTATGATAAATGAATATACATGTTCACAAAAGGTAAAAAAATATATATTTATTTTCAGATATATTTTAAGAAAATTCAATAAATTGGTTACATTTTGAAAGCTTTGGTAATCTTGTAAATCTGAAGAAAAGAATTTTTTCCTCCAGTTTCTTGTCCATCAGATTATTTTTTTGTTGTTGTTGTTTTTTAGAAATAAGTCGACGTCAGCGATGTCATATGCAATATCAAAGTTTAGTATAGTATATATTTAGTACTTCTTTTTTTTTTTCAATCCTATCGCATTACAAATATCACAAAACAAAAGCATCTGGATTTCATAAACAATTCAACACCTTCTGAAAGTCTATTTATTTCCCTTCAAAATTTATAATAAAAGAATTTTTATACGTTCCTTAATAATAATAATAATAATAATAATAATAAAAGCAAGTAATAATTCGAAGAAATATTTCGAGGGTTTCAGATTTTCGAGAAGTTATAAAATTCACAAAGTTTTAGTTGGATTTCATTTTGATTCTTTCCTATATTATTTTTTCGAACGATGTTTCTATATTTTGTCAAAAATTATGTTAAGGTTTGTCCATAAATGATGTCACACTTTTTTTCAATATTTTTTTAAGATACAACATTTATTTAAGTTAGTAATTTAATTTAAAATCTTAATTTTAAAATTGTGTTCAAAACAAGGTATGGAATGGAATGTTACCGCAGAATCAGATTAACAAAATTTAATATTAGAAAGGATGAATATTGCCTTCATTCAAAATTAAATTTTATCTGTTCTTCATTAAAATATAAAACAGATTATTTTGAACCATTATCATACATTTCATGCTGATAATGTTAGTAAAATGTTATTATTTTTATGCTACGTTTATTTAATCTTTAACATTGATCGCTTGGACAAAGTTTTTATTGTATTATCGACAAACATTCTTAAATTTTATGGTGCTAGAGTTATGAAACAGATAGTAAACGCTGAAAGTATGTTATTAAACCCATCACACGTAATGCTTCGATTTTGAAAGTGGTTTATGGTTTGATAGTCAGATTTATGTAACAAAGCAGTAAAAACTGAATTGATATTGCTTAAGTAAGCACTTACTGTAAAATAAAGGTGTTTAAATACATAAATAAAAAGAATATTTCCAAAGAGATTGTGTTATAAGACTTTACATTGGTAAAAATTTACATTTATATAAATAGAAAATAGAAGTTGAAAGTGAGCAAAGTCACTGAAAGATGATTAAATCGATGTACTCATATCGAATTGAGTATGTTTGGATCAAATATGCACAAATGTTTTCGCAATTTTCAAACATCCCACAAAATCAAACCAAACGATAATTTTGCATTTTGTAAATGTTTATTTCTTTCATGGTGGCATAAAGATGTTAATTAATAGGAAAACAATATACCCAGAAAATCAGGTAATAAGGTTGCATTTATTCCTCAGAAGGAAATGCATCCTGTTTCTCCTTTATAATGCGTAATATTACATTGTGTTGTTGTTATGTTTCGTCAATATCATTGATATTAATGTCATATTGGAAAACGGAATGGGTTTACTAGGTGCTTAACAACGGCGATAAAGACAAATTAATAGCAATAACCCTTGTCACCATATAATGAAGCTGAGTAGACGATAGTTTCTTTGTATGAAATGGAACAATCTCAGCGATTATTTTCATGCCATAATTGCAGCTTGCTCAATAGGATCCCATTTTCTGAATGTAGCAAACTCAGCAACTAATTTGTTATAAATCGTGGCGAAAATCCATTGTCTCGCGGACTTCTACTCCTTTCTAGCTGAGCGGCGGAGATGAAGTTAACCTGTCTATGTTTTCTAATTTGGATATGACATTTTTATATTATATATAACCAAGGCCTTCATTAAATTATGAAAAGAGTACCTCAGCCTTGTTACTGAAATACTCCAGCCTCACTACTATAGAGCAAAATAGCAGTAATATCAATATACAGGGTGTATATGAAATTCTTCAACAAACTTAGGGGGATGATAGCACTCATCAAGACGAACAAAAAATGCAATAGAACATGGGGTCTCAAATGACGTTTAAAGGGTGAAAATTGCAAAACTAATAAAAATATCGAAATGTCGCATGCTGCTTTTCTGCACAACTGGCTAGTAGCACGAAGCTGGTTTTCCTTTCACTTTGTGCATATCCGGCCAGAAAGAGATAACAAAAACTTGGAAGAAAGCCAAACAAATCTGTGAGCAGGAATCCACGTATGCAAATTTTCCATCTTCTTAGAAACAGACCAATAAACGCAACTTTGCAGCAAGCATGCGTTGTAAGTACATGAACCGCCAACGACGATAGGCAGTATCATTGTGACACTTTGAACAACTGTTGTAAAATATTTGTTTTCTCTGGACATCACGAGCTGTGTTGTACCTATTCTGTGCAATAAATAATTTTCTGGAGTGTTTCTTTCTTATCTCAGATTGCCCATTTCCAGACGCATTTTCTCGATTTTCATTCTTTAAACATCATTTGCGACCCCATGTTCCATTGCATTTTTTGTTCATCTTCATGAGTACTATCATCCCTCTAAGTTTGTTGAAGAATTTCAGATGCACCCTGTATATCAGATCATATACTATATGTGTACATAACAATTCATATTTCAATACGATCAAAAATGATTAAATGACGGTTCATACTTGAACACATCCATACAATCAAAACTGAGTTACATGTGTTTGATTTTACAATTTTCAGTACATTTGGATCGGATCTATTTTGAGTGTGTGACATATTTAAAACTGAGTACTTTTTACAAATGTTGAGAATCCATTTTCTTCAGTGATCTTGTAATGCAATGATCCTAGCTATGAGTCATAAATTATAGTATGATCACTTTGAAAAACAACTAGGGGTAAAAATATATAATTAATTAAGATAAAAGCTGATTTTTTGAAAGACATGCATAACGTAATGTATTAAACTAGAAAAAAAAAGAAATAAGTACATGTTTAATTTTTTTTATGGTGAATTACTGATTGAATTCAGGGGACTAAAACACTTGAGACATTATGTATAAAACAACCGATTTTGAAGTACCTGTTTCTCAGAAAATTTTTTAGCGATCTTTTTACTTTTGTTTTTAGGATTTTGGCAGTGGTTAAACTGTAAATTGATCATTCGGCAGAGAAAAAATGCAATAGTTAAGCGATTTCACACCGAAAATTTCCAGGTTTTCGTTAAATTAACGAAAATAAAATAAAACGAATTTTCCTGATAAGCATGAATATTACATTATAGTTAATTATAGTGCCAAAAAAAGTTAAAATATATTGAAATCGCTTCACTATTTATTGAAAAAAAGGTATATTAATATCAGCTGAATTCCATAATATTTAGCAACTGTTCTTACCACCTGAAATCACTATCTTTAAAAAATGCTTTACAAATATTTCAAATTTTAACAAATTTTGAAAAACAGTATATTAATAATAAGCTTCTTATACTATTAAAATTGTGTAAGCTGTTTAAATTTTTAATATTTTCTTTAAATAATAATGAATGTAAAATTAAATGTATATTTTATTTTTAAAATTATTTTTTAAAGTTACCTAAAGAATTCATCATTTCTCTTAATTGAAAAGACTTTCCTTTTTAAACAATTTTTAAACGGACATTACAAAAACAGTAAAAGTAATTACTAAATTTTTTATAGATAGGATGAAAAGTCAACTATTAACTGTTGTTTTCCTTTATGAGATTGGAAGAACTTTCCTAAATACAGTGCAGAAAATTTTAAGTATTCAGCCAGCAAATCCTCTGTGAAATGTTTGGATTTAAATATTTGCAAGACAGGAAAATAATCAAAGAATCCATGTTGAAAATAATCCGGCAAAAATTGGGAAAATAATTATGGATGTAGAACAAACCACGTAGGTTTTTCAAAATCAATGTATGCTTTTTTAATAATTTCTTTCAAAGTATGTCAAGCTTAGGAGCTTAAGGGAATATTAGAAATAAAATTTCATATTTATGCATGCATATAATATTTTCTTTCCTTTAAAGAAAAATATAGCAACTGTTCCTTTACTTTAATGTAAAAATATGTAAATGTATGATGTAAGTTTCAACGCATCAATTATTAAAAGAAAAATGAAGATGAATTTTTTCAGTTAATGTACATTTTATCACCACGGTTTGAAATAATACAGTGCGTGTCAAGAGTTTAAGCACAACATAAAATTTCAAAATAAAATTTTATTATTGACTGAAATTTACTTTCCATTTCACATGACCTACAAATTGAAGTTTTAAAAGGATATTTAACAGATTTATGCTTTAAAATGTATCTTAAATAATATAATTTATCAAAAGAACAAAAATGAGTGTGTCAAAAGTTTAAGCACAGTAGTTCTTTAGTCTTTAGTAGAACAAGAACAAAAAAAAATTTAATACTTGATTATTGCTCCATTCTGATGAATTACTATAAATATACGGTCTTCCATCGATAAACCGAGGTTCTGTATTGTTTATGGTTCAATTTTAAACCACGCGTTCTCAATGACATCTCTCACATTTTTGACTGAATAATACTGCTTTCCATTTGGATAAACTACATGAGTGAGAATACCCTACATATTTTCTATAGGGTTTTAATCGGGGCTAATTGCCGGCCACTTGAAAACAGACACTTTTTTCGACTTAAGCCACGTTGAGTTTGAGGTATGGATCGAAGCATTATCATGTTGAAATAACCATTTTTCTTCCCCCAGAACCTCGACAACAGGGGGTAAATGATTGGCAAGTGTTTCTTGATAGTTTTCAGAGTTTTCACGACCACCAATGAATGCTAGAGATGTCTCACCATTGAAAGAAATAGCCCCCATACCATTACACAACCACCACCATTTTGTCGGCTAAATATATTCCTAGGTTCTTTGAGGAGATCATGCCAATAGTACTTAAACCCATCAGGGGCCATCGAGGTTCCATGTTTTTCCTCACTGAATATGACATTCAGCCACTTTTCAGCAAATGATATATGCTCTTTGGCCCACTGTAATAGAGCTTCTTTATGGTTACGTTTCAGACATGGTAGCCGAGCCATTTTACGATATTTGATGTATTACGATTCCAAAACTCTTCTATGAACAGTTTTTTCAATATTTGTCCTCCAAATGCATGTTTTATTTACGAAAGAGTAAATACCAGTTAAAACCAAGTTTCTGATGCGGCGGTCTTCGCGCAAAGTAATCACTAGTGGCCTTCCTGAACGGAATTTTCGTTTGAAATCATTACCAGGAGCCAAAACTTTATGAAGTTTTGATCTTTATAATGCACTTGCAATTTCAGAAACAGACTTAAGTTTTGCTCTCATACTCCAGATATTTATCACCTCCTCCTCTGAAAATTCTCTCGCCCTAGGCATTTTGTACTAACTCAAAAACAACAACTGACTGCTTCTTATACACAGATAAATCATTTGCGTTCGCAACTGCTTCATCCGTTTGTAAAATTTGCATAAAAACGATTCTGTGCTTAAACTTTTGTCAAGGTTATTTTTGTTATATTCCTAAACTCCATGGTTTGAAATAAAATTTGAAAGATAATTTTATCGAATATGGTGTTAAAACTGCTATTATTAACATATACAAGACAAATATTGAATTAAAGTGAATATTTAAAGTTTTATTTAAAATTGTTATTGTGCTTAAACTATTGACACGCACTGTATTTTAGTTGATAAAAGGTGTTTGCGTTTGAATCATTCAAAACATAATAGTTATATTTCAATACGGATTTTATATACATGTGTATATATCATGTATAATGCTGCGCTAAATAATAGAGCGCTTAATCTAAGAATTTCCACTCGAATCAGGATTTGGAAAGATCAGATAGCACCAAATCGAGCTTCGAAGGCATAGCTACTTAATATTTAGCAGCTTGATTTTTAAAATCGCTGTTGGATAGAAAGCGTTGATCCAATCTTATAACACATTGGCACTCATTTATGAAGCACGTCCGACTATAGACAAGCAGCCAAAAAGCGCAATGAAGTCGAAGGAACATTTCCTTTCACATCGCGGCTCCTCATTATGATACAGTAGAGCGCCGATTATCCGAACTCTAACTAACCGAACTTCCAATTATCCGAACAGTCTATTTCTCTCAAAAAAAAAAAAAAAAAAAAAATCTTCCAGTTATCCAAACAGATGATTTCTCCCAAAAAAATTTTAACCGAACTCGCAATTATCCATTGGCTTGGAATTAAATTTTAAATAAAGCAAAAAGTGTAGTGGATCAGAAAATAAGAAATGTAAAAACAATAAAGGAGATGGAAAGAATCCTAAACTAAGAACAAAATGCAATTAAAGAGTGGTTATATAGTGAAGCATATATGACCCCGGATATCAGACTTTAAATGATGATGAGATTATGGATGAGATTCATGATGAAAAAGAAATTGAAGAAAAGAAAACGAATGCTCTGAAAATAACCCCGGTCCATCAGATAGCGAAGCCTTTAAATGTTTGGAAACAGCTTTGAAATAGCTCGAACCGCAGAAGAACGCTGATCCTATTCAACTAACGGTATTTAAGAAGAATTAGAGGTATGGCAGCAGTGAAAAGAAGGTCTCCGTTGAACCAAGCAACAATCAAAAGCTTTTTTCCTTAAATTATAATCTCTGTAGCTCAGAAAATGATAAAAAGAGAAAAAAAATTAATGATAAAAATGTAGACAACAATTTAAAAAAAAAAAAAGACAAAAAGAAGGAAAACAATTTTTAAACATGGCAGCACTAACCGGTACTGCCAGTACTAAGCTTAGCGATGTTTGGGAGATTTTTAATGAGTGGAGAAATACATAAAAGAGTAATTAGCGCAAGCAGCACGTCTTTTGATTGGCTCTTGGCTTCCATCGCATTGCGCATCTTGCAGTACTCCGCGGTGTCTTTTATATTTATAAATATAAGTTGATGAAGTATCTTTAAGCCTTTATCTACTGACGGTATTTATAAGTACCACAAAATAACTTGTTATAAAATTCATTTAATACATCAATTAGCTGTAATACAGTTTAAAATGAGTTATAGATACATTAATTTATCTTGTTACAAAAGCATTGTTGGTTACACAAAACAAAAATATTTTTAAAAGGATGATTTCTTTTGCCTTTTCATCTTTTCAGATTTCTTAGCGTTGGATTTTTCAACTCGGAAATATTTCTATATTTCTATTGTAAGAACATTATATTTGTACATTTCCTAATTCTGCAAATTACTACGAAAAACATTTAAAGTAAAAGATTTGAGTGGGGCTATAAATATTGCACAGAATCCCCATAATTTCAAATTTAATTAATCTTTCTAAATCCTTCAGTCCTTCTAAAATCCTTATAAAATTTATTAATTGATTATGTAAATCTTCTAATGTAGGTTAAACAATTCACGAAAAATCGATCAAAAGACGCGCTGCTGCGCTACGCCAACAGAAGCAGAAAACGCAATTCGCCAAAGCTTTTAGCGGGAATATAATTCGCAGAAGATCTCGACATAAAAATATTAGGGAAAATTACAATCAATGGAATACTTTTGAAATTGGATTCATGTGAGACGGAAAAGAAAATGACGTACGATACCTTAAAACATTGGAATTTTGAAAGGGTGGAACGAAATAAAAAGTACTTTAAGGCAAAATATAGTAAATTAAATAGGGAAAATTTTATGTTTATGTATATATATATATATATATATATATATATATTATATATATATGCATAATGAAAGTAACATTGGCTACATCATGAGAATGTCATGGAGGGGGGGGGGATTCCCTGATGTAAGTAAAAAATGTGACAGTCCTGTGATGAAATTTGCTATTAACCACTACATATATGCACTGATATCCAACGAATTTGAGGCTAATGAACACTTTCATGCACCCGTTATAATCGTATATTAAAATTGAATCGAATGCATGGAATACATCGATTTAACAGGCGGCGTATACATTTATTAACGAGTAAAGGTAATAAACTTAAAATATTACAAAAGTACGATTTTTTAAATTTTAACATATTCTTTTTAAATTTGCAAATGCAATGCAGCTTAGTAAATAAAGTTATTCTTCTAAAGACAAAATACGAAAAAAAAAAACATTTTAACAGGCTAATTCATAGAATTGTAGATCAGCATGGCAACAAATAAATGTAAAAACGATTGCAGAGTGAATTTTTCAAGTCATCGTTATTCCAGGTTTTTCAAATGCATAATCCAAAATAAAACTATGTATAGCCTGAGAGGTTTGGTGAATGATGTATCGTATTCAGAAATAAATAGTTTGAAGTGTGTATAAACCTTTTAAAACAATTTGTGGATGTTAACGTTCAATTTTCCATCCCTTTATCGGTTATAAAAAAGTTTTAATTGTTATATTTTTTTGGAGGTAATAAATTTAAAAATAAACTGGATAGCTTAAAGGAAATTATCAATTTTCATTTAAATAAATTTAGCCGGATTAACTATTAGGTACAGTCGTGGAAAAAAAAAGTAAACACCCCCTACTAACTCCTCAACAAATTATCGTAGACGAAAGTTACTGGTACCGAACGACTGGAAATAAAGTCTACTTTTAAATGGTGTACATAAAATTTGCTTAGGGGTCCATCTACATATTAAAACGAATCCAAACTTCATTTTTTTCAATGACAATACCCAATTTTAACGAGATATTTCAAATCTTTGGTTCAATCTATGCCTAGACACCGAAATTCAAGTCATTTGAAAGATAAGTTTTTGAATTATAAACATTCAAAATTTAGTGCTTCTAATGGTAAATTACATTTTCATATTTTTATTTGTATCTCCAGAAATTATGCTCCTAATGTGCTAATTTTTTTGTGTAGCACTAATACTAATATACCCAAACATAAATACGCTGAATTTGCAATTTTTATAATTTTATGATATGAATTATGAATTATGAAACTAATATTCGAAAAAATTATGAATTGCAACCTACAATTTTTTTGATGGATTTAGATTTATTAAGTCCTACTGTATGGAAATCCAAAATTTCACAATTTTCTTTTAAGTAGTTTTCAAATTATGCTTAAAAAACGGCAAAATGATGGTTTAAGGGGCCGTCTATAATAGAAGTGACTAGATATTTTGAAATTTCTTCTGCTGTCCTGTAATCTAGCAGGCGTCATTGACTTCTTAAGGAGCCTTGATCAAGATGGGGGCTCTCTCGGTTAACAATCGAGTTACGAACTTCAATTTGGATACAGCCCTTAAAATACGCTCGTTTTAAAATAATTAATATCTCAGAAACTTATGGTAAGAATTGCATAAAAATTTGTTTTTAGGCTAATTGAAGGGTGTAGAGTTAATTTATGCTGTCAAAATTGTGTACTGCTATAGAAAAAAACAAAGTTATGGTTCGTTTTAATCTGTAGATCGCCCCCTAAGCAAATTTTATCTATATAATTTAAAAGTAGACTTTATTTCCAATCGTTTGGCACCAGTAACTTTCTTTTAAGATAATTTGTTGAGGAGTTAGTACGGGGTGTTTACTTTTTTTTCCACGACTGTGTGTACATTGCATGTAATTGTTAATAACTCGGGCCAGGAGAAATATTCAATAAAAAATTCAATAATGCAATAATATGTATGTGACTTATTAGAAAAGACGGTAGAAACATCGTTGCCGCGGGGTGACCCCGGGACCAGGAAGAACAAGTAAGTTTGATGATGGTCAAAAGACGAATTAATACAGTTATAATATTTTTAATTTTAAATTTACCAAGTAAAATATTGTAACCTCTACTTATAATACCTCTAAATGACAACACATTTAATATTAATTTTGAATTGTAATCCAGCCAAGCAATTTAAATGATATAACAGAAATTTTAACCCACCAAAAAACGAGGGAAACTCCATAACGACAAACATAATAGGAACAATAAATTGAATTAAAGAAAATGAATAGAAGGAGACAAGTAATACAAAATATCAGTCAGTAATATGTCTGTAACGATGTTTGTTATTATAAACAGACCGAAAATCATTAAGAGCGAAATTGCTATATAAATACCTATTTATTACATGAAGGTTATTGAGTGATTAGATTAGTTTGAGAAGGAAAGCAAATAATAAAAAAAACAGTTTTATTTATTTACTTATTTTAACGGCCAGAATAATATGCTATTTAATTGTTGATAAAAAAGTTGATTTGATTTTATATATAATTAATGGTTGAATTGTTATGCATTAAACGCAATGAAGATTATTATCTGCAAAAATATAAAGAGAATAATATATTTCAGAAAGGAAAGATGTTTTAGATAAATATATTTGTAAATAGAGTATTTTACTTTCGATTGGGGAATAAATAATGATATATGATGATTTGTTATTTTCATTATCATAACATACATGACAACTAATATATTTTGATTATACTTGCTTCACTAGCATAATGCATGTATTGTGAAAAAAGAACATGTTTCAAAATACTTTTGCACACATGCTGTACCAAGAAAAAGTTAAAATAAAATCGGGCTAATATTTTAAAATTTTTGATCAAAAGCTTGTGATAAAAACAAGATGAATGAGACAACGCAGTTTAATGAAAAAAGCAATGTGAGGACATGTACAATTAAAACTATTTAATAAAGTAAAAATATAGCTGAAATACAAGAAGAAAATACTTATAATTAAAAATTAAAATTTGTAAAAAAGTTAAAAGAAAGCAAAGTATGAAATATCGAACCAATACTGCATAAAAAACAAGTTTATAAACCAAAGATTATTAAAAAAGCTAGATAAAATCACGTAACCTCAAGTTCTTCAAAGCACAGTAATTTCTTCCTCTGCACTGGAGTCATAACTATATGAATCCGATTCAATAGCTCACCAGGCATAGTCTAGCAGCTGTTTGGAATCCTTTATATTAGCAAGTGCTGGGCCATAACATAATTTCTTGTTCTTTTCCCAACAGTTTTCCACTCTGAAGGGGCTTGAGTTGATGATTTGTTACACTCTTTCTGCCTGAAAAGTTCTGATTTTGAGATGGAAAACAATCAGGTTTCTGCAATTTCTTTGCAGATGAAAAAGAGATTGGCTCGGGCTCATAGTCGGTTGAGTTTTTGAATTGATCTGAAGATTTTTATGACCGACTAAGAAAATATTATATTTTAACAGATTCTGATGATTGTGGTTAAAGTTTTAATTTTAGCGTAAGTCTTGAACTAGCGGTAGAATACAAGCTACGGGTTTTCTCTTTATAGTAATAAACAGCTATGTCATAGGTGAATTACTTGGTAGAAATGACGATTCAGTTTGGGTGCTTACATGTCTTACGGTTTTGATTGTTGCTTCAGTAACTAGAATAAGAAATCCCGATAGATAGGGTTCTGGATTCAACAAGTTTGCGAGCTACAGTGTAAAAAGGTTTTAAGTAAATTTTACTGCAATAACTTATTTTTCACGGATCCAGTTTAGACAAGAGCGAGAGTATTCTGTATGGCCACCTTTACAGTTTGCACAGCGTTCAGAGTTTTCGCCCGATTTACAGTTGTGGCCGACTTCAACACGTCGTTCATAGCTAACGGAACCACGACAAGTAATTGTAGCGCGACCATAATTCTGGCATTTAAAACAACAGAGGGGTTAGGAATATAAGACTGGACAAAACAGTTCAGCTAGGCAACTTTAATTCTAGTCGTAGAGTAAGGCTATTGAAAGTCAAGAAATGTGCTTCACAGGAAGCACTTGACCACTCCAACGGATAGCAATACGGCGTACATGTATAACATATTGATTTTTTAAATTTTGTAGAATTTCTTCTTTGTAGAGAATAAAAGTTCTGATTCGGATTTTACACCTCGGCTTGCATTCAGAGTTTGACGTATCTGACAGAAACAAAAAAGGAGCCTATTGTTGTGCAATTCGAGAGTCATTTTGACTATCTGACTGAAGAATCCTCAACCACCAAATCCCCAGACTTCTTTTTTTTTTTGATCGAAGTATCATTTCCAAAAATAAACTGAAATGTGTTTTTAATAATAAATGGTAAAGTTCTCTTAAAAGAACTATCAGAAAGACTCTCAGTGCGTTTGATAACGAAGAATTGAATAAATGAATTGTGCTGTACAATTTTTTGCGCTCTACAAGGAAGAGAAGAAGAAGAAAGTGGGGTACTTCCATCCATAGTAGAACTTAATACAATTGAGATCCTGGCCATACTGCCCTCTACGAGCCCAACAAGAAAATGCACATCCGCGCACCAGTGTTAGCCAAGGCCCATACACCCACGTGATACTCATCGTCACTATCGACTTTTAACGAGATAACTAGTAAGTGCCGGCTCACTTGATCCCTAGCCAGTGATAAGTCAGATGACCAGCTGATTTATACATACGGGACCAATATGCCCCTCCCGTCTACCTGAATTAGAGACCAAAGCAGTATGTTGATTTCCCTCACTCTCAATATTCCCATAGCAGGGACACGTGTCGCCGCGCATGGCAAATATCTGGGTGGTTTACAATTCTCCATAAGTCTATGTAGACAAGATGATATCGGCCAATTCAGAATTGCCCTCAATCCAAAGAAGAAACCACAACGAAAGTGTAACAAAGAAAAAAGAATAGGCAAGAGAAAGAAGCGGTAAAATGAAAAAGGCAAAGATCGCTCAGGTGTCCGTGGTTGCAAAACCCGTGAATACCTAAAGAAAGTATCCCTGAGAGGGGGGAACTGTGAGAATTTGGGAATTGGTGATACGCCTATCTGAAATATTCTGTAAAATGATTTGTCAAGGAAATCTTTTAAGTGGCTCTTTTCTGTCCAGAAAGCTTCTTATTAAAAAGTATTCATAGTGAGTATGTGTTGAAAATTTAAAATATGAAATTAAAAGTAATTTTTATGAAAACGTAAAATAACAGACAGAGCAATATCTACCTAAAATTAGTAAATATCAATTTTTTATTAATGTTATTTATTTTTTTGACTAATTTTTAGTAGTAATTTATTTTTTTCCCGATAAATGCTATTTTATTTTTAATTGAAGGCATCCTTATTCTAAACTCTCGGTTTTTTTTAAATGCTTTTCCGTTTGCACTGCATCGTAAATACCTTGTTGTAAAACTTTTTTGATCTCATCTAATAAAATCCCAAATTGTTCAATCCTCTAAACGTTCCATAAAGATACATTTTGAACTATTTTTCTTCTAAGTACGAGAGTTTAGAATTTAGAATGATCTAAAACATTTTCAGCGAAATAAATATTTTTATAAGGTAAAACATTCAAAAAGCAAGGTCTTGAAGTTTCCAAAGAGAGCAAAATCCTTCCGATCTTGAATGTAATTATTAATAGATTTTCAGTTGAAAAGATGAAAATAGTTACATTATTCTAGAAGAAGAATTTTAAGGAGGGACTATTTCAAGTGAAATGAAACTTTCATCCGACATCTCCAGCAAAAATTTATAATATGCAAAATGCCCCAAATGTTTTATTTAAAAAAATAGTAATTGCAGATAATATGCATATTTAACATGCAAAGAAAGTGCAAGTTTTCTTTGTTACATCAAACAACACACTTTGATATTTCAAAAAGTTTCAAGAGTTTTTTTTTTTTTTTTTGGTTTTGTTTTTGTTTTTTTTTAAGTTATGAGCAATTAGGCAAAAAATGCAATTACTTTTGAATCTTAACCCTTAAATGCCTGATTTTTCAAAAATCATTGTAATAATGTTTTTCGGCTTTTATTTTTTAAATAAATCATGGGAAAAATACTTAAAAAAATCATATTTTGTTTTAAGTATAGTTTACGGCTAAAAAACAGTTTGTTACTAATCGGCAATACTGGTGTTTAATTAAAAAAATAATTTGCCTTGATAAAATTCTATAATATTAAACACACAAGAATTTTAGGAACTATAATAAGAACTAAATTTCACTTGCTCATTGCAGGTCAAAATAGGGTATTTCGCAAGCTCCCAAACAAAACAAAAAGAACAAGTAGCAACAATTGAAAAATTAAATTTATCTTTAATCTTAAACAGCGCAAGTGTTGTCATCTACATGTTGAAAATCGATTTAATAATATTTTCAAAATGTATTTTATTGGCAACATTTGACATTATAGCTTCAATATTATTCTAATGGATTTTAGAGCCTAAATTGGGTATGTTGCCGAAAAGCAACACCAGGCATTTAAGGGTTAAGGGTTGTCCAGCAACTTTGAAGTTTTATTTATTATAGTAAGTTATATAAGATAAAAACTAAGATATATAAGAACATGCTGAGACAATACCTATATTTTATGTTTCTATTTTGCTGCGTTAAAACTCGAAATGCAATTTATTTACAGTGATGTTCAAAAGTTAAGAAACAACCACAAAACGCTAATTTCGTTAATTGTGTCTATACCCCAAAAAAGTGATATAAACACCTTGAGTAAGCAAATAGGTAGTATCTCTACAATACTGTCAGTATAGCCAGTATAGTATGTGCCATGTGATCTCACTTTAACGTCACAAATAGGTATAAATTTCACACTAACTAAGGTGAACCAAATTATAACATATTTCATTAGTCTCATTATTAAGTGAATACCATTTGATGAGTCCACATGTCATTGTGACTGTTCATTTGTGACGAGACCTCAGGGAGCGTTACAATAAAGTCACCTTGTAATTTTAATGTGACCGTCATTTTTGTTAGAAAAATATATACCTAACAGTTCTTGGAGTGAGTTCGTACGCTCCTCAATTAATTAAATTCTACGAACTTATATATCATTCTGTCTCAATACAGCAAAAAAGAGGAATAAATATTCTCTTACCTGTTATAGATATCCGTATCGTGCTCCGGGGTGTCAGTGGAATTGAAGATATCGTAGTGATGCTTTATCATTTCTTTTAACAGTATAATCCAATCCATTGGCAGTTGTTCTTCGTGCATAATCATTTATTTTACTGTAGTGTGTGTGCGATATCATACTTTAAGATTATCTACTTTTGGTGAAAGGAAAAGAAAGAAGAAGTTTAATAAACATATTGAAAAAGAACAACTTGAATTATATCGACTTTCTTAGACCGAGGGACGAAGGAAAAGTGAGCTACAAAACACATTATATAGATTACATGATTAATTTTAATAAGTATATTCTTGCAATTTGTTGTAATCGTCCAATTAAATATAATTATTTATTTATATTATATTAGAGTGATAAGTAAAATGTTCACAGAAAAAGTAAGTTAATTGCAATGTTTATACACTAGCCAAAAAAAAACGCGTGAACATTTTGTGGTTGAAATATGACATATTTCACATAATACGAAAACAGAAGCGGCGAACTTCCTGGTTCATTTATCACTCAGCGGCAAAATTCTCATTTAATGACGTGTTATTTTCTGTAGCAGATGTCTAAGAAACATTTCATATCTTAATTAGGGGATTATAAATCGAAATATCTTCCTACAATTTTAATACTCAAATTTCCATACACCCTGCCGAAAACTTAAGTTGCATTATATTGCTCCATTATTGTATAGTATTTTCTTTTGTCTTAAGAGTTCCTTTAAGCTGGGGTACAATACGTTCTTTGAATTTCATAGTAGTACAGGTAAAATAGGGTTTTTCAGACACAACTGATGGACATTCGCCAAAATTTGGGAAGAACTTCGTTTTGGCACTAGAAATGAATTTCTGATAATTCCTCCAAAATAAATTTGTTTTACCATGTTGTGAGGGACACAAAGGAGTAGGGGTATTTTAACTCAAGGAGGAGGAACCTTGAAAATTTTTAAGTAGGTCATTTGGGTATCGTTTATTACGTATTCTTTATTTCTAAATCGATCCGCAATTCAATACGACCATTTGTAACAAGGTTGCGCCAGGTTTTATGAACACAAAGTCAAAACTTATACTTTAGTGCAGGTAGGTTTTTGCAGCAACAACTGACGGTTATTCCCGAAATCATGTGAAGAACTTCGTTTTGCCAGTATAAATGAAAATCTGATGTCCCAAAAAAATAAAATTATTTCCCGTGGGGGATCTTTTTTTTTTGGGGGGGGGGGCAAATGTGAAGTATTTTAACTCGGTGGGGGGGGGGGGACTCAACTTCTAAATAGGTCAAGTGGTGCATCCTTTATTATGTATTTTTTTAATTCTGAATCGAACGACAACGTCCGAAAGTCGATACAAAGTTGAAAATTATACTTTATTATTAAGCATAACCTTGTTACATTTATTTTATGTTCACAACATGTTATTTATATTTTATTACAGAATCTCAATTTTATTAAATATGCTCAAAGTAGCAATAATTAAAATCAGGGTCATCTGGTCTTCAAAATCATCAAAGTTGTAAAAATCCATCGATTCATAATTTTGTTTTCATAAAACAATTCAGGACTTTGTATTCAGAAAACTTGCCGTAACTTTGTAACGAATGATCGTATCGACTTACAGATGGTGTAATTCGATTCGCAATTAAAAAATATACAACAAGCGATACCTTGCTTGACCTATTTTTTAAAAAAGGTTGCATTCTTCTTCCTGATTTAAAATGCCCCTTTCTGCCCCCCCCCCCCCCACACACACCAAAACGGGTAAAACAACTTTAATTTTGGGGACTCATCGAATTTTCATTTTTAATGCCAAAACGATGTTCTTCCCAAATATTTGTGATTGGCCCTCAGTAATTACTGTCAAAACATATTTTACCTGCACTAAAGCATAATTTTTGATTTTGTATTAATAAAATCTCCCATAATTTTGTAAAAAAATATCGTATCCACTTGCAATGGAGTCATTAGTTTGAGAATTAAAATGTACTTAATAAATAATACCACACTTAACTTACTTAAAAAATCAAGTGAGTGAAACTGGTCAGTGAGTGGTCAGTCATCATGGTAAGTTAAAACTCTCTCCTACTTTTGTCCCCATAATCATGGTAAAACAACTTTAGTTTTTGAGGATCATCGGATCATCAATTCTGGTGCCAAGCAAAGCTCTTCCCAAATTTTCGTGAATGGCCACCAGTTGTCGTGTATTACTCAATTTTTGGTTTCTTTTACCTATACTATAGACACAAACGATCCTGCGGCCCTTCATTTACGAATGCTTGATTCAGTCTATCCCACTTTTGAAATAAAAAAAGTTTTAGCTTATGTAACTTCCATTTTCTGTGCTTCGTGGCCTTCATTTCTTTATAATCTTATGAAATAACTTTTATTTTTCTCAATAATATATATATGCTATAATCGGTTAATATTTCCTCTGAGAAAACAGTAGTTCACATTATTCGATAGTTTTCAAATTACCACGAAAACTTCACACTCTTACTATTTATAACACAGATTCAATCCAAGGTCAATTCATCACTCTATGTTAAGCCTCAGCAGTATAAATTTCATACTTCACTCTGCACTTCAGCCGTCACTTACAAAATTAAAACGCACCGTTAATGAAATTTTTATTAGTATGAGATAAATTAAACCACAGTCGCCGGTGTTGTTGTTTTTATTAAGTGAAAGGTTAGAATCATCGAAGATATAGGATGTTTCGCGGTCAAATAGCTCGGAGATACTTATCCATAAAGGTAAAATATTTATTATTCCAATTGAGAATTCACAAAAAGGAGCGCTCTTCACACGCTAAAAATTCATCCGGGCAATATTATGAGCTCGATATTTAACCAATTTATACTCCACGTAAATATTTAATCAACATCTACATTTCGAATCGAATGATGTTATAATACGCTACAGGAAGTAATTTTTAGAATATAACAAAAATGGAAAAATAAAATGAGATTTCCAGAACAAATAATTTAATAGGGAATTGAAAATCATATCGGTATTTCAGATTTAAAAATGAATGAAATGACCTTCAAAGATAAACAGATTGACTCCCAGAAGTAAAAAAAATAATATGCGAATTGTTTTAAATAGGTTTTTAGAAAGAAAAATAAATTATATCGTAAGCATTTAGATGGTTTGGAATTAGGGTAAAATGAATTACTGTAATACTTTAAAAGACAGATGAAAAATAAATTTAAAAAATAATAATTTTAGAGGGCAAAATTATTTATCGAATACTTTAAAATAAGGTGGAATTTTAAAATTCGTTATATATATATGTAATATAAGCAGGGCTCCAGTTATCGGGGCTGCTCTGACTCGAGGGCGACTACGGGGAACTGTTGAGCATAGCGGACCGCACCGGACGCCCGGTACTGTGCAGGGGCGCTTGCGAACCGTGGTTGGTTCGTCGAACGGCATGGTTTTCAGGTAATCGTGGCCAGTTCAGGGTGAGTAAATATAAGTCCAAGCAAGGAAGATAGAATTCTTTGGACCTGGTTTTTATTGGGCCTTTCCATTACATGTGATCATTTGGCAAAACCCAGGTCCAGGTGACTTGAGAGTTGTCGCGGGCCGCGTCCCAAACGCGCTGACGAGGGGTGGCAGTTACTTTAAGCACTTCATTGCCGTAAAAAGCCACGCGTTTTTTGTTGTCCAGCCTTAAATATGGAATATTTCCGCTAGAGTGCGGCCACGACAGAAATAGGAGGTGATCTCATTTAATAGGCTAAAAATTATCCAGGCATCGTAACGTTTTATGGGTTTGGCATCTGGGATTTTTCGCCTCACCACAAAAACGGAGAATTGCGTTTACCTCAGCATTTTTCTTCTTAAAGATGGATCAATTTTGAAGGATGAAAGTAATAAATGATGGGTTGGAAAACAAAGTTAACAGGGGCAAATCAGATTTAGACTACGGCATTTCAATGGCGGATCTAAGGGGGGGGGGGGGGCGATCGTCCCCCCTTAGGCAAATAAAGGGTTTGCAAAACGGCATTATGTATCCTCACGGGAAATCACTTGGGGCGAAGCTGGAGCCCGGCGCGACCCGGCCCGGGTCGCGCCAGTTTAAATCAGCGACACTCGGCGTGGGTAAGGTCTTCACTCTTTTAGAGCCGGGCCGTGCCCTAATCTTAATTTTTTTCTGCAAATTCTGGTCGGGCGACTTCTTTATCTTCCCTGGTCGAGCCTGGCCTGGACTTCATTCTTCCTAGAAGTCTGCACTGACCAAAATTTCCAGGTCGAGGCTCGACCCGGAATAAAAGCTAAACGTTCGGTCCGTGTCAGCCCGTATAATAAGCAGTATTGGCCCGACCACGACCGTGCACTTCTCTAAATTCTTCTCCCCGAGCCCAATTTTTTCTGTATTCATGAATTTCGAACATAATCTAAAATAAAATATGAGCATAAGTAAGTGTGCTTTATGAATAATTTTAATTGCAAAATACAGGCTGGGCTGGAGTCGATTTTTTAGCTTTTAATCTTTTATGCCGGCCGGGCAAACATTTTTTTTTGTGTGTGTGTGTTGGTTGGACCTGGACTTAGACCTGGAAATTTCAGCCCGGTTAAAACTCTAACTGACCTATCGAAGCCAGCTTTATTTTGTTTAAAATACCTCTTTCAGACATCATCCTATAGCTACTGAATATACCGAGTGTCCTAAAATGGACTGACTGATTTTAAATACAATTCAATAACTTGCAAATGACGACAGCTATTAAAAAAATACTTAAAGAAGGATTATGTAAGATATCAGGAACAGGGATGATTCTGTTCCGAATTTTTCAAAAATTTAACCCTCTCGCTGCGCATCCCGCGATTTCCACGGAAAAGTGGCAAAATTTGAGCAACCCACAATTTCCGCAGCAAAACTTTTTTTGTGATCAAATTCTATTTAAAAACTCTTTCAAAAAAATTTTGGATATTATTGAACTCTAAAATATAGGCAGATTTGAAATATGTAATATAAATGCGCAATTTTTGAAACTACTTTCAAAATATATATGTATATAGGCAGCGAGAGGGTTAAGGCATTCGGTTCCGAAAATTTAAAAAATTCATCAATCCGAAAATTCGGACATAAAATAATCGCGAATTTCGACAAATGGTCGCTATAAAAAATCTATTTCGTCAATAGTTCGCAGAAAATAATTTCAATTTCGCCAAAGAATCACGGAAAAAACGCGAATTTGGTCAAAGGGCCAGGAAAAAACGCGAAATTCCTCAAATGATCATGGAAAATCAAATAACAGCGAAAAAAATTGAATTTCGTCAAAGGATCCCGAAAAATGCACATTTTATCAAAAAATCACGAAAAAAACACGAATTACATCAAGGGGTCGCGAAAGAAATGCGAATTTCATCAAAAGTCGTGAAAAAAAACTCAAATTTCGTCAAAGGATAGCGGAAAAACGCGAATTTCTTCAAAGAATCGCGAAAAATAAAACGAATTTCGTCCAAGAATCACTTAAAAAACGGAATTTCGTCAAAAGAACGCTGAAGAAACGCGATTTTTGTCAAAGGATCGTGGAAAAAAAGCAAATTTTGTCCAAAGGTCGGGGGGGGGGAGAAACGTGAATTTTATTAAAAGGCTGCAAAATTACACTAATTTCCTCAAAGGATTGCGGAAGAATCGTAAATTTCGTCAAAGGGTAACGGAAGAAATGCGAATTTCATCAAACGGCTACGGAAAAACGCGAATTTTATCAAAGGGCTGCGAAAAAAGTGAATTTCTTCAAAAAGTTCGGAAAAACGCAAATTTCGTCAAAAAGTCGTGGAAGAAATTCGAATTTCATCAAAGAGTCGTGGAACAAATACAGTGGTCTCTTTAGAAAACAGCACACATACATACACCTATTTTTATTATTATAGATATAGTTTTTAATGTGAAATAATATACTGAACTAACTTTTGAAGAAAACAGGTTAACTCAAACCCAGTTTGCAGGAATCTACCCTCAGCCTGAAATCGACCCGAATCGAAAACAGCTAACCTGACCTGCAACAAAAATAATTAGTGCCAGAATCCCCCCACCCCTCCCTCTGCTGTAATATATCAGAAAATTTGCTTTGAATTTCAGAATTTTTTTTTTACTGAGAATTACCCCTGATCAGGAGTTTTTATTACTACTATTCTTAATCTTAGTTTAAAATAGCAACGACAGATGGCAATGTAAGCAATGGGCTCTAAATCGGTGCCCGATTTAACGGCTGTTGTTTGCAGTGCCATCTATCGCTGCTATTGTAAATTAAAATCAAGAATCGCAGTAAAAACTCTCCTGACATCTTATATAATCCTCCTGCATGATTTTTTTTAATTACAAGTTACTGAATTTTAAAATCAATCAGTCCATTTTAGGACACACGGTATGTTATTTAATAAGTTTTAAAGTATTCTTTACTGAATTACAGCTGATCTTAGATATAAAGAGACAAGCAGTCTTATACCCAATTAGTATTTTTTACATGATACTGAAGATCAAAAAGTATTATCGAATAATTGTTCGGGCGTACCCGTTATGGAGCTTTTACTGTATATAGTTTTTGTCTTCAGAAATAATTAAACTTTCTTTTCAAAATTCCGAACCGGCTCGAAAGCTTCTCAAGTGATAACCAAATCCGAAACTCACCCAAACCCAAAATAATGTATGTCAATCTTCCCCAAACCCAACGCGCAACTAAAAAGTAGAAGTCAACCGAACCCAAACGCAACCGACAGCAAAAAAGTATAAGTTAACATGACCAGCAGCAAAAAATAGAAGTCAACTGGACCCAGACCCGACCGTCAAGCAAAACGTAGAAGTAACACGACCCGCAGTGAAAAAAAGTAGCCCCGACAAGCGCATCAGAATGGAGTCTCCAAATTTCTAAAATCGCTCCCCCCCCCCCCCCCTTGAGGACTCTCCAGATCCGCCCTTGCGGTATTTCAAAAGTCAGATAAAATTTGGAAGTTTTAAATTTTGAACTTTTACTTTTAAACTTTAAATTTTAAAAAGGTTTAAGTTTTAAAAATAGTTTAATCTTTATCCTTTCACATATATATATATATATATATATATATATATATGCATATGAGGACGTAAGTTTCAAAACTCTCCTTAGCCAGAATTTAAGAAATCGAGTTTTCTGTATCAATCAATTCTATCGGTAAACCTGCATTAAAAAAATACTACAATGTTAAAAAAACTAGTTTTATGGTGTATTTCTGATCTTGGTTTACAATGAATACCACTGGACGCAATCAGAGGTTTTTTGTGATTTCCCAAACTTTGATATTCGGGATAAGGCGAGTTTTAAAACTCACGTGCATATATATGTTATACTTTTCGATATCAACGCAACTATGATGAACACAAGCCGTGTCATTGCCAACCATCAATTATTCCGTAGAATACCCATATTGCAGTCGTAGTTAACGATAGTGGAAGACAGGACTTAAAACATTAGGAAGAATTTCCCATTCAATCAAAAAAAAAAAAAGAGAGAGAGACGGCATAATCATTAATGAATTTATTGTTATTCACATCTCAGCACAATTCCCCTAGTAATCCAATTGACTCTTGTATCTGGGCTGAACCACTTCATATCAAAGAAGTTAAATTATATTAGAAACTACACTATTTAAAAACCAACTCCGCCAAGTGAGAGGTGATTATTAGCAAACGAAAAAACGTTCAAATTGTCTGTTCCAAGTCAGTGCACTCGTTTTTCATATTAGTAGTTTGTTCAATGATATCTTGAAGCCGATTTCGAAGCTCTAACGAAATTCAACACAGAGAGAGGATCTCGGGGATGGCGTACGCAGTTATAGGATGAAAACGAGGAACAAGGTGGGGAATTCATGATGTAGTGACAGGACTCTTTATTTATAGCGTACATTTTAAAAGGGGAAAGGGATTTCACGCGGCAAAACTGCAAGGAATCATGGGATATCAAATAATAATTTTAATAAAAGATATAAATGGTATTAATAAACATTCGAAATAAATATTTTAATGTCTCAAAATATGAAAGAATAAGTAGATTAGGGGGGTTTACAAAGAGTGTTGCTTTTAACAGATTAAGGTTTTTAAAATAAGAAATAAAAAAATGCACTGAATTAAAGGCATCGGATTAAAATATAATTGATATTTAAGATATTATTAACAGACAGGTAAAACGTAGATATTGTAAGGAAATGGAATAAATTAACTTAGGTGAAATGGCGAAATTTTTTTATTATTACATAATACTCGCACTATATATATATATATATATATAAATAACTCGTGTTATTTAAACATATAAATTATTTATTGGCAGTGTCTATCAATTCGAATTTTTGTAAAAAATTATTTTTCTCCAGGCTGAAACATTTCCATAACATTTTTAAATGTCCAACAACCGCCTATTGCAAATTTTATTTTTATAATTTACTCTTCATTTTCAACGAGAGACTAGACAGAATTTAATACACTTTGTAGCTATAAAAGATTGATAAATTTTTAAATCAAGACATTCAACTAATTGGATTCTTAAAATGATTGACATGGAAATATGATTTTAATAACTTTAGAAAACGGAGTTACGTGATTAAAATCAAAAAATAATTAAAGCTCCCGGTAATATAATATTTTATCGCCCAAATGTTGAAATGAAAATACTTAAACTTTATTTATTTTGATCCATTTCGTGTTATTATACTCTAAGAAGTAGATAATTGATGTTTCGCTAGTAAAATATTTGTCTTAAAATCTAAAATTAACAGTAAGTAAAAAAACAAATGTATTGCGAAGACGTGACTATGAAGATGTTTATTTCGCAACAAAGAGGAATATTGTTTAAGTGGATTAGTTAAAGTAGTCAGTTATTGAAGCTCTTTGAGTAAAATATTTTATCATTGAAAATGTTTTTACAGCAATTTATTGTTGCTTCAAATGATTCTAATTAGCGCTAAATGATAACGATGCCGCTTAAACACAAGGCCCTTGTATGGGAGTTGGGAATATCTTTTAGCTATTAATTTTTTTTTCCATTATTCCAAAATTTAACTTAAAGGTATATGTAAAAAATAATAGTACACTATTTAATGTAATATTTAATTCATAACTGTTCAAAAGAAATGTTTTATTGCGTTAACATTGTGTTACTATACATCGTTACTCTTTATTAAGGGTAATCTTGTAATCGAAATTTTGCATACTACTATATGTTTGCGTTGCTAGCATTGCGCATTAATAAGAAACCTGTTTTGTTTTCCGAAAGCGTGAAAGTATCTCCAGAATTTGCTTACACATTAGTATTTTCGAATGACATTTAATTGGGTACTTGTGGTTGTGTAGTGGCTACACATAGTGAAGTTTCAGCAAGAAACTTCGGATTTACATCGTATCGCACCTGCTTCTGGAATTCTAGCTGTTTAACATGTATCAGGGTTAGCTTACTCCTCAGAGTAAAGGATTGGAGTACTGTTTAGAATGTGGAAGGATTAATTGCTGCAAGGCTTCGAGTGTTGGTTACCACATTGATTTATCTACTTAAAAAAGCAGAATTTTGAATTAAGAAGTCTATCATCTAAATTAACATTTGGTATATTTTGGGGTTCGATTAAAATTAATTCAGTAGTGGCGCTCTTGATACGGGTTAGGCACATCGAAATTTACAAAATTGGAAAAGAATTTTCCTTCCTCTTAGGTTTTTTTATTTTCTTAGTTATAGCCATCGAATTAGGCAAGTTCGTTCGGTCCACTGCTTAAATTGTTTCACATTTTGTTGAATAATTTATTTTAAGATAGGTGATCATGTTACGTCTGATCAAACTTATTACATAAAAAATAACAATTCTAAAAAATACATATTAAAATCACATTAACCCCTTCGCGACGAGTGTCTTTTACAAAATTTTTAATCTTTTATCACCGGTTTCTCAAAATAAAAATTTTTGCCTAATTTCATCGGAAAAATGTCCTAATTAAATACGGCAAAATTTACAATAAAAAATAACTGGTGAGAATATCAAGGATTCTGAACACCTTATGTGACACGTATCCATGACGATCGTCCCCAAGGGATTAACCCTTTATGTACTGAATTATGAATTCATTGAAATCATTTTTCGTGAATTTTTGAAACTACATTAGAAGATTTACATAATCATTTAATAAATTTTAGAAGGATTGTAGGATTTAGAAGGATTAATTAAATTTTAATTTATAGGGATTTTGTGCAATATTTATAACCCCACTCAATTTTTTTTTATTTTAAATATTTTTCTTAGTATTTTGTAGAATTAGGAAATATTACAAATATAATGTTCTTACAATGGAAATATAGAAATATTTCCGAATTGAAAAATCCTCCCCCCTTCCCAATGCCAAAAAAAAAAAAAAAAAAAAAAAAAAAAAAAAAAAAAAAAAAAAGAAAAGATGCAAAGGCAAAAGAAATCATCCTTTTAAAAATATTTTTGTTTTGTGTAATCCATAATGCTTTTGGAACAACATAAAGTAATGCATCTATAACTCATTCTAAACTGTATTACTACTAATCGATGCATTAAATGGATTTTATAACAAGTTATTTTAATGGTACTTATAAGTACCGTCAGTAGATAAAGGGTTAAAAGCATTTAAGAGCCTGTAGATGTTTCGGACAAACCTTAATTCCTCATCGGTACAGTAAAAAGCATTCACGTCATGAAAGAGGATATTAAAAACAACTTACAGAAGTAACCATGTCAGAACAATTAAAATAGAAGTTAAAGTCATAGCAAAACAGCGTTCTCTGAACGAACATGGCCTGCTTCATTTAAGGAGGGGAGGGGGGGGGGGGAGATCACCTTAAAACATTTTAAAAAGTTTTTTTTTGTTGTTGTTGTTGTTGTCTGATTTTAAAAAGAGTAACATGTTACCGAACTTAAAAACGAAAAAAATTATGCCGATACTCCAATTAAAACTGGTTTTATTCAATTCCTACTATTAGTTCACACTCTCCCTATATTTATTTATTTATTTACTTATCTATATATATCTTATTCAAATTTTCAGTCGTTAATAAAATACTTATTATTCATCCTATCAAGTTGAAATAAATTTTTTTAAACTTGTACTGGGTGACAATTGATGTTAATACAGGCCTTTCAAATATCAATTCATTAATTAAATTTTAATTAATTAATTTTAGTTTTACATGGGAGACAAAATGGCGGCCATTGATTATTGAAGCGTTTAATGCACTTTCATATCTATAAGGGGGGGTTACCAAAGGGGGAGACCCTGTTATGTCGCCAAATACCGTCAAGTTTGTCGCCAACTTGGCGATATATCGCTAAATTTGGCGACCAAAATCAGTCGCCAAATGGGACGCCATCTTGGCGATATCTCTAATATTTCGCCAAATTCCCATAGGCTTCCATTGTAAACCTACTTGCTAAGAGAAAATCAATAAATTGAGATATTTTAATGCAACAAAAACTATTAACTTTAGGGATTATATTAAATTTTTCTTTGATGACCTAAGTAGGAACTGATTTTAAAAACAAAATTTTTAGATTACTTGTATGATAAGGATATGTGCAGCGATACCTACCCAAATCCAGGTATATTTTAACTTTAAAATAATTTTTTCTCAAATCAGATATTTTTGATATTGCGCGCATCCTATTTCCAAAACTAAGTAACATATAAACTTAAAATTGAGTATTATATTGTGTTTTACATATCTTTATAATCTCTACCTATTTTTAAGTTTGTACCTGTAATATATTTATTTATTTATTTATTTTTATTGAAATTTTATCATAAATTTTGCATTTTTTGGTTTAATCGCTAGGAAAAAATATTTTCATCTGTAAACTTGATTATTATTTTAGATTGAAATTAAAATACAATATTGTAAGAATATATATATGTAATATTAAGTAGATACATCGAATATATATTTTTTTATAATCCTGCGCGCAACACATGTATGTCATTGAAAATCCTTAATTAGTATGTCTTAAACTAAATTCTAATTGTGTATTCAAATTATTTAAAGGAATGCGTAAACAAAGATTCGTACAATTTATTCTTAAAAAATTGTTTAATTTGAAGAAATATTTCAGCTCCATTTTTTTTTATTAAAATCAAGCAATATCGAGCTCCTGTAGGTGATTTCCCCTTTAAAGGTCTTGTTTCACATACCTAAAAAAACTTGAAGATTTTTTTACGGCACTGAAGAGGGACTGATGTTTGTCCGAAACGTCTATAGCAGGGCTTCCACAGAGGACTATTTTTTTATTCTATTTCACACCACTTTTTCAAAGCAAAAATCTCTTGCAAACGCTTTGACAGAATTTGCAAGGGAAATACACTAAAAAATGAAATTTTAAAAATAGTGGTGCGAACAGAATATACAAATAGTCGCCTGTAGCAACCTTGCTATAGACTTTTAAATGTTTTTTCACGTGTGTTTATTGTGTATTTTATTAAATTGTCTGAATTCAAAATAAGTTGGTTGTTTTGTTGTTAAAATTGTGTTATGGCTTGTATTCAAGCTGACGGGTATAAAGGGGTGATTACAACTTTTGTATTTTATTAATCTTAATTGCACTTCAGACTATAAGAGAAAGTGATGAATGCCAATGTATTTTGATTAAATGCCATTTGTTATTTTAAGGCGTGTTGGACAATATTTTAGCATACCTCCATAACACATCATAAAAAAACAGCTATGCAAAATATCTATGCCGATTGTTATTTGAAAACTTTCCATATATAGCTAATGCAATGTAAATATCCACAGAGAATTATAAAATTTGCTATGCAAGTCTTTTAATTTGTCAAATGCGTGACAGGAAAAGACGAGCTCAGTGGTCATTGAAATAACAAACTTGCCGCAAACTGTCTGGTCATTGTATTAGACATTTTTTTAGTTTTGAATATTTATTTTTATTGCTGCAAATGTTACTTTACATTTTTAAAGCTGACAAAGGTTGATATAACTTTTCTTTTAAAGCTAACAAATGTTGATGTGACTTTTCTTTTAAACATATGATTGAAAATTATTTTATAAAATCAGCAAATTAAATAACAGTTGAGATTTCAAATAAATTTTAATTAAAAGGGTTTTTATGATCTATATGACACGTAAAATTTGAAATTTGTGCGATAATAAAAAATTAATGCATGTGAGATAAAAAAGAAAGTGATAGCTTAGATCATTGCTACGATACTTAAACCATCAATATTCTTTAGACGAGTGTAATTTTCCTGTATTTGCAGATGTGAAAAAGTGCGTTTTAGATATTAATTTTTATGGGAAGCTGCACAAATTGACATATCCTAACGTCTGAATAAATGTAGTTCAAATCGGATTTGAGTCACAAAAATTAACGTCAGCGAACTGCCTAAAATTGAAACTCGTTTATTAGGCTAATGTCAGACGAACGACTATTTGCACGCTTTTTGTTTCAACATGAAAAAGAAACACCTGCTAGCGAAGGTGTTTATTTTCATATTGAAACAAAAAACGTACAAATAGTCATTCGTCTGGCATTAGACTTAGGGTTCTTAATATTTTTAAAAAATGCAAATTCTGAACATCGGGCTCATTTGGATCAGTCTTCGTCTATCCTTATCCAAATTTCCAAACCTCTATGTGCGATAGATTTTCCTGAGTCATCGCGGACAGACAGACAATCACACAAACAAAGATCTTTCCTTTAGTAATGGAAATTTTTATTTTATTCATTAAATGTCAGTTTATTGTGTGTCTTTATGCAATCTTTAGTATTTTGTTACATTTTTAATACTTTGTATTAAATATAAAATATTAAAAATGCAAAGTTTTATATTCATAATAAAAACTAACGATATTTTTTCGTAGTTATTCATAATATATTTTTAAATTATAAATACCAGTTATATAAATGGCAACAAATCGTAATATTTGGGGATTGGATATAACGACATACAATCATGTTTTTTTATTTTTGTTTTCTTTCCATTTACCTTTAATCTGATTATATTGCAGTGCAGTAGAACCCCGGTAATCCGAAATTCCGATTATCGGAACCGATTTTATTTTCAAAAATTATACTTGAACAAGTTAAACAAACAACGAAATTTTCAGAATTATAGGATGAATGTCGGGAAAAAAAGTGTAGAAGTTAGAATTAAACATAAAATGGCCGTAGAGAATGTTTTTTATTTTTCAAACAGCTTGAACAGAATTTAAAAAAATACCCATTAATATAAAAGTACAGTAGAGCCCCGATTATGCGCGAGCGGATTATCCGCGGTGCGGTTTATCCGCGAAGCGAATTTTTTTTTTTTTCTTAAGCCAGATTTTTAGGTCAAATTTTTAAAATTTAAGCCAAATTTTTAAATTTAAGCAAGGAAAATACCGTAAGCCCTACTAATAAATATAAACAGAAAATTCATGTATTCGAAAGTAATAGAAGAATATTTCTAGATTCGGTTACCATGTTTAAAATATCAGTTATAAAGTCTTGATGTCTTTTCTTGATTTTATTAACTAAACGTAAGCACAGCAATTAAAATATTTAACAATTAACTAAGAATATTACGATAAATTCCAGGGGAACATATCAAGAATAGCTTCATTTTTGAGATAGAAAAGGTGTTTCTAAAGCAAGAAGCAAAAATAAGTGACTGATTTTTTTTAAAAAAAGGTGTAACTCAACACTTTTTGTACAGTTTGTATGGCATTGTTCCCATCTTTGTTTACTGATCTTTATTTTAGTGATTTAGACGTAAAGCAAAGGTTTCGGCTGTACTGTGCATATGTATGTATTTTAAACATTTTATTATGTTTTTTGTACACTAAAACATAGTTTTCATGTTGACTATTTTTTTTTTTCGAGCTCGCACTCCATTTTCTGTCTTTTTCGGATTATCCGCGATTTTTGTTATCCGCGGGGCCGTTGCCACCCAATTTCGCAGATAATCGGGGCTGTACTGCATAACATACGTACACGAATATAAAATGAAAACATGCACTGTAGGCCTGCTCGTAGAAGCCATCTTTAAAAAAATCTCGAATATTAGTTTGTTTGCCAGTCACTATAAAATTCTTTTTAAAATGCAAAATATTTTTAATTCAAATGACAAAAATTTACATTTACTTTCAACTATATGATTTTGCAAATTCTCTACAGAAATGTTTCTTTCTTTCCTCTTCGTCGACGTGGTGACTGAGCTATTTATACATTCGTGATTGAGAACCGTTTGTAATGTTTTGTTACATAATTCCACATTCTGAAGTTTCATTGAATTGTTATAAACATCAGGAGTGATGGAACAAAGAATACTATTTATTTCCAAAAGTCGTGCCAAATTATCCAGCATTACCTTAGAATGCCGGATTAGAGGATGTTTATTTTTACCCGACTGAAAAGCAGGGTTATGTGTTTCACGCGTATCCGTGTATGTGGATTTCTTTATACCCTCGAAACATCCTAACGGCTGGATGGATTTCAATGAATGAAGTCCCTATCGATTCGGCTTAACCGTCCGATGGTTGTAAGCTAGGTTTTGTTTTTATAAATTCAAAATGGCGGCCGTAAAATACAAAATGTCAGCAGAGACAAAAAAAAATTACGCACCATCTTGAGTGGCATATCATTGGATAGGTCTTTCAAAATGAAGACGATGTTTCATTGACTATTTTACAGTCAGAAACTCCATTTAAATATTATACAACCTGGAAGTTGTGTAGGTAGGATCTCTAGCTTTACTGCAACTCGAACCATCATAGACATAGGTCTCATCAAAACAGTGTTTATAGATAAGAACTAACAATTAAACACAATTTAAAAGTCATCAATACAAGTAAATAAAAAAAATATGTCAGTAATATAAAAAATAGTTTCACATTGATGAGAAATAATTAATTCGTTCGTTTTTTACACAGTCGGGTTTTTTGATTTTTTTAATTCAATTGATTTATGTTACTGAGTACTTGTAATTTTTAGCACACATCTTTTGCTTTTCTATTTTTAATAGAATTTCGGATAGCCCGAACTTTTTTGCAATCCGAACAGGCACCGGTCCCAATTAGTTCGGATTAGCGAAGTTCTACTGTGTATACATCACTTAACTTAAACGATCAAAGTTTAAATAAACGGAAAGAAGAAAAAGTATTGTTACACTGATTTAGTTTTCTAAATAAAATTATAATACTCTGTTTTTCTCTATGAATTTCCAAATAAATTTGACTTATTTTCCCACAAGTAATGTCATATTTTATAAGGAAAAAATAAGAGTGTACTGAATAAAGAAAGTGCTAAGCAGAAAATCCTTTAATGTGCTTACATTACTCATACTTCGCGTTGTTTTAAGCTTAAACCGTAGAAGTTGAGATGGATAATCTTATAAGTCTCTCAAGGAGGAGTACTCCATTATAGTTTTGTTCCATAAATACCAAAGTCATTTTTAATAAATATTAACATAGGCTAATAAATTTTACATGTCATTTTTTGTAGTTATGCATACACACGTGAGGACCAACTATTTTTTACATCAAAGATGAGTTATATATATATATATATATACATACATATAGGCTAATTGAGAAATCCGGCTCTTTGCAAACAGCCTAGGTTCTTTGCAAAGAGCCGGGCTAATTGGAGAATCCATCTCCCTTTTTCCAATTAGCCTGATATTGTTCAGGCTTATTGCAAAGAGCCTAGAAAGCGTTAGGCTAGATGAAAAATGACCACTTATTATCCGATCAGGGTGATATTTTTAGCTCACAGACTATCAAAGCCTGAGAGCTTATGTTCCCGCCGATTCTGTATGTAGTGTGTACGTACGTACGTACGTATGTACGTAACGCGATAACTCTTGATAGAAATATCCGATTTGCTTCAAATTTTTTTTCTAGGTTCATTCTGATGAAGTGCTTCCCTCATTAGGTTTTGGGGTTCATTGGTTAAGGATAAAGGGGGAAAAGGGGGGATAGTCCCCCCCTTAATTTATATAAATGGGTTTTTCATGCAGAAATATTCGATTTGCTCCAAATTTGGCATACCGGTTTATTGTGTTAAGGAGCTTCCCTGATTAGATTTGGAAGCTCATTATTTAAGTATAAAGGGGGTGGGAAACGGGGGCTACCCCACTTAATTTAGATGAATCGGTTTTTCATGCAGAGTTATTCGATCTGCTCCAAATTTCGTATACCGGTTTATTATGTTAAGGAGCTTCCCTTATTAGATTTGGGGATTCATTAGTTAAGTATAAAGGGAGGAAAGGGGCTAGACCCCCCCGCTTAATTTTGATATATGGGTTTTTCATGCAGAGTTATTCGATCTGCTCCAAATTTCGTATACCGGTTTATTATGTTAAGGAGCTTCCCTTATTAGATTTGGGGATTCATTAGTTAAGTATAAAGGGAGGAAAGGGGGGCTAGACCCCCCTTTAATTTAGATAAATGGGTTTTTCATGCAGAGTTATTCGATTTGCTCCAAATTTCGTATGCCGGTTTATTATGTTAAGGAGTTGCCTTGATTAGATTTGGAGATTTATTGGTTAAGTATAAAGGAGGAACAGGGGCTACTGTCCCCTTAATTTAGATAAATGGGTTTTTCATACAGAATTATTCAATTTGCTTCAAATTTGATATACCAGTTTATTACGATATGGCTTCCTTCATTTGATTTGGAGGTTCATTGGTTAAGTATAAAAGGGGGTGAGGGGGGGCAATTGCCCCTCCCCTTAATTTAGATAAATGGGTTTTCATGCAGAATTATCGAATTTAGTTTAATTTTTTTTTCAACCAGATCCGAACTTTAAGGTTCCATTTGAAGTCAACCCGAAAACCGACCACAACCAAGTTTCGGATTGAGTTCAATTAGAACTTTCAGGTTCGGATCGAGTTGCCGGTGGACGGAGATTATTTTGTCTGGCTTGCATCGGGTTATAGTTCTTTGGAATATTTTTGTCGGCTAAGATTTGGTTCGGGACGGGTTTCAGGTTGACTTCGAATGGAATTTTTAAGTTCTGGTAGCGTTGCGTGTCCACTGAAACTAACATATCTTGTTCGGATCTGGTTATGGATCTTTGGAATATTTTTGTTGGTTATCAGATTTGGTTCGGGATTTCGGGTTTTTTCAAATGGGACTCTCAGGTTCGGGTCGGGTTGCATGTAGACTGAAATTATTTTGTCTTGCTCGAATCGGGGTACGGTCTGTTGTAATTTATTTTTCGGGTTTGGGTAGGGTTATGCGTTAATAAACCTAATAAAAAGAAAATTGCCCAGTTAGACTGATGGCATTGAGTTGACAGACTATTCACACTAATTGCATTTTATACTCTTATTTCAAGGAATAATGCCCCTCGAAAAATAAATGAAGGGATTAGTCCCCGTTGCCCCCCTTTCTACTTAACCAAAGAGCCTCCAAATCTAATCAGGGAAGCTACTTAACATAATAAACTGGTATGCCAAATTTGAAGCAAATCAGATAATTCTGCATGTAAAACCATTTCACTAAATTAAGGGGGAGTATTAGCTCCCCTATTTCTCACTTTATGCTGAACCAATGAACTTTCAAATCTAATCAGAAAAGCTCCTTATTAGAAAGAACCTAGAAAAGAAATTAAACTAAATTAGATAATTCTGCATGAAAACCCATTTATTTTAATTAAGTGGAGGTGCAATTGCCCCCGTTTCCCCCCGTTTATACTTAACCAATGAACCTCCAAATCAAATGAAGGAAGCCATATCGTAATAAACTGGTATATCAAATTTGAAGCAAATGGAATAATTCTGTACGAAAAACCCATTTATCTAAATTAAGGGGAAACTAGCCCCTGTCCCTCCTTTATACTTAACCAATAAATCTAATCAAGGCAGCTCCTTAACATTATAAACCGGTATACGAAATTTGGAGCAAATCAAATAACTCTGCAAAAAAAAACCATTTATCTAAATTAAGGGGGTGTCTAGCCCCCCCTTTCCTCCCTTTATACTTAACTAATGAACCTCCAAATCTAATCAGGGAAGCTCCTTAACATAATAAACCGGTATACGAAATTTGGGGCAAATAGAATAACTCTGCATGAAAAACCCATTTATCTAAATTAAGGGGGCGGGGTCTAGCCCCCCTTTCCTCTCTTTATACTTAACTAATGAACTTCCAAATCTAATCAGGGAAGCTCCTTAACATAATAAACCTGTACATCAAATTTGGAGCAAATCGAATAATTTTGCATTAAAAACGCATTTACCTAAATTAAGGGGGGGGCTAACACCCCCCCCCCTTTCCTCCTTTTATACTTAACTAATGAACCTCCAAATCTAATCAAGCCATCTCCTTAACATAATAAACCAGTTTACCAAATTTGACCTAATCGAATAATTCTACATGAATAAACGCATGTATCTAAATTCAGGGGAGAGGAAATTGCCCCCCTTTCCCCCCCCCCTCTATACATAATAATGATCTTCCAAATGTAATCAGGGAAGCTGCTTAACATAATTAACCGGTATACCAAATTTATAGCAAATCGCATATTTCTGCATGGAAAACCCATTTATATAAATTAAGTGGGGGGGGGGCTAGCCCCTTTTTCCTCCTTTATTCTTAACCAATGAACCCCAAAAACTAATCAGGGAACATCTTATCAGAGTGAACCTAGAAAAAAAAATTGAATCAAATCGGATTTTTCTATCAAGAGTTATCGCGTTACGTACATACGTACGTACGTACACACGTACATACAGAATCGGCGGGCACATAAGCTCTCAGGCTTTGATAGCCTGTGAGCTATTTATCTAAATTACGGGGGGGGGATAGCCCCCCTTTCCTCCCTTTATATGTAACTAATGAACCTCCAAATCTAATCAAGCCAGCTCCTTAATTTAATAAACCGGTATACCAAATTTGTAGCAAATCAAATAATTCATCATGAAAAACCGATTTATCTAAATTAAGGGGGATAGACCCCCTTTCCCCCCTTTGTACTTAAATAATGAGCTTCCAAATCTAATCAGGGAAGCTCCTTAACACAATAAACCGGTGTACCAAATTTGGAGCAAATCGAATATTTCTGCATGGAAAACCCATTTATATAAATTAAGGGGGGGGGGGTAGCCCCTTTTTCCCCCTTTATTCTTAACCAATGAACCCCAAAAACTAATCAGGGAACATCTTATCAGAGTGAACCTAGAAAAAAAAATTGAATCAAATCGGATTTTTCTATCAAGAGTTATCGCGTTACGTACATACGTACGTACGTACACACGTACATACAGAATCGGCGGGCACATAAGCTCTCAGGCTTTGATAGCCTGTGAGCTAAAAATATCACCCTGATCGGATAATAAGTGGTCATTTTTCAATTAGCCTAACGCTCTCTAGGCTCTTTGCAATAAGCCTGAAAAATATCAGGCTAATTGGAAAAAGGGAGATGGATTCTCCAATTAGCCCGGCTCTTTGCAAAGAGCCTAGGCTGTTTGTAAAGAGCCGGATTTCTCAATTAGCCTACGACATATATATATTTTTTTAACCCTTCCCAACATAGTTGAAAATTATTTATAAATTCGATTTCGTCTCTCCGTCTGTCTGTCTGTCGGTATGTCTGTGCTCGAATTGGAGTAAATATAGTCATATTGCCTTGAATTTGATATAGTATGTTATTGGGGTTTAAAATAGCATGATTGGCGTTGAAAATGAAGTTTGTAGCATTTACGGTTCATCTCTTGGGACACTCAAAAGAATTCCGTTACATTGAGGTCTCTGAGAAAAATCGTTCACGGTGTATTTTCATGATATTACATTATTTTTAGCATACTGCACCCCTTGGGGCCCGGTAAAGGGCCCCTTAAAGTTTTTGATTTATAAATTGTTAATAAATTGTCTCCTCTTAATCCGATTTTCCTTTTTGGAACCATTTTTCCATTTAGTTATTCTCCCGTTTCTTTATTCCAGTTAAAATCCTGGGGCATGGTAGGGTTCATAAGGCCCAGTCAGGAGGCCCTTGAACTTTTCTTGCGGCATGCATTTTTCACCACCTAATTTTCTTGCATTATCAACGCAAAAATTTAAAATTGAGTCTTGCAATCTTCTCCCCGGACCAACACCCTCTTATTTATACTGGACCCTAGGGCCCTGTTTTAAGCATTTCCCCTACTTTTTGCGAATTTCTGTAAAACTTTATTCTAATGATTAATTTATATCCCATGCTTAATTTTGACTAATTGAAGATCTAAAGTGCTAGAACTTAGAACTTTTAACAAGTTCTATGTTACGGCCCTGCTCTCTATTATCAGTCGGCCCTCTTTGGGCCCTTTGTTATAGGTCCCTTAAAAACAGTCCGATTCATTAGCCTTTTTTAACAACCCCTTAAGTCGTCTTGCTACTACATGAATGACAAAAAAAATTTCTCAGACTTCAGCTAAAACCAATTTTGAATATTAATCTCCTTCTTGGGCCGTTTGTTGCAGCTTCTTAAAAACTGTCGATTCTATTACATTTTTCTTTAACATAGTTTCAGCGTTCTCCATATAATTTAAAACTACTAAAAAAATTTCTTATACCCAACTACATTCCATTTAAGACCCTGGCTCCCAGGTCCCGGTCTTTCTTTATACCTCAGCTACATTTTTTTCGAACATTAATCTTCTTTTTCAGCATCAACTTACGTTTACTCACTACAGTTGTAAATTAAAAATCGCGTTAATTTAAAAGTAACTTTAGATAATGGATTTCATCAGTTTATTAAATATCGTGTTAATGTTAAAAGTAATTCATAATTTAGAAGGGGAGAGGTCATTTTACACAGCTTGGGGGCGCATTCTTTTCTCCGACTCTAAAGACCTAATTTCAACGAGATTTGGTTCAGTCAACTTAGACTACAACTACAGCTACTTCCTGTATTATGAAATTTTATCTTAGACTTCAGTTACCAACATTTTCTAACATTAATGATGCATTTTTTTTTTATTCTATGGGCTTGATTATTACAAGGTTTGGGTCACTCAACTTGGTTTTCAATTGTCTCAGGCAAATGCGGAGCACTTCCGGTACATACTGCCTTAGGTAGAGACCCAGGTTACAGGTTCGTTCGGAAAAAAGTTTGTTCGGAACACACTAGATGTTGCGGAAGGCCATGGGTGCCCTAAAATTAGGTTCATTTAAAAGAATTTCAAAAGATATAAAATCATACAAACTTGAGTTTTGTTTAAGGTTATTATTTACGGACCCCGGGCAACGCCGGGCGGGTCTGATAGTATTAAATAACTATTCCACCTTTTGTTTTGGGGAAAAAATAATTGGAACTGAAATAAAAGTTGGGATAAAATGAATAAGTAATTAAAGATTAGTTTTAAATTATACATTTTTTTCTAAATTTCAGTTAAGAAAAATGCGATTCCATGACACCACAATCTAAAAAATTGTTTTAAAACATAATAGAAATTAAAAGTATTTGGTCTCCATTAATAATAGCCCTTGTACGGTTTTATATTTTTATTTAAAATTTGGAATAATTATAAATGTTTAATTCTGGAAGATAAATATTTCTAAAATGTATGAAAAGCGACTTCAACACTGAAATCAGCAATCTCCTCAATGAAATATAAATTGTAAAGTAATAAAATATAAGATTCTAAATCAAATTTTTAATAAATTTTCTATCACGTAGTTATTTTTGAGAAGATGACAAATTAAAGATACTTAAAAACTCAAACATTTTTATGATATGTATGAAGTTGAAACAATTTTGCTTATATCCTAAGGCATAAAATTTTAACAAACTACATTTATTTCTGAAAAATATATATCCGTTAATATTTTAAAAACTGATAATGAAACGAAACAAACTTTTATTTTTACATGCAAAAGTATATCTGCAGAATCATATATTTTAACAGTTAAATAAATTACACAAAATGCACTTAAAGTAATGTTAAATTAAAAACATTTTAAAGTTTAGATCTTAAAATATGAATAACAAATAGTATAACATAACAATTATGAACTTCAACATGATGAATTTGATGAATTTTCATAGATTCCCAAGAAAGCAAAAAGCCATATACTTGTTGTGGATAAGCTTGTCAACGGAAAACAAACCCAACCCCTTAATGAACTTTTTATTACTATGAATATTAAACTTTTTTTATAAAAAATTTAGTAAATATATTTTTTTATTATGCGCAGTTCGTTTGCTGTCCTTTTGCCTATCCACTGATGAGAATAAGTTGTATCCCTAGAGTTTCTTGATTTATCTGTTTTTTTTTAAGGTGGAGGGGGGGGGGATATTAATATTTGGCTTGTGTTATACTATTTCAATTACTTGTATTTTAAGAATTAACAAAAATAGTATATACTTGTATACTATTTTATATACACCTTGAGAATTTCATTTATAGGCATAGTAAAGTAACTATATGCTATATGATGAGATTGCTTACAGCGACACCTAGCGCCAAATTGCGTATTAACGTGCTAATCTTGCTTAAATAAAACTGATTTAATATTTCAATTTTAATGTCTTTCATCGCAATAATGGTGCTTACTATACCTAACTTTTTCTTGTGATAGCTAATTTAATACGACCTAATTGAAGGGTTTTAGTTTCCTGTTTTTTAATAGTTAAGCAACAAGATAAAGTATTTTGTTGTGCACATATCTTAAAAGAATATTCACCCTTGACAATGTTGAAAATCATGTCTTGACTGCTTGTCTGCAAGGCAATAGAAGCTTATTAATTCTACATTTAACAATTTAAGTTTACAAAAAAAAATAAATAATAATAATACTCTGAAAACTTCGAATGCCTACCACAAGTTTTTGTCTGTCTGGGAGCTGGGCACATGTAGTCCATGCATAAATCTGGGCCTGCGCAATTTATTGTTGATTGAACCTAAAGAGTGACGTCTAAGGCAACCTGGCCACGCGCGTTAATGTTTTAAAATGCCATTTCAAGCAGGTTTCTCGTAATACTAAAGTTATAATTATTTAGGTGAATTGTTTTAATAAGAAAAATAGTAATGTTTTACTGCATATTATATATAATACTTATTGAATGAACAAAAAAATATTCAATGCGGTTTTCGTAGTTTTAGAAACAGTAGTTCCATTAACGTATTAAAACTTGCAATTCATCCTTACATTTACCTATCTTTATTCCATAAAATTGTACTTGTAATAAAAGTGTTATTTTTTTTTCTTCGTTTGATTCAATGTTTGTCCAGCACTTTGTCTACCGCTATTGAATCTATATTTCGCTTTTATTTACAAAACCATTATCCTTCGAAAAAAAGGTTTCATGTGCGGAAAACATTTTTTGATGATATATTTCTATAAACGTAATATATATTTATGCAATTTTCTATAAATAGGTATTTTTTCTTTAGAATAAGAGCAACCAAGAATGCTAGTATATATTTCTACCGGTGCCATCGGTTGAATCTTGGCGTAATTTTCTTGTATTTTAAAGAAATGTGAATTGATAAAGCAAACAGGTTATTAAGAGATTAACCAGCTCTCCAACAGAGCCTAAAAACTTGTAACAATTGCCAGGATTTTATAGTATGTGCACGATCGTCACTATTGTTACATTCTTTAATCATCTCATGCATGGCAACCTGTTGTAAGGTTATACTGAAAAATAAATCCCATTGAACTCTGCATACGTTATTTTTATTCTGCACCACGTAAATTTCATATAAAGTTCAATATCGCTTGTGAAATACAACAATAGCAGAGTCATAATTTTTTCGAATATTCAGCTGGTAAATCTGCTTTGTAATTCTTTTTTTGTTCTGCAAGACAGAATATTTTCTCACAGAATTTCTACCTGGGATATGCGTACCCCTTGTGGTACGTAGCAGACCAGTGAGATGTACGTGAAAATTACATGCGTAATGGCAAAATATACAGAAACTAAAAGGTTAGAATAACAAATTTTTAAACAAAATTTTAGAAAATGGGAGAACAAAGGGATTTACGTAAAATCCAATATGTTACTCTCAAAATGAGGGAAAAGGCCTAAACCTAGTAACTGATTAATAATTCGTCGTCACTAACTCCGCTTACCTCGTGAGATTATATATGCCCCCCCCCCACACCCCTAAAAAAAAAACACTCTTCCCTCTTCTCCAAAATTTTCTTTTCTCTGTATTGTATATTTATCTCCTATCTTCCCTTTTCTTTTAATGTTAATTTTTATCTAGAGATTCTATTAAAAAAAAAAAAAAAAAAAAAAAAAAGAAAGAAACTAATAGTCTCATTCTAATGTTTATCTGGGCGGTATCCAGTCAATAATATGTATTAGTCTAGCTTCGTTCCTTTTTTATTGTAAATGTTCAATTTGATTTCAAACTAATATTTATTGCTTTGAACGGTTTTCTATTGATATCTTTTGGTGTATCAAAATAATAAATGGCTGAATGGAATACTATTTAGAACATTAGTAATTGACATAAAAACATTACTAAAGAACAAAACTAATATTTTTTGAGATTATTAGAGATGGGTTACGCATATATAAAATGCAAAGGGGTGAGAAAAGGTTGGGAACCACAGCTTTATTTTGTTTAGTACTTAATACTTTGCGGCAAAATGTTCAAAGTTTAAATTACCACAAAACATGATTTAAGAACTCTTAATAATAATTTCAATGCTTGTAAACGCCATGATAGAGTTGTTTTGTCATTTTACAATAAATGTAAGCTTTTAAAAGAATCATATTACTTATTCTTAATAATCCAATTTAAATCTGTCTTAACTGCAAAATATGTTTTACAGTCTCTTAAAAATAATTTACTCATGGGAGGATTAATTAAATTTATGGCAATTAATACCTAAAGCACAACCACTTTTGATTAGCTAAGATCATTTGAAAAGAAAATTCGTTGTTCTCTTGCAGACAAATACGGAACCACATTTCAAAAGTCCTTTCGGCCAGTGCCGGGAGGAAGAGGTAGGTCGCTTTCATATTCCATGGTTTTAAAATTTTGCAAGTTTTACTCGAAGCTAATTTTACTCAAATTTTAAGAAGCTAAAATGCGACGAACTAGATAAGAGAATAAAAATAAAAAATATATATTACAATTCATCAGACATACAAGTAAAATTACATAAATACATTTAATGCAATTAAAAAGCAAACGTTGCGAGCTAAATTTTAGCCCCTCATCAGTGCAACAAACATTCAAATGACAGAAAACTATATATCATGTTTACAGTTAAAAATTATTAGCAGTTAAAATTAAATAAAGTATAATTTTTTTTAAAACAATGCTGAGTATTCAGGAGGAAGTGCACATGATTCATTTATCGGCGACGTTTGCTTACGAGTGAACACACCTTCCAGAAAAACTCTACTTTTAATATTATTGCAACCGGATCTGATAACTTTCATATTTGCGAAATCTGGGATATGGTCGGTATCTAAAGAATGCTGTACAATTTTAGACTGTAGGTTTCCAGATTTGTAAGCACGTTTATGCTCGGCAAGGCGAATGGCGCAAGTGCGACCAGTTTCGCCAATATATACCGAGTCGCAATCTTTACATGGGATACTGTAAATTGAACCGGTTCTTAGTAAGGGGGGGAATTTTAGGTTTAGATTTACAAAGTAAGTTTTTCAAAACATTTTGAGGCTTGAATGATGTACTGATATTATGAGACTTCAAAAGGCTAGAGATTTTTTCAGAAAGATATTTGTTATAGGGTAGAGATATGTAAATAGCGGGAGCCTTACAAATTACAGAGGATGACACGCGATGCTCAGAAACCCTACAACATGTAAACATGATATATAGTTTTTCTGTCATTTGAATGTTTTGTTGCACTGATGAGGGGCTAAAATTTAGCTCGAAACGTTTGCTTTTTAATTGTATTAAATGTATTTATGTAATTTTACTTGCATGTCTGATGAATTGTAATATATATTTTTTATTTTTAACTCGTATATCAGACGTTAAACAATGATTATTTATTTTAATAGATAAGAGAATATTCGTCAATAAAGAATATATATATATATATATATATATATATATATATATATATATATGATTTTTGTCATGCGATAAGAGTCACATTTGAACGGAGAGTGGTTTTGAGGTCTGGGGGTCATGATCGGTGAAAATATACCAAAATTTTCCGGAAGTGATTTCTTCCGGACGGATGCAATACGTAGCTTTTTACTTTTTGTAAAGAAGGCTACCTAAAAATTTAAACAAACGAAATATCCGTCCATATCGAATTTCACGACGTCCATATCGAATTCCATTACCGAAATAAAAGCGGGAGAGAAACACCAGTGTGGAAATGTCGAAATCTAAGTGTCGTGGCGGAAGTGCCTTCCTTCGCATTTTTTACATAAAAAACACACTTTCTTATGATTATGCTAAATTTACCAATAAAACATTAATGAAATAAAATATTTACAGCCCATACTAAATTACAACAGACAAAAATTGCATTGTGACATAAAAAAAAAATACAGCAATCTAGTAGTATTCAGTTCAGTAAGAATCTTACTTCATCGTGTTCAGTTTTTCAAATGCCTCTCATATAATTAATTTAAATATTTAAAATATAATTCAGTCATGAGAACATTTGAAATAGACTTCTTTTTGTGTGTATATATCATTATTAACCTCATCATCAACAACCGTTTACAGTCCATTTTTGCATGTAGGGCTTCCCCCTCCCCCCCTAGATTGTTTCATTGTTTTCCGTCTAATGTTTTAGTCATCCAATTAATACCAGCCACTTTCCGGACTTCGTCGCACCTGATACCGTCGTTTTACATGTTATGATGCACCCATCCCATTTCCATTTTAACCTTTAATTCTCTCGATAATGTTAAAAACCTTCGCCTGACTTCTTATTCAGGTTATTCCCTTTTCTGTCCCTTCTAGTTATGCTTAGCTTGCATCTTTCTACGTTGTTTGTAATCTTTGTACCATCCTGTTTGTTAACTTCCCTGTTTTTACTCCGTAAGTTAGTGTGAAAAAAAAACACAAACAGTGGTTAAATAGTTTTTCTTTCAAGCAAAGAGGCATTAGTATTACTCTTTAGAATAATACGGTTTTTCAAAAGAGCAGTCCATTCATATCTTATTCTCTTATTGATTACATTCATGATGCCGTTGTCCAATAAGTTTCTACTATATCTATATTATTCTAAAGGAGACAAAACTGGAGAAGAAAATATTTTGAGAAATGTGAAATCAAATTTCATCATAACTCCCAAAGGCTTAATTTTTCAAAATATTTCCTTTTTTATAGATGGAGAAAATACAGCTTAGTATTTACATAGTTTACATATATCGACAGTGAGAAGATACTCCCTTATATTTCTTCAAAAAAAAAAAAAATAACGTTAAATTTATCTTATTTCAAGTTCCTTCCAAGAATCACGTTTGCCTTTCTTCAAAATTTCTCTGTGGATTTGTCTTCGAGTTATACACAATTATAGTAATTTATTTTTTAGTATTTCAGAAATAATATTTAGAAGGGATATCAGAAAAACAAAGCATTAAAAAATGCCTATATAATGTTTGTTTTTTCTTATAGGGAATTAAACCATGTAACCATTTATATATATGAGGGTGGATTAAAAAAAGGGTTACAAGCAGCCGCATTTGAAAAGTAATTAATGTGTGAGGAATATTTTCCCCCATAGTGTAGACAGGTCTTCCTAGTTGTCTTACAACAGTTTTGCGAGTAGATAGTGTAAGTTTGCAGATGCACTAGGTTGATTGAAATGGGAATACTTTTGAAAACGTGGTCTTGCTTGTGATATTTTGACACAGTGACTTGAAGACGTCTGATTCAAACGCTTTGACATGTTTAGCGATGGTTTCATCCTCCTGCATGACAATGTCAGGCTCCATACTGCTCACCAAGCTCAAAGATTACAGCTAAAGTTTAAGTGGGAAGTCTAGAGCCATCCCCATACAGTCCAGATTTGGCGCCCAGGGCTATTTCCTTTTTCAGAAATGAAAGAAACTACTTATCTGGAACGTGGTTCTCTTCAGACAGTCATGTGACAACAGCTGCGAAGGATTGACTCAATGGGCAGGGATGTGATTTTTACCAAGTCGGGTCCTGCGCTTCTAAATCATGGAGCTATGAAGGAAAGGTGTAGACAAAAATGGCGTCACTTGAAGATGTTCCTACCCCTCCCCCTGCGCCATATTTAGCCGCGTCTTCCATTTGAGACTGCTGATTGGACTTATCGCTCAAAGTTAAATATGGCGGACGCATGAGAGGGGGAAATAACTTGTTTTGTTGGATTCAATGCTTTCCACAGTGGAAGATTGAAATTTCTACTCCTTTCCTTCATAGCTCATGGCCTAAATAGGTTGGGTGATTATGTTTAAAAGTGGCCGGCAAGTATGCCTATTAATTCACTTTTGTATTTTCTGTCTGTTATTATAAATAATTTTTTATTACCCTTGAAACTTTTTTTTGTTGATTCTTATAGATATCTAAATAAGCAATTTAAAAAACACCTAATGCTTTAAAAATTCATTTTCTACAATTGCTATACATATCCTCTAATGTAGGGTTGTCCAACCTTTCAGCAAGCACGGGCGCACCTCGTATAGTGGTAAACATTGAAGGGCGCCATAATTCACGTCTGGAAACATAGAACAGTATTACATCGTTATAGTAGCGGTAGAGCTGTCAATTTGTCTAATCAGAAATGTCAACTTTGTACCGGAATTTCCGAACGAAGAATTTTTACTTTAATTCTAAAATGCCTCTCGTTAAATAAAGAAAGAATTGATATTCCGAATTTCTGGCATGAATTCGGGTATTCTGATTTAGCTAAATAATGCTATAAATGTGAAAATATCTTTTTTTAGATAAGCGAACGTTTCATCGCACAATTCAATCATTTGTTCGCAGGACCCGACTTAGGCTATGGGGGGCCCCGGGTCAAGAACCATTCAGGGGAGCCCCCTTCTATCTATCTATAGATTTTTTTTTCAAATAATGTGCAAGTAGATAGTACTAAACTTCATACATATTGTAAGTATGCATAAACTTTGTACCCGGTACTGCTCACATCTTTATACAGAGTATCACAAAAAAATGGTCACAACTTTAGGAAAAAATGTTAGTAGGATAATAGTAGAAACTAGTATGTTGTGGCCATCACAAAACTTTCTTCTATCTCATACTTGTCAATACTTCAAAATTCATTATCACAGTGCATCTATGCTCATCATGAGGATTCTAAAAAGATGAAATTCCGTGCATTAGTTCTTGAGATATTACTGTCCATGAAATCGTGTAAATCCTACAAAATGCAGCATAGCAGCGCCACCTATTGGGTGATTTACACCAGACCCTAATTATCATCCACATGTGTCAATGTCTAACTGAATATGAAGTTTGGGGAAAATTCGTGCATTAGTTCCTAAGATAGAGCTATTGCGCAAATCATGACAAATGCAGCATAACAGCGCCACCTGTTGAGCGATTTACACAACCACATAATCAGTATCAACATTTATCAAGGTGTACTTGAATCTGAAGTTTGATCAAAATTCGTGCATTAGTTCTTGAGATAGAGCTATTGAGGAAATAGTGCAAAATGCAGTATAGCAGCGCCACCTATTGGGCGATATTCACCAACACGTAGTCAGCATCATTTCATATTAAAGAGTAACTGAATCTGAAATTTGATGAAAATATGTCCATTAGTTCTTGAGATACAGCGATTGAAGAAATCGTGAAAAATGCTGTATAGCAGCGCCACCTGTTGAGCGATTTACACCAAAATGTACAAAATGTCAATTCATATCAAGGATTAAGTGATTCTGAAGTTTAGTGAAAATTGTTGCATTAGTTCTTCAGATACCGCTATAATGGAAATTCTGAAAAGTGCTGCATAGCAGCGCCACCTGTTGAGCGATTTACACCAAAATGTACAAAATGTCAATTCATATCAAGGATTAACTGATTCTGAAGTTTAGTGAAAATTGTTGCATTAGTTCTTCAGATACCGCTATAATGGAAATTCTGAAAAGTGCAGCATAGCAGCGCCACCTGTTGAGCGATTTGCACCAAAACACAAACAGCACTAATTCATATCAAAGTATACATGAATCTGAAGTTTGTTGAAAATCCAAGCATTAGTTGTTGAGATAGAGCTATTGCGGAAATTGTAAAAAAGGCAGTATAGCAGCGCCACCTGTTGAGCGATTTACACCAAACTGTACAAACTTCAATTCATGTCAAGGATTAACTGAATCTGAAGTTTGATGAAAATCCGTGCATTAATTCTTGAGATAGAGCCACTGCGGGAATTGTAAAAAATGCAGCATAGCAGCGCCACCTGTTGAGCGATTTGCACCAACACGTAATCAGCATCAAGTCATATCAAGGACTAACAGAATCTGAAGTTTCATGAAAATCCGTGCATTAGTTCTTGAGATGGAGCCATTTCGGAAATCATACATAATGCAGCATAGCAGCGCCACCTGTTGAGCGATTTGCACCAAAAACTAATCAGCATCAATTTGTATCAGGGACTAACTGAATATCAATTTTTATTAAATTCCGTGCATTAGTTCTTGAGATAGAGCGCCCACAAAATTTGTGTCACATACACACAGACAGACAGACAGACAGACAGACTCACAGAGTCACAGACAGACATTTTGTAAAAACATGTTTTTCGGGTTCTCTGACCTCTAAAACGTGTAAATCCGTCGAAAACCGGAATTCGAAAATTTTCATGAATCCAATACTTTCTTCTTGTAAAGATAGAAGAAAGTAAAAAGGATAGATTGGTTGGCACGAGTATTTCTTTGCAAATTTCGCTTATCTACGTACGTATAAGATGTCTAAAAGAAAATGCTTCAAATGGATGATAATAAATGGTTTTAACTTGCCATGTTACGTAGAAAACATTAATAAAGAATTTCTTTTGAAAACAATAGAATACTAAGTTGTCATAATAGAATTTTATTCATTAGTTTTCTAATGATATAGTTTGTTTTTTGCATGGGTGGCGGGGTTACTGGAAGCAGAGAAGGGAAGGAGGGCTGCACTCCCTTCCTAAATGATTTAAAATATATGAATTTTCGTTACTTTTGGCTAATTTTAATCATTTGGCACCTTTTAATGAAAATCTTGATTACTCTCATGGGGGGCACCTAAAAAGAGGGGGTCGGGGCAGCTGCCCCGCATGTCCCTGCATAAGTCGGACCCTGTTTGTGCGATGAAACGTTCGTCAATCTAAATTAAGATATTTTATCCCTTTGTATAGCATTATTTAGCTTAATCTGTTTATAAGTGATTATTATACATGTTGTTCGGGCATCCTACATAAAACAAGTTGGAAATTGCTCGTCAAACGTGGCAAATGAGGTGCGTTCGTACTATAACAAGTTTTATAATTATTTTTTGCACCCCATATTGTACTGAATGTATAATTTTTTGCACTTCATAAAGTGCATAGTCTTTAACATCATTAAAATGCACTCCCAATAATTTTTTTCCCATTCCCCGAACACTTTTGACTGTCCCTGTAATTAAACTATACATCCGATTTTCCTAAAATTTGAAATGGCTCAACAAAATTTTGTAACAATTATATATTTAAAATTTCAGCCCATTTGGAAGGCTGTAACATCATTAAAATGCACTTGCAATAATTTTTCCCATTGGCCGTAATGTAAAGAAAAACTTTTGACTGTCCCTGTAATTAAACTATACATCTGATTTTCCTAAAATTTGAAATGGCTCGACAAAATTTTGCAACAAATGATGCACATACATCTTACAATGGGAGCAGTATGGCCTCCCTACTATGCAGAGTTCGATGGGAAAATAATGGAGAAAAAAAACTTACGAGGGGGAGTCGGAAAATAAGTTTCACCTGGCGATTGTGGACAGAGGTGTGTATGAAAGACAAAAAATGTAATGAGACAAAAGATAAAACAAAACTTTATTTTTCCACATAAGTACCAAGTACATTGAGACATTTGTCATACCGCTTTAAAAGCTTCAATAATCCCTCCATGAAAAAACCAGGGCTTTGCATACGGACGAAGTGTTGAACGGCTATGGGCGAAAGACGGTGAACGCGAACGTGCAAGACACCGATACACCCTTTGGTACACCATCTGTTTGATCGCAGTCGACCTCTACCCAGTGTTGTATCGGTGTTTTGCACGTTCGCGTTCACCTGCTGTGTCGTCTTTCGCCCATAGCCGTTCAACGCTTCGTCCGTATGCAAAGCCCTGATTTTTTCTTGGAGGGCCTTTTGAAGCTTAAAAAGCGGTATGACAAATGTATCAATGTAATTGGTACTTATGTGGAAAAATAAAGTTATGTTTTATCTTTAATGTCTCATTACATTTTTTGTCTTTCATACACACCTCTGTCCACAGTCGCCAGGGGAAACTTATTTTCCGACTCCCCCTCGTAAATCATAGTATATTTAGAATTAAATTTTCCTGAGAGTATTTTGTCGGCAATGAAGCTGACAAATTAACGCACAATCATATAGAACAAACACTCTAATGATTTTAAATAAAATCCTATAAAATGGATTTTTATTTAAAAAAATCCTTGTAACAGGAATCATTCAAAATAGCGCCATGCAGGGCTTAATTTCTAAGAAAAAAAGTACCGGAGCCCTAATATTATGTGTTACCGGTACTACAACTGTACCGCTTTCCCATACCCCCCCCCCCTGTCAATCAATCTGCATATTTATATTTCGTACATTATTTGCAAAATTTGAAGCATTTTTTTTTTTCTTTAGCAAAATAAACATTTTAAAATATCTATCAGCAATATACCTTGCTATCAACTATTCCACTTTTCGGTTATCACTCCTTCCGAATAGTAATCGTTGCCTAGTTTTAGTGTTAATTAATTGCAGAATTTTGCGATTAAATATGGTACGGATTATGATTCGGAAAAAGTGTTAACACAAAAAATGAATAGTTCGTAGCTATGCATTTTTTCATTAAAATACATAGCTACGAATTGCACTGGGCTCCGGAGCCCTGTATTTATGAGCTCCGGTGGATTCCGACCAATATTTAAATATTTACTAAAAACAGAAAAGTACCGGAGCTGGGCTCCGGATCAAATTAAGCCCTGGCGCCATGCAAACCATTAAAGGGCGCCATGGTGCCCCAGGGTGCCCCGTTGGAGAGCCCTGCTCTAGTATGTTCGAATTCTGTTGAGCAGCCTGTATGTGGGTCTACAATTATACGTACCAGTCAATATACTAAAAATTATTTAGTCAAAAATACATACTACATCTGAAAAAGCATGTCTAGCATCTATCGACCATATTCCTTCCTGCAACTGAATTGTTTTAATCTTTTGTGGGTCGGTGTAAATGAACACTAAAATTCTATGCAGTAAGCAGTGGAATACGTGATGTTTTTGTCTATAAGCTACGTGTTGTAACACACCTCAGGGACAGGAATTTCATTATGTGTTTTGTACGTCACATCATTGAAAATGCGCGAAAAACGCATTCACGTCATAGATCATAATGTAATGGAATATTCTTGTGCGTCCCTGTAAATGAACTATAAATGGTATTTTACAGTTGTTGTTTGTTTGTTGTTTTTTTTTTTGGGGGGGGGGGGGGGGGTCTATCCACGTATTTAAATTTTTCCAAAAATAAGGATCATCAAATTATAAATAGCGTGCACTATATTTTTATAAAAATATAATATATGAATGATTTTTTTTTTCTCTTCGTGTCTGGATATAAATATAAAAACTTAAAGATAAATAAAACTGTACTTGAAGTTATTTTCTTCTTTTCACCGTAAGTATTTGCTCAACTGTTGTATATGTTGGCACTACATATGCCTTTCGTTTTATTTACAGAGCAATTATGATTTCCCAGAAAAGTGATTTCTGTATTTAGAAGCTTTCTTATAGGTCTGAACTTAAGCAAATCTAACAAAAGAAATATTTCAGCAGCGATTGCAGTGGTAGCATTTGTGAATAAACATGATAAGATAAAGAAATCTTATGATAAATTTTATTATTATTATTAAAATTTATTATTATAAAATTTTCTGTGGTTACCTGTATTTGTGAAGTATAATTATCTTTAAAGTTTTTATAGTGCTACAAGTAAAATACTGATACATAAGCATTTTGCTACTGCATTATAAACTTATATTATTTCGTATAAGAAAAATTCTGATAAAAATTCAAATTATTTAAAAAGTATATGTAATATTTAATTCATAAAAAACGCCGAGAAAAAATTGTTTCCTTTAAAGGTATTTTCTATATTTGTTTCAGTTTTAATACCATTAAAATGTTTACGCAGTATATATGCACTTATTCGGGATAAATTCTACTGGCATTTCCATTACGTTACTACATCTCCATTATGTTTATATGTATGTACAGTATACTTCCGATTATCCGCCATTCTATCAACTGTCACCCTCGGTTAACCGCCACCCCCTCGCCCCTATATATTTTATACAGAAATAACATTGTCATAACATTGTGAAGAGCACACAGGGTGCACCTAATGATAATTTGGAGATATTGAACTTGGGGTCAAACGTGCCATTTTTAAAAAATATTTCTGCGAGTGAATTCACAGATTGACTTCATAGCAGGGTTCGGACGCATAAGGAATTTAAATTTTCACCTATTCTCTTATTTCCCATTACATTAAATGAAGAAGTCAGATGATAAAAGGTGTATTTGACAAAACACAAATAATGAGTTAATCATATGACTGAAGATAATCAATGGTCCTCTACCATCTGTTAACCCTTTATGCTCCGACGGGACTTAAGTCCCATTAAAGAAAACGCAATATAAAATTTATTTAATTCGTCTACTAATGAAAGTACAGTAGAACCTCGATTATCCGAAGTAATTGGGACCGACTCTCTTTCGGAAAATCGAAATTTTCGGATAATCGAGAGTGCTTCAATTTTAAGATTAAGGAGAAATATATGCAATATTTCTTGTTATGGTAACAAGTGCTTAATAAAAATAAAGAAATAGCAAAATAGGAACAAGAATTAATTACGTGAGTTTTAATTTTGAAATTAAGTACCTTTTACATATATCACAAAAGTTTGAAAAAATATTTTATTTGTTGCAGTTTCGATTGCCTTTGCTTTGAAGCTCTATCACGGAGTTTAATATTATTAGTTCACCAGTATCACTGTCCTTATCCAGCCATGCCAAAACTTTTTCGAAGCATTCAAAAGCTTCAGAATTGCTAATTTGTTCGTTTTCTTCGTTCCACTCCGCAGCTTACGGGAGATCAAGTTAAATTCAAAGGAACTCTAAGAAAGGGGATCGAAAATATTTATGTGTACTCGTAGTTCGGAAAGGACCGCTTGCACACAAGGAATATGATAGTTTTAAAAAAAAACTTTCAAAATGGATTTTGCACACAAGGAATATGATAGTAAAAAAAGCTTTAAAAATGGATTTCGGTTAAAAGAGTTTCGTATAAAAGAGGTTCTACTGTATATGGTACTTTCCATACAAAAAAGTTTGCTGGATCACACTCAGTGAGCACAGCTAAATAGTCGAAGCTAAATATTTTTTAATGTGGTTATTTTCTCAACCATTTACATGGATTTAGCTTTTCTCCTATTAAAAAATGTGTTAAGAGAAATTTGCAACTACAAAACACTTCTTAACTACAGATAGGATCACAATACGCTTGTTTACATTGTTCTTGTAAGAATTTTGCGGTTTCCGTAACCGTATTTTTTGTTAATTAATCTAATTATTCTTGTAAATATTTTACAAAAAAAAAAAAAAAAAAAAAACTAACTACCGTTTTATTATATCAGTTTAATTAAAAAATCTATTTAAAAATCAAATTGTTATTATATAATTCGTTTTGGATACATTCAGACATTAACGAAGATAATTATTGAAAAAGAGGAGTAAATTTCCTATTTATAATTCAATACATAAAGGGTTAAATTATTATATTTAAAAAATCTTAATACTCACAAGAGATTTTAATTGATAAAAGAAGGCATTTGATAATAAACGTAAACAGATATTTGGAAGTTTACAACTCATTTTATAAAAATGATTGTTACATTTACCACATTTATCATCTGAGCTCTTCAAATGTATAAAAGCTTGAACTCGCTTATTCCGAGAACTTGCTTATAACGAGCAAAGCCACTGATTCCTTTTATCCTCGTTACAACTGCATTTCACAGTAATTTGATTAAAGGCATCCCCCGACTTACGCATTATGAGACATACGTAAATTCGCAGTTACGTAATAAATCTCAAAAATTATATTTGTGAACTTACAAGCGCGTTTGATACGCAGTTGCATACTTTTGATATTTATTTTATAAATAAAATATACAGATATAAATCACAACCGTAATATATTTTATATATTAAATAGAGTTTGGTATATACAATCAAATCTATAACAAATCAACTTGATCTATTGTCAGTTATTCATAGTAGTCATCTAATTCATAATAAATACAGTTTGTGCTTATCAAGTATTATTTTATTTTGCGAGTGCTTTTTATTGGTCGTGTCATCAGAAATTCATGGAGAATAGGTTAAATTAGTCCTCTTTAATTATTTCTTATTTGTATAGTCATTTGGTGTAGATTAAAAATTGTTATAATTCAATTCATCAATGTTAGATTTATAAATCTCATATTCCACAAGATATTTGAAAAGTGTTCTTTAAGTTTTGTTTTTATATTTTTTCTTACTTTTATACTTTATATACAAGTAAAATACTGTCCGATGAGGTTTTATATGATATGATGATGTTTTACATATTGCAGTTTCTTATAAAAATTTTACCTAAGCAACTTATAAATTCGACTTGCATAGAATTCAAGTCACGTTGAACTTTACGGAACGCATTACTTATGTAACTCGGGAGATGCCTGTATATTATAAAAATGGAATCTTTACGTTTTTCTTTTGCTTTCTTTCCGTTCACTTTAAAGTAATTGATGTGATTTAATGTATTAAATTGGGGGAATATTATTATGTTATATCATGTAAAATCAACTGTGATGTAATAATTTTTTCCAGGCCTAATTCTGACTCTAAAGAAATGACAAAAAGAAAAAAATATATGCGTATAAATTCTGCAGGGTTAAGAAAAAAACTAAGTTAAAAACTCAATGCATCTTTTTTTTGGGGGGGGGGGGAGGGGAGGGAAGGAAATACGAATTCAGTGCAAAACTCTTAAAAATAATATATGCAAGGAATGCATTTATACCGAAGCACCTTATTTTTATACGATACACCGTAACATACGATGTGTGGGTCGAACAGAAATAAAACCAACCATATTTCCACTTCTTATAAGATTCAGAATGTGATCAAATTTAACAAAAAATTCTCCTTCAAAAAAACTTTTGAAAACTAGCATCGTCTTTTCGATTTATGGTTTTCATGAAATGCATAAAAGAAAGCTATAGAAGTTTTTCTTTTAGTAAAACTAGTTTAAAAAGAAATGTTTCAAGGTAATGTTTGTGCAAGTATGTTCTCGTTTTAATATATTCATTTAACCTTAATGTATTAATACCTTTTGACTAACGATGATATAGAAGCAACAGATAAATATGCAATATATAGCTAGTACAAATTATATGCAACGTACTAGTTGACCGCCGGGCGTTGCCCGTTCTCTTATGCAGCAAGCTGAACATATTTTGAAACTAAAGCAGGTGAAACCAATCCAACATATGGATGAAGAGTATGCTGCTTCTGGTCGTGAAGTGTTTTTTATACAAAAAGAATTTGGAAAATCATCTAGAAACAATTATATTACAGACTGCGAAAAGTTAATTCAGCTCGAAAATTATAACACAGTTTAAAATTCCCTTTCAGCAATTTCCGTGCATGAGCGTTGATGCGTTCGTATAGCTTTTGGGAAGCCCTGTATATGATCTACACATTTTTATACCCACCAACAACAAAATATAATGAAATTAATATGCATTCTTGAGGTACACAAACAATGCTTCCTATAGAATATGGAGTGCAAAAAAAATTACGTTTCATTTACAGGGTCACACAAAAGAATTCAATTACATAATGGTTTAAGGGGAAAATATCGCTTGCAGTGTATTTTAATGATGTTACACTATTTTAAAACACAATAAAATTTATATGCGCTACTAAAGTGTATTCTACTAATCATATGACAAGCTTGGTCTGAAAACCTGATTTACTAGAGTTTTTAAAGTATCGTGAAATGCTGTGTTTCAAAATGATTAATATTGTGAATGACATATATGTTTTAAGCATCAATTTAAAAATTGAGTTGTTTTGTATTTTTTTTTCTTTTGTTCGTTTTCAATTTGAATACTCTATAAATTACCGAATTTTTATCGAAAAAAAATTAGTAAAACACTCAGTTGGTTATATATACTTAGCATAATATTAATAGATTAATATTTTGGTTATATATATTTTTTAAATGCTTGAGAATATTCAATTCAAGTTAGTTACGATATTCTTTTTTACATTTAACATATTTTCTGAAATATGTTGTAAGACCAGTAGAAATTCGACTCCACACCTAATAACCGTACAATTTCGATGTAAGCAAATATTCCCTATAGCAGAGCTTCCCAAACTTTAATGGTAATGCGACATACCTTAAAGTTTAGAAGTGTTTTACGACCCACATAATATTAACCCTCTCGTTGCGCAATTTTTTCTTTTATCTAAATAACCCCAAAAATTGCGCATTTATTTTATTACATATTCCAAATCTACATATATTTTACACTTAAAATATGCAAAAAAAAATTCGTAAAAAAGGGTGTTTTTTTAATATAGAATTTGATCATAAAAAAAGATTCTTCAAATTCAGTTTTCTGAAAATCATATAAAAGTGAAATTCTGAAACATAATCTTGGTTAAATGCTTAAATGCATCCCCGTGGAAACCGCGGGTTGCACAAATTTTGCTACTTTTTCGTTGCCCGTAAAAATCGTGGGATGCGCAGGGAGAGGGTTAAGGTGTATAAAGAATATCTTATAATCTATATCGTAGGGGGAAAGCGAGTTTTCGTACATCGCATATCTACGAAAATAGCAACGCCTTTCGAATATGAATAATCACAATAATAATATTGCAATATAATAATGAATCGTAAACAAAAACACACAACCTATATGTAATAACATAGCCTGTTTTTAAAAATACGTTTAATTATATTTGTATAATGAATAATACAGTTTAAAAATCAGTGTTATGTATTATTACCTTGTTTTGTACCAATGAGATTGTCTAATTCTTGGTAAATTTTAGCTTTAAACCGCTCTCAAGAAAATGTTAAAACACTCATTTCATGAAAGTTCCTTGCCTATATTTCTGCACAATTTTTTTCTTAAAGATGTAACATATTATTTTTGTTGTTATACAGGTTTAGCCTAAATAATTCATCGGGTTTTAAAAGACTATTTATTTACAAGTATAGGGTAGACCGGGGTACGTTTACGCAGTTCTTTTTTTTTCAATGTATTTTTTAATTTTTACGTTTTCACTTAGGTTGGTTGGTTGGTTGATTTTTGACGGTCGATTATCTACTCTAGGGATGTAGGCCTGAGGGGGAGGTGCCCTTCGTAGGGGTCTTTCTAAAGGAACCTAACCCGTATTTACGCATGGAAATCCACGGTTCGAAGAAAACCACGAAAACTCCGAACGATTAGGCCAACGGGCGCGATTGGGTTCAAAACCAGTACCTCCCGTCTACCAGATTCGATAGCAGAACCTCTCGGCCACTGGTGGGGCCGTTTTCACTTAGGAAAATTTAGACATTGTGGTTTTATAAAGCAGTTAATAAAGTCAAAGTTTGTGTATTCAGTTGTTGCCCTATTTGTGTTTTAAACCGTAAAGAAATTTTTTGTTAGGACCACGTTTATACATCAAGTGGGGCACGTTTACGCATATTATAACTGGTACCAAGGAGAAAGTGAAATAAATATTTTTAATCAAATTGAATTGTTTTATTTATAACTTAAAACACTGTTTAAAAATAAAAAGAAATTAAAGAGAATTAAAGAACATTTTATACGCTAAACTGAAACCATAGGACTTATTGCTAATTAAAAACAGAAACTATTTAGTCATCTTCATCATCACTGTTACAGTTTTTACAAGCAAAAAATAAAGTATTTCCTTTTGCACACTTGTCATGGGACCACCTTTTGCATCTAAGACATTGAACGCATAAGACGTTTAAGCAATAAGAACGTGCGTAAAGGTGTCCCGATGTCAATGTGTAAACGTGCCCCGTCGCCATGTTTGGATTTATTTTAAGGTGCAACGAAAATTAATAACATTTGTGTTCATACAAATACAATTCTCAAAAAAAAGGATAAAATTCTGCTAATGTTCATATATTTGTTTATCCTTAACTAAGTATTATTAGTTCACAATAAGTTTCAATAAGTTCAACACAAAATTTACACACCTTGACAGAAAACATGTTATCCTTTCCGTATGCTAGACCGAGGCTCAACCGACGCTCAAAAACGTGTGAGAATACCCGCTAAAGAGCAGCATCAGTCTGTCATGACTAATGGCGCGCCAGTTATAACTCGTTTCGGAAAAAGTGCACTGCGTAAACGTACCCCATGCGTAAACGTGCCCCGGTCTACCCTACGACGTAAAAAGACGAGAGACGGATATTAAAAATACATACACTCACTTAGTTTATGGTGCATAGTACAAAGGTTCAATGTGAGCGCCCTTAATCACCCAGCACACATCCCAATGGTAACACAGTTCCGTCGATACGTTCAATTTCATATTTTTGTCAATGTTCGTCACAGCAGCAGTGATGCGTTCCTGCACGCGATCCACGAGTCGGGCTTTTAAACAAGGTGAGTATGTATCTTGTCAGGTATCACCCATCTTGGTAGTTTGTATACCTCTCAATACTCAGTGTTTGAAGCCCGCTGAATCATTTAAGCTAACCCTGTATTTTCTACAACAGTAATAATGTATTTTTGAAGAAGGGATCAATCACTCTGAGATGCACAGTTCAAAAACCGTTTGAATATTTTTATTTTATTAGCAACACATAAAATAAATAAGTAAATAAAATGTAAACTCTTTGAAGCCCTGGGAATAATATTTGTTGCGCTGATGAATATCCACATGCAAAATTTAGAAAACTTTCCGCCGAATTAAATAACTGATACTGTGATACTACAGACTTTAATCGGACTTTGAACAAGGCCATAGGAGTGTTGCTGGAAAGCACATGTTTACTTAAATGTGCATTAGTTCATGTTCAACTTTAATTGCGTCAAGCATCTAACGGAGCACCCTTAGAAAGTTTAATGTTACCACAGTAATGCATTTTCCCAGACTTTTTCTCCAAAATACAACTTTAAATTTTAATCGAAAACGAACAGTTTTAGAAAAAAAATTCCCGAAGTTTTATTTTTTATTTTTGGTAGCACCGTTTATTTATTTTTTTACTTCACGACCTTAAAAAGGTAAAAACAATATGGTGTCGAAGAAGAGATTAAAAGGAATACTAAAATAATTTGACGTAATTCATTAAACTTTTTAAAACAATTTTTAAACTTGTTAAATAGCTTTTTATGCAATTTTAATTCAGCATTACAAAAGCTTTTGAAAGTAAAAATTTTCACGGCAAGACAAAAAGTCTTAAAAAACATACGTGAGATAAATGTCAGTATTTTATATGTCAGTGTTTAGCTTCTTCTGAAATATTATCAGAAAAAGAGTTCAATGGCGTTAAAAAATAATAAAAGATTTGATTTATTTTCAGACACGAAATCTCATATTTTATAAATCAAAATTTGCACGTTCGCAAAAAATTTTCTGGGTGAGAAATCCGGTGATATGTGTTCCTACATTATTCTTACTTTATTCTATTGTACACTTTGACCATAAAAATTCTTATAAATAATCTTTTAAATCTATCGCGCATGGGCAAATCTTTTATATTTGATGCCTTAAAAATCCAGCTAAATTTTTTATGGGTCACTATGTGCGAATGCTTGAATTCCTTACTAAGCACATTTCATATTTTTTCTCTCTTTTTTTTTTTATAAGTTATCTTTTCTTTCTTTTTCTTCTATTTACTTTGAAAAAATATATTCGAATTTTATATAAAATTAGAAGATTTATTCATTCACATACTGTAAATGTAGATTTGTAAAATTTAGAAAAGTATGAAAGATTTGCGCTTTGAATAAGCTAAGTAAGTTTTTTGTAAGAATTCATACAATTTTACCACAATTTTCTTTATAAAAATTTATATTTTCGCTTTAATTATTCGAAAAAAACAACTGAAAATTCTAAAATGAAGCAAAGCGTTTACGAATTCTTGTGTTTAAAGATTAAATAGGAAATTTCTAACCTGAGATAGTGGTGCTAGACTCCTTGTAAACGACAAAGAAAACGTGCATATACTCATTTTCTCAACGCGCGTCCAATATGAAATAATAGTGCAAGTCCTAGTATGAAATACGAATGAGAAAATTTTAATTTACAAATTTGTAATTTATAAACAGATTACTATCGAAAAAACTTACTAGCGTCATAGAGCATCATTTAAACAAGAACTAAAGTTTCTTAAAATACCATCAAAAACTTATCAATGCGCTAGGCCTTTCGAAAGATCCGAGTCTTTCTTCGTCAGGCACAAAGAAGGCGTGCTTTTACTATTAAAGCAGCAGCAAGATTGAAATGAGAGATAAGGGAAGGGAAACTGGCTGCAGAAACAGCCAACAGGAAAGCAGAAGACAACAGCTAATCACAGAAGAGTATAATCAAAACAAAAGAACACAGAGTAGAAGGGGAATAAGGAAGCAAATTGGGGGGGGGGGGGGTACATGAAAATAAAATTTAATTATAATGAAATGAAACACACACATATTAAAATATGGGAGCAAATGAAATTAAAATATGGGAACAGATGAAATTTAATAATAAATATATAAAATATAAAAACAGGCTAATATTAATTAATAAAAAAATAAATTATATGGTAGTACTGAAAGTTAACTTAATTTCTTTCATCATTTAAACATTTCTCATTTATGCATCTCTGCCAGTGTGGTCAAAGCGTCTTTCCCTGATCACAAAAAAAGTATATACGAAATAACCATTGAATGTAATAGTGTAAAATTTTTATTATGGGAAAGTCATGTTGTTAAGTTTTAACGGAGCACTACTTCATTGGGGTAGCGTTGTTCATGTGTCCCTTGATAATAAATTTCCTGGAAGATGATCAGTCGGGATGGACCAACACCATGTCCTCCTCGCTCAGATGCTCCCACTCCTCTACAATTTTCTCTTTTGGGGGTACATAAAGGACAGAGTGTTTGTCACCACCAGTAAAAGATACTGAATCAGTAAAGGTCAGGACAACAGATGCTGTGTCTAGTGTGACACCCCAACTGTTGGGCAATACGTAGAGAGAAATCGAATACCGCCTTGATATTTTTTGAGTTACCAAGAGTGCTCATATCAAAATTTACCGAAGTAAGTATTTGTATTAAAAACTTCATAAATGTCTTTACAATATTGTGAAACAATCATATTCCTAATTATATTATTTTTTTCTACAATAAATTATTGTAATCAGGGAAAGATTTTATGACCACCCTGTATTATTTTGAATTTGTATCAATACATGGCTTTGTTTACTAATGCTAAAATATTGCATTGACAGGGTTACAGGGTTTTATTTCCCTAATAGTTGATTGTTTAGTATGGATTATGTACTAAGAAATACCCTTGTCACTAAATATTTATATACACTGTTCTTATCGTATTCATCGCACCTTAAAAATTGTGTGGTGAAATACAAACACTAATGTTTTCCTTTCATATTTTAAAAATTATTATTTGTATAAACTGTACAGTACGGTGGTCCAATGCTGTTTGAAACACTATGATATTTTGATTGCGATAATACATTTGCAGAACCATTATCGGCAGAAAAAGAAATTCTAATTAAATAAATACAGAAAAACTATATTTCAAAGAACGACAGATTCACCTTAATAAAATAAATGAGAAATATGAATATCAAATTCACAATATATCTTTACTTAATAGGTGCTAAAATACAAATGTTAAAACATTTTAAAAACAATGCAGATGTTGAAACATTGGAGTCATATGATGTTTAAAATCCGAGCGCTTTCGACTGAACCACCAGTCGTCATCAGGGAAAGATCACTCCCGAATGAAAGACAAACAGCTGGTTAAATATCAAAGGGCGAAACTAAACGAACCACAAAACAGGAGGGTGGGAAGGATAGAAAAACAGAGAGGAGCAGCTAATCAGAAAAAGAGAGAGGGGGGAAGGGTGGGACAGGGAGGAGGGAAAATGGTTAATCAAAACCAAATTCACCTGTTACACCTAGTATTTTAAACCAGATTCTTGGTATGTTATAGGATAGAACATCATTACAGGTACTCCTGCCTCTTGCCAAAATTTCCAACGACTCTCTAACTATACAAACATTATAAAATGAAGCATGTGCAATGATTTTAACTTCTTTGAATAGGATAGCAATGTCTTTAGTTTTGCCCTTTGATATTTAACCAGCTGTTTGTCTTTCATTCGGCAGTGATCTTTCCCTGATGACGACTGATGGTTCAGTCGAAAGCGCTCGGATTTTAAACATCATATGACTCCAATGTTTCAACATCTGCATTGTTTTTAAAATGTTTTAACATTTGTATTTTAGCACCTATTAAGTAAAGATATATTGTGAATTTGATATTCATATTTCTCATTTAAAGAAACTCTATTATAAATTTTTATGATCCTACACAAAGCAGATATTGCTGTTAGCCATGTTGAAACAACTCGAATCATTAAGAAACTGAATTTAAGTACGAAACATGGCTGTTCGTCTCTTTCGACACAATATGTGAACCATATCGAAAAAAAATTAAAAATTGAATTGTAGTCAAGACAAATGGGCAGAGTGGATTAATTCTCGAATTCAAAGAGACGTCATAGATATGCCGTCCAATCCTAATCGTGATGCGAAATTTATCTTAATGTATCAAGAATATCTTACAAAATTACTACTTTCCAGTAAAAGATCTGCTGAATTAGCTTATCGTATTTTGATTATTTGCACAGCTTTTTGATCATCAAATACTTAACATTCCGACAACGAGAAGGAATATTCAAGGACATCGTACCTAAACTAGCCGGGGGCGCCAATCCCAAAATTTTCTTCTTTCTCATTACATGTTAATCTTTCAAAAAGTTGTTTCACATGTTAATTCTTCAGTGTTATTATTTCAATACTACACCAACTTTGATTTTCATCTTAAGTTTGCTTCATTTTACTTATCGGAGTAAAAACGAGAGAATCTAGATCATAATATTATATGAAATCAATATTTTTCGTTATTCTGTGTATACATAAGCTGCTTGAGAATCGCCGGGTTAGTTGAATGCGAATTGCCCTTCGCTGCGTGAACAGCCGATGTACAACATAACTATGAAAAATCAACTGGAACCTGCTGGTCTTAGACAAAAACATAGAAATTTGGTTCAATCCTATGCAAATCTTCATAAACTTTTCGATGATACAATATTGAAAATGGCACAAAAATCGCTATTACAGCGCCCCCCTTCAGACGATATATTTCCAAATTCAAGGGGGGCCCATTTGCCATAGCCAAAAACGTATATATGAAATTTTGTTCAATTCTATACATAACTTCATACTCTTTTAGATAGTTCAATAATAAAAAGGGCACAAAAATTGCTATTACAGCGCCCGCTTCTGGCGGAATATTTCCAAATTCACGGAGGACAAGTTGGCTATAGCAAAAAATATACACACAAAATTTGGTTTAAATCTGTGCATAACTTCAAAATACTTTTCGGTGATATAAAGCAGGCACACGGACGGACAGGCAGTCATTTTGTATAACTATATTTTCGGGACCTCTGACCCTAAAACACGCAAATTTGTTGCAAACCGGAATCGAAAGAAATTTCGATTATAATACTTACTTTTTTACTTTTTTCTTCCTAAAGAAGAATGTGGAATGATATAAAAATATTACACAGTAAACGGAGACACGTTGAGTCGCAAGGTTCAGTTGAACGAGTGAAACAAGACTTTGAGAACACGTTGGTAGCATGGATGGAAACTAATAACACAGCAAAGAAGCCATAAGCATTAAAACTCATACAATCAATGAAATACAGAACATATAACGGAATCAAATGTTCAACATACGAATTTATGTTTGGTGTGAAACGGTTGGTTGGTTGGTTGTACTTATGACGGCCAATTATTAACAAGAGGGCTATAGGCCCTAAAGGTGGGGGGAGTGCCCAACGTGGGGGTCTTTCTAAGGGAACCTAGCCCGTATTTATGTAAGGAAATCCAAGGTTAGAAGAAAACCAAGGAAAACTCCGAACGATTAGGACGACAGGCGCCATTGGGTTCGAACCCAACACACTGTAAAAAAAAACGGATTAAAAAACAAAAATACTACTGGCACTCTAGACGCCAGTACTATTTCCGTTTTTTTACGGTAATTTTTACCCATAAATTACAAAAAATTTCCGTTTTTAATCAGAAAAACGAAACTTTTTCTGTAATTTATGGGTAAAAATTCCCGTAAAGAAACGGAAATAGTACTGACGTCTAGATTGCCAGTAGTATTACCGTTTTTTAGTCCTTTTTTTTTACAGTGCACCTCCCGTCTACCAGCTTCGAAAGCAGAACCTCTCGGCCACTGGTAGGGCCTTGGTGTGAAACGGATAATTCACAGTGTTTTCGTTTGATTTAACTTGACCATCGTGGCGTTTTTAGAAAAGTTATAAATATTAATAATAAATGTAATGATAGTATAGATGACAAACGTACTGCCCTCAGATGAGCTATTGAATTGGAATTGCATGGTAACAATCATGTAACTAAAACGAAAATTTTTAACTAACAAAATTTGTACCAAACGGTATATCATAACTATACTCAGAAATCTACCCCACCTAACACTCTGAAAACCCTCATGTAACAGCTAAGATTAACAACAAATCTCGGAAAGTAAAAGTTGTGAGACGTTGTCAAGGAAGAGCTTCAAGGGGTGGCAAAGAAGATTAATATAGTGTTCTCTAAAAACTTCTAGAAAAGAAAAATTCTGATAAAATGTTAGGAAAAATGCACATGATATATATAGAGACAAAATAAATTTAAAATGAATAATAGCCATTATCACAGATAGTAAAGACGATAAATTCTATAGACTATGTTTGGTAACTAAAAACGTGCACTTGCACACAATCCACTTTACGATTACTGGACGGCCCTCTGCTCTGTTAATTCTAAAAATAGTTCTTCAACATACGTGTCTGCTTATGAAATTTAAACATTAATTAATGCACCGTCACTATATAGCACCGTACTTAAATTCAACGTTTATAATCATCATATATCTCAAATATATTTATCCAAAAATTATACATTATATACATTATACATTATCAAATATACATTAGTTTATGCACCGTCACTATATAGCACCATACTTAAATTCAATGTTTATAATCATCATATATCTCAAGTATATTTATCCAAATTATACATTATATACAATACAGTGGTAGCTTTCATTACAAAAATGAAAAGCTACCTATTGCAGCCGTTCGAAGGAGCCGTTTGGGAAATTTTGCTGTATTTTTGCCGATCATAACCCCCAGATCCCAAAACCACCCTCCATTGAAATGTTGACTTATATATATATTTATATCTAAATTTTGTCCTGCTGTAATTCTCGTATTTTTGAACCGATTTGGATGAAACTTTTCATATGCATAGTACATACTAATGTCTCCACCGAGTTCGTTGGCCATCTTCACCCACCATCGTGTTTCAAAATGGCGGCCATTTGAATTTTTGAATTTTTATGTTTTCGAAAATTGTATATTTATAGAAAACGTTACGTTTCACAAAATGCAAACTCTTATGTATCATTTTAAACGGAATATTAGGAACATTAAAAGATATTTTAGAGAGTAACACAATGTAAGTTTACAACATAGGTCATTTTAAAGAGAAAGTTAGGAAACCTAAAAATTTCCAAAAGTATCTACAAAATTCAAATGGTCGCCATTTTGAAACAAGATGGTGGATGAAGCTGGCCAACGAACTCGGTCGAGACATTAGTGTGTACTATGCATATGAAAATTTCCATTCAAATCGGTTCAAAAATTCGAAAGTTACAGCATGACAAAATTCAAATACAAATATATATTTATACATATATATGGATATACACTGCTCAAAACAATTAAAGGATATTTGAAGTTTTATATAAAATAAAGATATAAACGAAATTTTTTTTGCCGAAAATAGAAGAGAATCACAAATGCAAATTTTTCTGGTTTTCAAACTGTGGAGTATGCAAATTTTGAGTTCGACGTCAAAAACGTCGCTTCAGCGGCAGCGAATGAAATTTGACTTTCAACTGGATAAAAGAGAATGAAGACAAGGATGATCGGCATTCAGTGATTGCTTTGTTTCGATGAGTACCATGTCTCAGCGAAGTCATGTGACAGATTCAGAAGCTTTGAGAATTGTTGGTAGGTTAGAAGGGGGCCAAACTTAAGCCGAAGTAGCGCAAGCCATTGGAGTGTCATAAAGTGTCATTTCCAGGATCTGGAACCGTTTTTTGGAGAGTGGATGTGCAGGCCGAAGACCAGGGCAAGGTCGTAGACGGGCAACAACGCCCAATGAAGATCGGTATTTAGCGTTAACAGCTCGGAGACACCGAACCATGAACGCTACTCTTCTCCAACAACACCTTCGCTCGGCTACAGGCACCACGATTTCAACTCAGACTGTCCGAAACCGGCTCCATGCTGTAGGTCTGTATGCTCGCCGACCGATGGTATGTGTTAGATTAACATCAAGGCATCGTCGCGACCGCAGGGAGTGGGCAACCGAGCATGTCAACTGGAGGAGAAATGAATGGAGCAATGTTCTGTTTTCTCACGAGTCCCGTTTTTCTGTGCATCCGGATATTAGGCGTATTTTCATCTGGAGGGACCGTGGCAGTAGGAATAATCCTGCGTTCGTGCACGAAAGTGTCAGATTTGGCGGTGGAGGAGTGTTGGTGTATGGTGGCATCTCCATTGACGGGCGCACTGACCTCTACATCATTCGAGATGGAGCTCTGACTGGTCGCCGATATAGGGATGAGATCCTCAGACCTATTGTAGTCCCTTACGCTGCAGCAATCTGAGATAACTTCATTTTAATGGACGATAACTGCAGGCCACATCGTGCAAACCTGGTGGAGGATTTCCTTTTCGAGGAAGGAATCGTTCGAATGGAATGGCCAGCGTGTTCTCCAGACATGAATCCAATCGAGCACGTTTGGGACGCTCTAGGAAGACGAGTTTCTAACCGCCAACAACCCCCACAAACTCTCCAAGAACTGGAAAGAGCTCTTCTGGAAGAGTGGGGCAGAATATTCCAAGTCGTCATTAATAGCCTCATTGAGTCCATGCCTCAAAGGTGTTCAACGTTGCTGGCCGCCCGTGGAAACCATACCCCCTACTGAAAATGATTTTCTTTGAAGAAAACACCTTTTCTTATTCTTTTTTTCTCATATGCACAAATTGTGTTTTTTTCCTTTAGTACACAAATGCGCAATAAAATGCATTTTTTTCTGCCAAACATGTGTAATTTATTCTCATATAGCCTACTATGTCTGTCGACCATATATCAATCAGCTAACCAGTTTACCAGATACAAAATCCACCTAAAACTGCAATATCCTTTAATTGTTTTGAGCAGTGTATATAAGTCAGCATTTAAACGGAGTGTGGTTTTCGCATCTGGAGCTCATGATCGGCGAAAATATAGCAAAATTTTCTGAAGTGTTTTCCTTCGGACGGCTGCAAAAGGAAGCTTTGTACTTTTTGTAATGAAAGATACCTAAAAGTGTCCACAATTTTGTCCACCAGTGTACGTTATACATTATCAAATAGTAACGTAAGTAATAGTAACGTGGGTAAAATACGCACTGGCTGATTTAATATGAAGAAACATTTCTACAATCATGACCGCTAGGTGGTAGTTTGGTCTCAAGTGTAGTAGTTGTGTGTTCAAACCTTGTGAAAAAAGTAGCTCTCCGTGTCAAGAAAATGAGGTAAGTTTAATTTTTCGCATTTTGATCTAATATTTTTAAATTTTCACTTTTATGTTTAGCTGACAATACTTCGAATTTTTACAAATCCAAAAATTCAGTGGAGAACGGAACTTCTATAGCTTCTAAATGCCGTATAGTTTACCTCGATCGCATTTGTTTAAACTTGTCAGTAACCGGTTATGTAAAATACTGCAGAATGAGGTAAAAGTACGCATCCGTCTTGGGGCAAAGATACGCACAAGTTTAAGATTCGGGGCTTTGTCCTATCATTTTAGCTAGATGCAAAGCTTTCCACAATTGCGTTGTGGAAAGTTTCATTTTTTATACTGAATAAAATATAATACTGTGGTGGTCAAAATTATAAGGACAAGGGAAAAATCGCTAAATCTTGGCTACATTTGGCCGGAAACTTATGCAAATTTAATGGATGGAAACTAAAAGAAAAATGAAAAATATTTTTATAAGTTTTTATGGAAATATGTGGAAAATCCATATTCATAAAATGTATTATGGATTTATACAGCCATCTGGTATGGACAAAATTATAAAAACAACTGTATTTGTGTGTTCTAAAAAGTAAAATTTGCATGTTTTTTGCTCTGCACACGGAACTCAGCGACGATATAAATGCGTAGTAAGTGTTTGGGATCGTCATATTCTGTTTTTCAGTCATACCGCTAGGTACAAAGCTTTCGGAGTTTGAGAAAGGGAAAGTGGATGCATTTAAAAGTTCAGGACTTTCTGTACGCCAAATTGCGACAAAGCTTAATAGATCAAGAATGGTTATTTACAATTATCTTAAAAATCCCGGTAAATATGGACGGCAAAGACATGCACGTAGGCCATCTTCTGTTTCTGTACGGTAGAAAAGAATAATAATAAGGCAATCTTGCTCCAAAAAACAAACGTCAACAGAAATAAAACGTGAATTGAACTTAGAACGCAGTGCTCGAACTGTTCGACGTGTTTTACAAAAAGAAAAAAAGGTTCGCTATGGTAAATATATGTCACGACCGCCTCTTACAAAAGTTCATAAGAGACTCAGAATGGAGTTTGCCAAAAAAAATGCATTACTATGGGAAAAAAGTGGCATGATGTTGTCTTTTCAGATGAGAAAAAGTTTAATTTGGATGGACCAGATGGTTTTCGCTACTTCTGGTATGATCTCCGTAGAGAAAAAGAAATTTTCTCAAAGCGTGCATTTGGAGGTGGCTCAATAAAGATCTGAGGTGGTTTCGCAACTGGTGGAACTACTCCAATAGTTTTTGTGCAGGCTAGAATGAATTCTGAGAGTTATGTTGATGCATTCGGCAATAATCTTTTACCGGAAGCACCGTTAATAACGAGTGGAGACTATTTTTTCCAGCAGGACAATGTCTCAGTACATGTTTTCCAAACTTCAAAATCGTGGTTTGATGCTAATTTCGTGAAACTACTTCATTGGCCGGCCAGAAGCCCTGATCTGAATCCAATGAAAAATCTGTGGGGTATTCTGGCATACGAAGTATACAAAAATGGTATACAATATGAAAACAAGCAAGAACTCATGTCCTCCATCGAAAAAGCATGGTCAAAAATTTCCAAGAATGTTCTTAAGGAACTGTCAAACTCCATGACGGTAAGACAGATCAAAGTGATTGAGAAAAAGGGGAAGATTATTAATTATTAGTGTGTTTCAGGCAAAAACATTCATTGTCCTTATAATTTTGTCCAATTTTTACAATGGCATATTTTGTTAATTATGGCAAAACATTCATATTTTGCATTTTCCAATGTTTTGCATTCTATAATAATTTCTAGCATAAAAAAGCATTTTATGTATAAATTTCACTTTATTTAGTTCAGAAATAATTTTTTTCTGTTCAATTTTCAATTGTTCATATAATTCTGGCCACCACTGTAGCTACTTAACTAACATAAGCTAGTTAACTACATTTTCCTTTTTCAAGTTTTTTTTTTTTCTTAAATATAGAACGTAGGTATCTACCTACCTACTTTTAAAAATCAAATATTCTTGTTTCATAAAATGATTTTGTTTTAAAGTCTTAACCCTTAACTCCTGTTAACGGTCTCACAGACTGCTGCTATAATCATTTTTCATAGCTTAACTTGTAATTTTCAATTTATTGATGTTAGTTTAATTTTGATTCGTTTAGAAACTTAATAGTATCGCTAAAGACTTCTAAATGCGGAGAACTTTTATTATAATAGACCTTTACATAACGTTTAGCGCAAAAACAGTACCTTATAAGTCAGTCAACCCTTTTATTCATTCTAGGATCAAGGGGTCTTTAAGACCGCTCACAGTATTTATGCAACAGTTTTTGCCACAGTAGTTAGAGGTTAACTGCTATTTGCGATCTCACAGACCCCTTGTTTTTTTCTTTTTTTTTTTCGTGGTTTAACTTACAATTTTCAGTTTAACTATAAATACTAGTGAAATTTACTTATGCTTTTGCATAACTCATTCGTTTTATTGAAAATGGGGCAAAAACCCACAGTAAGTGGGCAAAAATATGCACTGCGTATCTTTGTCCCACGACTTCGTACTTTTGCCCCAACCGATGGGGCAAAGATACGCAGAGCAATGTTTTTTAAAAATTGCAATTTCGCTCAGAATTATAATTTGACAGAATGTCGGTTGATGTTAGCACTTGCCTAAGGTTCTAATCTATCATTTTAATCAAACATTACATAATTTTAGACCAATGTGCGAGTTAAAAATGAAAATGTATTGAAAGTGCGTATCTTTGCCCCACCTACTCTATTGTTTATAAGTGTTGTTTGTTTTTTTTTGTTTGGTTTTTTTTTTTTTGGGAGGGGGGGTTGGGTTCGGTTGGGGTAAAAGTACGCAGTGATGGGGAAAAGATACGCAGTGCGTATTTTTGCCCCATTACTGTGGGTTTTTGCCCCATTTCCAATGAATGGACTGAGTTATGCAAAAGCATTAGTAAATTTCATTAGTATTTATAGTTAAACTGAAAGTTGTAAGTTAAACCATTAAAAAAAGAATAAAACGGCGGTCTGTGAGATCGCAAATAGCAGTTAACCTCTAACTACTGTGACAAAAATTGTTGCATAAATACTGTGAGGGGTTCCAAAGACCCGTTGATCGTAGAATGAATAAAAGGGTTGACTGACTCATAAAATACTGTTTTTGCGCTAAACTATATGTAAAGGCCTATTATAATAAAAATTCTCCTCATTTAGAAATCTTTAGCGATGCTACTAAGTTTCCAAACGAATCAAAATTAAACTAACATCATTAGTTAAATTGAAAATTACAAGTTAAGCTATGAAAACTGAATATAGCAGTGGTCTGTGAGACCGTTAACAGGAGTTAAGGGTTCAGATTTAAAACAAGATCGTTTTATGAAAAAAGAATATTGATTTTTAAAAGTAGGTAGGTAGATACCGACGTTTAATATTAAAACAAAAATTTAACTAGAAAAAGGGAAAGGTAGTTAACTAGCTTATGTTAGTTAAGTAGCTATTATATTTTATACAGTATAAAAAATGAAACTTTCCACAACGCAATTGTGGAAAGCTTTGCATCTAGCTAAAATGATAGGACAAAGCCCCGAATCTTAAACTTGTGCGTATCTTTGCCCCAAGACGGATGCGTACTTTTACCTCATTCTGCAGTATTTTACTTAACCGTCTACTGACAAGTTTAAACAAATGCTATCGAGGTAAACTATACGGCATTTAGAAGCTATAGATGTTCTTTTCTCCACTGAATTTTTGGATTTGTAAAAATTCGAATTTTTGTCAGCTAAACAATTAAGTAAAAATTTTAAATTATTAGATCAAAATGCGAAAATTTAAACTTACCTCATTTTTTGACACGGAGAGCTACTTTTTTCACAAGGTTTGAACACACAAATACTACACTTGAGACCAAACTACCACCTAGCGGTCATGATTGTAGAATTGGTTCTTCATATTAAATCAGCCAGTACGTATCTTTGTCTTGTGCGTATCTTTACCCCCCACCTACTCTATTTAGGAAAGTCTGAGCGCAGACATACGGACAATTTATGTATTAAGAAAACGTCGACTACAAAAACACTAAGCGACTCAAGACTAAGAACTAAATGTTACTCGTATATAGATAAATTAACATTTTCATAGATTGCATTAAACGTCTCATTTCATTATAGAAAATATGCTAAATAATTTATTTAATTTAAATGTTTTATAAAATGTTTCAGATCATTGCAAAATTTGAAATAGCTTTTTTTAATTAATCACTTGTCTCAATAAATAATTCTTTAAAATCTCGTGATAAAAGTTTTTCGAACATGACTAGAAACTTTTTATGGTTATGAGTTTCAATTTCATATACTAACATGTAAATGGAATGCGCATCTTTTATATTGCAAAGCACACATTTAAAAACAGATTTCTAATTCTGTTAGTTTTTTCGTAGTTAATGTTATTATACTTATAATATTTAACTCTTTCAAAAATAATTTTATGTGTTTATAACGTTCCGTTATCTAACTGTCTGTCTATCCGCGCTCTAACTTTCGTACAGTCAGCAAAAAAAGTATTTGCACGCAGACGATGTTTTGCATAAGTAACCATAGAAAGCAAATTTGGTACTATTCTTTTAATTATTCATTTATTTAAATAAGAAAATAAAAATAACTACCCATTTTCGTTAAACAGTAATATTACACATTTTAAAAAATAAATTAATATTTTATCATACCTAAAAAGTATTTGTACAAGAAGCATTGACTGTTAAAAAAAGCATTAAATGTGAACATTATGCAAATGTTTAGCATATCAGTCCCGCAGTACATTAGCCCCGCACTTTAAAGTCACATAATATATTAACTGGAGCTGGGATTCTGGAGAGTTTTTGTTCTAATGGCGCCGAAACGTGTGAACTGTCTGTTGCTACTCGTGAGAAGATTATATTTCTTCACAATTCTGGATTAAGTTACCGAGGAATAGGTAAAAAATTAAATTTAAACTTTTCTAGTGTTCGTTATGTAATTAAGAAAAAAGAAACTGTTTCGACAATAAATAAGCCGCGAACTGGGCGTCCAAGAAAGCTAAATACCAGGCAAAGGAGAGCCATCATAAAAGAATCTTCAAAGAACCCTTTTCTAAGTGCTCGAGAATTGGCTGTTGATGTCGCTTCAACGTCGGGAACAATAGTTACACCATAATCAATTAGAAATATTCTTCATGATGCAAATATTCGAGGAAGAGCCCCTCGAAAAAAACCATTTATTAGTGAAACAAATGGGGTGAAAAGACTTGAATTTGCAAAAGCTTATGTCAGCAAACCACTAGAGTTTTGGAAAACTTATTTTTTCCGATGAAAGCAAGTTCAATATTTTTGGCTCAGATGGTAAGAAAACTGTTTGGCGAAAGCCAAATACTTCTCTTCAACTTAAAAACTTGAAACCAACTGTAAAACATGGCGGTTGTCATGTAATGATTTGGGGATGCATGTCTTTCACGGAGTTGGCGAAATGACCTTTATTGAAGGCAATATGGATGCTGAACAATATATTAATATACTGCGAGATCATTTATCTAATAGTACTCTGAAATTAGGAATTCCTAATTCATATTATTTCCAACAGGATAACGATCCGAAACACACTCCATATTTTAAGAGGTTATGGTTGCTTTATAATGTAAAAAATCAATTGAAAACGCCACCACAATCACCAGACCTCAATCCGATTGAAAATTTATGGCATATTTTGGATGTGAAAATAAGGAAAAAGAAAATTTCTAACAAATCAGAACTTAAGCAAGCTCTTAGGGAAGAATGGCTACAAATCAGCAATGAAACATGTCACAAATTAACAGAATCAATGCCCAGACGATTACAAGCTGTAATTGAAGCAAGGGGCATGCATACTAAATATTAGCACTGTTTTTAACTTATACATAATTCCTCTAGTTCTATTTTTATTGCTAGTGTGCAAATATTTTTTTGGCAGTACAAATGCTACTTTTTTATGTTTTCATATTTTAAATATAATTATTAAGTCAGATATTAAATACGTTTATTTGTTTTGTAAAAGTGTTGGTATTTTTAATTCTTAGTTGCTTTTTATTTATTTATACATATGCTACAACAAATTTACCTGGTGTGCAAATACTTTTTTTGCTCACTGTAAGTTTACTTGGATTTCCATTGATACATGTTATTGATTTTTAGCATTTCTTGTTCTATAATTATACTAGAGTGAACATGTACCCTGTTGGATATATTATTAGCATCAGTGGACGATAATTGAAATATATTTAATGATGTTAATTGTTTCATACATAACGAAATCGATATGTTCTTTTTAGATGCACAATATTTGTATACACTGATTTAAATTAAACGTAAAAGAGGATGTACGTGGCATTTATCTCGCATTTGACTATACCTTGGACTATCCTCACCCAAATTTTCAGAATTCCGCATGTGGTAGATTTCGCTAGCCATCCCATACAGACAGACAAACAACTTCATTTTATTAGTATATTCAACCTGTATGATTATTTTTGTTCCAAATGTTTATGTTTACTAATATAACGATGTTCATTTGTTCATTAACATTCCAAAATATGCGGACTGTATAATTTGGTGAAACGTTTTAAATGAGGTATTCCGAGTAAATTGGTAAAAATATAATAACTTTTGTTTTATCATTTCTAATTTAACAATAAGAACTTCTTGCAACATTCATATTTTATTTACAGCAAATATAGTTATTTTCGTTGAAATTTAAAAATAAACAGTAAGTATGATTGCATGCAAAACAAACTCATCTAAAATGACAATATTTTATAATTATTAATACCATTATACATGTTCGTAAAGTGGAAACTCGTTAAATTAATTTAATTAGTATGATTAGTTTATACGAGGGAAAGTCAGTAAGTAGGTCACAAACTGATATGAGAGGTCGGAAATTAGTAGTGAATTGTTTCCAAATATGCCAGTAGGTGACAGCATAATCCAACTATAAGATGTTAATTTCGAATTTATGAGACAGCAGTTGTCAAGATGAGCAGGGTCGTTCAAATGTTGTTGACGAAGAGCGAAGTGGTCGTCCAGTTGAGATTGCGACTGAAGAATCGGTGCTGAAGTTTGGGGAAATAGTAGCTCTGCAGTCTATTGTTGTTCCTATGCCAGCTCTAACGATTTCCCCAACATTCCGCACTGATTCTTCAATCGCAATCTCAACTGGACGACCACTTCGCTCTTCTTCAACAACTTTTGAACGACCCTGTTCATCTTGTAGAACTACTGTCTCATAAATTCGAAATTAACATCTTATAGTTGGATTATGCTGCCACCTATTGGCATATTTGGAAACAATTTACTAGTAATTTCCGATCTATTATATCAGTTTGTGACCTACTTACTGACTTTCCCTCGTATTATCTACAAATTTGTGCCTACGACCACTGTGTTTAACTGCACGAGTTCAACTATGTTCAACGTACCTTACGAATGCGTCCTTTCTCAAATACGAACTTTTGAATAAAAAAATCAAGTCTAGAGCTAAATATCGAAGCTGTTAACACAATTTATAAAATTAAGTTTATAAATCAATATATATATTTCACTATCTATCATTAAGACAACCTCTACAACCACTTCCAGCCAACAAAATACAACGTTTAGAAAAAAACTTCAGTGGACCCCACGAAAAACAGACCTCGCCAAAATTTGTTCATTTAATCTGTTTAAGAAAAATTAGAAGTTATGCAATTGAACGTTCTTTCATAATAAATGGTGAAAATAATGTGCACCAGCGTATGAAGACACTTGGGCACAGTTTGCGTAATAATGTAGAGTTTCCTCAATTTTCTCTCCATATTCCGAATACGGTTTATAGTACCCCGCCCAGTATATCGAAGATATACACGTACCTCTAAAATGAAAATTTCTGTCAAAAAATTTATTTGCTATCTTTTTTGGTGGAATATTAAATAACCATTCCATTACTTTCTGGATCATTTTTAATTTTGTTTTTATGTTGCTTAGAATTTACCTTACAAGCATTCGAATATTACTAATTTACAAGATAGACTATCACGGAAACTTCTTTCAGGGAATGAATCGTTCAGCTTAAAATCTGTTATTTAAAATTATAGAAGTTGACGTTGCAACACACAGAAAAATCTTCAAAATGTAGGACAATTGACTACCTGCATTTACAAACAATGAAAAAAGTAGTACTAATATTTTACACATAAAATATTATAAATCGGGCGACAAAAGAAGGCCGCCATAAATGAAGCTAAATTGTTAGTTTTTTGAAATTCTCATTCAAATTCAATATTGACCAAAACTGGGATGCGTCTTCTATAATCAAGTTCCATTAGCTTAGTGTGTATAAGTAAGATTAGTTGATTTCTTAAAAATAAGCAATAAAGAAGCTACTTTTTCCTTCCGGTACAAGCCGAATGGACATTTTTTTAATCTAGCAGATAGGTACATATACTGCCCGAGAGTAGATTCTCAGACTAGGGATTAAATCTGTAGAGTATAAATGTCTCTCCCGGTCCTCTTTATTAAGCGGATTTATTTGGCTAATTGAAAATTTTGAACAAAACTAAAAGTGTACGGTGCATTTTCAAAGATGTAAACTGCATTTTCAAAGATGTGTAAACTGACTAAAAATACCCTTTGACACAAATGCTTATAAACTGCATTATGATTAGCTTCTTTTTCTTTTCTTTACTTATCATTAGAAACTATAAAAACACGCTATTTTTCTCATATATAGCAATGTAACGAAATTAAATTTTAACACCAAAATCAAAAATTCTTTTCATTGGTCGATTTTTGCTTATTTTAAACTCGCCTTAAATTGCACTGACGTTATTTTCTCAGAATTTTTATTTAAATATTTTACACCTTTTTACAGCACTTCGAGAAAAAAAGTTCTTTGCAAAAAGAATCTGCATAATCTTGGTGAAGCTTTTAACCACCTAAAAGCATTTTGAGGTTTTCATCGTATTAGATATTTGTGTTTTTTCTTTCCGAACTTTTTGTAGAGAGGAATGAAAAAGTTCTTAGCTTTGCAGAACGTTTTAAACTAGGATGCAAAAAGAATTATACGATAAAGATACGAACGTAATATTCAAGTATTTACATTTAAATGCATTTATCAATAAACTTTCCAAAGCATTTAAAGAATAAGTAAAATAGGAAGAAATAGAATAGTGTGTATGAGGAAAAAAAATTAGCATATTTGCAAAAGATACGACTGTGCTAAGAAACTTATAATTTAAACATAGACTTTAATAATTTAAAAATATCTTTAAATGCTTTATTTCATAATTCAGTATTCTAACATATTTATAAAACATTCCGTCAGCATCAAATTAAAACTGTTAACTCCAAAGTGAATAAAAATGGATGGTATTTTAAAACAAAAATATTAAAAGACTAAATATCCCTTCAAACATATTTAAAATATTCCTGTATCAGAATAATATTTGTAAAAAATTTAAAGAAAATGCATCTGAAAAAATGAGAACATTCAAAAGTGTAGACAGAATAAATGACATAAAATCTATATACAGGTTGCCCATCAAAGCCCGTTCTCACCCTCTTAACTTCCGAACGGGTACAGCTAAAATTATAAAAGTGTCTTCTAGTTATAGTAAAATGGCTATGTGCTACTAAATAAGACTGCTGATAGCGTCGCCTGGTGCAAAACGATGGAGTTAGCGTTCCTATCTCGAAAAATGTACAATATATAGGAAAAAAGGGAAATACAAAATTGCAGATTATCATCGATTTAATACAAAAAAACGCCATGTGAACATAAATACTAAACACAGAAGGCTTGAAACGCTCATTTGTTTGTTAGCGATTTACAGCACTGTGAGGTGTCGAAACGATCGTAGAAAAAAAAAATAGATATCACAAGATACCTTTATTTTCTATGTTCAAACTTCTCTCCGTTAGCTACAAAGCAGATTTGGACACTTGTCTGAACTTCACGTTGAACACGTGGTGGCATAGCGGGTGGCACGTTGGCATAAGCATCCGTAATGCATCGTTGGATATCCTGCAATGTTGGCTAAGTGGTCATATACACTTGCTCTTTTAGGTATCGTCAGAGATGAAAGTCCATTGGAATCAGATCAGGTGAACGTGGAGGCCCCTTTATGAAACTACCATATCCGGTTATTCTCCGAATTCCTCTACCATGTACTGCTTCACTTGTGCTGTCTTCATTTTTGGAAAATCACTCCATGATCTTCAAAATACAACCCCGAGGTCTCTTATAACTGTCTCAGGTGAACAGGTGGGACTTTCATACGTATTTGCTTAATGCACAAATTTCTCATACCAAGCTCAAGTTACTTTGAGTTGATAAGTTTTGTGACAGGATTTTCCACGATCGCACAGTGGGGCAAAATCCCGAAACGCTGGCCAAAATATGAAAATGTTATTTAAATGCCACGAAATTTAGTACACGGAGGTTTTTCAGGATGCTCATCTCGATTCTAAAATTAAAATTCCAAAAAACAAAATGGCGGATTCAATATGGCGGACTTAAAATTAAAATGCCTTCAAAGTTATTCAATTTCTATGAAATTTCGTATACAGGTGCTTTTGAGAGTGCTAAGTATGATTCAAAAATTAAATAAAAAAAAAAAAAAATCCCTGCCGGCCCGGCCTACAGGCAGAGGTAGGTTTCAAAGTTAAGTATACTAATTTCACCAACAAAAACTAAATCGTTATTAGATATAAATCCACTTTAGCAGTTTTATCTGTCTGCTTTTGACGAGTTTTTATTTCCTTTTTATAAAATAGTTGGTTTTATCAGAATCATGTTAAGGCGATATTAAAAAAATATTTTTCCATACTCAACTCGAAATTTTCTGGCACATTTTCAGATTAATTTTTAATTAAAAAAAAATATGAAACATGCTGACGTGATTTTTGAAAAGATTTATAAGCGACCTGTGTTTTTATTTTTCTTTCAATTAATTAAAACTTGATTAATAAACAATTATTTTCTCAGTAGGGCAATATTTTTCGTTTCTAACACAATCGCTTCGGGAAATTCTGTTCAAAATGCCCACTTTGACATCATTTTTTGAAATATATTCTGCCTCTATCAAAAAATCGATCATTACAGTACATTATATAGTTTCTGAATAAGAGAATCTAGCAATTGGATGCGTTTGAGAGCAAAAGTGAATTTAAAAATTAGTAAGAAAATAGACAGTTTGGATTTAAATGCACCCTTAATAAGATGATTTTTTTCTTCATCCGCTATGTATTTTTAATCTGTTTTTGCTTTAAGAATTGGCCCTATCAAAAACGTGTCTATATAAATGTTGAAGACAATATTAAGAAGATATGTGATAAATTCATGGACATTTTATATCTTGTGAATTGACGGAGTTATGAAAATTTTTCTTCTTCAACCCACCTTTTTTGTTTTCCTTTTTTCTTTTTTTTTTGCGGTACGAATTGGTCCTATCAAAAACTTGTGAATATAAAAGTTGTAGATAATATTAAGGAGATGCATGATAAAATTATTGGATTTGATATCTTGAGAATTGACGAAGTAAGGAATTTTTTATCTCCCAAAAACCCTATTTTTTGCGCCCCTTGAGCCTATTTTAAATTTTATCAAAAATCTGATGCATGAATTTTTGGCGCTATTTTTAGAAGTAATAAAAACTTTAAACTGATTTGATAAGTACAAAAATGAAGAAGATATGGGGTTTTTTCGGTTTTCACAAAACCCCTCCCTATTTCCATCCCCTTTGTCCGCTTTTGCCCATTAACGAACTTGACCGAGATTTTATGTCCCTAGATTTTATGTATCAGTTTGGAAGAGATTTGTGCAGAATTGCGGGAGTTATCGTGTCCAGGAGAAAGTGATAACACAATTGCTTCGGGAAATTCCGTTCAAAATGCCCACTTTGACATAATTTTTTGAAATATATTCTGCTTCTATCAAAAAATAGATCATTTCAGTACATTATATAGTTTCTGAATAAGCGAATCTACCAATTAAATGCGTTTGAGAGCAAAAATGAATTTAAAAATGAGTCAGAAAATAAGCAGTTTGGATTTGAGTGCATCCTTAATGCAATGATTTTTCCAACACAATCCGCTTCGGGAAATTCGGTTCAAAATGCCCACTTTAACAGCATTTTTTTAATATATTCTGTCTCTATCAAAAAATCGACCATTACGGTACATTATATAGTTTCTGAATAAGAAAACGTACCAATTGGAAGCCTTTGAGAGCAAAAATGAATTGTAAAATGAGTCAGAAAATACGCAGTTTGGATTTGAATACACCCTTACTTAGATGATTTTTTTCTTCAACCTCTATGTATTTTTAATTTGTTTTTGCTATAAGAATTGGTCCTATCCAAAACTAGTCTATATAGATGTTGTAGACAATATAAAGAAGATATGATAAATTCATGGGGATTTTATATCTTTTGAATTGACGGAGTTATGGATTTTTTACTTCTTCAAACCCCCCTTTTGTTTTCGTTTTTAATTATTTTTGAGGTACGAATTGGTCCTATCAAAAACTTGTGAATATAAAAGTTGTAGATAATATTAAGGAGATTTATAATAAAATTAATTGGAATTGATATCTTGAGTATTGACGAAGTTGTGAATTTTTTTCTCCCAAAAACCCTATTTTTTGCGCCCCTTGAGACCATTTTTAACTTTATCAAAAATCTGTGCTACATAAAATTTTGGCCCTTTTTTAATAATAAAAACTTTAAACTGATTTGATATGTACAAAAATTAAGAAGTTATGGGGGGTTTTCGGTTTTCACAAAACCCCTCCCTATTTCCATCTCCTTGGTCCGATTTTGCCCATTAACGAACTTGACCGAGATTTTATGCCCTTTGATTTTATGTATCAGTTTGGAACAGATTGGTGCAGAATTACGAAAGTTCTCGTCTCCAGAAGAAAGTGATATATATAGATAGATAGATAGATAGATAGATAAAGTTTTTTACTGAGGGTGGTTTTGGGTTCTAGGAGTCATGATCGGTGTAGATCTGCAAAACTTTTTCAGAAATTCACACATAGGAACGATCCCAATAGGTAGTATTTCATACAAAATCTACCTAAAAATGGCAGATTAAAAATAAAAACAATTAGATTTAAATAAAATATTTTGAGTTCCGAAATTAAAAAGTCTCGAGGCTAAATGTTACAAGATGTTTTCAAGGAACTAAGATATTTTTGATCGAAATTAAACGATGAATTTTTATTTATGAAGTATAATTAAGTACATTATTGAAAAATAAAATACTACGAGGTTTAATTTTTATATTATTAAAATAAAACGAAAGGATATTCTAAAATTCATCTTCAGAATCATCTGTAGTATACTAAGTAGACTCTTCAGAAAGGGGTGTGTCGAAATATTTTACAGAAGTTTCTGTGCCTCTAGGGGCAAAGATACTAATTTCTTCAATGGTAGTTTACGTAAGTTTGAAATTAAGGATTAAGGGATCTGATAACATTAAAAGACGCAAAAAAAGAATCTTTCATTGTTTACATCCTACTGCATTTTAAGGCGAAATCATCTCGATACCTTTTGGTCAATTTGTTGTACGATCATTGAGTGTCTCCCGACATTTGCCCAAGAGGCAACAATGAGGAAGCTATTATTTCTATCCCATGAATAATTAGTTTGTGCACTGAATTTGGCATATAGAGCTAGAAATACAATTAGACGAATTTACAAGCTGTTTGTTAGTAATAATCGACGAAATTGATCAAATGAATGTTAAGAAATTACTTGTAATATGGCGTGGAATCGTTTGACCAAATCTTCCTCTACGCTCGTTATGGAAGCAGAAATAGTTGCGTTTTCAAAGAATCGACGAGCTGTATTGTAATCATTTGTGCTTCCAAATCAGAGCTTTGGTTTATTGACGAGAATTCCTAATTGTAAACGAAATCCTTTTGTAAATTTTGTTTTTTGCCATTTGAATTTTTTCTTCTCATCAGGAGTGCACGCTTGCCATTAATTTATATCCCGTTTGTATGCCAAATGCAAGCTACACTCAGAACATCTTATACAGACATGTAACGTGGACGAATTGTAAACGATTTCCATTCACTTTTAGTTTGAAAATGTCATGAAGGTTATTAAAACTGTTTTGAAGTTGCATGGCATCGGTACCAACGTTGAGTTGACAAATTACTAGTAATGACATTAAAAATTTTACAATCAGTCATTGTTAAAGCAAGTTTGTAATTAACGCCTACTTATTTCCGATCAATGATTGTTTTAAAAGGAATAAGTTTACTCTCCGGATCTGTAATATAATCGATTTCACAGACAGTAACTTCCATATTTTCGTGGAAAAAATGGATTCTGATGTGCTTAAAAAGGAGGAGGAAAATCTTGAAGAAATGAAGAGCTCAAATTTTTCCAGATAACGATTTCTGAATTATTCGCAACACTTACGAGTTCTAGTGGCACTCGAGAAGTAAAAAAGCTATTTGAACCTAATTTCTACCATCATCAACGCTAAATTTTTGTTTAAAAGTACTTTGACAAGATGTACTGTCACATCCCCACTTGCAAATCAAATTCAGATTGCTAATGTTCTCGAAAGTCAGATTCTTAATAATTTCCTTTTGCATTAATAAAATGCGTTCAGCAGTATGATCCTAGCAAAGACTGCACTTGACATGGTAATTCTTCTAATTACAATAGAATAAACAAATTATTAGCTATAAAGATAAAATATGTATTTCTATCGTATCGATAATACAGAATTCTTTTTTTTTTTTTTTTTTTTTTTTTGTTACTAATCTTGCTTATCAAACTCATTTATTCTTATGATTTTAATACTTATTTGTTATAAAATACATAATCTATCACAAAACTAAATAATCTAAAAATATCACAAATGTTTGCCAGCAGAATTACTGTGAAAAGTATAGTCGGACCTCTATTTAACGAACCTCTATTTTGCGAATTTCTCTATTTTGCGAACTTTTTCTTGGAACCAAGAACATTTTGCGAATTTCTTCGTAAAATAACCTCCAAATAGCGAAGTGCATTCTCTATTTAAAGAACTTATCTTGTGATCTAAATTTTTCCCCCTTATTTCTCAGTGTTTCTGGAAATTTCAAACTTATTCTTTGTTTAAACACATTTTATGATGTTCAATGGCATTGAACTGATTTTACCAGGCGCCTTCTTTGTCAGCAGTGAGAATTCGGTAAGTACGGAAGACGAAGACGATAATCCCTTAGAGTAACTTAAAAAAATGTGGATACATATGAGAAAAAGAGAAGAAATTAACCATGGTGTGAAGATTGATGATCGTATTTCACTTAATTCTGAAATTGAGACCTCCAGAAACACTATCCAAATTGGATATTTTCGACAGTGTGACAAATAAAAACAATACAGCAATGAATTGCGATGAAGACGAATATGATGATGATAGAAATGAACATGATGCAGGAATTAACAAAACTTCGTATGATGAAATGCTAAAATTATTTGAAAGAATCCGACGCAGATTATAGTTAGAAGAAAATACGCATGAAGGAGTTGTTGGTGCATTGCAAAGATGCGGGACGTATTATGAGAGAAAGCACTTTTTAAAAGAAAATACTCAGGGCTGATTAACAGAGTTTTTCAGAAATTAAATTTAAGGACGCATATGTTAATGTATGGTTAAAATTATTTGTTATAATAATAATAAATAAGATAATGTCATTAAAATTCGTTAATTTTAATGTAAAACTATTTACTTTGAACAGAAAATACAGTGTATTCCCAGACAATGTTTTGTTTTCCTTGCAGATTTCAAAGATTTAAACACATAGAAAAAAGGAATTGATGATGGATATTGGTGGGTAAAATAAATAAAACAAATCGATATAATTTATATTTAAAAATGTGATTAATTACTTTTAGTAAAAATATTTAGTGTTTATGAATTTAAAATCTGTTTTATGCAGTTTAAAGTATTTTAAAAGGTAAATCTCTATTTAACGAATTTTCCATATAACGAACTTTTTTCCGGGATTTAGCGACTTCGTTAAATAGAGGTTCGACTGTAATAAATGTCAGCTTTTGAAGCGACTAAAAAAGTGACATTTTTACTTGTTGTTGCAAAAACCTGCACGAAATGCAGAATGGCAGTTAATGGCAGCTGGTTTTTCTATATTAATTAAATAATAGTTCAGGCTATTATTTTCATTATATGTCGTTGCGGAACACTGTGAAACTTATAAATTTTTGATGTTTAAAAGCAAAAATATAATAAATTTTTAAAATTTTTTTATCAAAAATAATCATGAAATTATTACTTTTATGTACTTAATATAATTTCTGCAGCACGCGCAAAAGAAAGTACACACAACCATCGTGTGAATCCATTTTAAAGCCTTAAAATCGGATGATATGGAAAAAAGTTGCACATGTTTAGAAGAACTATTCTTTTGCTCTTTTTGTTCGCCTAAGATGATAATCCTCAAAGCTTCACATTTGAAATGATACAGGTTGCAAAAATAAAACGAAATCCTTTTTATAAATATAGATTCTGACCCTCCAAACGTTATTCTAACCATCTGTATAGTCAAAATTTCCTAAATAATAACTTTATTTTTCGACTTTTGGCCAGCTTTTTGGGATTTTGCCCCACTGTGTATCGGCCTATTGTTTACTCTATGTAAAGACAATCAGTACAAGAATACGCCCCGCGGGGTTCGAACCACAGTCCTCTCGATTGGCAGTTACAAGCGATACCACTGAACTACCGTGATGCGGGCTCGTTTTTCGTCCGAAAAATAATCTTTTCTCCTTTCGTTCAATTTTTGTGAAGCCATAGTTTCGAAAATCACGAACAAACAATATCCATTTTAAGCATTCTGTTTTTAACATTTATGCTCACTAGCCATTTTTTCGTACTAAATCGGCGATGCTCTACAACTTTGCAATTCACTTTTTTTCCTCATATCTCGTACCCTTTTCGAGTTATGAACGGTATATCCGCCGTTTTGCACCAGGTGATGCTGTAAGCCGTTTTATCTAATAGCACATACCCACTTTACTATATCTAGACACCACTTTTATGATTATAACGGCAGTTAAGAGTGTGGGAGCGAACTTTAGTGGGTACCCTGAATATACACTATATCACCATTAATGATAGGACACTTTCAATTTTAGACATTTTGTCGAATATTTAAAGGTATATTTGCCGGAATTTTCTGAAACTTCAGGATTACGAAGAATATGTTCGATTTCATATTTATCAACGGCGGTTTGATCAGAAGGACAATCAAGGGGCCAACAAAAAAAAATCAAAGAAAAAGAATAAGAATATTGTTTGGGATCAACCTGTAAAATAAAATGCACGAAATGATCTATGGCGACAGCATACGAATATATGGATATTGTACAATAAATGTATTTGTTTGTGGAAGAATAGAAAGTATATTCATTGGGATAAATCTTTTTTTTTTTTAAGTTCAGAAACTTTTTGCATGTTTTTGTTTATATATGCAGGGATTTTTAACAAATTTAACGCCAGTTTCAGAAAATTTGACAAAATGTAGCAGAAATAATATGGTGTAATTGGAATGTAAATATATTAAATATTTGATGAAATATGAGCAATGAAATATTTTTTCTGCGCATGCGCGCACGATAAAAGATATATTTTTTTCATGATTTGATGGTCAACTTTATGGAGCAACTCATAAAAAAAGTCTAGTCAAATATGGACCTGCAGTTGGATTCATTTAATTCGGCGTCTAAATGAAAACATTTCCCAGAATGCAATTTCGCCTCATTGTGTACCAGCTGAACATTTGTATCTTTAACCCTGGATCTTTAGTACTAGACATAGTATAGCGCTAACGTTAAAATACCATAATCATGATAATTACGAGGGTCTAGTATTCTAGGATTAATAAAGCCTTTCCTCCAGCATGGAACCGTAAAAAAAAAATGAAAAATGATTTTATTACTGTGCTTTTTTGAGACGTTGAACGTGAAAACAATCACTGAATGTATCATTAATAGCACAGGTCAGACTAATGATTTGGCATGAATTACAAAAACAAAATTATTAATACAAACATTAAAATGAAATTAATTCTGCCACGTGAAGTATGATGTATGTCAATAATGCAAAGACTTAAAACTGCTTAAAATCAAAAACGGATTGCACTTTTATCGTATCTGTACCTACGTAAGTTTCTAACAAATAGAAGTGCTTGGGATGCTTCATCAAAAAGCTTTACGCTGTAGAAGAAGTAAGCACTTAATCAGACATTCTAGCTTGATTCTTGCAAAAGCTACGTTTTGGAGTTGAACAGAATCCATCTTATAAAAAATAAGAATTATTTTGTATTTTATATTTTAAAAAAACTAAAAGGGCCTATACCAGAGTCTTTCGTGCGCAAAAATCGAGACTGTCGGCAGACTTGGACGTTCCAAATGTGTTTGTAATTTGTCCATTGAAGAAACCACATTGTAATACACCATAACACCTAAAATAAATTATAAATTATGCATAGAAGCCTGAAATAAACGGAAAACGCCGTTTATTATCTTTTCCATAGCAGAAATTAATACGCATAAAATCGAATGAGTTGTCTAAAAGTTTACTTCTTAAGAACCATTATTTTTAAATTCAGGCAAAAAAGTGATTTTTGATAGTTGTATTTTTTAATTGGCTTGATTGTTTTTTTTTACGCTGAAGTAGATCATATTTAATGGATATTGTGCAATTTTGAAGACCTGAAAAAAATTCCTGTTTCCTGTAGAAAATACTAAAGTTCAAGATCATGAATCCCTTTTTTCATGAAAATTGAGATGCCAGTATGTTTGGATTACTATATCTATGGAAAGCAACAACATCCCAAAATTCTTTTGTCATAAACTATTAGTATAACACTACATGCTTAGTAAAATTTACTTGGTTCTAATGGGCATTGTTAATTTTCATTGCTATGTTGCCGCAAAATGCAATCAAAATGACGTTTTTGTCCGTCTTCTGCACTTATCTTAGTTAAGCAATAGTAACCCAAAATTTTTCTTATAGGATATGAAAATTTACTATTAGGACAAGCTAAGTAATATAGAACTTTACCGGGATATCGATGCTGTTAGCAGATATAATTTGTTAAATATTCAAAAGTTTCAAAATCTGCAACTTTTGAATTAGTTCTATCTGAAAACAGCATCACCATTGAATAAAACAAAATATATCAGGTAGTAGTTAAACATATGTACAAAAACATGGAAACGAAAAATAAGTAGACTCTCATGCTATTTTCAGAAAAAAATCACAAACGTTACAAAAAGGCAGTGTCAATATCAGGCTGTCTCCTATCAGAAAATGATTTATCCCGTTTCTCTTTCCCTTTCCTATGTTTTCCCCTATGAGGAAATGGTGCATCCCTTTTCTCTTTCTCATTCTAGGGGAAAAACCTGACCATTTCACTGCCTTCTTGTAACTTTTTATTTTTTTTTCTCCTGAAAATAGCATGAGACCCCATTTATTTTTCGTTTCCATGTTTTTGTACATATGTTCAACTACTACCTGATATATTCTGTTTTATTCAACTGTGAGGCTGTTTTGAGATAGGCTAATTCAAAAGTTGCAGATTTTGAAACTTTTGAATATTTAACAGATTATATCTTCTAACAGCATCGTTATCCCGGTAAAGTTCTATATTGCTTAGCTTGTCCTAATAGTAAACTTTCATATTCCATAAGAAAAATTTTGGGGTACTATTGCTTAACTATGATAATAAGTTCAGAAAACGGACAAAAACGTCATTTTGATTGCATTTTTCTGGCAAAAAACAATAAAAATTAACAATGCCTCATGGAACCAAGTAACGTTTACTAAGCAAGTAGTGTTATACTAACAGTTTATGACAACAGAATTTTGAGATGTTGCTTTCTAGAGATACAGCAATCCAAACATACAGGGATTTCAATTTTCATGAAAAATGGGATTTATGGTCTTGAACTTTGACATTTTCTACAGGATACAGGAATTTTTTTCAGAGCTTCAAAATTGCACATTATTCGTTAAATACGATCTACTTCAACATAAAAAAAAAAAAAAAAATCAAGCAAAACAAAAATTACAACTATCGCACTTCGTCTGATTTTCAAAATAATGGCTCTTAAACAAAAACTAATTTCATTTGTTCTTAAGCAAATGATGTCAAATGCTTTTTAATGATATTTTTTGTTTACATTTAAAAAAAAAATGCAGGACGATTTGAATATGAACTATTAAATTTCACAAAATTTAAATATTAATACTACAGGAGTTAAAATATTCAATTCGCGAAAATTATTTTTTCGATTATTAATGAATCTCAATAATGAGTGACTCGCTACACATCTTATTGTTTGTTTACATTAGTAAAATTAAACATGATATCTGAAATGGTTTGTCGATTGCACAAGTCGCTGAAATTTTGTTAGTTTTGAATTTTTAATAGAAAAATATGCTGAACAGTGGTGTTATTTCCGGTAGAAGAAATTTGCATTTAGGCAGATACTTTCTCTCATACACCTCTCAAATCTAAATTTTAACATGGTTCCATCTTATCGCCGACTGGTAAGATAGATGGGTTCACACTGGAATCGTCACACTTTCATTATATTTAGATGATTACAAATATTGTTTCAATCACTGTAATGTATATAAGTATAATTTAAAGCATGAGTGATATTTTATTTCACATGGAAAAATAATGTATTAATTTTTTGGCATCATAATTAAGCTTTATAAGCCCCTGAAAAGTCCTATTTTGAGATAGTTGAAATTTAAAATATTGGTATTACTGTTACAGCATATTTAATCCATTTGTGGTAAAGTGAATAGCTCCGTTTCCATACTTTTCTTTTCAAACATCACCTCCATGTTCTTTTGCAATATCTTCTCTTGCATTATGCAAGTCTTAACCTTTAATGCAGGATTGTTTTATTTTGTTCCGAAAAATAATGCATTAATTTTTTTCGCATCATAATTAAGCGTTATAAGCCCCCGAAAAGGCCTATTTTGGAATAGTTAAAATTTTAAATATTGGCATTACAGTTATAACTTATTTTACCCATTTGTGTTAAAGTTTGAATAGTTCCGTTCCATTTCCATACTTTTTTCAAACATCACATAAGTCTTAACCCCTTAATACAGGATTTTTTATTTTGTCCGGAGAAAACATGAGTATTTTTGTTAATTATCCACTAAAAAAATCAGTGAAAAAATTATATTTCTTTTGGAAATAACGTCATAATGTCACTCTTGTGTTACATAACAAAAATTGCTCAAACAATGATAATTTTAAATTATATACTAACTTTAAAGTATTTACACTGCAGAATAACAGCTATTAAAATATTTCTAAAAATTGTTATATCGTTGAACAGTTTCAGAAATAATAGTTACTACAATATAAATATAGAGAAAAAACGCCAGTCGAGCATATTGGAATCCGCATCAACAAAGTATATTATAACCTCGCCGTAATAACAAAACAGAAAAAAAAACAGTCTTCACGACCTTAAATGCATATTATTACACATAAGTAACATAATATAGTTCACCAAAAGGCCAATAGAAAGCGCCAAATGACAAAAAAAGATCCTGTAACACCCGAGTTACACTTTGCATTTAAAGGTGAAAGACAGACCTTAATCCATGCATATTCCTGTTTTGGTTGGAAAGGGCGGAGACATAAGTCATAGCAAAATTCAAAAGGGAAATTACATGTGAAAATGCGTTTATGCTGAGGAATCTCACTTTGCAGATTATAGTAGGATATCGTACGTCGTGTTGACTGTTGACCGACAAGAAATAAAATAATGTTTCCATTTTTTACGATGTCCAGAACGTGATCAGATTTAACATGAAAATTGGCCGAGTAAAGGCTTTTTTGTGTGAAATCTTATCTCTTTAAAGCTGCCATGTCTTGTATGATAATGGTCGTATAGAAGGTCTTTTTCCTGGTATCTATTTTTTATTTAAAAAATGTATAAACAATTACATTTAAGCAAAAGTATATGCACATATTCTTTAAATTAAGAGCTCATTTATTAAAATATCTTAGATTACATTATTGGTACATATATTTCTTCGGTTACACCTATAATCATTATACAGTATAACCTCTCTAAAGCGACCATGTTCCGTTCCAATAAAAATTGGTTGCTCCGAGGGGTGGTCTGTTAATGGAGGTCATATTTAAATCTAGATTTTAATTGTTGAAAAAAGGTAACAATGTTACTAAAATTTATTTTTCACATTAGGAAAAAATATGAAAATTTAAGTATCAAAACAAAAGTTAATGACATAAGTTAATTACTGCAGAGTTTAAAAAATGAATACATTGACGTTTGCTTTAATTTTACGGTTTTATCTTTTATAACTTTTATTTCGAAGTTCAGTAAATAAATGCATTTTTTTTTTTGGACGGGAAGAAATAATGATTTCATTAATTTATTTCTTTGACAGTTTCCTGACAGAATAGGGCAGGGGAGTTTATTGACCGTCATTCTTAATTTGTCATCAGAGTTAAATCAATCGCCTAAAAAGGCACAAAGGGGGTTTAAACACTTAAAAGTTACCGGAATGAAAAATATATATATAAACTTAGTTTAGAAGTTTGATGAATGATGCGCTCTCCGGAATTATTTTTCTAATAAAACCTTCTTCAAGAGACCAGGAAAAAACGAAATTGGTTTAATTTTCTTCAGAAAAATGGGTCGCTCGTGGAAGGAGTTCAACTGGGATGGTCTCTGAATGGAGGTAAAATTAGTATTGAGCCTATGGGAATAAATCCCGTTCCATGAAAAAAATGGTCGTTCAGGGAGGTGGTCGCTTAATGCAGATGGTCGCACAGGGAAGTTTCACTGTACATGGAAATTGCATACTGAATCTAATACTGAATAGATCCTACAGAATTTATGTGGTTCTATTTAGATAAATTTGTATTGTGCATAATGATTGTATTAGAAATGCCGAATTTCACATTAGTGGTTAAAATTTGAATTGCTTTAACGAAAACACTCGTTTCATAAATGTTTCCAGCAGATATTCATTCTTTAATATTTTTAAAATATTACAAATATAAGCTAAAATAATAACCGTTGTAACTTAAATACTACTTAACTAATCCTCCAGATTTTTGAGTAGCACTATTTCGGAATAATAATCGCTGCTTATTGAATCTCGGATTTTCCCTATTAAGTAAAACTAATATTTTTATTAGATAATAGCGGTGCTCAAAATACGGATGATTGCAGCTCTGTATTTCTTATAGTATTTTCAGGAGAATCACTCAAATATTTCAATTTATGTCTAAGGTAACTTTATTTAACATTCTGTCATTTTGATGTAGGCAACAGTAGATGCTTAAACTTTGCTTATACTGCAATGTTTTTAACTTCTAAACATGGCACATTTTCAATTTGCACACAGTCGAACAGAAAAAAAAATGTACTTACGAATACAAGTTTAAAAACTTTATCTCAATTTATGTTTATGGTTTTATGGTTATCGTTTATGGTTTTTAAATAATTTTCACGGATGTGTTTCTTTTAAATCTCTGTCATGTGCAGACAAATTATGAAAGATAAATCAGTTTGCACTTAAGTTGATATAAATAGCTCAGCATTTATTTCCGTGTGATGTTCCATAACGAATTTAAAATATCATTAATAAAATAACAAAATAACATTAATAAAAGCGAAACTACACGCTTAAACAACAGTAATGATCAGAATTTTTAAAAAAAGGACAGCTTTAACCCCTTAATACTAGCTCCCGTCAATATCACGGCCTGAGGTGTCGTTCGTTATTTCTCGTACCCGTCATATTTCATGGCTGGAGATTTTATTGCTGGAAAAAACTTCTTAAACCAAAAAAAATTAGCTGGCATTTCCTTATGAAGTCTGAATATTACCGTTTGGGCTTGGGGTTTGGCGTTATTTGTGATGTTGGACTTTGTATTGAGTGTTTCGAAATATCACACTCAAAAACAACGATAATCAAATTTAATGTATACATATTATTTCAAATATTATTTGTAAAAATTGTGTGATGATGATAAATAAAGATCTAAGATGTGGAAAATAAAGGTCTTATTCGCATCAATTTGTATGGTGTAAAAAAAAAAAAAAAAATTAAGACACAGAATTCTCGCATGATGGCTTTTCTACATATGCTAATTTGTTCTACAACATCTTTTTTTTTTTGTCTTAAAAAAAACTAATTATATATTTTATTTAGAAACCTTATAATTATTCAATTTCTGTAATAAAAAAATAGGTGTTTTTTTATGGTTTTTCCAATTATTAAGCGATCCTTAAGGGGTTAAATAACGAAATCTTTATCGATTTCTTCGGCTATTAACTGATACAAAAGTATCTCTTTTAGAAAATTTCAAAAAATTATTTGAATGCAAAATTGCTATTTTTCAAATAACAATTATTTTTGGTCTTTGGTGCTATTAGTGGCTAAACAAAAAATATATACAGGATGCAATGTGTTATTTATCGCCGACCTTTAATTTCTCAACCGTTGGTCGTAGACATATAGTTCCAATTACAAAAACGTTTCAAATGAGGTAAATATTCATGTTGTGGCATTATTTAAAGTGAAAAATCAATTTTATAAAAATTACGAAATCTAACTTTTTATACGGTCTTATATTTGTCCCTATAATTATACTTAGTAAAAGTTTACACATATCATAATACATCTAGCACAAAAAGTTTGACATCTGTACTACAAAAATTGACAGAGTTATTAAATTTTAAATTTCGAGATTTTCGCACATGATTGTCTTTCATTGGGGGATCAGTTAAAAGATGAATTAAAGTAATTCGAGATCAAAATCTGGGTACTATGTCCTTTTTACGGCGGAACCACCTTTAGCCGGTATCGCCAAATCGGGGTATCATCAAAGAGGGTTATTTCATCTAAAAATTTGAGCTGTCTTTTAGGGGTCGTATACAAAGCGAAGAATGAAATATTGAAATTAAACAGAAAATAAATATCAATTTATTATATCAGAAAACGGTCTAGTATAAAAAATGAATACATAAAACAAATCTACTGGAGATACTGCTCAAAGTGTTCTCCATTGGTGGCAATGCACAATTGAATGCGTGACAGTACTACGTCCTGGAAACGTTAGAGCGTACAAAGTGTGCAAAAGGATGATGCGACCTGGAAACCTCCACATCGCCCGGACAGTACGACACGTGTGGTGCGTTATATGGGGAACCTAGATTGTTGGACCTATCTTCTACGATAGGATCTTAACGGGCGATCATAAACCTGCATCTGCTACGAAACATGGTATGTGACTGCTATGAAGAGTTGCTCTCCGACATGCATGCCGGGTGTGGTTTCAACATGATGGGGCCCTCTCCGCATATAACATCAAACGTCCGGGCGTATCTGGCCACCTAATTTGGTCAACAGTTCCTTGGATATGGTGGTCCGGTAGAGTGGCCACCGCGTTCACCGGACTTGACTCCCATCGGCTTCTATACCTGGGATTACATCAAAGCATAAGTCTATATGATTGAGACTACTTCTATGGTTTATCTGAAGCAACACATCTCCTCGCACAGTTTGCACACCTGCTATGCTCTAGCCAAAAAATATATACAGGGTGGAATATGTTATGTATCGCCGACCTTTAATTTCTCAACCGTTGGTCGTAGACATATAGTTCCAGGACTCAGTACTGTCACGCATTCCATTGTGCAATGCCACCAATGGAGAACACTTTGAGCAGTATCTCTAATAGTTTCCGGCGCTTTATGGATTCACTTTTTCATAGTAGACCGTTTTCGATATTATAATAAATTGATATTTATTTTTCTGTTTAATTTCAATATTTCATTCTCGCTTTGTATACGACCCCTAAAAGTCAGCTCAAATTTTCAGATGAAATAACCCTTTTTGGTGATACCCCGATTTGCCGATACCGGCTAAAGGTGGTTTCGCCGTAAAAAGGACATAGCACTTTGATTTTGATGTCGAATTACTTTAATTCATGTTTTAGCTGATCCCTCAATGAAAGGCCTCGCCAGTGGCCGAGAGGTTCTTCTCTCGAAGCTGGTATACGGGAGGTGCTGGGTTCGATCCCAATTGCGCCCGTCGACCTAATCGTTCGGCGTTTTCGTGGTTTTCTTCTAACCTTGGTGCTCCAAGCGTTAATACGGGTTAGGTTCCCTTAGAAAGACCTCCACGGAAAGCACTCGCCCCCCCCCCCTTAGGGCCTATATCCCACGTGCTGATAATTGGCAGACATAAATACAACCAACCAACCAACCTCAATGAAAGAAAGTCATGTACAAAAATCTCAAAATTTGAAATTTATTGACTCTCAATTTTTGCAGTACAGATGTCAAACTTTTTGTGTTATATGTGTTATGTGTAAAATTTACTAATTATAACTATAGGGACAGGGGGACCGTATAAAAAGTTAGATTTCGTAATTTTTATAAAATTGATTTTTTACTTTAAATAATGCCACAGCATGAATATTTATTTCATTTGAAACGTTTTTGTAATTGGAACTATACGTCTACGACCAACGGTTGAGAAATGAAAGGTCGGCGATAGATAACATATTGTAGCCTGTATATAGTATTACAAAAAATAGTTTTCCCTTATATTCTGTAACTACGGAGGTCAGGGTTGGATCACCTAGTTGTTTTAAAAGCTAACTAATTGAACGGTTAATAGGAAAATATCTACAATATTGAAAATACTTAAAAATAGAACTTTGTTTTTCACATTTCATATTTTATGTATTTTTATAAGATTTAAAGAAATATGCGCACATCATTACTGACTGGCGTGAAAAGAAAGACTCTTCAGAGTTAGAAAACAAATAAAAATTTGGGTGTATGCAATCAGAACTGAAATTCCAGCCATTCCTTTCATGTTTAAAGAATCATCAACGAAACATTCTCACATATAAAAAAAAAACCTTTACTCAAGAGTTTCTCAGACTTGGATTTCCGCTTTCAGAATTTGTTGCTTAAACATCGGAAAGGTAAAGAAGTAATATATTTTGAAATACCCTTTCTATTTCTTTTTTTTTCTTTTTTTTTTTTTAACATCGATTTCTACGAATTTATCTGAAAATAACTCTAGGTGGAGTCTAATTTAAATAAACAGTATTAGTTGTAAGTTAACTTATTATACTAAATATTTTATTTAAAAGTAATTCAATTAGTTAGTTCAATCATAAAATTATTCTTATTAATAATCGAAAATTATTTGCCAATTATTTTTACTTTCTTCTATCTGTACAAGAAGAAAGTATTGGTTTCGTGAAAATTTTCGACTTAGATATTTCATTAAGATATAATTTTATATTTAAAACATTGTTTAATATTATGTTTTATGTTAAATTAAACTATTGTTGATATACTCTATTACATTATAAATAATTAGTTGGATAAGCCGAAAACTTAAAGATTTATGCATCAGGAATTGACTAGGCCCACACTGTAAAAAAAAGACATTTTTACAGTACAAAGTACTGTTCATCTCGCGCACAAACTCGATCACAGTGAATGTGCTGTATCTTTCTTTGGTTTCCTGACTATATTAACATGGAAAATACAGTAGTTGCATAAAATTAACAGCACAATGTGCTGGCAATTTGGACGCCAGCAGTTTGTGCTGTAAAAAAATGCGTCCAAATTAGCAGCACATTGTGCTGTTAATTTTACGCAACTACTGTATTTTCCATGTTCATATAGTGAGGAAACCAAAGAAAGATACAGCACATTCACTGTGATCGAGTTTGTTCTGGCAAATCTACAGTGGTTTTTTTACAGTGTATTACTGGAGCATAGAGGAAGGTAACACTTAATTTTTCATTTTTTACGAAGAATATATTTTGAAACTTTGAATGTTTATTCTGATACATGAAGGGTCAGACTGTTAGACGTATTTCAACTTATCCAACAAAGTGTTCGTTGTTCCTCACAGTTTATTATTTATTCATATCTCAATAATAAAAGCAAAGGTAAGAGAAAATAGCTTATCTTGTACTTATGTTTTATATGCGTCTTTGTCTTTATCTGGAATCCGTCATCAGGGCAATATAATCCGGAAAGTCAAGTCTGTTTAGATTCTCATTCTTTGTTAATGCTTTAATATTCTATGTTGTTTTTTGAGCACGCGTAGTTTCTTTTTATGACTTGTATAAAAATGTAGAAAGAAAGAAACATAATTTAATCAGTTACAATTGCAGCATAAAATCGCCGCATTTCTCCTTTTGAGAGTCTGGAATACAAGTAAGTGAAAAAAACGTATTATACACTATTGAAGACAAAAACAGAATATTAGTATCATTAATCTTAATATTATATTATTTACATTTATAGTCACTTAAACAGTTTAGTTTATTGATTGTTCAAATGTCTTAATTTCTTGGATATGCGATGAAATGTTTGTACAAAGTATTTATTTATAATCGTAAACTTCCTTGTTTTGAATAACAAGTTCTTTTCATAATTGCTTTTATGAATCATGTTGATAGATGAAAGTAATTTACTGCGTATGATTTATTTTATAACCTTTCATTTGGAGATTACATTTCGTAATATCTGTCAACAAAAGACTAGGCTAAAAAATCTATGTATATCTTCCGGAATTGATTAACACTTTAATAATAATTAGCTAAATGTCCTTCAGTGGCTCACTACTGATGCGTTTACCTTAACATATCGTCACCTCAGAGCAATAGTAAGACATCTAGTAATAATCGAAAATGAGATGTCTGACTTACTGCTATGAAAAACTGTGTCTGCATCTAGTCGAACAGTAGGTAATTTTTATAAAACGCACCTGAGATATAGTATTAAACATAACTTTGTGTTTCAGAAGTTGCTCCACTCGATGCAAACACAGTTATTCATAGCACTAAGTCAGACATCTCATTTTTTATTATTACTAGATGTCCTGCTGTTGCTCTGAGACGACGATATGCAGTTTGGTCAAATTTCGTGCATAGGGGAGACCAGGGAATGGCGACAACTTAAGGGAATTTAATTTTTTTCACCTCAAAAAGATATTTATTTTTTAATAGTAAAAATTCTAAAGCTAAATCATGGTCTTTAGTATCTGTATAAATTTAACCGTAATCTTAACTTTAAAGTAAGCACACATAGAAAATCTTTCTGCCAACCTCTGTACAATGGCGGGATTACCCAGGATGCTGGGGTAATTCCGCCACTATATCGGGGTAATTACGCCACTCTTTAATAACCTAGTAGTAGGAGAGCTGTTGAACATTTTTGAGTAGGTATTTGAGGCACCCTGAAAATTTGTGCCACGCTTCTTTTGTAATGCCTGAATACAAAATCGAATGTCTGGCTGAAGGATCGTGGCCCAAAAGCTGTGCAGACACGTTTCAAGTGCCATTTGGCACTTGACACGTGTCTGGCACAGTTTTTGTGCCGGCTAAAGTGTCTGTAATTTTCAAAATATTTTTTTTCTAAGCATAAATATTATTCTGCCTCAATCTCAGCGTGCCTCAAATACCTTTTTTGGGTAGTCAAAAAATGACACTTGACACGTGTCTGGCACAGTTTTTGGGCCGACTAAAGTGTCTGTCGTTTTCAAAATATTTTTTTCTAAGTATAAATATTATTCTGTCTCAATCTCAGCGTGCCTCAAATACCTTTTTTTGGGGGGTAGTCAAAAAATGGCACTTGACACGTGTCTGGCACAGTTTTTGGGCCACGATGCTCCAACCAGACATTCGATTTTGTATTCAGCCATTACAAAAGAAGTGCTGCACAAATTTTCAGGGTGCCTCAAATACCTTCCCTAAAATGTTTAACAGCTCTTGGACTATAGTAAATACATAAAATGGATACTAGGAAACACATAACCTACTAAAAATATTTAGAAAGCAATAATTTATCAAAATAATGAATAATTACAATGTTCCTTAAGCTAGATTTATTAATGTGTTAAGCTTGAAATTTAACTCAAATTGGAAAAGTCAGCCTTTGCCATTGTGGCGGCACTATCTCGAGAGGAAAATATAGTGGAAATCCCCCAGCAAAGCCGAAAGAAGAACCGAACTTGTTTAACAAATTACATCAAAATGTCGGCGAATGGATGTAGATTACGGGTAATATTATCTTAAGTACCTAATGATATAATAAAAGGTTTTACCTCTACTCATTTGAAGCTCCAAAAGTCCTTCCGTCCAGTGCCTCGAGGAAGAGGAAGCTTTCATATTCCTTATTTTTAAAAAGCCAGCTTATATTATTCTAAACACACGAAGCTCAATTTAGTGGAAACCGATTATAGGAGATTCAATACTAATTTTTATCAATACTAAATCATTATGAATGAGAATTTAGTGAAATTAGTCAGCTTTATCCAAGCTGCTTTTATTTAAAGTAACTTAATTTTGATTGCCAAATTCGGCGATATCTTGAAGTGCCTGCTATTTTAAGACAACATGGTCGATGAGGCTAACTAGTGAACTTGGTCGAGACCTTAGTAATTCCTGTGCACATGCTCACTCACATCGGAATCGGTTGATATATACGAGTGCTGTCGCAGGCAAAAAATCAGTTTTTTCAAAATGTCACCCTCATTAGTAATTCAAACTGCTATATCTGAGCCATTTTTTAACATAAAGCCAAAAACAAAAAATGCTCCGGAATCCTTATATCAAGATCAAATACTTAAGAAAGAAACCTTTTTCAATTTCTAATTTTTTTTTTTTTTTTTTTTTTTTTTGCATCTCACTTTAAATATATTTTTTTTTTAATTTAATGGCCGCCATTTTGAAACAAGATGGCTGATGAAGCTGGCCAGCGAACTTGGTAGAGACATTGCTTTATACTATCCACATGCCTTCTTACATCGAAATAGGCGAATACGAGTGTTATCGCGTGACAAATACAAGATCGTTTCAAAATGTTAGCCATGCTAGAAATTCAAAGTGCTATAATTCAACCATTTAAGATATAGACGAAACAAGAACTGCTCTGGAATCTTTGTATCTAGGTCAAACACAAAAAAACTTTTTTATTTTCCAATTTTTTGATTCCTCATTTTAAATTGTAAAAATTATTTTTTTTTTAAATGGCCGCCATTTTGAAACAAGATGGCGGATGAAGCTGGCGAACGAACTCGGTCGAGATATTGGTATGTACTATGAAGACACCAAGGTACATCCAAATCGGTTCATAAATACGCCTTTTATCGCGTGACAAATATCACGTCGTTTCAAAATGTCAGCCACGCTAGAAATTCAAAGTGCTATAACTCAGCCATTTTTAAAGATATAGACGGAACAAAAACTGCTCCGGAATCTTTGTATCAATGTCAAATACATAAAAAAAAATATTTTTCAATTTTCAATTTTTTGATACCCCATTTCAAATTTAAAATTTTTAAAAAAAATTAAAAGGCCACTATTTTGAAACAAGATGGCGGATGAAGCTGGCCAACGAACTCGGTCGAGACATTGGTATGTACTATGTATACAGGAAGTTACATCCAAATCGGTTCATAAATACGAGAGTTACATTGTGACAAATGTCAGATATATGTCACATTTGAACGGAGGGTGGTTTCGGGATCTGGGGGTCATGATCGATGAAAATATAGCAAAATTTTTTGAAATCGCTTTCCTCCGAACGGTTGCGATAGGTAGCTTTTTGTAATGAAAGCTACCTAAAAAAAGAAGCAACTAGATGAAAACAAAATTTCTCACTAGAACAAGCGAACGACGTACAACAAAATCATTCTCACTCTAGGCACTGTTTCTATTGTTGGCCGCTATAATACAGGCTCATTCACTATATCAAACTGCAGTTAGTTTTTAAACTAGGCGGGGTGACGGCATAACCCCGAGTGGCGCCATTCCCCCGGTCTCCCCTAAGTTCCAAAGCTATAGCTATCATGGAAAATGCAGCACAGCAGAGTCATCTGTTGGGAGATTTACACCAAAACAGAATCAGTACGAATTAACGACAAAATTTAACTTTGTGTTCGATTAAATTCCCTGCATTAGTTCTTAACATAGAAAGCCTATAAAATTTGTGTCATATACAGACACACATGCTCACGGGCAGACATTTTCTGAAAATTGTCAAATCGTGTTCATTGTAAACTGATCTTTTAACGCTCGAAAATTTCAATTAAGTTTTCTGTAACTTATTTTAGAATTTAATTTTACATTTCCAGGTTGTAATAAAACAGCAGACATCTTAAAAGAGAATAGAAGTTTTTAATTCAATGAATTTAATATGACTCAAACGGCAAAATAAATACCAGACATGCAAACGAGACATTTAATTAATCAGACCCTTAAAATGGCTGACATGCAAATACGATTTTAATAACGCTAGAAAAACATTATTTTAGAAATAAACTGAAAGAATTAAGCTCCGGGAAATATAATACAATATTATGCAAACTTTGAAATGAAAATGTTTAAACAAAATTTATTTTGAATCTTTCGATATCATTATTTTGGTAAGATGCAGATAATTAATGTTTCCCTATCAAAATATTTGTCGTGAAATCGAGTATTATAACCAAAGTAAAAAGAAAAATTTGAAAATAATTTAAGATGTGAACATACTACTTTTTATTTCTGAAATAAGAAAAATATATATTTCTTTAGATTCATTAAAAATAGTTCTTTATGTTGAGAGTTTGATAAAATAATTTCAAATGCTTTCGTTCAATTTGTGATTATTTCGGATGATTTTTAATTAACGATAGGTATCACTAATGCCGCTCAAGCAACATGATTCATATTTAGAAGCAAAATATTGAATTCATAATAATTTTCAACTTCCAGCGGTAGATTCGCATGTTTTAACCCTTTAACAGTTTCCTTTTTTTGGTGAGGGGGAGGGGGACAAAATAAAAATAGGTAGAAAATACCACCATTTCTATACCAAAATATTTGTCTTATACAATAAAAAAAAGTGTCCATCAATTTTCAGCATATACTACGGCCGCTTGCTGCTAATATACTTAATCTTTCTGTTTGTTCTGTCCTTTTAAACAGCTTAACTTAATGTATGGTCTCTAAAAGAGCCTTTTTTATGATGAGGCATCTCCTGGTAGCTTTTTCGCCTGTCCTTTTTGGAACTAATGGAATTTATTTTTTTCTAATTTTTTTCAATTTTTTCTATTTTTAGGGTTCCGTACTTAAAAAGTAAAAACGGAACCATTATAAGATCACTCCTGTGTCTGTCTGTAACAGCCATTTTACTCGTAAACTATGGAAAGTTCAAATTCGAAGAAGTAGTAAAGACCATTGACCCACATATTTTCAGATTAATACACATTCATAAATATATTTAGTAAAAATGTAAAGGGGCTAATTATGCTACTTGAAAAAAAATATTTTCTTTGTGTATCATATGGGGTATCCTGTGAAAGTTTTCGTAACGCTGAATTGAAAAATGCATTCCTTTTAATTTTAGGCATTATATTTTCAAAGATATTGTCGAAAATGTAGCGAAAAAATATATTCCCCCGCCCCATCTAATTCTGAATCTACTGAAACTAAAATTATAAAAAAATTCGAGGTAATACACGTAAATTTAAACCTTGCCGAAAAATTATAGCAATTACCCTAGGTCACATAGTTTGAGAAATTAGCATTTTTCTGTTATACACAAATTTCGATTTACGTGCATTCAGAAAATTATTGAGCATCGCTAGATGTACCTGTCATAGCAAAAGTATAAAAGCATTGTTGATAATGATTTTCGAAAAAAATCATCGGTAATTAGCAGAGATATTAACCCTTAAATGTACGGTCAGTTTGGACATACACAAGGACAGGGGTGGCGTACTCTATGCCTAGTTAACAACTTTTAATGATATATATATATATACAGTGGAGCACCGTTTATACATTTTTCGTTTATACGTTTTTATCATTTATAAGTTTTTTTTTTTAATGGTCCCGGCAAATCCAATGGATATTAACGTTAAATAATTTCGTTTATACGTTTTTTCTTAAATCGCAGATTTCATTTATACGTTTTTTTCAACAATTCAAGAAGACAAAAAATGCGTATTTAAACCTCAGATTCCCAACACCCGATTGTCCAGTCTTACAAAAAACAAAAGCCTTATTCTAAGGAATGTGAACATCTCACTTTCTATAGATAAGGGTTGTTGTTTGCTCACCCCAGGCCCATCAGGGCAAGTTCTTTTCCCGGCAGCTTCAGTGTCTGGATTTGTATCGTTCACTAGCGGTTCACGATGACTTCGCTTAATAGAAAATCTCTGTCGTTAAAGGAAAGAATGTGCATTTTTAAAAAAGTGGATGAAAACCAACATTTAAAAGAGTGGATCTTGTCAAAAATTAGGTTTACCAGCTTCAACTTTAAATACGCTAATTTATAAGCTTAAAGATCATCGAGGAAAGCCATCATCAAAGTGGTTGCAGTGCTTCAAAAAACCTTGAGTCCACAGCGGAAAATTCGCTGATGTTGAAAAATTGATTTTACAGTGGTTTAATCAGTGTCGTAGTGTAAAATTACTCATCAGCGGTCCTTTGCTTATGGAGAAAGCACAAGAAATTTTGAAGAAGCTGAATGTGGAATGCAAAGCATCGTTTTCTTCAGGATGACTTCACAAGTTTAAATTAAGACATGGCATAACATGCAAAACTGTAAGTGGAGAGTCTGGAGATGTTGATTGCGAAACGGTGGATGATTAGATTCAAAACTAATTGCCAGATCTGATAAAAGGATATGAACAAAAAGACATTTTCAATGCAGATGAAACCGGTTTCTTTTATAATCTTCTGCCATCTAAAACTCTTGCAATCAAATCGGATACGTGTCATGGTGGAAAAAAGAGCCAAGTGCGATTTTAGTGTTATTGTGTGCCAATGCCGATAGATTATAAAAATGTCACCTTTGATTATTGGCAAATCAAAAAAGCCCCGCTGCTTCAAAAATGTGAAAGCATTACCAACAATGTACCTGGCCAATAAAAAATCATGAATGACAATGTCCTTCTTTACCGATTGGTTAAAAGAATTAGATGATAAAATGCGGAATCAGAAGCAGCGAATCATTTTATTCATTAATCAGTGTCCAGTTCACTTCGAAAATGTGAACATTAACATCTTACAAGCTATGAATTTCATAATGATGACTCGGCAAAATGTTTTACCCAAAACGATAACAAACTGCTTTGCCCTTAGCTGATTTTTAACTCCAGTGGATGTCAATCCTATCGAAAACGCCGACCCTGATCACTTTGCTCCACCAGAAAACTGGTCAAATTTAAGTGATGTTACTACATTTGAAGACTTTGTGCAATGTGATTCGGAGCTTGAAACATGTTCTCTTATAATAAACAATGAAATGATCACAAATGAGGAAACTAGCAATGAAGAAGAGGATAACTGCACTGAAAAGCCACTGCAAAGTTTTCAACAAGCTTTGGCGGGTTTTAACACCATGCAAGAATATCTCATTAACAGTGATTTGAATGATAATGTTAAGATGGCACTTTTAACTCTGAACAATGAACTTTATCAACTTTTTTGTGTGCATTCCAAAAATTCCGTACAACAAAATATTTTGTACATGTTGAATGAATATGGATAGTAGTAAGTTGTAAATTATAGCTGGAATAGGAAGTTTAGTGTTACATACTTCTTGTATTTCATGTATTTTAATTATTCACCTTTTTTTATTGTTGGTAATTACGGAAATGTTCGTACTTTTGTGAATTTCGTTTATACGTTTTCTCATTTATACGTTTTTTCATTTATACGTTTTTTTTTCTTGGTCCCTTGAAAAAGGTATAAACGGTGCTTCACTGTGTAATGTAATGTCCAGTAACAGTATAAAAGCAATAAACGTCAAATTGTCAAAAAACATACTAATTTAAGAGGTCTCAGGACTAAAAATTGGAAAAAATTAAAAAAAGACCATTTTCAACATTTAATGTCTTAAAATGTATATAATTTTAAAGCACAGTTTTTATTGGGATGAAAGATATAAGTATGTTCTTTCATTTCATGTATTTAAAAAATTGCAAGATGCAGAATTAGTATTTAAGGGGGCTCGAAACTATTAGACATTTGTCGAACAGAAAATTGGCATAACAGTTTGCAGGATTACAAAATAAATATTGCAACTAGAATGAAAATTTTGGAGCTTACTTATACTTCAGATTGTAATAATTTCCCTGAACTTAAATTTGTATTTAAAGCATTTTTATATTTTTAATGCAATGTTGCATTTAGCTAATACAAAATTTTGAAAATTTCAACAGTAAAATCACCTAAAAAATATTTTTTGAACAATAAAAAGGAAATTTTAGGTTCAGTTTATACAGACTAACATGAAATATATGTTTTGAAAATTTCATGAAAAAATATTCAGAAGTTTGAGGTATCCTGCGCGTTATGCCCAAAACACGTCATTTAGAGAAAAATGACTTCAAAGTTTCGGAAACGCCGCTTCAGCTATTGAGCGGGTATAATTCTAAAAGCCATAACTTCTATTCTAATGGGAATTTGAAGGAAACAATTATATCAAAATGTTCAGAAAAGATAGGAGTTTAACATCTAAAAAATTAAAATTTCTTAAATTTTGAAGCTTTGAGAGCCCGCGACCACTTAACCCTTTCCGGCCTGGAGTAATTCTATTTATAAACTTATGAAATAATGGACTTACACCAGAATTTATAAACGAATTTTTTAGAAAGTACCAACTTGCTTATTTTCACGTACAAGATAAAAGGAAAATTTTAATATTCTTTGTGCCGTTTGTTTGTTTTGGAATTAAAATTAGATGTCCTTTTTTTTTAAGGGCACCGCCTTCGAAAGGTTTAATTAGAATGAATCGCATAAATACTGTGGGATTCGCGATAAGTTTGCATTGAGTGTATCTTTCAATATGCCTCGAGTGACTTTAAAAGTTAATTAAAAACCTATCTGGAAAAACGCGGCACTGACCAAGGCGGCGTTGCAACTTTCAGACCTTTCGAAGCGCGCTTAGCACAATGCCAAATTTAAACTTTGAACAAAGGTTTTATTTTAGCTACACTGTAGAAATAAAGGTTATTACTACGCTGAATTTAGTTTTATGAAATGCCAAATGAAGTTTAAATATGCACTGCTTTTATTGTCAGTACTGAATTAAGTTCATCATAAACAGATTAGGATAATATTAAAAAATCTTTTTATTTTATTTTAAAAAAAAATTTAATTTTTATTTAAAATTTAATCTTTTTATTCAGCACGATAGTCACGTACATGGTATTCAAATATCTCGAAAATTGAAAGAATAAAATACATGCATAGTTTTTGTCATTGCGCAGATACAGGCATTCTAATATTGGTATAAAAGTCCGTAACTAAGACATTGAATATAATTTTACTCTTTGAATATTATTTTTTAACAAACGCTTGTTACATTGTCCTCATTTTTGACGAAATCCGTTGCTACACTCCCTGAGGACTTAAACTTGGCTGTCAGTGCATATCACGCATTCCTTTGTGACGTCATCTGTCTTCGAAACGCTTTTTGATAAATTTCAGGTGATGATTCATCACACAAACAGTACTTCAGTTTAATAAAATATTGGTACTCGATAGTTAATTATTATGTAGCTAGTTTTCTTAATTACGGTCAAATTTAAATATATATCTAGTTCTACAAAAAGAAGAAATCTAACTTACAAAACAATGAATGTATTTTTTTTTTCAATGTTATTTATCTTTTAAGGAAAGCTTAATCGAAGCGATTTACTAAAAGTTAAAATTTTACTACACACAAGAAAAGAGTTTCTTTACTAGCAGCTTTAACCCAAAAATAATAAATAACCAATCACTGATCTCACCAGGTGTCTACGGATGTCCTTTAGAGGAGTTCATGGAATGAACTTTGTGATAAAAAAAATTTCACCATAAAATCAGACAGGCAATTTACGGCGTGACCATTCGAATATCATCCTCCAAATAGTATTTCGTTGAGAATTCCAACAAATTTGATAAAAATTCATCTTATGGGGCAAATCTTAGATCACTGACGTTTTATTGGTTGCAAATCACAGCTGTCCCTTAGCTTATCAACTCTTGCTGTCGATCCAAACCATATCTTATTTTTACATAATTTATACATTTTTAGTAACCCCGCCCTCCACCCCCAGACAATTTGTGTATTTTAAAGGATGGGTTAAAAAGTTGAGAGAAAAAAACCTTACTATGTCTTATCGACTACCGTCAACCTTTGGGCCACTTTTTCCTGGTTCCACTCATATTTCCATTACTAAAAAATATATGATTTTTCAACGTCGAAATGGAGTTGTAAACAATTGACATGAAACAATGAAACAAACTGTATGGTTTGAAAGAGGAAATTTGTATTATTTTTTAACTATTTTTAAAGCTCTGGAACAAAGTAGCCCTGCTGGCAGCTTCTTTGGTCCATTCACTTAGTTTCATATAAAATGAATACATTTCATATGTAAAGGAATAAATTTTTATTGAAATCCCCTTGCAATAGCACTTGCTAATAAATTAGCACTTCAAACTCGATAAACAAATGATTTAACATTTAAATACAATAAACCAATATTTAATATTAAAGAAACGAGAAACAGTTTTCATCATGTTATACTCAGCAACTGGAACAAAAACAATTAATGAAACACTTTGCTAGAGTAACTTTTGAAAATAAATGTTGCTTAAAACATGTTTTAAGAAATTTAGTTGTATAAAAAGGCATTCCTAAGTAATTGGGGCTATTTCCGTACCAAAACAGGCCTGGTACAAAGTAGCACCGAAATACTAGTTTTCATGTTAGCTTTATGATAACGTAAACATTTCCTGTCAAAATAAAAAGTTAAAGGGAAAACTATGATCACACATGGGTTACTAAAGGTAATATTTTGGCACTTACTTTATTTGTAGCTCTTATCCAGATTGTTTCATTATAGAAAGTTGAGAGTTAAAATTTACACACGAAAACAGTTGTTTACAAACACACCCAGTTTTGCCACTAGAAAAATTTAAATTACCCCAAACTATTCAAATACCCTACAGTAGGATCTAAAATACTTTTCAAGGACAAAAACTCCAAATTATCTTGTATTGTTTGTTCAATACAAAGGATAAAATCTTTTTATGGGATGGACCAAAGTAACCCCGAAATGACCAAAGTTTGACAGTACTCAATATCTGCAGATTTCGCATTGTCTAGAAAACGTAAGAATTTTAGAAAAATAATTCCAATCTGATTTTATAGCTACTTTTTAACCAAGATGAAAATAACCTACAGCTCATATTCAAAATATTAGAATAATTGAGAAAAAGCAATAAGAAAAAATTATTTTTCATTTACTTTTTTTTCATGCTAATTAAATGCAATTAAATTTCTTATAAAATAAATCTGGAATGTTTAGACAAGATTTTAACATTTACAAAATATAAAATACAGTACAATATATTAGGTATACAGCTTTCTGAAACACATCAAAATATTAGAATAAAATTTAGATTGGTTCAAAATATTAGAATATTTTATTTTACGCAACAATATTATCTTATGAATATGAAGTAAATGGCAGTTAATATTTTCTAATATCCCCTTTAGCTTTCATAACAGTGTAGAATCAATCTTGTATACTATATACAATGTGTTTACAAACATTTCTATCAATATTAGCCAAAATAGACTTTATACGTGCCACTAACTCAGTTTTACTTGAAGGAGGATTTTCTTACGGTTTTTTCTTCATTATACACCATAAGTTTTCGATGGCATTAAGGTCTGGTGAGTTTCGTGGCCAAGGAAGTATCTTAATGTTGCGTTGAGGGAACCAATTCTTAGTTAACACCGAGATATGCGGTGACGCTAAATCTTGTTGAAAGATGATTTCATCTTCAAATAAATCTTCTGATGATGGAATCATGTAATATTCCAAAATGTCTTGGTATATTTGTGAGTTAACTTTTTCGGTAGACGATGCATAACTTTCCAGGTCCTTCTACACTCATGCAACCCCAAACCATGACACTAGCAGCAAAATTTACGGAACGTTTAAGACATTCTTTATCAAATGCTTCTTGCTTCATTCTCCAAACTCGAATACCTTGATTACCATATGAAACACTAAAAATACTTTTCATCACTAAATATATTTTCCCAATCTTCTTCGCTCCAATAAACGTCTTGATTTACACCAATTCAATCTTATACGCTTTTGTTTTGAAGTCATGAGAGGTTATGTTTTCGATACACGAAATTCGAACTTAAATTTATGAAGACGTCTTAATGTTGTCGATGTAGAAACTTCAACTCCTTCCTTCCATTTTCGGTGCAAGAATCGCATACTTTGAAAACGGTTTTTCTTAACTATACACTTCAGTTTCCTGTCATTTTTAGCAGATAATTTTGGCTTTCGGCCGCCATTTCGGCGATTATTTTGAAATTTTACATTTTTTTAATATTGTGTTAGTATTTCACTAGCGCTTGATTGCGAACAATATAAATAATTTGCTATATAACTTTGATTTTTACCGTGCCGATACAAATCAACCATATGAAGTTTAATAGATGTAGGAATATCACTCACACGACCCATTTTAAGACGAAAAAGCAAACAAACTGCAAAAAGAATGCTGATTTTAAATAATATAGTCTGAATTTAATCAATGATGACATCAGTTATAAATTGGTGATAATTAAAGGAGAATTAATGTGAAATATTCCAATATTTGGACTTTTCAAAATAATTTTTTCTTCAATTAATCTCTTCAAAAATGATATTAATTTTAAGATAAGTTTAATCAACAATAAGTTCTTAATAAAAATATCGTTTGCATATTTGCATTAAAAGACATTAAATTACCAGACGATATTTTCAATTTGTGAAAAAAAAAAAGTAATTATTCTAATATTTTGAATATGAGCTTAATGTCGATAATTTGAACTAAGGTTTCGTTATAACTCGGCTCAGTACAAGAGATGAATGCATGTTCAAAGATAATATTGAATGTTTTGTCCGATCACAGTTTTCATATGTGTTTATATGAGGTAATTAAAAGTGGTATTTACCGTAGAAATTATGTCACGTTTGTGATTTTTGTTTTAAATACCTCCGTTTGAAAATGGAGATTGTTCTATAATCTTACTTTATAACATTTTTTTTAAAATAACATTTCCAATCCAATGGTACACTTTGATCTTCTCTGCAACAAATCTGGTGATTAACTTTTAAATGCATCATTTATTTTCGTTTACTCAAAACCTCAATCTTATTTTATTCTCTTGTGTGACCTAACACTAACGTTAGTCGATAAAATATGAATGATACAAAATGCAAAAGTTGCATTTGATACATACAACAAACGGATATGTAGCTCATCCTTTAATCTTTTTAATACTTTATGACCCAAATTATAAATCGGAAATTTACTCCTCTTCAATAATTATCTTTGTTAATGTCTGAAGATATCCAAAACAACTTACTTAATAACAATTTTAATTTTCGAGACAACACAATTTTACAATAATAATTAGATTAATTAACAAATAGTACTGATATGGAAACCTAAATTCTTAAAAGAACAATGTAAAAAAAAAATTGTAATTTAATAGATTACAACGACCATTTGGAATTTTTTTAATAATCGAATAAATAAAAATCGAAAGCAATTCCACCGAATCATCCACAGATCGTGACAAATCACCTTCGTAACAAAATTTCACCGAAAAATTCTAAATTTCGTCCACCAAATTCCGTCGCATCCTCTTCAACAACAGATCGCAAAGATCAAACTTGAGACGACCAAAACCTTAAGCGATAAACTCTCCAAGTCCCGTTTCGAGAAGAAAAACAGTTTACAAATCGAAAGCAGTTCCACCGAATCATCCACAGATTGCTACCTACGTTGAGCTGAATTTTTCCCGGTTAGAATCGACCGATTGTAAAACGCCGTGGCTAGTGGATTGGAGCCCCTCAAAACATGGCTTTTTACTATCAATTGATTAAACGTTAGATTGTTTCTTTTTTCGGGTTCGTCTTTTATTCTGTAATCGATTTTTATGGGCTACATAATCAGTTGAAGACCTCGATTTTCATGGCCTACATAATGAGTTGAAGACCTCGATTTTTGCTTTGCAAGACGATTTTCATTTCAGCGTCGCTCTTTGGATTTGGATTTTTCCATATCTGATAATTTGCGCCTACCCATTTTGTAACTTTTTCGATTTTTAACGATTTTATGACTTTCGATTACCTATTCAAACAATTTTTAACGATTTTATGCCCTTCGATTACCTATTCAAACAAATTTTTAACGATTTTATGCCCTTCGATTACCTATTCAAACAAATTTTTAACGATTTTATGCCCTTCGATTACCTATTCAAACAAATTTTTAACGATTTTATGCCCTTCGATTACCTATTCAAACAAATTTTTAACGATTTTATGCCCTTCGATTACCTATTCAAACAAATTTTTAACGATTTTATGCCCTTCGATTACCTATTCAAACAAATTTTTAACGATTTTATGCCCTTCGATTACCTATTCAAACAAATTTTTAACGATTTTATGCCCTTCGATTACCTATTCAAACAAATTTTTAACGATTTTATGCCCTTCGATTACCTATTCAAACAAATTTTTAACGATTTTATGCCCTTCGATTACCTATTCAAACAAATTTTTAACGATTTTATGCCCTTCGATTACCTATTCAAACAAATTTTTAACGATTTTATGCCCTTCGATTACCTATTCAAACAAATTTTTAACGATTTTATGCCCTTCGATTACCTATTCAAACAAATTTTTAACGATTTTATGCCCTTCGATTACCTATTCAAACAAATTTTTAACGATTTTATGCCCTTCGATTACCTATTCAAACAAATTTTTAACGATTTTATGCCCTTCGATTACCTATTCAAACAAATTTTTAACGATTTTATGCCCTTCGATTACCTATTCAAACAAATTTTTAACGATTTTATGCCCTTCGATTACCTATTCAAACAAATTTTTAACGATTTTATGCCCTTCGATTACCTATTCAAACAAATTTTTAACGATTTTATGCCCTTCGATTACCTATTCAAACAAATTTTTAACGATTTTATGCTCTTCGATTACCTATTCAATTAAAAATTCTTCTAAAAGTAAAGAACATCGTTGAATTTCGTTAAAAAAATAAAATGCGAGCATGATTTGGCCCTATCCTCGACCGAAAACAACCAAATGGTTAATAAATGTACTGTGATCCTATCCGTAACTGAGAAGTGTTTTGCAGTAGCAATTTTTTCGTAAAACATTTTTTAATAGGAGAAAGCTGAATCCATGTAAATGGTCGAGAAAATAACCACATTAAAAAAATATTTAGTTTCGCTGTGCTTTCTAAATGTGATCCAGCAAAGCAACTTGCATGAAAAGTACCAAATACTTTTATTAGTAGATGAATTAAATTTTATATTACATTTTCTATTTAATGGGACTAAAAAGTCCCGTCGGAGCATAAAGGGCTAAATAATTATGCGTCTTTTCTTTGGAGGAAAGGGGAGATGTTCATAAATATGCCATAAAGACTTATTTTTTAAATAAATCATGCTGATTGGGTACATACATATAAAAAAAAAATTCCAAATGAATGATTTGCTTCGTCCAAATATAGGTTTTGTAGCTCATTAGGCAGAGAGTTAACTATTTAAGCCAGAGGTCTGGCTTTAGACTCCTGGCCTGCACATTTCTTTTTAAACTCCTAATCATATAGCATTTAAATTTAATTAAAGTTGCAATTTTTGTGCAGATTTTTTTTCAACTGAAACTTTAGTTATTGGTATCTGAAATATAAAAAAAATATTAAATGCACGCAAATATTTTTTGTTTTTAGATAAGCTTCTTTCTTCTTTTACAAAATTTCTTCGAATAAGAATTTCCGTGGAAGATTTTATTTCTTTTAAAAAGGAATTTTAAGAATGTAATGATGCGAATTTTTTCCAAAATATCTTCGTAAGAAGCATCCTTAAAAAGGATATGCTTTTACTTTTTTAAGGAATTACTTTCAGCTGTTAATACATAGTATACAGAAAACTTACCAAAGTTTTAAAGGACTGTTTTTACAAGATAAAAGTATATCAAATATTTAGCATTAAACATGTTTTTGTTTTTTGTTTTTTTTTTAAGAAACTTTTTTTTATCTTTAAGAACTTTTGTCTTAAACTATAATTTTGATTTGAAAAGAAACCCTTTTCCCCCATAAAGGCAGAATTGTATCAATAAGAAAATTATAAAACAAAAATCTTTTTAAATTCGTTCAAAGCATAAATAAAATGTACTAAACTTCCTTGTAGGTGTAGATATGGGGCATTCTCACAATCTTTTCACTTTTAAGTCCCTGAATAATAATTTTTATTTAAGTGCATATTGTCTTTTATTTATCTCATGTACTGGGGAACAACCCATTGCATGATTGCATGACAATATTAATGAGATAAGTTTTGGACGATATTGGGGGCCCAAATATCAGGAAAATTCCTATACCGTCCCGTGTCCCTGATGCTGATCTTTAAGTTTGGAGCTATCTATATAAAATTGTTTAAATAAAAGTGATTCAATGGAATTTTTTTCCGAAACTCAGACAATTGTTTTATATAAATATGTAGCAAAAAATTAACCTGCACACATTTTTACGGTTGATATTATTTTTTGAACTGTGTCCCTTGGTTTTAGATTCCTTACCATCCCTCTTGCTAAACTTATACAGAAAATCACTTCAGATGCAGCCACGGAATTTTTTCTCATGCAGAAATATGCTAAATAAAGAATGTCTAAAATTCTTTGACAGGAAAATTACTGCAGAATTTAAATCAGCATTTAAATATCAATTTCAAGTACCGTGGCTTTATTAGCAGTCTTACCGTTCCCAAAGTTTATTTCTGCACTTTTCGAAGTAATTTTTTTTTAATTTAATACAATGTAAATAACTTTCTAAAAATCAATGAACATTGTGGCTATCACTTAGTCTTAACATGATTTGTCTAAAAACAGTGGTAATTTTCCGTTACCTTTCCTTACCTCCCTTTTTTTCAATATTACCGTCCCTTTTTTCCTATACCATCCCCTTTTTATAACACACCTTTAATGCAATGTTATACCAAAATTTTTTAGTAAAAATACTACATCGTTATTATTTCTTATTTGAATGTCCTGTGGGTACTATGCAAATTCATTATAAGTAAAAATTTAGAAGAAAATAGAAAGTTATAGTGGTAAAAAATAGTAACGAAAATTAAACTGGCAAGTTTAACTTAAACCTCAGTTAAATAAAAAAATTTCGCTGTTGACCATTTTTTTCTTTACTTTGAATCATTAAGGCATTTGTGTATCAGATTAAAATGTTATTTTAGCAAGTTTAATTTCAGCGGATTTTTATTCCCGAAAGTCAGAAGATTGTGAGAATGCCCCATATATAAAATATAAAATTATTTAAAATACATTAAAACGCCTTAAAAATACATTACAGAACAAATTAAAATTCCAAAACATTTTCGGCCAAATTCACACGACCATCGTCAGTGGTTATTTAAATGTTATTTCTCTTTAGGATTATTCGCGCGTCAATGAGAGACCATAGTAACTTAAATGTGGTATGGAAGATAAGTTGATAGGAAAAGGTATTCAAATTTCATCTACAGCAATTCTTTCCAACTGGAAAGAATTACTACATATATGAAATTTTAATACCTTTTCCCTTCAAATTATCTTCCATAACACCCTTAAATTAGAATGTTCTCTTTCTTTACGAATAAACGCAAAGAGAAGATTTTTAATGTATTTTAAAGACATTTTAATTAATTTTATATTATACTAGCAAAACCTGCGGATTTGCTCGCGTAATAGTTGAAATACGCCAAGTGCTATTTGTATGTCTAATTTTTATTAGAAGAATTTATACTTTTAGGAATAATTAAAAAATTAATAATCAAGCCACAGTTTGAATAAACTTCACTATTAAACTACATTAGGCAGAAATGAGACTGGAATTGATAAGAACTAAAACTAATTCAAAATACATGGTAATTTAGAGAGTATGTTGAACATTTCATACACTCATTTCTGTATTCCTTTGAAGTTTTGGGTTTTTTAGAAACCGTTCTTAGTACGCACTTATATCTTAAAATTAACCATCACGTCAAGTGGTACTAACATAAAATGCCTATGTTGAAACACAAACTTTCACCATTAATTTGCCAACATTAATTTTGAAATCGGTTTGGCATTTTCTAATATTCCATAGAAAAGATAATTTAGAAAAAAAATTTTAAAGGCTTTTTTAGAACGCTTGTTCCTGCCAACCCCAGGTGATAGTGGCATACGTATAAAATATATCCTGTGTGGGATTACAGACTGTCACCATTGATTCGCAACTATTACTTTTGTAATCGGTTTATTTATTTATTTTTTTTTTGAGATTGCATAGAAATCGTAATTAAAGACTTTTAGTGCGCTTTCCTTCCCTTCGCTTCACCTCATTTAAATTTCGAATTTATTTTCGACAGTTCTTAGAGGGCATTTATATTTTATAAGCAGCAACCATGCCATATTTAAAGCTTCTAGCCTCTTCAGTATTGCTCTTCAGTACTTCGATTTTTTTAGGAAATGTTCTTTGAGATCATGTATATCTTATAAGTAACTTTCATGCCTAATTTCAAGTTTCTAGCCCCTGCAGTATCACAAAAATCGTAATTTAGAGCGTTTTTTGCTCCTGCAACCCCAGGTGGTAGTGACACCGACATGAAATAGAGCATATGTTAGATGTTACAGCAAAAGCTATCACCATAGATTTCCAACCATTACTTTTGAAATCTGTTTGATACTTCCTGAGATTGCGTAGAAATCGCCATTTAGAACGTTTTTTAGAACTCTTTTCGCGCATTTTCACCCCTTTTAATTTTTTTTAATGTTCTTGGAGATCATTTATATCTAATTAGTAACAACCATGCCAAATTTCATGCATCTAGACCCTTCAATAACAGAAAAATCGCAACTTAGAACGTTTTATTGCTCCTACAACCCCTAGGCTGTAGTAACACTGATATAAAATAAAGCCTATCTTGGAGCAAGGGCTGACACCATCATTTTCACAGTATTTTTTAAATCGGATCGGTACTTCTTGTGATTGTGTAAAATCGCAATTTAGAACGTTTTTTTAGAATACTTTTCGTGCATTTTCACTCTTTTTAAATTTCGATTTTTTAGGAAATGTTCTTAGAGATCAGTTATATCTAATAAGTAACTACCATGCCAACTTTCAGGTATCTAGGCCCTTCAATGACAGAAAAATCGCAATTTAGAACTTTTTTTACTCCTTCTCCCCCTTTGTGGTAGTGGCACCGACAGGAAATATAGCCTATCTTGGAGCAAGTGCTGTCACCATCATTTTCACGCCATTATTTTTTAAACGGGTTCGGTACTTCCTGAGATTGCTTAGAAATCGCAATTTAGAATGTTTTTTGCTCCTGAAGCCCCCAGGTGATAGTGACACCGACTTAAAATAGACCCTATGTTATAACATGGGCTATCACCATCTATTTCCAACCATTGTCAGGGTTTCGTTCATCTGACGACGAAACCCTATTTGTCTCACTCCCTTGTTTGTCTGTCTGTCCGTCACAGAGCCCGTTCTCAGAAACTATACATGTTGGAGAGTTGAAATTTTGCATACTTATAGCTGAACACCACACATACGACAAATCATAAAATTTTGAAAAAGTCGTACATTTAACACTTTGGGCTCCCACACGTATATTTTAAACAATTCTTTCTAAGTGAGCCCCTAATTAGGTTGGAGGTATAAAATTTTGCATGCTTATAGCTGAAAACCTCACATCAAACGATAAATCATAAAATTTTCAAAAAATCTTACATTTAACCCTTTGGGCTCCCACATGTGTATTTTAAACAATTCTTTCTAAGTGAGCCCCTATTTAGGTTGGAGGCGTGAAATTTTGCATGCTTTTAGCTTAACACCTCACATCAAACGACAAATCATAAAATTTCGAAAAAGTCGTACATTTAACTTTTTGGGCTCCCACATGTGTTTTTTAAACAATTCTTTCTAAGTGAGACCCTATTTAGGTTAGAGGCGTGAAATTTTGCATACTTATAGCTGAACACCATCATGCGACAAATCATAAAATTTTGAAAAAGTCTTACATTTAACCCTTTGGGCTCCCACATGCGCATTTTAAGCAATTCTTTCTAACTGAGCCCCTTATTCAATTGGAGATTTGAAATTTTGCATGCTTATAGCAGAACACCTGAGGCCAGGCGACAAATCATAAAATCTTGAAAAAGTGTTATGTTTATCCCTCTGAGCTACCACATGTGTATTTTAAGCAATTGTTTCTAAGAGAGCCCCTAATTAAGTTGGAGACATGAATTTTTGTATACGTAGAGCTGAATACCTCAGACCACACGACAAATCATAAAATTTTCAAAAAGTCTTATATTATTTACCCCTCCGGGCTCTAACTTGTGTATTTTAAGCAATTTTTCCAACCTCCGCCCTTTTCACCCGAGGACACTTTTCCAACTTTTGCCGACACCCCTTTGACCATTCTTTCATATTATGCACCATAACCTTACATATTTTAATTCCATTTTTCACCGCCAGGGGTGCCTACTTATCTCGGTGCTATGGACCAATCCCCTCGACTAATTTATCTACGGATAGTATCTAAAACAGAGTTTCGTTCGGATACAGGTTTGTTTAAAATATAGTGCGCCCCTGGTTGCGAAATGTGGAACTAACAGATTTTTCAAAAGGATAAAGTGTCTTGAAAGGAATATTAAACGAAACCCTCTGTGCGATCTGTGATCACACTTACCCGCTTGTTTTTAAAATCGGTTCGGCACTTCCTGAGATTGCGTAAAAATCGCCATTTAGAACGTTTTTTTAAAGACTCTTTTCGCGCATTTTCAACCTTTTTTAATTTCGATATTTTTAAGAAATGCCATTAGAGATCATTTATATCTTATGAGTAACAACCATTCCAAATTTCATATTTCTAGGCCCTTCAGTAACACGAAAATCGCATTTTTAGAAAGTTTTTTGCTCCTGCACCCCCTTTGGGGTAGTGGCATCAACTTAAGATATAGCCTATGTTCGAACGTGGACTAACACCGTCATTTTGATACCATTACTTTTGAAATCTGTTCGGTAGATACAGAGAGACCTCCTACAAATAAACAAACATTTTTTTTACTTCTTTATAATATTAGTATGGATAGATAAATACACCTAAAAGCAATTTTAACATATTTTTTTATGCTTTATATGAATTTAATTATTTACTCAAAATGAATTTAGCACTAGAATTTTAAAAAATCTTTTATCAAAAGCTAAGGATATTAATCCTAAAACACCTAACACCTAATATTTAAACAAATGTCAACACGACTCGCCCGAAATAAAATTCAGTGGCATTCCAGTACCACACCATAATTTATACTGCATATTCAAACCCGTTTTACACATCCTCTTCTATGTTAATAGTGATATAATAAGTTTACTGTAATCTTTTGACATTACAAGACAGTGACAATTTTAGCGTGAGGAGCGAGCAATGCATCTTTCCCTATCGCCGCCTAACATGATATTTTTCACACGATTCGACAAGGTTTCGTACACGAATTAGGAGAAATGTGTTGTACCGTCGTGAGGCAGGAATTCAGGATTGTTTACAGCTACAGAAGCTTTATTTACAGCTGCAGTACAGCTATATAAAAAGTATTCAGTGTGGTTAAAATGAAGACGTTGATTTTTCACAATATAGAGCTTAACTAATCTCTGTCCGCAGTATTGTTAGTATCGCGCGTGGGTTACTAGTCTAGAGTACTCCGTACCCTGTTTCCACTTGACCGCAGAAATTTTATCTCCGCACCCTGTCCTTAGCTACTTGGACAGACCTACGCAGGGAGCGTAGAATATTAGGTCTTCGCCTATCTGAATTTCAGCCGAGAGTTCCTTAAACGGCCTCAGGCATTTGGATATATATGTCAGAGTTCTTTGATAACCGGCGGCACTTGAAAATGCTTGAAGAAGATTTCAAGTATTGTAAGAATTATTATACCCGAAATGTTTAAAGCTAAGATCTTAGCTTAAAATATGATTTCCAGACTGTCTGTTGGAGAGATTTGAAGTGGAATATGTTGCATGTTTAATTGGGTTGTTAGAGATTATGATACACAAAATGTATCGATCTTGTAGCAAAAGAGGGATATCTAGATGCCACATCTGCCTCTATTGACAGAGTGCTATTGAATAGAACAAGGACTTTACAGTGTGGAGAAAAGTCAAAACGACTATTTTTTGATCAGGTTGGCGTGAACAACTATGGAATGGGGAGGGGGGAATGGGAGTAACTATACATTTGCGATAAAAATGAAGATGCCACCATACTGCCAGCGATTGGGATTTACACGAAAGTGAGAAAATCTTGCTTTGCTTTCGTAAATTGAGTATTACTATCAGACTAGTTCATAATTTGAATTATTTCAATATTACGTACAGCGCAGTTATGGGTGTATAACCAACGTAAATAGTCTAAACATTTTTCATAGTTGTATTCAGAGTTTGTCTGATAACGGTTATTAACCCTTAACTCCCGTTAGAGGTCTCACAAACCACTGCCTTTTTTTTTTTCACCACAGTTTAACTTGTAAAGTTAAGTTCAACTATAGATACTAGCGAAATTTTGTTTCGTTTGGATCCATAGATCTATAGCTACAGTCTTCTGAATAAATGAATTTTACCTGCATTAGTCTTGTACGAAACGTTTAATACGGAAACAGTATCCTATGAGTTAATAGGGCCTTTTATTCATCAATTCACTCATTTCATCAAACGGTCTTGTAGTCTGCTCACATTAGTTATGAAACAATTTTCTCACATCAGTTAAGGATTAAACTCTTCCCTGAAGAATTATCACCCCCCCCCCTCCCTTTCAGAGAAAAAATACGAATCTTTTTTACATTAATGAAATGTCGTTGCGAATATTAATTTTTCTTTCATTCTTTGTTAAAAAATAAATGAAACTGTTCTGATAAGTGCTGTACAAAATCACCCCCCCCCCCAAAAAAAAAAGGACATCTTGAGAAATGTGTTAAATCGGGTCAAACTAAATTTTAAAAGAAGCGAAACTCTGAGGATTCCTTTTCTAAAGAAAAGAAAAATAAATTATAAATAGTTGTGTGCCAACTTGTGTAGAACTTAAACCTTTTCAGAACCGAAGGTACAATAACTCTACGAGTATACATTCATCGATTTCGCACAAACTTGCACAAACAAAGACACTACAGATGACAGAAGCTCTTTTTGTGCAATTGATATTTTAGGGGGCTGGTAATTTAGGTTCACTAATACGGATTTAAAATTACTATCACCCTTAAAATATCGATTTAATTATTGATAACCTAAATTATCCACTAGAAGATTGAAGGCCTTTAATTAATTGAATGATCTACAAATCCTGAAAACTTTTATTGTAAAGCGTTTAATTATGAAAATTTCTTACTTTCTTAGACGCACTGACTGGAATGCATTTTGCAAACTCAGGTGAAAATAGCACTTATTTTATGGAGAAATAAGCATCAGTGTTGCCATTTATTGATTTTGATCCAAAGGCTAGAAACATTCAAGCTATATAGAAGTAAAGTAAAAATATCAAAGAGTTTTGTTTATATCCTCCTCGATTTGGAAGTATCACATGTGATACTTGAGAAACAAGGAAGTTAAAGGTTAAAAATGTAGACAAATTTTATTATTAATCTCTTAATGGAAACTAAAATAGTTTTAAAAAATTAACAGACAATAAAATAAATTTTTCCTAGCTGTTTTAAAACCAACCCTGTATTACACCAAATCTCACTAAGTGTCTATTTTTGGGTCACCGTGAGTCCAGCTAAGATTATTTAGATAACGACTTTACGATTTTGAAATTCTGTAATCTATCGTTTTCGTGCACGAAAAGACCATTGGGATGGGTCACAAAATTCGATTAGTGGGTCATTATGGGTCAGGGTCAAGCTAATTATATCTAAAAAACGGCTCAAGACATTTTCACAAAATTTAATTATACGGCCGTTTTTGGTCATGAGATGACCATTGGGATAAGTCACATGTCCGAGAAAATTCAATCAGTGTATCATTTTGGATCACAATGGGAAGGGTTAAGCTAATTGAATCAAAAAACATGCTTAAAATATTTTCACCAAATTTTATATTATACCGTTTCTGGGCATGAGAAGAGAATTGGGCTAAGTCACATGTTCGAGAAAATTCGATTAGTAGGTCATTTTGGGTCTCAATGGGTCAGGGTCCAGCTAATTGTATCCAAGAAAACGGCTCAAATGATTGAAAAAAATTTGTATTATACCATTTTCCGGCACGAGAAGTATCTTATTATCGTATGTTCGACAAACATCGATTGGTGGGTCATTTTGGGTCACTATGTGTCAAACTAATGTTATCTAGAAAACAGCTCAAACGATTGATTAAATTTTATATTATATCGTTTTCGGAGACGAGAAGACCATTGGGTTAAGTCGCATGTTCAAGAAAATTTGATGAGTGGGTCATTTTGGGTCACTGTGGCTCCGGGACAAACTAATTGTATCTAAAAAACGGCTCAAACAATAAAGACAAAAATTTTTATTATAAGAGTTTTCAAGCACGAGAAGATCTAGCTACATCACATGTTCGAGAAATTTCTATGAATTTTTCATTTTTGAGTCCCTACGGGTCAAACTAAATTTAACTGGAAACAGCTCTAGCGATTTTGACTGAATTTTGCATTCTACCGTTTTCGGTCTTGAGAAAATCACTAGGTTTAATCACATATTCAAGAAAATTAGGTTAGTGGGTCATTTTGGGGTCAATGTAGGTCGAGCTAATTCTATCTAGAAAACGGCTTAAACGATTTTGACAAAATTTTGTATCCTACACTTTTAGATTACCAGAAGACCAGTAAGTTAGGTCACATGTTCGAGCAGATTTGAATAGTGGATCATTTTAGGTCACAATGGGTCAGGGTAAAGTTACCTAAAAAGTCTCAAATGATTGACAAAATTTTGTATTCTATCGTTTTCGGGCTCGAGAAGACCATTGAGCTAGGTCGCATGTTTAAGAAAATTTGATTAGTGGGTCATTTTGGGTCACAATGGGTCAGGGTCAATCTAATTGTATTTAAAAAGTGCTTCAAAACATCTTGACAAAATTTTGTATAATACCGTTTCCGGGTATAAGACCATTGGGTAGAGTCGCATGTTCAAGGAAATTCAATCAATGGGTCATTTTGGGTCCTAATGGAACAGGATCAAGCTATCTAAAAAACGGCTCAAAAGTTTGACAAAAAACTTCGTACTACATCGTTTCTGGGCAAGATAAAACAATTGGGCTGGGTCGCATGCTCAAGAAAATTCTATTAGAGAGTCATTTTGGTGATAATGGGTCGGGATCAAACTAACATCTCAAAAAGGTTCAAACAATTTTGACAATTTTGTTTGTTATACAGTTTCACAGTACAAAAGGACCATTGAAACAGCTCACATGTTCGATAAATTTCGGTTAGTGGGTTTTTGAATCAACGTGGATCAAGCTTATTTTATCTAGAAAAAGACTAACGATTTTCACTAAATTTTGTATTCCATCGTTTTCAGGCTCGAGAAGAGCATTGCGTTAGGTCGCAGGTTCGAAAAAATTCGATTAATGGGTTATTTTTGGTCACTATGTCTCAGGGTCAAGCTAATTGCATCTGAAACAGCAAGAATGATTCAATGGGAATATATAAGAGAAAAACAGAAAGCTAATTTTGACCAAGCTTAGCTCGGTCATTCCTGCTAGTTTTGCCTTACAGAATCCGAGTATTTTCCCGATTCAATTAGACGAAAATTTGTTTTAAAAAACCAGTGATTAAAGATTAAAAATTCTGTAAAAGACGCTCGTCCCGAAGGAGTTAAAAAGCAACACCATTGTAATCCTTTGCAAAGATTACAATGCTGGGTCCTAATTAACATCAGAAATTTTAAAACCTTCATAAATTCCTAAATTACTTGATCGAATGACCTCCCATTTGGTATCCTAAAACTAAATTTTACCAACTTGTCTTTACAAATGTGTCAAAATTAGGTGTCCGTATTCGAAATTTCAGAGTTTGGTATAAATTCATTATGAAAACTCCCCTAAGCTTTTTTTTTTAAATCACAAGTTGAAAGAATACAATTTCCAGTTGTAGGGCTATTACATTTTTTCCTCTTTATTTTGAGTTGAGGGAAATTTAGAGATTAAAATATAAGAGGGGTTCTCTTTTGGGAGTTATTTTTTGGTATGGGAGGAAAGGGGGACGGATCTTTCTTCTTACATGTGTTAGTTTTGCTAGAAACGATATCTGCCTCATAAACACTTCTATAATAGATTAGCCAAGTATTGATGTCAGTGATCCATTATCAAACAATTTACGCTTACAAATAAAAAATTTTTTACATTGAAGACGTCATTTTATATTAAACCTAGGATACTCTATACTTTTATAATGAAGATTTTTCTGGCTATTTCTCATGCGAATTGAATATTTCCATCAGACTGAAAAAAAGCCAAAGCAACTCAAATCCTTGGCTAACATTGCCAATTCTCAACCATTTAAGCTACCTGGACTGACAAACGGCGAGCATTATTTCGCTCAGAAAACCTTATTGGTCCGTTATGTAGACAGACCAACAGAATAAACCTCAGGTAAACGGTAGAGGATTGACAATGTAAGCCAAGGATCTGGGTTAGAGTTCGGGCTTGGGTATTTTTTCGCTCCGATGGAAATATTCAATTCGTATGATAACTTTACCAATCAGTTTGTGTTAAAAACAGTATATTTCTCATATTTTAAGATGACTCCATGCTTTAAGATAAAGTCGATAACTTCCACATTTCGCCACTAGGAGCACTGCAAACACTTATGATATATTTTTTAATTATAAGTAGGCACTTGTTTCAGAATTCTAGCATTATCTTTTCAAAATATATATTTGAGTGCATACGGATACCCGTATATACTAGAGAATTTCACTCAAAATAGATATTTTAAAGCTCACTTTATCTTAGCTTTAGCTATAAAAGAGACCCAAAATGAAATTTATATGGTATAAGTAAAGAACTGAAAGGCGCACACCTCGAATGACAAGAAAACTTGTCATTCAAAATGCGCCCCTTTTCAGTAGTACTATCAGTAAGTCAGTTGTTGCTTCATATATGTAGGCCTCTTTAGAAAATAAAATTTATGAATTTAATATGTGGAGGGGGGGGGGTTTCAAAAGGGAATAAATTACTTAAGCAAGCAAGAAACGTTTTTACTAGCTCTGTCATGTCCATAGGTAACTAGTTAGTAAAGTGGCATACTTCCAAATCCATTTTTTCCAGTAGCTGCAGCTTTTTAAAGTTAAGAGAAAATTCAAGACGGGCTATATGGCCTAGTTTGAGGTCAAGTACTAATCATGAGGCCAATGGTGGTGGCTAATTCATGTATAGATTTCTGATCTTCAATATTGCAGGTATGCTTTTCAGGACAAAGTTATACTTGATTCAGCGCTTGTAAAGTTTTTTTGTATAATTCCCAGTAAGGTGGCAGTTTGGAAGTGGATTTGATAGTTTGTATCTACGGCAGTGAAATGTTCAACTTTACATAAGAACCCCTGATACCCCAACTATAACACTTCTGACAGTTTGCAAATGTTCATTTTAGACTTCAGTGTCCTGCAACATAAAAATTTAGAAAAGGTTGAGCAGGAATCCGTAAGTCGACATTGAATAACCCATATGTTACGTCCGATTAAAGATAAAATTTACAAAAATTGTTAATTTTATATCGAGGGAAGATTTAACGCAAAATGTTTTCAAAAATGGAGATTGTTCGAAAAGCTTGCATTATTAAACCTTCCAGTGAAATGACAGATTCTCTCTACAACAATCTGAAATCATCCTTAAATTCACTATTGTGTTGTCACAGATTCCTTTACTCAAAACAAATCCCATCTCTCTTGTATGCCCATTCACCAATGTTAGGTGGAGAAATAAGAGGATACAAAATTCATTTATTGGGGTGGGGGGGGGTAGACAAACTATTATGTAGCTATCCATGAATTGAAGGTTTAAATATTGTGCTTTAAATAGCATTCTTTGAATATGGAGAGCACGATAACTGCGCATAAACATGCCATGAAATTTTTTATTTTTCTAATCGTTTGACATTTAAAAGCAGCAATTTATGGAGATTTTTTTTAAACCGAATTTTAATTTAGTTATTTATATCAAAGATTATAAAAAAGGTATATAAATTTGTTTTTATCCAAGCCTCTTCTAAAAAAGTATTTTCTGTGGACATTTGTATCTCTACTCTAAAAATAAGTAACTTACGCTGTCACCGCCGCCGGTTTTGAATTTTGTGATCTGAGATCTTTCTCCGTTAATATAAAGAAAAATACTGCATGCAAAAATATGAAAATCGGCGGTATTATAGAGAAATGTTCGATAAATACGCTGATGCACGCAGTTTTCAAATCTAATTATTTTTAAGAGATATTTAATGCTAAATTAGGACAAAATCGTTCCATTAAGAAAATTTTATAGGAGCAAAAACTATAGGAATTTATTCATTTTTAGATCATTTTATACGTTAGAATTTCCCGGTGTGCAGACTGCATCCACTTATTTGATTTGACTGATTTTTTGAGGTTTTATTTCCATTTTAAATTCAAATTTTCAGTATTTCGAGAGATTTTTTTTACCTATTTTAGAAAATTTTATTCATTTAAACTGTTGCCAACTGTATAAACAGCACAAATGTTTGCTTCAAATTAAAAATTTATTTTACACGTGACTGTTAACAGAAAAAAACCTTTCAAATTATAATTAAATAATTACGTATGAAAAGCAGGAACTTGTTGAAAATTACTTCATAAAAACTATTTTACACGTGAATTTTAAAAGAGAAAGGATATTGTAAAATAAATCCCTTAACATGCGTTAGAAGTCTTAAATAGGAAAAATTTACGTCCCATTACACTTATTCATTGTGCAATATTACATTTGTTTTGCAAAAGTATTGCAAAACAGTTTAAATTTAAAAGTTGCGCGAGACATTAATTTGATATTTTGGGATTATATTAATAAGATTAATATTTCATTGAACGCGTTTAGACTGCTTTCGAGCGACTAGAGTAATTTAATAAAAATAAAGATTACAAGCTGAAAATGAAGTGTCATCGACAAAAAATGAGATTTGAAAGAAAAATCTGTGATGCAGAAAATAAAGAAATTGCTTAAAATGGTTTAGTTAAGATTCGTTACCTTCTGTGTCGTTTCCGTCAAAAGAAGGCATTTGTAAAATATATTTGCATTTTGATGCAGATTTGCTTATTATATTAGCTTATTTTGAAGTGTTTAACCGATTTTATTTAATGAAAGACGAAAACAGTCATTGTATCTTTTAACAGCAGCTGATTTCCCTTAAAATTCCCTAATCTAAGAGAAATGAATAGAAACCCGTTTATAGGGAGACCGCCACTGTTTAAATTTTAATTCAATCTTTCAAAATCTGTTTAAAGCCGATCAAATTAGCGTGCTTTTAGAGACTGCGGTGTCTGAACGGGGGTTGGAGAGCATAGCTCGTGGGGGGGCCCGAGCCCCCTAGTTTCTTTATAAAGTAATTTTGTGTAATAAGATTGTTTTCAGGGAATTTGAGGTCCGAATAGCGTGGTAAAAGGCGGAGAAACAAAATTGCCGCTCGGATATCTGAATCAGACATTATAACATTGCAAATTACAGATTTATCACTTTTTTTTTTTAAATGGTTGCATGTTTTCACCTACGGCCATTAAAAGACACTTCTAGATTAGTATCCACTGTACTAGAGAACAGCATCTTCAGATTTATATTAATCTATTCTATGGAGAATATTAAAAAAACTTCAGTTCACACAACATTTCCAGAACGTAATGTTTCCAAACCCTTAAATTTATTAATATTTTTTTGTTACGGTAAGGGGAGAAACTTAAAAAGAGCAGAGCTTCTGCAGCTCGCACAGACGATATATTTTCCCGACAACCGCTCCCTTTAATCTACCAAAATGCTGTATGATATTGTCAAGCTTCTTTCTCTGGATACATCTTTGCTGTTAATGTATCAGTATTGAAGAATAGATATCCGTGTTCCGTTTAGTTTCATTTGTTTATTATATCAATATATAAATTAGCTATCTCAGAGAAGATAATCATATTAGTGTAATGAAAATGTCATGCTTACGATTAAGACATTTGTAAAGTGAAGAAAATCTAAAGTCGAACTAAACCTAGATAACAATTAACCTCATTCGGGACCGACGACTTAATTTTATTCGGTTGGCACCACTTTTTAACCCGGGAGAACGCGCGCATACCTAGGGTATAAGTGGTTTTTACTTTATTATCAATAAATAGTAATCGTCACCTTATTTAGTCGGAGACAATTGTTAGAAATTCCGCAATAAAATAAGTTGAAGATTACTTAAAAAATAGTGATGACAATTGTAAAAACCATACACTCCATGTCTATCAGGCCCGGTGCGAGTCGTCCAGTGTTGAAGTTACCTTTAGTTAATCACGAAAATGCTCCAAAGAAATCTAATATTTCTCTTTACTGGTGCGAAAAACAAGGTCTGTACGCCGTTTGAGGGTGCATATATGCACCCATGGTCCCGAACGGGCTAAGAAACAAATTCATCATTAAAGTTTAATTTTTACGTGCAAACAAAGAAATCATTTATAGAAAAAATGTCTAAAATGGTTAATTGAAAATAGTGTTTCAACTTTTCAAAATCCTATCCCCCCCCCCTCCCAAAACCACACAAATCTTATCGAATGTCTGCTATATTGATCAGAATAGAGTTTTAAAGATATTCATAACATTTACATTGATGCTTTAATTTAGCAGTTCCTCCCTATTTTAATTTATTTCTGAAGCAGTAAAGAAAGTATACAAAAACATTTTAAAATACACCTGGATCGTAACTAGATTTGTAAAAAGTTAAAGAAAATTCACCTTAACGACTTACTTTTAAAAAAGGTTCGCTTAAGTAAACGATATGAAATAGAGCATTAAAAAAATAAACTTTAAAAAATATTAAAAAGAGTTTAACCCTATATCTACTGACTGTACTTACAAGTACCATTAAAATAACTCGTTATAAATTCATTCAATACATCGATTAGTAGCAATACAGTTTAGAATGAGTTAGATGCATTATTTTGTTCCAAAAGCATTATTGGTTACAAAACATTTTTAAAAAGGACGATTTCTTTTACCTTTGCATCTTTTCAGTTTCCTTGGTGTTAGGAGGGTGGCAATTTTTAGATTCGTAAATATTTCTATAGTAAGAACCTTATATTTGTACATTTTGTATTTCTACAAAATATTAAAAAATGTTTAAAATAGAACATTTGAGTTGGGATATAAATATTGCACAAGATCCCTATAAATTCAAGTTTAATGTTTCTAAATCCTTCAATTCTAAAATTTATTAAATAATTATGTAAACAGTAACGTAGTTTCAAATATTCACGAAAAATACTTTAGAAGATAAAAATTTTCACGAATTCATAATTCAGTTCATAAAGGGTTAACTCAAAGATCAAGTTAAATTTTAGGCTAATCACATCACCTTTTATCAATCAGTATTATAAATAGTATGGAACACTATTTTAAAAGTTTTGCTTTAATAAATTAGAGAAGATATAAAGGATGCACCATGCTTCTTACAAAATATTTTTATTAAAATCCAGTATTGTAACTGAAGGGTCACAAGTTAAAATCCTGAAACGTTCAATAATTTTGGAAGTCATCTTGTTCGGGTAACAATAGAAGCTACAGTTAAAGCACTTCGTTTTCTCGCATATTTTGACGACTTTAAGATCATCCATGTTACGGTAAGGGCTGTAGTAATACACAGATTTGTCATTGTATAAAGCCTTGAGAACCAGGCGAAGAAATGCATCACGAATATTGGAACTAAACATAAGTCTTCAACACTCCTATCGTCGGAATATTGCAAACCGAGTGCCATATGGAAATAAGCCATGAAGAGCGTACATGTGCAGTCTGTAAACCTGCTTGACATTTTCTTCTGCGCGTCTGCCCACCGGAAACCAACTCCAGAAAAATCAATGCCTGATTTCATAATTGTGGCTTTTTGAAACGAATCAATTGGCTTCAAATATGTGGATGAAATTGTCATCAATAAAACAGATCCAAATAAGGATTTGGCATGAAATACCATAAAAACACTAGTCATAATTAAAATAAGCATTAAAATACAATTTTTCCTGTCAAATGTCTTATAATACAAGTCATCGATGAAAAGAAGAGCTTGAAAACAGATTGCAAATTGGTCGTACTGCTCTATGTATGTTCACAACGAAAACAAAACGACTGCTTGAAACGCTTTGCATAAAAACAGATACAATGTAAAGAGTAAACTTTGAAGCAGATCTTCTGGCAAGATTCGTATAAAAGTTATGTTCGGTGTTGGAGCGTTATCCATCCTATAAAAAATAAATAAAACTTTATATTTTGTATAATATCAAAAATTGCTTCAGTCAAATATACAGAAAATGCAGAATTCGCGCAAAACTGTTTCCAAACTATAGAATAACGGGCGATATTTTGGTGGATCACAGAACGATCCACCTCTTGCACAAAAATGCATTAATTTTCTTAATTCTGACACTTAACGAATGCAATTTGCTACATATTTAAAACAAAAGCAACATTGTGAAATTAGTGTTAATAAAAATTGAGTTGAAAGCAAGTTGAAGTTAAAATTTCACCAGTTTCAAGCAGCATTGATTCTCGTTTGTGAAATACAGGGCGTTTCTAAAATTGAATATCGGGGTTTTAACGCTTGGTAGTACTTATTACATAAAAAAATGATTAATACATAAAATGAAAGAGCAACTCAGTTACCTACAAGCTTACAAGTGTTCAATGGGAGCACCTTTCGTCATACATCAAGTCGATAGCTCAGATCATCCCAAACGTTGATTAGTAAAGAAGTTCTGTTCAGACGTTCACCATATTTCTACCTGTGGGGTTCATAAAGAATCGTGTTTATGTGCCTCCACTACCAGCCGACCATTGCAACAATGATCCCACAAACACTAATCAACGTTTGGGAAGAACCGAGTATCAACTTTATGTGTGCCGTGTGACTAAAGGTGCTCCCATTGAACACTTGTAAGCTTGTAGGTAAAACGGAGTTGCTCTTTCATTTTATGCAAGTATTATGTATAAATACTACAAAACATTAGAACACCGATATTCATTTAGAAACACCACGTACTGTTTGATTTATTGGCTTTTAAATGTTTTTTAATACTTATTAAAAGACCGCCTATTTCTGATGGCTTATACAAAAACCTCTACCTCATTAAGGTGCCTGCCTACGTACGGAGCAATTTTTTTCAAAAAAGCTATTTAATTATTTTTTAAACTTATTTTTACTAAGATTAGGACTAGAAAATGTGAAAAAAAAGTAAAAAATATTTCGTTTATTGATAAAATTTTGGTAAATGGAGGAATTTATAGTAAAATTTAGTGAAATTTGGCCCGAAACGCAAAACGCTCTAAAGAAAATTCTACAGCATGTATCTTAATTTCCTTTTTACACTTTATATTTATGACATTGGTGAAGGCAATTAACTAAAATCCAAGAGATTCTTTAAGTATTTCAAAACGTATAGCATATCGCACCTGTTTACATGTTAATTTTCATAAAATTCATCGATGTCATTCCACAAAACCATCCATAAAACAAAAAATATTTATTCTAAATTTAAATCTTTAGTTCATTGCCTTCACAACAGTGTAAATAACATATTTTAAATTTCATAGTGATATTCCAATAACATTTTGAGAAATCATGTTTTGCGTATGGAATTTTCACCGAAAATTACATTTTCCAAAAAATGTATTTAAAGTTAAGATTTATGTTTTACTACAAGAATTTACAGTAATATACATCTAAATATCATGGAGCATATTATTTACATTTCTTATTAAACAAATGCATCCAAAATCGCGAAATTTCTCCAAACATACGACCCTTTAAAAGCAATTTAAAAATTTAAAAATTTTACATTTTAAAGCCCTTTAAACAGCACTTTCGGTTTGAGTGACAGCTATTGAGTATTTTAAAACCGCTATAACTCCGGATCTATTTATCGAACAATAAAAACAAATACAGTTTTGGAAAGGTAAAGATTTGGTCTTTAATAAAATAAAATAAATTTGACAAGTTTGGTCGAAAATTGCATTTTCAACGTAGTCAGATACCTTAAGAGTGTCAAGGAAAAGTTGGAACGAATAACAACGTTCGAGAATAGCCGAATGCATGGATTCACGTATTCTGAAGCGCATTCTCTGCTGGTAAGTGCGAAAACGCACCATTTTCTAAATTGTTTTCTTATAAAAGTGAATGTTCGGATCAAAATATTTTAATTTAAAAAAATTAGTTATCTACTAAGAACGGATTTAGTTCTCTTCAAAAAAGCAAAAATGGTCATATATTATTAATTTTGAGAATAACAGTCAGTTTCAGGTTAAAGTTTAGACTACTAAATATAAAACTAGTATTTTATTTAAGAATTACTGGTCTACAATCAAAGGGTTGCAGCTATGCTATAACCGTATGGTAAAGCTAGTCAATGAGTTAATGCTAATAATTTGTTTTGTAGCTTTTTTACAACCTATTGATGTTCATAGTGCTCAAGAAATAGATCAACTAGCTATACCATATTTTTCCTTGTTCTTTATATTTTGAAGTACAAAACAGTGAAATGGCTATAAGCTTTTCAGTTCTCATTTTTAGGTGTTTGAAATTTATGGTCCCTGCGTAGGGCGAGGTTACCACCGTTGTACAATACTTAGACTAATAAAGCATTATCAAAATAGGACTAGGTCAAAAAAGATTGCGACAGGGATGGTTAACTGAAATGTACGATTGCTGCAAACAAGCAGATTTGCAATGTATTTTTCTTGATAGAAAAAAACTCATTTCTTTGTTGTTGTTCAAGTTGCAGCTCTTCCAATTAGGCATACAGTAGCAAAGAAGGGTCATCCTAATCAAAGGTAATCTATTACCCATTTACTAACCTTCCATTCAAAGGATTTGGTAAAATTTAATACAAAACTTAAGATGACTCAACATGTAAAACAGAAAACTTACCTAAACTGTTTTTCTTTTTTATAACATTGTTAAATACAGAGTGGCAGGGAGTTCTTTTTAATTGAAAAGATAATTTGAGCACGATTACGCACCGTAAATGTCAAAGATTTGAGACAAGAAAAATGTCCAAAACTTCATATAGGTTTTGCGAACGCAACTAACACTAAGAACATTAATATTATATAACAGGTATTTGTTTCCACTTTAGATTACAATATTGAGCATAATTTTCTCTCAAGTACAATATCTGTTGCATAATCGAGCTTTGTGAACGTGGACCTTAACCTTTTCGGGACCGGCATCTTTTACACAAATTTTATGAGTTTGACAACACTAACTTTTAAAAAGTTAGTTTTACTTATATAAATCACGTAAGTGCCCAACTTAAATACAGCAAATTCATTTATTTATTGCTGGTACTGAAGAAATTTTGGGTGTACTTTTTGAAGGTGTATATATGCACCCATGGTCCTGGACGGATTAATAGCGCCACCAATCTGAAATTTAGTATTTTCTACAAAAAGTCAGGCTATACCAAATCTTATGGCACAAACTGCACTATCTTATCTATTTTTATATGCTTTAATTGATATGGAATTTTCAACCACTGTACAATTATCAAAATGCATTTGCATTGAGAAAAAAAGTTTAAACATTTAAGAGCTGAAATTACTATTCAAAAACTTATCAATTAAAAGAATCTGGAACAAAAGGATTCTCTGAAGAAAAAATGTTTCCGCAATTTCCTATTCTCCAGTGTTTTTCTAGCACTAGGATTTAAATTTTTAATATAGAGTCAAATTATATTTCGTCCACTATCCCCAAATGGATTTCAAGATTTAAATATTTTGAAATTAACCTGTTTAAATAAGCCAGGAAATGTTTAGTGGTTCGATTTTAAAATGCGTTAAAGTAACAGAAAATAGTGTTAAGAAATTAAAAAAAAACCCTCAATAAACTCTTATTAGTAAAACATTTCAGTAGGATTTATATTCTATAAGTAACAACCAAATTAAAATATAAGCCTTTTCAAAAAGAAAGGAAACTTTGAATGGAATCGGACTTAAAAAGTATTTAAAAACAGCTTTACTACTTATCTTTATCAAAACGACTTCATATTAGTGAAAGGTTCCTTTACCTTATACACTAACATAATTGTAATGACTATACAAGTAAGCATGAAACAGCATGTGTTGCTTCAATTCATGCGATATGCAAATAAATTGACTTAAAATTTTATTGATAAAACAGCTTATAACAAAAAATATCCTTAAAATGTTTTAACAAATGTAGAGAAACATTGCTGTATCAACACAATACTTCGAATAGTGTGCTAATGCTGCACACTTCAACATTTATCTACTGTTTATAAGAGAAAATAAGAGATGCAGTTTTAAATTCCTTATAAATTACTTTGGACATTTTCAGTTACTAGAATTCTAGACTAAATATGCTGCAGAAATTTAAAAATATCACGTTATAAATGTCATTATCTTTAGCTATGTAAAATACGGGGTAAAAGATTAAATGTTAAAATAGTCCAAAAGAGGCATTTAAAGATTTTATCTCTTTTAGGGTATACAGTGAAGGTAATACATTTTTATAAGCTTATGAATTAAATCCTAATCAAATAGCTTGGTAATAAAAGGTTCAGTTCGAATCCCCGTTAGTTTGCAAAATATACTTTAAGAAATTCGATTTAAAAATTCAATTCATTTTTGCATGGATAAATAAATTCTAAAGCGTATTAAAATTAAAAAGTATCGTCTATAAAAAGGTTAGTAAATGAAAGAATATAGTTAGGCATTTAAACTTTCAGATAATTCAAATTGATTTTTAGCGGAGTTTATAACGAAAAAGACTCATTTCAAAAACAGTGTTTAAAAAAATAGTTACTTCTTCTATAAAGTTTTCAACAGTTTTAAAGACGAATTGGTCTAAAAATTGTAATAAAAAAATAATGTACAAAACGCTGAGAACACCTACGTGTAACAAACTTAGGAAACTATGCTGTATCTCCTTGCTGGTTACGAACGTTTCAGTAAAAGTAATACAGAAACAGACAATTTATGTAAGCGTAACTGAATTAATTTCATTGGTTTGTTGGTTGATACATATATTTAGATGAATGTACTTAAAGCGTGTTCAGTGTAGCTTACCGTAGTGAACAATTTCAACGGATACTTGAGTTCGATTCTGAGAAGATATGAGCGTGTTCAATGCACAGTCAGTATAACGCCTAGAATATACAGTGTGGAAATCAGCTATCCTTGTAATACTTTAAAAAGTGCTAAAATAATGTATTCCTTAAATGTGCAATAATACTGCTGCAATATGCAAATCGCAGCGACATCTGCAGGATATTTTCTACAACTGCAAGAAATTGCTAGTCTATACAATGTAATACTAGCAATACGAAAATCCCACAGATGTCGTTGCGATCGACACTTGAAATTTTAACAGTATCGTCGCACATTTAAGGGATAGATTAAAGGCGCTGTAGCTATACTACAGCGCCTAGAATACCTACTGTGGAAATATGCTATCCAAACAGTGCTAAAAATTTGTATCCCTTAAATGTGCGACGATACTGCTAAAATTTCAAGTGTCGATCGTAGCGACATTTGCGGGATTTTCGTTTACTAGTATTACATTGCATAGACTAGCAATTTCTTGCAGTTGTAGAAAATATCATGCAGATGTCGCTGCGTTCTGAATATTGCAGCAGTATCATTGCACATTTAAGGGATACAATATTTTAGCGCTTTTTTTAAGTATTACAGGGATAGCCGATTTCCACACTATATATTCTAGGCGCTATAGCTATACTATATGGCGTAGAGGATATAGTGTGGAAATCGACCAAACACAAAGTGCTAAAAAATTGAATCCCATAAATGTTGGACGATGCTGAACGATAAATGGAGATCCTATCGACATCTGGTAGATCAAACGTAAAGATTCTTTAAGGATTCAATTCAGAAAGCATTTCAGTGAGCTAAGAGCAAGCAGATGTCGCTGTGATCAATGTGTGCCATCAACAGCCTTTTCGACGTTTATGAGATTAAAATTTTTAGCATTTTTTACAGCATTGCTGGCATAACCAGTTTACACACTATATCTTTTAGATGCTATAGTAAATACAGTACTACGCTGTTAAAAATATCGTGAAAAAATACTTCTGTTTTTAAAGGCTATCTATTTTCTGACAAGTGAGAACACTCCATAAACGCCTATGGAGCATTCTCATTGGTCAGAAAATAGTCTTTAAAATCAAAGGTATTTTTCAGGATATTTTTAACAGTGTACACCGTCTAGAAGATATAGCATGGAAACCGACTATGGACTTTATTCCAAATCTAGGTTCGAGGCTGAAAAAGTCACGGGATACCGGTAATTTACCCAAAGAATTTCTAACTGATAAGAAGGGAGGCTACTACTGCTTTCCGCATGAACTGTTTCACTGGCTGGCGAGTGTTTTTCATTACGTCTACGGAGCCTTCCCTTCTTTACGGTAGAAGTTTTTACCTTGATCACATGATGAAAACGTAGATGGAATATCCTCCATTTCAGTACTGCTTTAAAAAGTGCTAAAAAATTGTAGAGTAGGTGGGGGGTAAAGATACGCACTGACTGATTTAATATGAAGAAACATTTCTACAATCATGACCGCTAGGTGGTAGTTTGGTCTCAAGTGTAGTAGTTGTGCGTTCAAACCTTGTGAAAAAAGTAGCACTCCATGCCAAGAAAATGAGGTAAGTTTAAATTTTCTCATTTTGATCTAATATTTTTAAGTTTTCACTTTATTTTTTAGCTGACAATACTTCGAATTTTTACAAATCCAAAAATTCAGTGGAGAACGGAAGCTTTATAGCTTCTAAATGCCGTATAGTTTACCTCGATCGCATTTGTTTAAACTTGTCAGTAGCCGGTTAAGTAAAATACTGCAGAATGGGGTAAAAGTACGTATCCGTTTTGGGGCAAAGATACACACAAGTTTAAGATTCGGGGCTTTTTCCTTTCGTTTTAGCTAGATGCAAAGTTTCACAATTACGTTGTGGAAAGTTTTATTTTCTATATAGTATAAAATATAAAAGTTACTTAACTAGTATAAGCTAGTTAACTACCTTTTCCTTTTCTAGTTAAGTTTTTTTTTTTCAATTTAGAACATAGATATCTACCTATCTACTTTTAAAAATCAATATTCTTGTTTCATAAAATGATTTTGTTTTAAGTCTTAGCCCTTAACTCCTGTTATCTGTCTCACAGACCTCTGCTATACAGGGTGTTTCTAAACTCATGGTACAAACTTTAAGGGTAGGTAGAGCACACAGTAACAATTATTTATTGTATAGGAATGTATAGGACCAAGTGACGCATTAAGGTAAAAACACCAGGGGGGCAATTAGGCCCCTTTTTTAATTTTCAAGATTTCTCATTTATACCAGAAAATTTTTATGCCATCCTTTTCTTGACATTTCATAATTACTTAATAATAAAATTCTTCTTTGAAAATTTTTGGTATGAAATCGAAATTTTTTAAATTGAAAATAGAAATAGAAATAGAAATTTTTTGAAAAAGAAATGGAGCTTTTGGTTGATTCCACTGGCGGTAGAGGGTAAGTAACTGGTCGCCGTTCAATACCATCCATTCAAGTAGAAGAAATCGCCATTTTTAATTGTGCTATCGTTCATTATATAAGACTTTACATATGCCGAAAAAGCCGACATGCATTTCATGTATGGTCGTGCAAATGGCAACGCCAGAGCTGCTCTACGAATGTATCAGGCGCAGTTTCCTCGCAGAAGAATGTCTGATCATAGAATGTTTCAACGCATACACCGTCAACTTTCTGAAACAGGTTCTTTCCACGTCACCAGACAGGAAACTGGGCGAGAAAGAGCCGTACGCAGTGCAAGCCTGCAAGAAATTATTTTGAATTTTGTGAGTGAAAGGCCCGAATCAAGTACAAGAACTGTTGCACAGAATTTAGGTGTGAGTCATCCGAACGTTTAGAGAGTGTTAAATGAAAATCGATTTCATCCCTTCCGCTTTCAACGTGTACAAACTTTGAATCCGGAAGACTATCTTCTGCGGTTGGCCTTTTGCCAGAGGGCTTTTCAGCAACATGTATAGCAGCCAGACTTTACTGCTCATATTCTATTTACAGATGAGGCAGTATTTACACGCGAGGGTGTATTTAATGCGCACAATTTCCATCTTTGGGCAACCAATAATCCACATGCAACGCGGCCACATGCTTATCAACAACGATTTTCTATGAATTTGTGGGCGGGTATTGTTAATAAGTATTTGATTGGACCATACCTACTACCAAAGAGGTTGGATGGTCGCTGTTACCTTATTTTTTTGCAACAGGTTTTACCAGAACTGCTGCAAGATGTTCCGATCGCCATTCGTAACCGAATGTGGTTTCAACATGATGGAGCGCCCGCGCACTTCACCAGTGATGTGCGCACTTACCTGAATGCCACATTTGGGACGCAATGAATTGGGCGTGGTGGACCAGTTCCTTGGCTACCGCGATCTCCCGATTTATCGAGCCCTGATTTCTTTTTATGGGGACATCTGAAGAGTCTTGTTTATGAGACTCCAGTTGACTCAGACGAAAATCTAGTAACTCGCACATCCGAAGCTGCTGCACGTGTGCAGGAAATGCCTGACATCTTAAGAAGTGTACGCCAATCGCTCCACCGACGCTGTCAAGCATGTATCACAGTTAGTGGGCGCAATTTTGAACACTTATTGTAATATTATTGTATGCATTATTATTTACTTGTACACTACATTGTAAATAAGCATTTTATCTTTTTTATTCATGTATTTCGTTTGATAAGTTTGCCAGTTTTGCGCTTTTTTTTAATTCAAAAATTTCGATTTCATACCAAAAATTTTCAAAGAAGAATTTTATTATTAAGTAATTATGAAATGTCAGGAAAAGGATAGCATAAAAATTTTCTGGTATGAATGAGAAATTTTGAAAATTAAAAAAGGGGCCTAATTGTCCCCTGGTGTTTTTACCTTAATGCGTCACTTGGTCCCATACATTCCTATACAATAAATGATTGTTACTGTGTGCTCTACCTGCCCTTAAAGTTTATACCATGAGTTTAGAAACACTCTGTATTCAGTTTTCATAGCTTAACTTGTAATTTTCAATTTAACTATTGATGTTAGTTTAATTTTGATTCGTTTGGAAACTTGATAGTATCGCTATAGACTTCTAAATGAGGATAATTAATTGAGGATACCAAACTGTTACCTAAATCCATGAGAGAGACAAGAATTAGCTTGGCGATAATGGCATGTGGCAGACTCGCCGGTATGTTTGGTGATCCGCTTTTGTTCAGAATCGTCTCAAAGAATCAAACTTTATACCCCCTATGTCGCAACTCTCTTATCAAGGCACCTTACGGTAAGCAGCCCTGAACACGCTGTACGAAACGAAATTCAGATCCCATCTGATCCCATCATTTATCGTTATTTACGAGAATAGGACACGATACGAAAAGATAGTTTTATTGACGTCACAATTCATTGGCTTTTCGTTTCGTACTTTCCCAGAATTCACTAGCTGCTAGTAAAATCGCGCCGTGTAAACACGTTGACTAGATAACTATCTGGCAGCTGTAATCGCTTTAGAGCGTAGGAGGCTTGTCGGGTTCGACTCCCGCTGGCTCCATCGCACACTCTTTGTGGAGCTCCGGATGTAAAAATTCTCTGTGCTGTAAATTTCATTGTGCTATCTCGTCCCTGTATATCGACGATGACTTATAAGCGGGCCTTGTTGTCAAGCACACAAGTCTGATGTATGTGTCCAATAAAAAACAAAAAAACAAAAAATCTGGCAGCTGAGCGAGTGCGAAAAGAGTTGAAAGCTCGGCTATTTTTTTCGCTATTCGCTGGCGTGTTAGCTACCTCGCTAGTAAACTAACTGTTGTAAACGTTGTTGCTAGTGAAATCGCTGCGAGTAAACGCTTTAGAATGCAACAAGTTATCCAATAGCGAGTTGGCTACAGAGCGAGTAAACAAGTTCGTGTGTAAACCACCTCTATCTCGCTAGCTGACCCGCTCGCTACTTTTTTCGCCAGCTTCTAGCAAGTAAACTCGCCCCGTGTAAATGAGCCTTTAGATCCACTGGTCGCGCTCTCAGAAACTCCCATGGGGGATCAAGGCTGATAGGATTGGCACTTATGTTACAGCGTCTAGAATACCTAGTGTGGAAATATACTATCCAAACAGTGCTAAAAATTTGTGTCCCTTAAATGTGCAACGATACTGCTAAAATCCCAAGTGTCGATCGCAGCGACATCTGCGGGATTTTGGTATTACTAGTATTACATTGTATAGACTAGCAATATCTTGCAGTTGTAGAAAATATCCTGCAGATGTCGCTGCGACCTTCATTTTTCAGCAGCATCGTTGCACATTTGAGGGATACAATATTTTAGCACATTTTTAAGTATTTCATGGATAGCCGATTTCCGCACTGTATATTCTAGGCGCTATACTTATGCGAACTCATTATCCAATACTATAATACCACAAGTTTTAATTCAATGACAAGAAATTAAATATGGTGGTGTTGGTATTATTTATGACGGCCGATTATCTGCTCGAGGGATATAGGCCCTAGGGGGAGTGCCCTCCGTGGGGGTCTTTCTGAAGGGACCAAACCCGTATTTACGCAAGGTTTCCCAAGGTTCTAAGAAAACCACGAAAACTGAGAACGGTTAGGCTGACGGACGCGATTGGGTTCGAACCCAGTACCTCTCGGCAACCAGATTCGAGATCAGAACCTCTCAGCCACTGGTGTGGCTAATTAAATATGGAAAATGCTGTTTTAAACTTCACCATTTTGTCCTAACTTTAATTTAAAGGAAAAGTTTGTTATATGACAACTTGATTTGAATATGTTTGACTCTTCAGTATACGCTAATTTTTATGTAACACAGTGTTTACAAATTCTTTGTCACTGGTAAATATTAATGTAACTTCGTTGTATTATTAGTTGCAATTATAAAAAGTTATCTTAATTTATTTTACACATGCTATTTTTTAAAATTAAAAAACTGATAAGGATGTACCTAAATTCTTAAAATTACACGAAATACTTCTATTGCACATACCGGGTGAGCAAAAAGTCCGTATAAACTTTAAAAAATCATAAAAACCGAAAAAATAAAAGAAATGAAAAACTGTTTTCAGAATTAGCATCTATAGGTCACGGGAATTTTTTTAAGACAGAAATAAAAAATAACTCAAAAAACAGCCGACAGATGACGCTGGTTCGTGCGATTTTGGTGGAAATATGCAAATGAAACGATTTTAAGAATTTGCGCTCCTAATCCAGAACTAGTTCACCGTTGTGAGCCGTGTACTTGATCAAGGATGCTGAATATGAAGGATAAAGCTTTGTTGGTGAAGTTATTTTACTTGGACAATTTCTGGATTAGGAGCGTAAGTTCAAATAACCGTTTCATTTGCATACTTCCACCAAAATCGCAGGAACCAGCGCCATCTGTTGGTCGTGTTTTGAGTTATTTTTTATTTCTTTCTTTAAAAAATTTCCATGACCTATAGATTCTAATCCTGCAAACAGTTTTTCATTCCGGTTATTTTTTCGGTTTTTATGAATTTTTAAAGTTTATACGGACTTTTTCCTCACCCGGTACACAAACATAGTCAATCCTTTCCAGACGTGCAAGGGACTGAAAGAAATTCCACTTTAGACAGGTTTACATTTAAAGCAGTGTAATTAATTATACTTCTAAGATACACAACTTCAATCAGATTTGTTGTTCGTTTCGTGGGGAACCTGAAATTCTTCGTAGAGAGGTTCCACTTCTACTTGTTTTACTGTGTTTATAAGTACAGTAAAATCTGTTAAGATGAAAACACTAAAGAACAACGAAAATCCAGTTTTAGACAGTTTTTCAACAGATTTATTTGTATCATAATCCATATCAGGACAATGTAATGCTTCCGTTTAAGGCAGGATTCTGTTATAGATCATTTCTGTTTTGACAAGTTTTACTTTACATACAATATAAATAAGTATAATAATACAAAAACAGCAAAACTTCTAATAAGAAAACCTGCCTATAACGGAACGCTGTTTTAAACGAAAATATTATTTAGTCCCATACATCTACACTTGCTAAGCTGTAAACCTGTTTTAAACGAAACTTTTTACCACTCTTTGCTATTTCATCCTCGCAGGTTTTCTATATATATAACCTGAAGGAAAATTCTGAATCCCACATGAAACGAAATCCTAGCTACGCCACTGGTCTTTTAGTCCCATTAATGCATAGAAAGCATTCACACAGATTTTGCGAAACGTGATTAACCAATTTGAAGTTTGTATTTTTGAAAAATTTCCATACATTGCAAAAAAATTCCCAAAATGTAGGTTTCTGATTGGATAATCTTGTTTCTCCCTCTTGCTTCTGTTTTTCTCTTGCCTGTACAGTGTTAAAAATTTCGTGAAAAATTACCTCTGCTTTTAAAGAGTATCTATTTTCTGGCAAATGAGAACGCTATATAAACGCCCATGAAGCATCCTCATTTGTTATTAATTTCTTGGCAATCTACGGATATTTATAAAAGATAAAGTGGGAACATGAAGAAGAACTGAAATCAGTAATGCTTTTTAACTAAGCTGGAAATTTTAAAAAAGAGGAGAAATAAGCTTTTTCAAAAATCAGTGAGCACCACATCCACAAGTTTGATTTGAAAAACCTATTATCATTTAAACAAGTTGAATAATGTGACGAATAATTCCTGATTTGATTTAAAAGAATTAGTCAAATTGAAGGAAATATTTAAAATTAAAAATGATGATAAGACAAAAACATTATGCAATCATGTGTTTATTAAACTCAAGTTGTCAATTTGCCTGAAAATAAGCTGAACTCACAATAATTAAGAAGATTAATTTCTTCCGGGATTTAGATTTATCGCGCTGTTAAAATCTTATAAAACAGAACATGCAACCCATGACTGAGTATGAGTTGCTTATTTTTTCTTCATATCCTCTCTTCTTTATTATCTCGGTATGATTTCGCTTTAAGTGAACCAAAATCGGGAACAGTGATGTAGTCGTAAAATAACCAGAGGGTATACGCTATAGACATACAGTATATGTTAGAGGCTGGAGAGTATACGACAAAGCTTTAAGTGAGAAACAAACAGTATATGGAGGTTCTTTAAAAAATCCAGAAGGTATACGGCGTATACCACTGTATACCCTCTACTATATTCCTGATCGAGAAGCGTCAGAACAACAGAATTAAATCAAATCCAACAAAACTTTCTTCTTCATTGGAACGAAATACAAGAGTTGCCATTTTAGGAAGTAAAGAAAAAAATATCGCAATAAACTAATTGCTGAATTATGTATTGTAAAATTAGAAATACTAACGTTACTTTTACATCTTATGTTACCCATTTGCATTAATAATTTAAGCCAATTTTTGAGCTTTAAGCATATTTCAGGACTTAAACATTATCTTTCCTCAGTTTACAAACCCTTCACTTAAATGTTTTAAGTCTAAAAAAGGGCCTCCATCAGCTATTCGTATTTCCTTATATATTCTAAAATTTGGGACGGCTTACGATAGTAAAATTTTAAAAGGAAATGCATGTGAGGATGCATTTATACTGGCAAATCTTATTTTTACAGATTACGATGTGGCATACATCGTATGGATCAAAAGAAATAAAACCACGTTTCCTCTGCTCATGTGATCCAGTACGTGATCAGATTTAACTGAAAACTCCATCGAAAAAAATGCTTTTCAGACCGAAAATCTTGTTATTGGTGTATAATTTTCATGTCTTGTAAGAAAGTAGCGATAGAGTTTTTTTTTCCTAGTAACAATTTTTATTCAAAAAAGTTGTAACTAATTACATTTAAACTAGGATAAATTGTGTACATTCTTTTCTGATTAAGAGTTCCATTATTAAAAAGAATGTTTATTATTTTCATGTATGGGTGAAACCAATTTACATTAAATTTTCATACCGACAGCTTTAGACAGTTATTGTTATATAGAAGGGTCCATAACATTTTGCTACTATCATCTCTTTAAAAAATAGCTATTTAATTTAAATCAATGTCCCTTCAATTTTTTTTTCAATTATATTCCTTTTTTATGGGGAAAATTGAGTAAATTTCAACCCACTCACAATTCACCCCTTCTTTAGTGTCAAAATGGCTTATAGCTTAATCGAGCGATTTTCTGGTTAACTACACTCATGGCATTGCTCCTATGGCAAGATACTAATAAGTCAGAGCTATTAGTGCGAAATGAATTTTTTAGCCATATCACTTTGTTTGAGTATTAGCGATGCATAAGGAAAAATCTCAAAATTTCCCGTAGGAGTGGGGGGAGGTGCTTTTAACGTTCCGGGGGAATGTGCTCTCCGGGGCTCTCTTTTTATGATTTTTACTTTCTTCTATCTTTACCAGAAAAAAGTATTGGATTCGTGAAAATTTTCGACTTCCGGTTTTCGAGGGATTTATACGTTTTAGAATGTCCTGAATACGATTTGATGGTTTTTAGAAAATGTCTATCTATGAGTCTGTGTATCGCTCAGTCGCTCTGTCACTCTGTGAGTCTGTATGTGACAAAAAATTTGTGGGCGCTCTATCCCAAGAACTAATGCACAGAATTTCACAAAACTTTCGATTCAGTTAGACCTTGATATAAACTGGTCCTGATTAGTTTTTGGTGAAAATCGCCCAACAGGTGGCGCTGCTATGCGGCATTTTTTACGATTTCTGCAATAGCTATATCTCAGGAACTACTGCACGGATTTTCACAATACTTCAGATTAAGCTAGTCCAGGATGTAGTTACGTGCTGATAACAATTTGGTGAAAATCTCCCAACAGGTGGCGCCGCTATGCTTCATTATTCATGATTATTGCAATAGCCCTAACTCAAGAAAAAATGCACGAATTTTCATCAAACTTCAGATTTAGTTAGTCCCTGGTATAAATTAGTGCTGTTTATTTTTTGGTGTAAATCGCCCAACGGGTGGCGCTGCTGTGCTGCATTTTTCACGATTTCCGCAATAGCTACATCTCAAGAACTAATGCATGAATTTTCATCAAGATTCAGATCCAGTTACTTCCTGGTATAAATTGGTCCTAATCAGTTTTTGGCGTAAATCGCCCAACAGGTGGCGCTGCTATGCAGTATTTTTTTACAATTTCCGCAATAGCTCTATCTAAAAAACTAATGCACGGATTTTCATCAAACTTCAGATTCAGTTAGATGTTGTCAAAGTTGTTGATAATTAGATTTTTGTGTAAATCTTCTAACAGGTGCTGCTGCTATGCTGCATTTTTCAGGAAGTATTTCCACATCTGACTAGTTAATAATATTATTATGGGTTTTTCATTATGTCACCCTCAAATACCAGTTTTGTCACTATAATCCTTTGCGGCCGAGGGTCGGCAAATAGCCGCCCAAGCTTTACATGATTCTACTTTTATATTCTATTCACACTATTAGAATTGAATAGTACATTTATTAGCAAATTTCCCTTTCACATGGTCAGTGTTGCCAAATTATCGAAAGTCAATTTCCCAAAATTTTGGAATTTTTCCCGAAATCAGTGGGTTTTTTTTTTTTTTTTTTTTTTTTTTCGAAAAAGCCCCCTACGGAGTTTCTACACAAAAAAGTAAATTTCTATTTTCCACTATAAAAAATGTTTAGGTAATTTAAACTCAAATTTTCCCCAAATCAAGCATTTTTTTTAAAAATCCCCATTTACAAAAAATAATCATTTAAACTCGGCAGAATTTTAAATGTTAATTTTTTGTATGCATATTCGCAGCTAAACGAAGAGAATGAGACATAAGGTTAGTTGGGACAACTGGGCCATGATTTTACAATGTGACTCTGGAGCTTCTGCCAATTCAGCTTCAAAAAATTAATGTCCATTTGAATTAAAGTCCGAACTTTTCTAAATGTGTTCAGTTAGGTTCCCGCTATCAGACAGAAATGCTCAAAATTACATTTTAATATTTAAAAATATAAAAATATGCATATTTCATCTTTCTTTCCTCATGGGTCCAGTTGTCCCATAAAAATGGAGTAAGTGGACCAAAAGGGTCTATGTTCCACCTGGTTTTTTTTTTTTTTCGTATGGGATATCAGGTCCTGTTTGAAAAAAAATATAATCAACTTAAAAAAATTTTTAACCAGGCAGATCATGTAAATTATATACTATCAACTAAAGAGCGTTGTAAGGGAAATCTTTGCTGTCAATGTACCTAAAAAAAGCACTAAAACTGAAAATATTAGATTTATTTATACCAAAAACATAAAAATTAAGTACTTATGTACTTTAGTATAAGTAATAAGTATAAAAGTCACATGAGCATTTTAAGGGGGACAATAGCAAGGTAAATCTATGAACAAACGGCTACGTAAGTACTTAAGTACTTTATCTGTATCCAGGGATCGCATTATATATAGGAAAAAATTTATTGTTCCTACCAGAACCCTTAATGAGTTACCTTCATGATCATTTTATTTAACATATTCTAAAGAAAGATGCAATGAAGATATTATTTTCAAAATAGTGGTAGGAACAATAAAAGTTTCTCTATAGAATGCGACCCTTGTGTATCGTACAATTTCGAGGTTTGGTTATCTCGCTTTCAAGGGCAAGGTACTTGCATTCGTATAAAATGTTGAAATAATTTAATGACGCCAGTATTTACAAGAGAGTCTATTTGTAAAAAAGTAAAAGTATAGTTTCGCGTGCTTAATAAAGGTGAAATTTTCATTATAAAATTCCGGTGCCAATGTGGAAATTAGGGATTAAAATTATGTGATGCCATAACGTCATCACTGCCTCTCAAAGGGTCAAGAAATTTGGTTTGATACCACCCATTATGCTTTTTTAAAATTTTTATTACGTAATTTTAATAAGGTATTCTATAATTTTCTTTATTGTGGGCAAAAAACAACGGAGAAATTTATTTCCCGTAGTAAGAGAAACTCAAAAAAATTATTTATAACTATTGAGGTAATTGGATCCAGCATGGTCCAGTTACCCAATTTTTGAAAACTTTATGGGTAACTGTTACACCGGGCTTACATTTGAAACATGAAGTAAATATGTATAAATAACTAATAATATTAATGTAGTTATATGCCTAATCCTTAAAATAAAAGATTGTTTAATAAAAGTACTTACAGTATTTTAATAAAAAACCAAGGAAGTTCAACCATATTGACGTTGTTTTTAAAGAAAGAAACGTAAATTTTTTACAACCTATCACAGCAAAGTGAGAGTTATGATTGAGTTGACACACGTTGTTTTAGGAAGTAGAGATTAAGGTGCATTGTTTACAAAAGTTAAAACTTAAAAAACATCAACAGTTTTTTTATGAAATAGCCTATGGCCGAGTTACCTCGTGGGTCCAGTTACCCCAACTAACCTTAAATTTTACAACGACAAGTTCGTTTAAACTCGTTTTTTAAATTGTTGCCAATCGATGATGCTGGCAATCATTACGTTAGCTCCATCTACGCTAATCACTTGGGATTTGAATGAATCTGAGATGGTATTGGCATCATCTGCATCTATGTGACTTAATCTATAAAACTTTCTTTTGAATTTATTGTCATCCCTAGTGAAGTACAGTCGTGGGGAAAAAAATGTAAACACCCCCTACTAACTCTGAAACTAATTATAATAGAGGAAAGTTACTGGTACCAATCGATAGGAAATAAAGCCTACCTTTAAATGATGTATATAAAATTTGCTTAGGGGGGCATCTACAAATCAAAATTAGACCTAACTTTGTTTGTTTTTTCAATGACAACACCCAATTTTGACAATATATTTAAAATTTTCGGCCCAAACAATGCCTAGAAACAAAATTTCTAGTCATTTGAATGACGCGTTTTCGAATTATAAACATTCAAAATTGAGAGCTTGTAATGTTAAATTACATTTTCATATTTTTATTAATATCTTCTGAAATTATAATCCTAATATGACAATTATGTGCGGTTATAATACTAAAAAACCCAAACATAAATACATTGAATTTGGCATTTTAAAAATTTTATAATATGAATTATGAAATTAATATTCGAGAAAAATATGAATTGCAACCTCCAATTTTTTGATAGATTTACATTTATTAAGCCCTGCTTTATCCAAATTCTCAATTTCAAATTTTTCTTTCAAGTAGTTTTTGAATTATCATTAAAAAACATCAAAAGGATGGTTTAAGGGGCCGTCTATGATGTGCAGAAAAGCATAATTTGAAAAAATATATTTTACTCATTTTATTGAAACATTTGGACTGGCAATAGTCGAAACGTATTAAGCGAGTGAAAGGGTCATATTGGCAAGAAATAATGTATCAATAGAAGTGGCATAGTCGTTCTGTAGCTTTTAATCAATCGAGTAACAAATTTCAATTTGGATACAGCCTCTAAAGTAGGCTCATTTTAAAATATTTAATTTCCCAGAAACTAATCCTACGAATTTCATGAAAATTTAGATTTAGGCTAATTGAAAGGTGTAGAATTGATTTAAAGTGCCAAACTTGGGTATCGCTATTGAAAAAAACAAAGTTTGGATTCGTTTTTGTATGTAGATGGGCCCCTTAAGCAAATTTCATGTACATCACTTAAAAGTAGACTTTATTTCCAATCGTTTAGTACCTGTAACTTTCTTCTAAGATAATTTGTTGCAGAACTAGCAGGGGGTGCTTACTTTTTTTTTCTACGCGGCTGTACATAATCGTAATGCAAATCACCTTCGTTGTATCAATCACTGTGCTTTCGCCAATAATAAAAGAAAAATAGCTACTTTCTACATCTCTAATTAAATCTTTAAAAAATCATGGCAAAAGAACGTTTCGGGTAAGTCCTGAAGATTTAGTAATGTGCAGATTTATGCCATTTGAGACCGCAGAGTTTTCATTCAATGTTCTTATAAGTAGAACTAGGGGGGTCTGCTGCATTCATAGAGCAATGTTCAGTTATAAACTTAGCAATGCGATTGTAGTATGCAATTGCATGTCTGGCAAAAAGCTCTACTGTCATTCCATGAAGAACAAAATTAATCAGCCTTAAACAAAGAAAGATATAATTTTTTTTTTTACTTCTGTTGTATAAATCTATACTGATAAAAGAAATGCGTGTATGTGTTTGTGTGTCTGCCCGAAATGACTAGGAAAATATGCCGTACCAAGTCAGTCGTGATGCACCTGTGCTACGTGCAAACTGTAATGTAGTAAACTATGAGAACGATCACTAGAATAAGGATTTATATCGCCGATTTCTGCATTTTAATTTCGTTTTCCAAATCAAAATAGAGTTCCAGACAGATCCACTGTTGTCAGGTAACTAAAAATAAACTTTATGTAAAATAGTGAAACAATTTCCCCAAGTTTTCCCTAAAAACTTTGATAGTCCCCAAACATTTTCCCATAAAAATCCCCTGGAGTTTCAAAATCCCCAATCTGGCAACACTGCACACGGTTGTCAAAGTACAATTAAAAATTTTTCTTAAAAAAAGTGGCGCCAATCGAATAAATTCATGCTTGTGCCAAGAGAAGTACTTCGACCGCAAAGGGTTAACTAGCATCAATTGAAAAAATTTCAGAATAATTTAAACCAACTAATTACTGTTAATATGGCAGTCTCGTTGGAATTTAAATTTTAGTTTTCGGTTTAAGAAATGATGGTGTTAAACCTTTAGTGCGCAGCTTTGCAAGAGTGCAGGTTGTTTTCAGAAGAACAAAGTTTTCCTCATACCCAGCTTTCATTCGCAGGTGGTGTGGATTATCTGGAAAATCAATATAACATTGGTAGGTAAATTCATTATATTGTGAATATTAAGGTTTAATGCTTTAGTGCGCAGCTTTGCATATATGCAAACAACAGTGTTTTGGATTTAATATATTTTTTTATTCATATATACCTAATTCACACCAAAAAATTAAAATAGCAATATTTGGCTTAATTAATAACAGACATTCCGTATTTAAATAAAGAGAAATGAACCATTGAAACTTTCTAGTGTAAAGTCATATTCTCTGAACTACGTAATTTCTAGAACGTATTCTATCATGGGAATTCAAGGGTTAAAGGTTAAGTTTTATAAAATAAATAATTATATAAAATAAGGTATCTGGAGACATACTTACTAAAATATTTACTAATTTGCAATATTTTAGCGTAAAACAGCCACACGACAGCAGTTTTTACTTATATTGCAGATGTGCAACAGAAGAAAAGATTGACGTATTTTATGAAAAATGTATCTCTGATTTTTTTCATTATTTTTCCTGTGTAATAAACCTTTCAGAGAATCATACGTTGTTACCAGTGGGCTACTTTTTTTTAATTCAGATTTCTTGATTGGCACCACTTTTTTGAAACGGTAAAATTCACTTTGTTTTTGTCTTAATTAATATGTCATTAAATAAGGCACATTTTACCATTTCAGAAAAGTGATGCCAATCAAGAATCTGATTAAAAAAAAATAGCCCATCTGGCAACACTGGAATCATATATAATTTTTTCGAAACAAAATAAAAAATCGCGCATTTAAGGGTTAAAAACAATAAAATGACGTCATTTCGATGCATTCGTAGTGGTGAAATGTTATAAAAATTGTGTCATTTTCTTCGGCGAATTTTAGTCATTTGGTAACAGTTTTTGGTTTATTTATCGGAATTAAAACCGGTTTTATTACATGGAGATTGAATCTCTATTCATACAGAACGAAAAAATGAAAAGTAGATCATTTTATCCATCGTAGGGAAATGTTTTAGTTTTTCTTTTTTCTTTCCTTTTTTTTTTTTTTTTTTTTCTTTAAATGCTTATTTTTTTTTTAACTGAATTCTTTTTCACTAACAGAGGCGTCATACCTTACTCAGATTAAAAATGAAAGAGCATAGGAGTATTTTTTATCTTTTTTCTTTCTGAAAATCGAACATAGTTCTAGTGTTAGCGTAATCCTAGACATAGAAAAGAATAAATGTGCTACTATTTAGGAAAATCTCAAGACATTGTTTCTTTTTATGATTTATTTGAATTTTAGAAATGCTAACATGATTCCTTTCGTTTCAATTCAATATTATATACGTAAAATAACTAAATATGGTTTCTTTTCCTTTTTAATTTGCATTATGTTTTAAAAGTTTTTAATATGTAAGTAATTTTTTTAATATTTTCTTTACGTTATAATACAGAAATATTTTTAGCGTGTCTCATTCTTTTTTCTCATTGACGAAAGTGTCAATATATTTCCCCTTCAACAATTATTTGCAAATTGATAACAAACAGCACTCTAAAACAAAAGGAATATAACTCGTAAAATATTACAAATTTGACTTTTGATTTTATTATCTTATTTTAATACTGTAATCTAATTTGAAATACAATGACATTTAACTAAACAGTGTGTCTACACCAATATTTTGAAAAGAACCGATCCAAAACTTTAAAGTTATCTAAAACTACAGTTTCTTACAACACAATTCTTCTAAAAATTTTTTAACGATTTAAAGTAGAACTAGTATGTTGTGGCCATCACAAAAATTTCTTCTATATAAATCACGTCAATTAAATCATTTAAATATTACAAGAAATTACATCAATTGAGCACCAATTCACATCAAAGTATATCATAATTTGAAGTTTGATGAAAATTCTTGCATTAGTTATTGAGATAGAGGCTATGACGAAAATTCTGAAAAATGTACCATAGGAGCACCGCCACCTGTTTAGAGATTTACACCAAAACAGAAGCAGCACTAATGGATATCAAGGTATACATGAATCGGAAGTTTTAGGAAAATTCGTGCATTAGTTATTGAGATAGAGCTATGGCGGAAATTCTGAAAAATGCAGCATAGCAGTGCCCCCTGTTGAGCGATTTGCACCAAAATTTATAAAACGTCAATTCATGTCAAGAATTAACTGAATCTGAAGTTTGATGAAAATCCGTGCATTAGTTTCTGGAGATTGAGCTATCGTGAAAAATGTTGCATAGCAGCGCCACCTATTGAGCGATTTACACCAAAAAGTAATCAGCACTAATTTATATCAGGGACTAACTGAATGTACATTTTTATTAAATTCCGTGCATTAGTTCTTGAGAAAGAGTGCTCACAAAATTTGCGTCACATACAGACAGACATTTAGTAAAAACATATTTTTCGGAATCCCTAACACCTAAAACGTGTAAATCCGTCGAAAACTGAAAGTCGAAAATTTTCACGAATCCAGTACTTTCTTCTTGTAATAATAAAGAAAGTAAAAATTTTAAAATATCAAAAATATGCTTGAAACTTATTTAAAAAAAGAAATAAAAATCGTTTTCAAAACCTTCTTTTTTCTGGCATTAATTTTTAATACTTTTATGTCTGTGTGTGTGTATAGAGGGGGGAGTGTGTTAAAGGAATGCATGTCATTATCTCTTGGAGTACAATGAAAACATCTCTAAGACTCCAAAAACAAGTATAAAATCCAACATCTGCAATCAAAGCTTTGATATTTATAAAATTCCTTTCATGTTTAAAAATATTCACCAACGAAAGAATTCAACGTTTAAAAAAAATAACCCAAAGTTTATTTCGGATTTGGATTTCCACTTTCAGTATTTGTTATTTGCTACCTACACACACACAAAAAAAAGAAAAAAAAATAACGAATTACAACGATTATTTGGAAAATGATTTTTCAAAGACTAAAATTTAAGACATAAAAAATCGCACGGAGTTGATCATACATTACGTACGCCATGGATTAAACATTAACATTCCTGAACCCATCATGAGCAAATTTTAAAAGAAATTTCAGTTTTACAATTTTCGGTACTGTAAATTTTTAAACTTCTACGGAGCTGGTCATACATTGCGTACGCCATGGATTAAACATTAATATTCCTGGACCCATTTTAAATGAAATTTCATTTTTAAACTTCTAAACATCCCACAATATTACTTTATATATTGTCGTATAGAGAAAAAAATGCATTTTTAATTGCAATTTGTTTGAAAGCTATATCTCAATTTGTTTCTGTGTTAGTAACTTTTATTTTTTGTAGTTTTTATTACTTTTTTGTCTGAATGGCTCGAGGTATGCCTGTCCTAAGTTCATCAACGTTAGTGGTAGCGATGGAACCAACACCTGATCTTTGATGTGGCTCCACAAAGAATTTTTTTTTTTTTTTTGTAGTTTTTATTACTTTTTTGTCATAGTGGCAACAGAAGTATCCATGTCTGTTGAAAGTAAAGGGAAAATACAGATCACTGTATAGACCAATCAGAACATGAATAAAATGCGGGATTCAACTAATAAAACGCTTCAGATATGTTTTTGATTTCCTGCCCTGACCGAGGACAATAACCATTTTTCAAAATGGTTAATAAAAAACAATTAGACCTTTAAAATTATGATTCCATTTCACTATTTTTTTTTGTCTTATTTTGTCCAACGGTTTAACTTTATCTATGAATTCATCTTTTAATGTCGTATTATTTTATTTAAATAAGCGCCGACATATCTAATTGAAAGTTTAATGATTTGAAATGTGAGTAGTGGAATAACACAAGTATTTAGACTATAATAGGTAAAACATTTTCAACTTATTTTGTGAATTTAAACTTGAACATTCCGAATTATTTCAGATTAAAATGGACTTTTATACAGAGCGTCCGTAAAGTCCAACTACCACACGTTATCTCTAAAGAAGTAGGGGAAAGTAGGGTAATGACGCTGAGAAGGGCAATACTGCTCACCCAATATCTCTAAACAGAATAGAATTGAAAACGTGCGATCAGTACCGGCACCTAGCGAACTTCATCGTAAGTTCCCAGTAAGGATATAGTAACCGTAGTAAGGAAAGTATTTTTGTGTCCTCACGTTATTAGTTTGCAGTTATTTTATTATAAAATTCTACAGCATCTAACTTGAAGGTAAGTGTACACTCTTATTTTCAAATATTAATAATTTCGAATACTCATTATGTCTACAAAACATATACATTTAGCTGTACTTTCATGCTTTTATTTATTTTTGTAGTGCGTTGTTACGCCAATTATAGTGCATTAAAACCCAAAATGGAGATAACGGGTAATAGCGCTCTCGTGGTATTCTAGAAGAAGTGTTGCCAGAAGGCAACTTTTTTTAAATTCAAATTTATTGATTAACACCACTTTCTTGAAATGGTAAAATTCCCCTGTTTTCGCCTTAATTAATATCACATTAAGCAAGGAGAATTTTACGATTTCAAAAAAGTGGTGAAAATAAAAAAACTTAAATTTAAAAAAAGCAGCTCACTATATGTGTAACACAATATGCGTAAAGTGGTCGCAAAAAGTCTGCAGTGGTGTGAACAGCCCACACAACTACATATGTGACTTTTGTCTTACTTAAATGTTGTATTCAAACTCTGAGCGCAATTATCCTACCATGTCGGGCATCACCGCTCAATCGATGGTTATTTAAATAAAACAATAAAAAAAAATCCTTAAACTTTTATGCAAATTAGTTGATTGCAAACTGTTCCTTATACTTTGGAGTTATACTTCGTTAACAAAATATTCATTTTTTTGTCTAAATTTGACCAGCTATTCATGTTTTCCCTTAAGTAAGCGCCATTCCCCTACTTTCTCCTATTTGATGTGGAGGTTTATTGCTAAATTTCTTGCTGTATCCAAAGTTTGTATGTAAATTTTGAATATGTAATATTTAAAGGTGACACGTTAGTCTATAAACATGTCTGATAATAAATTGGTATAGTCGTTGGCGTGGAACAGAAGAAAAAACAGATCCCTCCTCCAGGCCTGTCCGCCACACATAAGGTGCTGGGTATTTGTGGGTATACGTTAAGAACTATGTGTAGTATGTATCCAAATTGATGGTGCTATGATGCTGCTGACATAGATCACATAAATTATCGAATGTGCACACCTCATATGCTAATTCATGCATAGCGGACTATGAAGTACAGATTTCAGATATTGACGGTAAATATAAAAGCACATGTTGAAGTGTTGTGAATGTTGATGCACAAACTGTATATAATCATGGAGACTCAACAAAAACTACCACCATCTGTATGAAATACTTTAGTAGTTATAACGATTTGTAATATTAACAGGACTTTATGGACATCCTGTATTTTTACACAGACTTTTACTGCATTTATTACAATACCCCTTTCGTCATAGTTTTCATCCGAAAGCATTTCATTTTCTGCATGTCTCTGTCGAAAAACGAAACAAAACAATGGGAATTCGAAAAAGTGGTGCCAATGAAGAAATCTGGATTTTAAAAAAGTATAACATTATCTGACAGAACTTTCCGGTATACCTAATAATATTTTACTTTTACTCAATCATAAGAGATTAAATAATAATCCGAATCATAAAAGTTTACATAATGCATAATGTATAAAATATTCCAAAATAACAAATTTCAAAGAGAAACATAATTTAGAGTCGCTCATAATGCCAAATTTGGGTTTTATTTTCAATGTGCATTATTCAATATAATATTTTACACTTCTTTTTTTGTTTTACAAAACTATATAAGTATTATATTATTTGTAAAAGTTTAAGAAGTATTTCATAAAAAAAACTGTTATGCATTACAATATTTGTAAAAGAGGAAAGAATATTTTATTCGTCAAATTATTTTTATTACATTTTCAATAGTTTTTGTTTACGTTTAACTATGTTATTCTCGTAAGTAATGAAACGAAAGATTTTTTTTTACAACAGAAGTTATATTTCAATTCAGAGGATTCAATGTTGCTCGAATAGCAAAATAAATACCAAACATCTAAAGAGGTATTTTAATTAATCAGCTTCTTAAAATGGTTGACACGCAAATATGGTTTTAATAATGCTAGAAAAGATATTTCTTTGAAAACAAAATTGAAAGAATTAAGCTGAAGTAAATATTCAAACTTTGAAATGAAAACTCCTTAACAACATTTATTTTGAAGGTTTTGACATCATTATTTAATAAGATGCATATAATTAATCCTTCGTCAGCAGAATATTTGTCTTAAAAGTTGGGTATAACAGATAAATAAAATAAAAATTTGTGAAGATAGCTAAAATTTAAACAAACCGAAATTTCTCAAATTAATTTTTTTTTTTTTTTAAGATTTATTAAAAATAGATCTTTATCTTCAAACGTTTGATAAAATAATTTCAAGTCCTTTATTTCTATTTGATATTATTTCGGACGATTTTAAATAACAATAAACCTCACCAATGACGCTCAAGCAATATGATTCATTTTACAATTTACTTCATTTTTTATTCGTTAGAAGCTAGTACTGGATTCTTGAAAAATTTCCATTTCCAGTTTTTTTTGGATTTATACCTTCCTTAGATGTCCTGATTACGATTGGGTTTCTTTTCTTATTGGGTTGTACGAAAAGTTCGTGCTGATTCGTGTCAACATTTCTAGTTTTTTGTGGATTTAAACCTTACTTAGATGTCCTGAATACGATTGGCTTTTTCTTATTGGATTGTCCGGAAAGTTCGTGCACACATTTGTAGTTTTTGTCGATTTGTAGCTTTCTTAGATGTCCTGAATACGATTGGATTTCTTTTCTTATTGGGTTGTTCGGAATGTTCGCGCCCACATTTGCAGTTTTTTGTGGATATGTAGTTTTCTTAGATGTCCTGAATACGATTGGATTTCTTTTCTTATTGGGTTGTACGGAAAGTTCGTGCTGATTCGTGCCCAGATTTCCAGTTTTTTGTAGATTTAAACCTTCCTTAGATGTCCCGAATACAATTGGCTTTCTTTTCTTATTGGATTGTCCGGAAAGTTCGTGCAGACATTTGTAGTTTTTGTAGATTTGTAGCTTTCTTAGATGTCCTGAATACGATTGGATTTCTTTTCTTATTGGGTTTTTCGGAATGTTCGCGCCCACATTTGCAGTTTTTTGTGGATATGTAGCTTTCTTAGATGTCCTGAATACGATTGGATTTCTATTCTTATTGGGTTGCACAGAAAGTTTGCGCCGATTCGTGCCCATTGGTTACTATATTTTTATTTTCTATTCGTACCACTATTCTAAAAAATACATTTTACAGTTTGCAGATGTTATCAAAGTATATATGAAAGATTTTTATTTTCGAAAAGTGGTGCGAGACGATTTTTAAAATATCACGTAAGTTGAGAAACAAACTTTTGAGACAAACTTTGACTGTCTGAAACAAACTCCTTGCATTCGTTTGAGACATTCCGACTCACCCTCCCTCCTCTCCGGACATTACTCTTTGTTTCTTTTTCTCACTATTCCTTGTTTCTTTTTCTCAAAAATTCTCTTCGCCAAAAAAAATTACTTTGAATGACATAAAAAAACATCTCGATAAGTATTTTGCCATCAAATCACAAATGTATGGGAAGGAAGGCATTATGAGATTTCTGGACAGTTGGAAGAAGGTTGTAGAACATAATGGTGAGATTTTGTAGCAAATCGTACAATAAATGTAGGTTCGTACTTCATAACAATATTTAGCTTGGTTGCAACTATCAAAAATGTAACTAATTAATAAAATGTAAGATGCAGCTTATTTTTAGCAATTTTTTTCGCTAACATTTTTACTACGTTATTTTCTTGTTTCGTCATCCTCACTTTGCCAAAATATTTTCCATGATTTTAGAAAAGCCACGTCATTTTTTTTAAGTTAGCGAATGGAAAAATATTAGAAACATCTAAAATGATGTACAAAAAAGTATTAGTTTGCCGGCTTTTTTCAGTTGTTGGTCAATTATCATAATTTACTTCACGTGGAATGTGTTCTTATAATTAAGTGAAAAGAATAATCTTTTTTGTAATTTTTATCAACAACAGATGCATGTTTCTTGTTATAAATTTTATTAAAATAATTTAATGAAATATTGTACCTTTTTCTGGTTTTCAATATTGTCATTTTTCTAATACAGATTGTAAAATATACGAACTTACCTTTCTAAAAAAATTTCAAGACGTCTCCAGCCTTTTTAATTTTATAAAATTTACGAAATTCATTCATTTTAGCAATAACGATGCGAAACTGCTCAAATGAATGAAACATTATCTCAAGATCGCCAACTGTTGAGAATCGTATGAACAATTTATATTAACTGCAATGTTGGCAGATAGGTGCAATCAATAAAATCGCCTTTTAAAAACCCTCTGTATATGTAACATCCATTTTTAGTACGTAGCGGTTATGCAACGCGGTAATACAAAGGGCAAATTACTACTGATCACCAGTTTCTGAAGAAATTGGGGACCCATATTTTATGTTTCAATTTGACAATGCCTCGATTCATAGTACAAGTTCTAAATTTAACCCTTAAATGCCTGCTTTTTCAGAAATCATTGTAATAATGTTTTTCGGCTTTCATTTCTTAAATAAATCATGGGAAATATACTTTAAAAAATCGGATTTTGTTTGAAATATAGTTTACGGCTAAAAAACAGTTTGTTACTAATCGGCAATACTGGTCTTTAATTGAAAAAATAATTTCCCTTGATAAAATTCTATAATATTAAACACACAAGAATTTTAGGAACTATAATAAGAAATAAATTTTACTTGCTCACTGTAGGTCAAAATAGGGTATTTCGCAAGCTCCCAAACAAAACAGAAAGAACAAGTAGCAACAATTCAAAAAATAAATCTATCTTCATTCTTAAACAGCACAAGTGTTGTCATCTACATGTTGAAAATCGATTTAATAATATTTTCAGGATGTATTTTATTGGCAACATTAGGCATTATAGCTTCTATATTATTCTAATAGTATTTTAGAGCCTAAATTGGGTATGTTGCCGAAAAGCAACACGATACATTTAAGGGATAAGTGGTTTTACCTCATTTTGCGGTAATTATTGACTAGCTTGCTTTATAATTAAAATACGTATAAAGCACAAATAGTTGTACAAAAATTGCTTTCAAGTGCATAAATATAATATAAAGATAAATAAAATACAAATGCAAAATATTTTAAAATACACCAGATAAATCCAGAACGTTTTCAACCATTTCAAAGCCGTCAACAGTAGGATTTAAATGTTGTTATTATTTTCTTTGCGCTTATTCGAGAATTGTCCAGAAGAAAAACATTGTAATTTAAATTTAATTGTTGTACGTCAGATGGGATGCCAGATAAAGTTATTCAAATTTTTAACAAAACGAGCTTTTATCTGTTATGCAGCAAATATCTCCATACTCCATGGATATCGAATGAGAGTGCATCGCTACAAGCTGTATCTTTATTAGCAATTATTTCAATTGATTCTCTTATGATGTCTTCCTGGTACTTATTTGTACGAAAGATAATTTTTTTATTTATTAAAATCTATTTTTATAGGTTGAATTTGAGATAATCTTGATAATGCAGTATGGGGTCTATTTAATCTGCTTGCTTTAATTCTTCATTCAAACTAACTTTGAAACCTATGGAGAACTGTGGCAATAGCTGAATGTGCTGATGTAAAACAATACAATTCCACAAATAAACTAAAACATGCAATTTTTATTCAGTGGCGCTTTATTGACTTGAATCACTTGCAGAAACTCATTTGTTCAATACCAAAAAAAATGTATTAAGTGTTTCTGAAAAAGAAGTAAATTTTATAACCATATTTTATTTGGTAGATCTATCATTTTGCAATACCCATTTTTCATAAACTGCTTTTATTTTTGTAAATATATTTCCATTTTGTAAATATATTTCCTATACCGTCAACCGGGGCTACTTTAGCCCTTGTCCCTTTAGCCTTTGGTCCATCCCATAAAAAAAGTTTTCATTCTTTGTATTGAACAAACAATACAAGTAATTCGGAGTTTTTGCCCTTGAAAAATATTTTATACCCTACTATAGAATATTTGAATAGATTGGGGGTGATTTAAACTTTTTTAGTGGCAACACTGGATGTGTTTGTAAACGACTGTTTTCGTGTGTAAATTTTAACTCTCCAAACTTTCTATTGTGAAACAATCTGGATAAGAACTACATATAAGGTAAGTGTCAAAATATTACCTTTAGTAACCTGTAACCCATGTGTGATCATAGTTTTTCCTTTAACTTTTTATTTTGACAGGAAATTTTTGAGTTTTCATAAAGCTAACAAGTAATCTAGTATTTCGGGGCTACATTGTGCCAGGGCTTTTTTGGTCCGAAAATAGCCCCAATTACTTAGAAATGCCTTTTATACAACCAAATCTCTTAAAACATGTTTTAAGTAACAGTTTTCTCAAATGTTACTGTAGCAAAATGCTGCATTAATTGTTTTTGTTCCAGTTGCTTGCATAACGAAAACTGTTTTTCGTTTCTTTAATATTAACAATTGGTTTGTTGTGTTTAAATGTTTAAAAAAAGCATTTGTTAATCGAGTTTCCAGTGTTAATTTATTAGAAAATGCTATTGCAAGGGGTTTTCAATAAAAATGTATTCACTTACATATGAAATGTATTCCTTTTATATGAAACTAAGTGAATGGACTGAAGAAGCCCCCCAGCAGGGGCTACTTTGTTCCAAAACTTTAAAAATAGTTAAAAGATAAAAAAAAATATATTTCCTCTTTAAAACCATACAGTTTGCTTCATTGTTTCATGTTAATTGTTTACAGCGATGACAGCGATGACCACCTCGGGAACTCAGCTTTCGCTTTAGAGTGTTAGTGCAATCCCGAGGGGTAGACCACATCCACTCCTCCCGACTCTCAACCAGAGTCTGAGAGGGAGCGTCGGGTCCCTGATCAAGCTGCTGAGATTTATTTCGGTTACTGTGAGATTTACAATTACAATCACAATTGGTTACCCAATTTTTCTGGGCGAACCGAAGATTTCACATCGAGATATATGACTGTATGTAGTGATTACATGAGGATCATTTCACCTAATGTGATTGCATAATTGTTTACAATTTTCTTAGATATATATACGTCACAGTACATTTAACACTCAATATTTAACATGACAATTAGAAACACATTACAACACAATATCAAACACCTACTATTTACATGACTGTGTGTAGTGATTACATGAGGATCATTTGAATGTGATTGCATAATTATTTACATTTTTCATAGATTTACAGGGATTTCACAGTACATTAAACACACTATATTGAACATCACAATTAGAAACACATTACAACACACCTACTATTTACAATTTGCGCATACAAGAGTTTGGAGAGATGCACAAGATAAAAATTCAAAAGTGATAGAAGTTTCTGGCACCCGCTAATAACCCGTTTCTCCCTCCATGCTACACCCTAGTGATGGAGTCGGACTAGAATGGCTCTGGATTTGAAAAGATGTACTCGTTTGTTTCTATAAACCTCATGCATTGTATGATCTTGTTGAGTAGTTGTGGTTTCTCTTTTACATCCCCCCACCAACTTGCTAAATTCATACGTGTGTGTGTTTTTGAGATGATAATGCGATGTTAATGTACGGTATAATACATAGTGTAACGATGTTGACGGCAAGCCACAAATGCATAGTGGGGAGTCTCTTTTGTTAATTTTGTATAAGTGCAACTCCATTTCGACGTTGACAATTCACATATAATATTTTATAATGGAAATGTAAGTGGAACCAGGAAAAAGTGGCCCAAAGTAGCCCCGGTTGACGGTAACTTTTTTTTAGTATAGCTTGTTGTTATAAGTGTTTAATAGTTTTTAAAAAATTTTATGAATTATTCTAACATAATATTTTGGTATGGATCTATTATTTTGCATCAGAGTGTATACCCGTCTTTTGGACATCACTTACCTCATAAACATGAGTTACAAACCAACTTTTGTTCATACGATGATTAAATCCTTTTATTCAATTAAATCAAGATCTAAGACGGTGATATCTATAAATTTTTGAGTAATCTGGAAAAGAAGCCAGTTATACAAGTATTTCTGGTCAAATATGATGAATCAAACTAAGATATTAACCCTCTCGCTGCGTAATTGTTTTATCAAAATAGGTTCAAAAATTGCGCACATTACATTTAAATCGGGACACTGGAGGCTATTTCTATATTCTCGCACCACTATTTTAAGAAAATCAATTTTGAAGTATATTTCTCTTGTAGATATTATTGTAGGTGTTGTTCTATTTGGAATTTTTTGTATTTAAAAAAGTGATCCGAGTTTAATTAAAAAATAGTCGCCAGTGGAAAAAATGAATCCCCGAGGAAATCTCAGGTTGCGCAAATTTTGCTACTTTTACATTGCCCGAGGAAATCTCGGGTTGCACAGCGAGAGGGTTAAACAAGAAAGAAAAAATTATGCATCAAGCATAGATTGTGATACACTTCCCGACAGATTCAGAATAACGTAAGGAAACTTCACCTCTTAATAAATTGAAATATGATGTATAATTGAACCATTTGGAAACGCATTAACGCATTTCAAAACCCAATTTCAACAATCTCCATCTACAGTCGGAAAATTATCTGAATATTTTGAGCAGCTCTCTATATGATATATAGATTTGTATGTATAAAATACATGCATGCAAAAATTTATTTCAATTAGGAAATAGATACTACTGTTGAAAATTCAACTTCAGTAATTTCCGCTAGTAAGGAGAATGGTACATGAATTCTATTGTGCAGCCCTGTATACGAGGTATAGAATTTATACATAGCGAGTTACATGCAAAATATTCGTTACATTTAAAAGCGCATACCGAAATTGAAAACGCATTTATGACTCAAAGACAGTACTGTAGCCGTTCAGTGATTTATATCAATTTCAATACATTTGAAATAGCGTAGTGTCATTAAAAAACACTATATGGCCATTAATGACCAGCAACTTTCAATTTTAGACATTTTGTCGAATATTTAGAAATATACTTGACAGATTCTTCTGGAATTTCAGGATTAAAAAGAAGAGGTATGACCTGATATTTAGAATGTCGATTTGACAAAAGGGACAATTAGGGGGCCAACAAAAAATCAAAGAAATAAAATAATACTTGGGATCACCCTGTAAAATGAAATGAACGAAATAATCTATCGCTACAGAATATAAATAAACAGACATTGTGCAATATGTGTATTCATTTGTGTAAGAATAGCACGTATAGTATTAAAGATATGGCGATTTATTTTTAAAAAAATAAAAAATCGTGTATGTTTTTTAATTATAACATGCTGGGTTTTCAACCAAATTTAACGCTAGTTTCAGAAAAAATGACAAACTATAGTAGAAACAATATAGTGCAATTGGAATATAAATATATTGAATAATTTAGGAAATATGAGCAGTTGTAGGAATTAATTTTTGTCTGCGCATGCGCGAACAATAACAAGGATGCATTTACATAATTTAAAAGTCAACTTTATGGAGCAACTTATTAAAAAAATTCAGTCAAATATCGTAAAAATTCAGAAAGATATCGGCGTTAGAGTGAGCTAATTTTAAGTTGTTCTCTAAAAGCAGCTGAATGATAAGGGATTTTCCACAAATTGTCATTTTTTATTAACTGACTTTCAGAAAAAAGTTAATATTTAGTGATTGTCAACGAGTAGATTTGGAAAAAAAGCTTCAATTTTGATACTTCTTTTTATCATGGTACAAGTTCGTTCTGGTGGTTATCCATGAAGAACTAAAGCATCAATAAAAAATGAAAAAAAAATTAAATTAAAATTGTCAACTTGTGGACAATCCCTTGTCATTCAGCTAGTTTTGGCGAGCAACTAAAAATTAGCTCACTTTAACGCTTCACTTTTAATTTTTTACGATATTTGACTGGATTTTTTTAATAAGTTGCTCCATAGAGTTGACTGTTAAATTATATAAAAAGATCCTTGTTTTCGTTCGCGCATGCGCAGATAAAAATTATTTCATACAACTGCTCATATTTCCTAAAATATTTAATATATTTATATTCCAGTTATATGTATTATGTCTACTACATTTTGACAATTTTTCTGAAACTGACGTTAAATTTGGTTGAAAACCCTGCATGTTATAAGCAAAAAACATGCACGATTTTTTTAAATCGCTATATCTCTATTAATATACGTGCTATTCTTACACAAATGAATACACATATTGCACAATGTCTGTTTATTTATATTCTGTAGCGATAGATCATTTCGTGTATTTTATTTTACAGGCTGATCCCAAGTATTATTTTTTTTTCTTTGATTTTTGTTGACCCCCTAATTGTCCCTCTTGTCAAATCGACATTGATAAATATGAGGTCATACCTGTTCTTTTTAATACTGAAATTTCAGAAGAATCTGACAAGTATATTTCTAAATATTTGACAAAATGTCTAAAAATGAAAGTTACCGGTCAGTAATGGTCATATAATGTACACTGCAAACAATTTTTCCCCATTGACCATAATGTAACGGAATTCTTTAGAGTGGCCCTGGAAATGAACTGTTAATACTATACACTTCACATTCAATACCGAACATGTCATGATAAACATCATTAGCATATATCAATTGCATGAATATCCGTGTATATATTAACACTTTTCAGCTATGTTGGAAATAGTTAAAATTATGTGTACGCATTTACTATATAAATGTCTCTAAGATATTGCATGAGAGAAGCAAAACACCATTTTTGCTTCAGTATGGTTAAAATGTCTTACTAAAACATTTATACTAATAACAGTTTTGTAATACTTATATATTTTCCTACACCATATCATGTTCTTAATAAGATGTTTTATGAAGGTAATATTTTGGCTTCATCTCATCTTTAAAAGTCATATACTAGGAGTATTTACTTTTTAAAGCCGTAAAAAGGTATCGTAAACAATGGAATTGCAAGTGAATACATATAGTTTTAATACAACGGATTTAATATTACTAAAATAAAAAAGTAAATATCAGACATATAAACAAAGGATTTAATTAATAAGCTACTTAAAATAACAATCGTTAAAATATAATACATAATGTATTTCAGGAATAAAGTTAAAAAAATTATTAAGCTCCCGGATATATAATACACTATACAATTAACCTTTGAACTGATAACTCTCAAACAACATTTATTACAAATCATTCGGTGATATATATTTAATAAGACGTAGATAATTAACATTTGTTGGGAAAATATTTGTCTTGAAATCTTAAATTATTAGGAAATAAAAGGAAAACATAAGGCGAATGACTAATTCGCGACCAAGCAGCTCCTTATTTCCCATAGAAGACAAATATTTATTTACTTGAATTAGTTAAAAATTATTTATTATTGCAGTTCGAGAAAATGTTTCTAAAGGAATCGGAATGGATTTTCTTGCAGTTAATTATCACAGATTATTTTAACGAAAAATATGCAAGGATGTTTACAGAAATCTAAATTCTTTTTATTTTGTTCTACAGTAGCACTCAAAAATATTTTGACAACATTATATTTGCTCTTATTTTGTTTAATATAAAAATATAAAAGAAAATATATTCCCTATCAATATGACAGCAGTTATTCAAATGCATCAAGTGTCTACTTCTTTGTTTATTTTCGGCACCACCGAAGAAATATGACTCCTCCTTAGCTCAAAAGTATTTTGACAATCAGTTTACATTTAATTGTTGAAGGCGTCAGTTAATCTATAGCTTCGATTAGTGTTTATATTGATTTACTGTGATTATGTTTAAATGTCGAAACGCAAAGAATATTCTAGTGATTTTAGAAAAGCCATTGTAAATGCACTTAAGCAAGAAAGTACGCAAGCAGATGTTGCTCGTTCTTTTAAAGTATCTTGGCAGCGTCTTAGTACATGGAATAAAGTTTTTAATAAACGGAAATCTATCGAAAATAAGCCTCGAAGTGACCGTCCGAAAAAAAAACAACCTGCGATGTTGACCGTATTATAAAAAAAGCCATCTACAAGTGATTGTCGTAAGTCGGCTGTAGTAATAAAAAATGAATTGAAAGAAAGTTACGGCATATACATACACGTTTCAGCTGTCAAACGACGCCTAAATATCTATGGTTTACATAACCGAAGATCAGCAAAAAAGCCTTTGGTATCTGCTCAGAATAGGAAGGCTAGACTTGCATTTGCAAAACTGCATAAATCGTGGACAAGTGTAGAGTGGTCTAATGTTTTGTGGAGCGATGATAGAAAGTTTAATTTAGTGTCATCTGATGGAATCAAGTACATTCGACGTCCAAAAATCAAAAAATATTATAATAAAGCACACATACTACAATATATATTAAAACACACATCTGCTTTCAACAGTTAAAGGTATATATAAATATTTTACAGACATACATACAATAAATACAATAAACCCAACTGGTGTGAAAAATTAGCCAGAGCCAGGAATCGAACCCGGGACCACGGTATACAATACTGCTGCTCTAACCACTGAGCTACTCCGGCCGATGGCTGAGTCTGCAATCTCTCACTAATAAACCATGTTGGGGGAGTCACCAGCCATCTATACAGTCATCCAAGGCTGTCGTATAGATGGCTGGTCACTCCCCCAACATGGTTTATTAGTGAGAAATTGCAGACTCAGGCATCGGCCGGAGTAGCTCAGTGGTTAGAGCAGCAGTCTTGTATACTGTGGTCCCGGGTTCTATTCCTGGCTCTGGCTAATTTTTCACTCCAGTTAGGTTTATTGTATTTGTTGTATGTATGTCTGTAAAATATTTATGTATACCTTTAAAAAATATTATGTTCGATACCAAATATCCACCATCAAACATGTAGGCGGCAATGTGATGGTTTGGAGTTGTTTTTCACGCAGCGAAGTTGAACCCTTAGTTCGAATTCGAGGGAATATGGATAGGTTCATGTATGCTGATATATTAAAGACTCATATGCTACAATACGCTAAACAAAACATGCCTGCTAAGTGGTATTTTCTGCAAGATAATGAACCGAAATACAAATCCAAGTACGTATGTAACTTTATGAAACGCAGAAAAGTCAAGGATCTATAGTAACCAAGCAAAAGTCCGGATTTGTACCCCATAGTGCATCTGTGGGATGAGTTATGTCTTAGAGAAAGGTGCCAAAATTATTCAAATAAGAGGCTTTACACGAAGCTCTTAAAAATGTGTGGAACCGAACTACTTTAGAACGAATACAAAAGTTAGTCGACTCGATGCCCGCACGTTCTGAGGCACGTTCAGAGGATATGCTACTAAATAATGACTGACTCATTACTATATTTCATAATTATTGTGTTAAAACAATTTTTTATTATAATGTCATAATACTTTTGATTCATCATTTTCTGATTTTTCTGGGGTTTCACGTGTTATTTCCTAGCAAATGCTTGTTAATTTACTGAAATTCTGTAAAAAATTGAATATGGTTAAATAAAATAAATGATTGATTTTTGTATTTTATTGTTGTTTTTAATTAAGTCAATTATTACCTTTGTCAAAATACTTTTGAGCGCTACTGTATATGCATAAGAAGAAAATATTAGAATCGCAAAATTTTTCGATTTCTATTTTTAATGGATTTTTGTTTATTTTGGATTGGCAATGGAAGTTTTGGGATATCCTAAAGAGTATGTAACTATTTTTGGAAAATATCCGTCTGAACGTTGTTCTGTTTGTGTGTGGTACATCTTTTCTGACCACTCTATTTCAAGAAATAATGCACAGAATTTCATAAAACTTTATATTCTGTTCAAGGTCATAGCCAGAAAAACATAGCTGCTAACTTGTACGGTTTTTTCTTACCACCAAAATTTAATAGAAATGTTTACTTTAAAGTACATGTATACATTTTAACGTCTGAATTAAACTATTATTTAAACTAATTATGAAACATTGGACAGACTTGTATATATTTAAAAACCAATAAAATAAAATATATACATAAAAACATTTAATTAAAATCAAAAACATACAAAGTATGCATTTTGCTATATCACCGCATAGTCTCATCAATACTAACATCGACCACAACAACAAAACATCGAACACGCTCTGGACTCAATCAAAGTTGAAGTTTTTCTTTTAGAAACAAGAAATATTTAATTGCTTTTTAAATGTATCGAAGTCTGTCTAATGTTTCCTAATTTGTTTAAACGTTTGCCTTGTTTCATCCTTAGAAATCTTTAAATTTTGGTGATTGTTTTAGATAAAATTTACTACTAAATATTAGTGGTGAGAGAAATCCGTGCAAGTTGGCAGCTATCGGAAAACATTTTGGAGGGATTTATGGCCATGAATTTTAATCTTGACTTATTTTAGATTTGTCTTTTACTAATTGAATAGAGGCGAGAGTTAAGAGTTTAATTAAGTTTGATTGTGAATACAAATAATTCAATTTAATTTAATTACAAAAGAAAAACCTTAAGCCTCTTTCATTGCTAATAAAATTATAATCTCGTGTAGATACTTCTGCAGTGACGTACGGACGTTAGTATCAACCAAATTTTTGACATATTTTACACATGTTTTCAAATGTTTTATTGCCAAAAATGTTATCTCGGTAGCATACTTCTGAACAACTAAGTTTGTTAATATTTAAAATGAGTTTCGTTGCATTTTTCAAGAATTTATGCGAAACAAGTCTGACGATTTGTATCCGGTTATTGTAATCATTTTATTTTAACAGCGTTAACATTCTGCTTTTTCCCCATTCTAAAACTAGTATGTTGCGGCCATCACAAAACTTTCTTCTATATAAATCACGTCAATTATATCATTGAAATAGTACAAGAAATTACATCAATTTAGCACCAATTCATATCAAAGTATATCTGAATGTGAAGTTTGATGAAAATTCGCGCAACAGTTCTTGAGATAGAGCTATAGTAGAAATTTTTAAAAATGTAGCATAGCAGCCCCACCTGTTGAGCAATTTGCACCAAAACATCAACAGAATTAATTGATATCAAGGTAACCTGAATCTGAAGTTCGATGAAAATTCGTGCATTAGTTATTAAGATAGATTCTGAAAAAAGCAGCATAGCAGCGCCACCTGTTGAGCGATTTGCACCAAAACATAAAGAGCAGTAATTCATATCAAGGTATACCTGAATCTGAAGTTTGATGAAAATCCAAGCATTAGTTTTTGAGATAGAGCTGTTGCAGAAATCGCAAAAAAGGCTGCATAGAAGCGCAAACTGTTGGGCAATTTAAACCAAACTCTAAACAGCACTAATTTATATCCAGGTATACCTCAATCTGAAATTTGTTGAAAATCCGAGCATTAGTTCTTGAGATAGAGCTATTGCGGAAATCGCAAAAAATGCAGCATAGCAGCACCACCTCTTGAGCGATTTACACCAAAATGTATAAAACGTCAATTTATGTCAAGGACTAATCGAATCTGAAGTTTGATGAAAATCCGTGCATTAGTTCTGGAGATTGAGCTATTGTGGAAATCGTAAAAAATGCTGCATAGCAGCGCCATCTGTTGAGCGATTGACACCATAAACTAATCAACACCAATTTATATCAGGGGCTAACTGGATATAATTTTTTATTAAATTCCGTTCATTTGTTCTAGAGATAGAGTGCCCACAAAATTTGTGTCACATACATACAGACAGACATTTTGTAAAAACATGTTTTTCGGAATCGCTGACCCCTAAAACGTGTAAATCCGTCAAAAAACGAAAGTCGAAAATTTTCATGAATCCAATACTTTTTCTTTCAAAGGTAGAAGAATGTAAAAATTGAATGAACTTTAAGGATTTCTTAGAAATGGCATTTATTTTTTCAATCTACTAACAGAATTAAACAATAAAGATATTGTTCTAAAGTTTTCTAATCGATTTATCTAAGTATTCATATTCAATCAAATGTAATATCTAGTAAGTGGTTCAGAGGTACGAATTCAACAAATAATCAATATTCTTTACGTCACGCAAACACACATTTAATAACAAAAATAACATAATATACATCTAAAGAATTCTACATGTCAACGACAAATTAGTTCTGAACTGCTAATAAGTTCTGAACTGCTAATTAGTTCTGAACTGCTAATAATCCGAACTGAAAGTTCGGAAGTGGAGAGTTCAAACGGAGCATCTGGCTAAGTAGGTTTTTAGCGAATTAGCCGGAACATCCCGCCGCCGTTGGATGTCTGTCCAACATCTTTATAAAAGGGAAAAGGTAATATTTCTACGTAATATACCTGTAGAGGTCTTGGGGTCGTTTACACGGACATGTAAACATCAGCTTTATAAGTTTTAATAATTATAGCAAGTTTCCAGCCTATAAACTTGTCCTTTCCTTCCTTCCATAACACATACTGAACAACTTGAAGATTTTGCAAGGACTTTTTCCATTTACTGCGGACATGCAGCTCATTTAAATATTCTCGGCTCCAGCATTGCAAAACTGCCAGTGAAACCAATTTAACCCTTAAATGCCGGGTGTTGCTTTTCGGCAACATACCCAATTTAGGCTCTAAAATACTATTAGAATAATATTGAAGCTAAAATGCCAAATGTTGCCAATAAAATACATTCTGAAAATATTATTAAATCGATTTTCAATATGTAGATGGCAACATTTGTGCTGTTTAAGAATAAAGATAGATTTTATTTTTTCAATTGTTGCTTCTTGCTCTTTTTGTTTTGTTTACAAGCTTGCGAAATATCCTATTTTGTTCTGCCTTGAGCAAGTAAAATTTATTTCTTATTATAAATCTTAAAATTCTTGTGTGTTTAATATTACAGAATTTTGTCAAGTAAAATAATTTTTACAGTTAAACACCAGTATTGTCGATTAGTCACAAACTGTTTTTTAGCCGTAAACCATACTTAAAACAAAATATGATTTTTTAAAGTATTTTTCCCGTGATTTATTTTAAAAAATGAAAGCCGAAAAACATTATTACAATGATGTTTGAAAAATCAGGCATTTAAGGGTTAATGGATCACTAAGATTTCTGATTTCCTTTATCCGGTTTCTGAAAAACATTTTAAATCTTTCTAACGCTCCTCAAATCCAAAAGAAATTAATAGTAGAGTCAGTCCAAAAGCAGCAAATTGTAGGAAATGATTCTTTATTCTTTAGCAATTGCAAAGTCTAGCAGACAAAAGTGTTCCTAAAAGTTCCAGCTGAGGTATAGAAACAGTTCTTAGAGGGACGACTCTACTTTTTTCTGCCCCTACTATATCCAAAACTATCAACTAGTTGTAAACCTTTTAATTTATTATGTGTTTTCCGAATGTATTTATCAGGAGTGGGCAAGCAAGCAGCTGAAATTTGATATGTTTCAAGAGCTTCAGCTTCAATATGTAAAGAGGGTTGTTCTCTGTTTTCTAGTTTTACCTTTACTACATTATACGTTTTGTTATTTTCTGTCAGACTAAACCCACTAATCGTGTCTGCAGCCGTTCTTGAAACCAAGCTTTTCTTGAAACCAAGCTCTTGAAACAGCTAAATTTTTCGATTTCTCTTAGACTTGGGTTTTTATATATTGCCGTTTCAAATTGATTCCTAAATTCTAAAAATTCATCCTGCTCTTCAAAAAATCGATTTATTTGTAGCTTATGCAGTTTTACTTTCTTTAATTCGGTAGTAACATGACATTTCCGTACTGAATTAACATTATTATAATTAGTAATATTTTCAGTCAAATTCAAACTTTTGATTTTAAAGTTTAATTTACATCTATATGATATTATATTCTGATCATATTTATCGCAATTTAGTATTTCATTTTCAACATTTTTCGCATTTACTAGGCTTAAAACATTGTTATCTAACTCTTTAATAATGTTATACCTAGCATTTAATTTATCAAGTAACTCATATAATTATGCTAAAGAATAATCTATACTCAATTTCTTCTAACAGTTTATTCAATAGATTTCGATGCGTATCATGCATCTTTCTTTCCTTGTTTTCATCCATTTTCAAAAAATAAAATAATAATAAAATCAACACTCACTAGTCCCAAGTCGAAATAAAACAATATTGATTTTGCAATAATTCTTTCTTCGTCGAATCATAAAATCTTCCAAGACCTATGTCACCAATGTTCTAAAGTTTTCTAACCAATTTATCTAAGTATTCATATTCAATCTAATCTAATATCTAGTAAGAGGTTCAGTGATAGGAATTCCACAAATAAATCAATATTCTTTACGGCACACAAACACGCATTTAATAACAAAAATAACATAAAATAGAACAAAACGCCATTCGACACGATACATCTAAAAAATTCTACATGTCAACAGTAAACTAGTTCGTTTCAGTTCGGAAGTGAAAGGTTTAAACGGAGCATGCGCTGGCTAAGTATTACTTAGCGAATTAGCCGGAACAGATATGTTAGCGTTTGACTCTTGTTGATTTTTCAATTTTCGCCGCCTTGACTGATAGCTAATTGCATATTTATAGAGATCCCCCCAAAATTTCTGAGGAGAGTCAACTTCTGATGCTCCCTCCGATTGGCCTTGATTCTGCTAGACGCTGACATTAATTAATGCTAATTAGGTTTGGGTATACATCGCCGAGCACGTGACTCTACTATGCTGAATTTTTCATGTGATATACGGAAGGGAATTGAACAAACTGCATACTCTGTTAGACCGGTGTAAATAGATCCTGATTATGTTTCGGTGTATATCACCTAAAAGGTCGTGCTGCTTTGCTGTATTTTTCACGATTTCCGCTGTAGCTATAATCTCAAGAAAAATCGCACGGGCTTTCATCAAACTGAATATTCTTGTAGCTCCTGACATAAATTGGTGCTGATTACATTTTGATTATCCTGCAGCAGTAACAGTGTTATGTTGCTATTTTCACGATTGTCGTAATATCTATATTTAAAGAACTAATGCACGGAATTTCGTGCAACTTCATATTCTGTTATACCATGACCTAAATTGGTGCTGATTATATTTTTAGGTGCGTTCGTAATTATGTAGCATCTGGTCCGTCCTCTGTCTGTCCGCATATAACAACCCAACCGAATGGTTTGAAATTTAATATATATAATCATTGCAGAATTTTGTGTAGTCATTTCAATTTTTATGAAAATCTAATCAAGACTTTAAACGATATTAATAAAAGTTTTTTTCATTCTATTAAATCCTACGATACCTAATTAATTCAACGTTAGGTCATGATTCTAGGTTGTCATGGTGATTACGTCCTATTTAAAATGGAGTCCTATTTTTGTATTAATGAATTTAATGTGGAAAATGCTGGCAACTTGACAGTGACTTTTAAAAGTGAGACAATATTTTCCACATGAAATTTAATCTAAGTAAGAACAGGAGCAGCTTAATTACTAAAAACTCTTATGCTTTTGTTTTAAGACGACTAACTATAATCCTAAATAGTCGTCACATGTTCGGCGTCAGGGGAACCATTGATATCAAAAGGAAAAGAAATTTTCATTCAGTTATTTTGTTTATAAAAATTATAATTTAATTGTATTTTTTATGTTTAAAGTTTAAAAAAGCGTATTGTAAATATTTTCTCAATAAAATTTATCTTGTTATTCACCAAAAGAGACTGTTTTAAAATGAAAATACCGCTGGCCTGAAATGTTTTCCTAATACCCACGTTTTGGTTGATTGTTACCCGCTGGAAAAAAAAATGTTGCCGTCCTCAGCTCCATATAATATTTAGAATAAAAAGTTTCATTTCAGTGGTATTTTAATGTTGAAATTTATGCACGTATGTAAATATATAGCAACTGTTTCAGAAAAAACAAAGCAAAATTATAAAAATTATTTTTCTTCTTATACATTCAGTTAACTTTTTTCAATTCATGTCAACTTCTATTGTAATATATGAAAAGTATCTCATAAAAAAATGTAGTCATTTTATGAAAAAGAAATGCGCATGAAATATTTTGAAATATGTCAGATTTTTGTCGAATTAAAATATTCAGGCTGCAATAACTAAAAATCTTTTTAATGTTTAATTTCAATTGTGTGCATGCGTATTTTAAGTCAGTTCTTAACAACTCTGCAAGATTTAAAGTAAATTCATTAAAAAATAATTTTTGAAGTCCATTGTAGCTTAATTAGTGTACCTATTTTAAAACTAATTTGTGGAACATTCTATTTTATTATAATATTGTTAATTTAAAGAGCAAAAAGCACCTACCGCAACCACTAACCCAATGTTGTATAAAAGGTAGAGATTAAGTACAAAAGAATTAAGTTACAATAAACTCTGCTCTCTAAATGCGAGTACAATGCAACAGCAATAATAAAAACATTATTATACTAATTATTACACCATAAAGTAATTACTATATAGGTTGTCTTTCAATATTTTTTTATATATGAATAGATTATCAGACATAATGGGGAAGTTGCACTCACTCTAAATTATGCCTTCTTTTATGTTTAATTGATGAAGGCGATCTTACATTTCTCGAAACTCAACTCGGAATTCTAAAAATTATTTAAACTAACTAGTTATTGCACTTTAAAACACCGTTAAAAGCAAAACAAAACCACGTGATCCGAAAACGGGACGGGATTGGTTTGACGTCACTACACATGAAACGCGGATTCTCCGTAGCGGCCTGCATTGTGCATGCAAGCTGTTTTCCATTGCTTTCTGTTTGTTATCTACTATAAACATCTTTTAAAGACTCATTTGCACAAAATCAAATTAGAGTCAAAAGATTATTTTAACACATCCAAATATAACGTACTATTAATTTATACATTTGTATTAATTTTCATTTAGAAAAGTGCTGCAGTTGGTTGGATTCGAAAAATATGAAATTATACCTTCTGGAAATAGTTCCCCCCCCCCTCAAATTTATTTTAAGGGCATAAAAAATGCATTTCATGTGAGTAAAGATACAAGAAGCTAAAGCTAAAAGGCACATTTATTTTTAACTTACTCCTATTTACTTAAAAGAATAAAGAATGATAGTTTTATTAAAAAATAAATTGTAAGTAAAGTAAAATCGCCTTTATCTAGTTCTTGAAATGTAATTTTTTCTTAATTCATTGTAATGCTTTAATAATTTTTTTTGTTATGAATAAAATTTCGTGTTATGCAGGTTATATTACAGATAAAAAATGAACTCGAATTTACTATGAGAAAATGAAATTTTGAGCAATAACGCAGAAAACAAGAAAAAATTATTTGTTTAATACTGACTTATGGAATAAAAATTTTAAATTATCTACTGTCGGTAATAAGTGCGTATCCATACACCAGAAACAAATTACTACAACATACGTGAGTAAATTTATAAGTATTGCCTTTTATTTAATTTTTTTATGAGCTTACTTAAAAATAAGTATTAAAGCAAAAACTTTCCGGTTATGTAAAATTCACTGCTTTTTTTTACATTTGGTAGAAAATGTAAGTTCGTCAATTTATTTCGAAAAAAATTATAATATTTGCTCTATTTCTGTTTTAATATATGGAAAGAGGAAAGAAAAGTAAAGAATTATTTTAACTATCATTTAGAATATCTAAATTGATTTTTCAAAGTATAATCATTGTTCAATTAATATGAAAGTGTTAATTTATTCAAGCATATTTCTTAAATATATTACACTCTTTATTTTTTTCCTTATATTTTCTACTTTTTACTGTGTAAAATAATTGCAGCTTCACAACCATTTGACCTTTTTTGGGCGACGTAGTTTAGAGCATAATAAATCCACTGTTGTTATAACTTGTAACGACAAAGAATATTCGACGATTTATCAACTGTGATGGGCTAACGGGTAAACATGTTAAAATTAATGTATTAATTTATAATTAACTTATAAAAATACTAAAATGTTATATTGTCACTGGAAGCATACCTTTGTGCATAATTTTTATATTTCTTAATTTATCTGAATGTGAGTGAAAGATCAAATACAAAATCCTAACCTCACATGCAAAAACCAAGTTAAGTTAAATAAAAAAGTGTAAAAATAATTTAATTACCGTTTTAGGATTATTTGCTTACGAATAACTTTTGAATGCATGTAGTTTTTGTTTGTTTGAAATGTAGTTTCTCAGAATGGCCTACTTAATATTTATCAGGTTCTAAACATGTTATATCAGTATTTTCCGCAATGCTCTAACTTTCGTTAAAAAAAAAAAAAAAAAAAACATAATAATAATAATGAAAATGATTTGAATATCTTGTTAAAGAAAGCAGTATTTTCATTTTGAATATGTTGTTCAGGCGAAGGACACTCTTTTCACTTTTGAAAGCAGACATCTCATTATACATAAACTTTTTATAGTGACATGTAAATAATTTAGGATATATTATCATTCAAGATTAATTCTTTGTTTGGATAATGCGTTAGTATCATAAGGGCAACGTTAAGAGATGGTAACACTTTTCTATAATATCACAATGATTTCTAAATTAAATTCACAAATAAGACATGAATTTGCATGATTATTATATTTTTAATTATTTGGAAGGTATGGATTGAGTATTAATTTAGCAATAAAAAATTAACATAAAGCGAAAGAATAAAGAAAGCGTTTATTGATCATGAATAAAAATTCAAACATATTATCATTCTTTCAATCTGAGTCATCCCCGACTTACGTATTATGCAACATGTGTAGATTCGCAAGTATGAAATAAATCTCAAACATTACAATTGTGAACGTACTAGCATGTTTTATAAACGTTTATAATCATTTTATAATATTTATTATTTTATTACTTATTCGCATATTAATTCCGTAATCCACAAAATATTTGTTATTTGAAAAGTGTCCTTTCAGTTTGCTTGTATATTTTTTTTCATACTACTTTATATCCGAGTAAGCACTGCTGTATTATTCTTCATTTACAAAATATTACTCTGTAAATATTATATATATAATAAATATTGCACTTCCTTACAAAATTATGCTTAAGCAATTTACAAATTCGACTTATGTAAAATTCAAGTTACGTAAAAGTTTACAGAACGCATTGCTTACGTAAGTCGGGGGTGCCTGAATTCCTCTTTCGGCCCTTTTAACTTCCGTTGAAATACTGCTAATTTATAACAAAAATAAAAAATGGAATTCATAAACTAAACAGTGATTTGTAATCTGCAGTTTTATAAAGCGTAAAATTTTCAATCCGAAGGTCTGATGAAGTTCACAAAACTGATATTATTTAAAATAACTACTTGTTATTTTTTGCCCATTTGAAACATTTTTGAAGAACTGTTAAATTTTTGGGGGTATATTTATATAAAAATTCTGTAAGGCTATCTTAAAGCTACCTCGCAAATTGCTCTCTTTCTGAGTCTATCTGTTCTTTATTCAAAAATAGCTTATTTAACAACTGAAGAGATAAAACATTTAACTAAAGCAGGGCAAATTCTTATTTCAAATATAAAATACAATACAAATACGAAAACCTTTTTATAAGTCCAGCCCCCCCCCCCCCCCCCCCCCCCCCGTCAGTAATGAAAGAAATACTATTTGAACCAGTTTATGAAATCAATTATTGTGGAATATTAATATGAAAAAGAAAAATATATTTTTCCATAAAATACAATTGTAGTATAAGCTTGTACAGATATTTTATTTCTACATCAAGATCTCGAAATGAAAATCCTTAGAAAAACGAGGGGAAAAAATCTCACTTGAATTCACAATATTATTTATTCATTTCAACAATTTATAATGCTTTTAGTTTGTTCTACTAATAATTTTTAAGAAAAGAAAGAAATCATTCAGCGTAACGCAAGCTATCCCCATAGAAAAGTACGGGGGAAAATACAGCAAAGATTCGTTTACATGTGCAGTGACGTCAAAACCGCTTTCGTCACGTGACGCGGCTTTTTCCCGCCAAGACAAAAACTGCATTTTTAAAGTTAATTTAATGGATTTTCCGAGTTTCAAAAAAACGTAAAAATGGTATCAAATTGCTCGTACTTTTGTACTCTATAAAATACAAGTTAAATTGAAAAACGTGCAATTTCCCCATTGAAGAGCTTAGTGGAAAAACATGTTATGATACATTTTCTCAAAATGGTTTAATTTTTTGATGAAATCGTTATAAGGTATTATATCATACCGTAAAACTAAAATACTAAATAAATTTGACTACGCGAATTTTTATTCACAATGCTAACAAGGGGGAAAGGGAAATCCGAACCGTAGCTCCAAGCTGCAAGCCTGATGGAGTGTTTTCCTACAGACGGCCGAAACCCATTTCTTAGTCCATCCTTTTGGCAGCATGTTTAAAAAAAAATGTTCAATGTTTATATTTATGGTTTAGTAATTAAAAGAAAAACCTGTAAGATTCTCAATATAGCTGTCTGGTTCAAAACATGACGAATTATAATAAATACAAAATATTTATAACAAAAACACTACTTGTAATAACTATAATACCAATAATAATAAAATTAATAATATTTAATGAATATACATCAAAAATAATTACAATGGAAACAAAGAAGATAACAAAAACAAAAAATCATAAATCATTGTCTGAAGAAGTGTCCGAGAGGTATGGATAATTATTTTTAAAAATGACTTCATTTTTCTGTATAAATCTCATTAGTGCTGATATTCCGTTCATGAGAACAGGACTTTCACTAATATAATTAATCCAATCCGGAATCGCCATAGCTCTGTGTTTTTTAACGTGGTAATATGTTGTTAGAGGACAATCCAGTACGTAGTGAAGTGAGGTGGGGGGGATACCACATACACAAAGAGGGGAGTCACGTTTACCTACGTTGTAAAGATATTTCTGGAAAGGATCGTGATTTGTGAAAAAAAGAAAAAGATATCGATTATTTACGGTAAATTGAATAGGAACGCTTGGTAATAAGTTATATTGCATAAAACCAATAGAGTGAAAAAGTATCCAGGCGTGGTCTCGAACCTGGGTCATTGGTTCAGCGCACTAACGCTCTTCCATGTGAGCCACCTGCAACAACACACCTAACCTGGTACCCTTTACTCTAAAGTTAGGTGTCTCGTTCCAGGTGGCTCAGATGGAAGAGCGTTGGTTCGCTGAACCAATGACCCAGGTTCGAACCCTGGCCTGGATACTTTTTCAGTCTATTGGTTTTACGCCTTGTTAGCATTGTGAATAAAAATTCGCGTAATCAAAATTGTATTTCTCGGACATAAGTCATAGTTTTAAATTATTCAAATACTAAAATTCTACTTTATATTGAAGGCATGAGACAGTGTCTTTTAATATTTAATATTTTGATATTTAATAATTTAAATGGTGAAAATAATTTAAAATATTTAATAATTAAATGCTAATTTTCTTTTCTAGGTGAGTTTAGTATCACCTATTAACATTTAAACATACGCTACTAAGAAAGAATTAAATAAGTAACTAAATTACAACAAAAAACTTTCACTTCAATTTTCTCGAATTTTAATTTTTATTATATAACATCTTTTTCCACTCAGGTCTTCAATTTACATGCAGAGTGCATTATGCCTTTCTTAACTTAAAAATTTCAAACTTATATAAATGCATTTAGTAGACGCAGCTATTTAAACTAAAAGTCACTTATTCACAAAATATATAACAAGATGTATGAAAATTTAAATAAGAACATAAATTTTCATCTTTTACATGTAGCTGTCAATATTTCTCATCATTCAAAATAAGTTATTACTAATACAGAATTTACATTTATAAAAGTTTCTAAAATTCAGTTTGAAACAAAATGCCATTTATACCTTTAAAATATGAATTCCTGCAACGAATTTTAAACTAATTTGACCGATCAAAATACAGAGTAAGAGTACAAAAATGTAGAAGTAAAATGCGGAGACTAAGTTAGAATATTTAGCACTTACTCCTTTTAAATGTATAGTATATGAAAAGAAGAAATTATCCATAGCGATTTTTAAGTTCGAAACTTCAGATATACTTGAAGAAGTGTGATGAAAAAAAAATAATTCCTATAAAACTTCTTTATTCAACAGCATTTCTTATAAATGGGCAGTTTTGCATGTGGGAATATTTCAGTTTCCTTCATCTTAAAAAGCAAATATATTACACAAAAGATTCGATTTAGAGGAAAAGTTTAAAATTTGACTCTATAACTTTTCTTATTTCCAGATTGTATAATAAATTTATTTTTTTGTACATGAATAAAACTCTTATGCAAAATTTTTCAAATAAAACAAAAATCTTTCTTATATAAAATAATAGCTTGAATTTTTTAATAATATATGACTATGGCCAATAAGTGCAAGTAATATATTTTAAAATTGAAAAATAAAATCACATAAATTACTTACAATAATATAATACAACTACATTCCTACAGTTTGGGACAATTAAAAACTTGTACAGTATATCCTAAGGGATAGCATCACGGAGAAACTAATACGGCCTCCGTGATGCTATCTCTGAGGATGGACAAAATTTTAATTGTCCGAAAATGTAGGAATGCAGTTTATTATATTATTGTAAATTATTTATGTGATTTCATTTATGAATTTTAAAATATATTATGTACACTGATTGATCATAGTCATGTAATTGTTTGTAATTTTTTATTCGCATGTCTTATTACACTGTAAAAAAAAAAAAAAAAATACGACCAGTTTTCCTGTAGGAATCGGAAAAATAGTTGTCCTTATCGTACCGGAAAAATTTCCGACCCAGCTCGGAATAAAATCCGTAAAATCGGAATGAAATCCGTAAAATACCGTTTTATTGACTATTTCCTTTTTTTTACGGATTTTATTCCGAGCTGGGTCGGAAATTTTTCCGGTACGATAAGGGCAACTATTTTTCCGTCTCCTACAGGAAAACTGGTCGGATTTTTTTTACAGTGTACATGTTATTTCTTTTCTGGTGCTATGTTATTTTTAAACGATTTGGCGAAGCTGTGACAACCCCATCAGGGCCTCCACAAGGTAATTAAAATATACTCAGATTTCAAGTTCAAAACACTATTTATTGAAACAAAGATAAGGAAAGGTTACAACTAAATGTGGTTCTAAATTAAGTGCACTGTAAAAAAAAATACGACCAGTTTTCCTGTAGGAATCGGAAAAACAGTTGCCCTTATCGTACCGGAAAATTTTCCGACCCAGGTCGGAATAAAATCCGTAAAATCGGAATAAAAAACGTAAAATGCCGTTTTATTGACTATTTCCTTTTTTACGGATTTTATATCGAGCTGGGTCGGAAATTTTTCCGGTACGATAAGGGCAACTATTTTTCCGATTCCTACAGGAAAACTGGTCGTATTTTTTTTTACAGTGTGGGGTTTCTAAATTTAGCCTATACTACGCTAAACAGAATTAACTATAACGTTCAAATCAAAATATTTCATTCTCTCAAAATATAAAAATGCAAAATTACTACAACGTAAAAAAAAAAAAAAAAAAAAAAATCTCTGTAATTCGAAAGATGTAAACCTACAGAAATCTGTAAAGCTTACTTAAACTTTATCCTTACACTATACAAATAAAGATGTAAATCTACAAAACTAGTTTTTGTAAAGCTACAGAAATCTGTAGCTTTACAAAGGAATCCACTAAAATTACGGTAAACTTACTAAAATTTTATCTGTAACCCGGGTTGCAGTTACATAAAAAGCTCTAGGCATCCCAGTTTCATAAAATAATCTTAGTAGTCTTACAGATTTTTTTTTATTTACGGTGCAAAAGTGTATCTGTTGCATGAATTTTTGTTGTTGCCGAAACATAAAAAGTTCTAGGAATCCCTGTTTCCTAGAAAAATTTTAGTAACTTTACAATTTTTTTTTTTTTTTTTTTTTTTTTTTTTTTACAGTATAGATCTAACTTGCATACAGAAGGCTAGCTGCTCAAACTATATTCAAGATGTTTTCGATATAGAACAGTACTGTCGCTGAAAACAATTTATTAGGTTACAAATTCAAAACTTATGTAAAATACCACTAAATGCTAGCAACATGTGGTTGCCACAGAACTTTATTGAATATGGCGGATCTAAGGGGGGGAAGGGACGATCCCCCCCCCTTGGGCTAATAAAAGGTTTGAAAAAACGACATTATGCATCCTCACGGGAAGTGACTTGGGGCGGAGCTCGCGCCAGTTGAAATCCACGAGATTCGGGCTGGGTCAGGTCTTTTCTCTTTTAGAATTAAATCGTGCCCTGATCTTAATTTTTTCTGCAGATTCGGGTCGGGCCAGACTTCTCTTTCCTGCAGATCGAGCCTCGGACTTCATTTTTCCTAGAGGTCTGCACTGACCAAAATTTCCAGGTCGGGATTCGGCCCGGAATAAAAGCTAAACATTCGGTCCACGTCAGCCCGTATGATAAGCATTATTGGCCCGACCGTGACTCATGCACTCCTCTAAATTCTTCCCCCCAAGCCCAAGTTGGTCTGGCATCTTACTTATTTGTTATTCGTAAAAATCATATTTATGTTGTATATTTGTTTAGCCAAATCTTTAGAAATTTAATTTAATTTGATTTGATAAGTTACAGAGATGCATTTTTTAAAATCTACTTTTTTTCTTTGTAGAATTTTAAAATTGTGATTTTCTTTTATTATCCCTTTCTTTCATTCTAAACTGTTTATCTTACAGGATTTTCATTTGAATGTGTATTGTCTTAGTCATATTTTTACTTAATGTTTGCGTACATAATTGCCTAAATAGTTATTAATATTGTTGTTTTTCTGTATTCATGAATTTCGAACATAATCTGAAAATAAAATATGAGCATAAGTAAGTGTGCTTTATGAATAATTTTAATTGGAAAATGCAGGCAGGTTTGGAGTCGATTTTTTAGCTTTTATACCGGGCCGGGCCAGTAGTTTTTTTTATGTGGGTTGGACCTGGGCTTGGGCCTGGAAACTTCAACCCGGGTAAACCTCTAACTGCCATATCGAAGCCAGCTTTATTTTTTTCTTTTTTAATGCTTCTTTCAGCCCTCCTCCCATAGCTACTGAATATACCAGGTGTCCTAAAATGCACTGACGGATTTTAATATTCAATAAATTGCAAGAGGGTTATGTAAGATGTCGGGAACAGGGGTTATTCTGTTCCAAATTTTCCGAAATTTTAACCCTCCCGCTGCGCTTACTGCGATTTCTACGGCCAAAGTAACAGTAGCAAAATGTGCGCAAACCGCAATTTCTGCAGCAAATCTTTTTTTATGATCTAATTCTATTTTTAAAAAAACCTCTTTCACAAAGATTTTGGACACATTTTAACTCTAAAATATATGCAGATTTGAAATGTGTAATAAAAAATATGCGCAATTTTTTAACCTATTTTGATTTTTAAAAAAAAATAAATAAGAAGAAGAAGAAGATACGCAGCAACAGGGTTAAGGCATTCGGTTCTGAAAATTTCAAAATTCACCAATCCCAAAATTCGGACATACAAATAATCGCGAATTTTGATAAACGGTCTCCATAAAAAATCTATTTTGTCAATCGTTCGCAGAAAATAACTTCAATTTCGCCGAATGATCACGGAAAAAACGCGAATTTGGTGTGAGAGCCACGGAAAACATGCGAAATTTTTCGAATGATCGCGGAAAACGCGAATTTCTTCAAAGGGCAGCGGAAAAAAACTCAAATTTCTTTAACAAATCACGGAGAAAAACGCAAATTTTGTCAAATAGCCGCGAAAAAACGCGAATTTCGTCAAAGGATTACGAAAAAAATGCAAATTTATCGACGAATCGCGAATTTCGTCAAAGGATCGTGGAGAAAACACGAATTCCTTCATAGAATCGTGGGAAAAAAACGAATTTAGTCGAAGAATCGCTTTAAAAATACGAATTTAGTCAAAGGATCGGTGAAAAAAAGCGAATTTTGTGGGAGGATTGCGGGAAAAAAAACGAGAATTTTATCAAAGGTTTGCAAAATTACGCTAATTTTGTCAAAGGGTTACGGAAGAAACACAAATTTCATCAAAGGGTCGAAGAAGTGCGAATTTCATCAAAGAGTCGTGGAAAAAATACAGTGGTCTCTTTAGAAAACAGCACACATACATACATCTATGTTTATTATTATAGGTATAGTTATTAACATGAAATAATGTACTGAACTAACTTTCGAAAAAACAGCTTAACCCAAACCCAGCTTGCAGGAATCTACACTCAGCCTGAAATCTATCCGAATCCAAAACAGTTAATTCGACCTGCAACAAAAATAATTAGTGCCAGGAGGGAATTCTCCCATCTGCTGCAACATTTCAGAATTTTTTTTTACTCAGAATTACCCCTGATCAGTTTTTTTTAACTGCGATCCTTGATTTTAGTTTAAAATAGAAACGATAGATGGCACTGGAAGCAATAGGCGAAATATCGGTTCCCAGAAGAGGTAGGCTTAACGAGCATTGTTTACAGCGCCATCTATCACTGCTATTATTAAGTAAAATCAAGAATCGCAGTAAAAAATCTCCTGACGTGGAAAAAAAATCGCAGTAAACGCAGTAAAAAATCTCCCTCCTGCAAGATTTTTTTTAAATAGCTGTCACCATTCGAAAGTTACTGAATTTTAAAATCAGCCAATCCATTTTAGGATACCCAGTATGTTTTTAATAAGTTTCAAAGCATTCTTTACTGAATTACGACTGATCTTAGATATAAAGAGACAAGCAGTCTTATACCGAATTAGTATTTTTTACATAATTCTGAAGGTTAAAAAGTATTCCTAAATAATTATTTGGACGTGTCCATTATAGAGCTTTTATTGTATATAGTTTTTATCTTCATAACATTTAGACTTTCTTTTCAAAAATCGGATCAACCCGAAGCCTTCTCGCAAGAGTCAAAACCCAATCCGAAATTGACCCATTAAACCCGAAATAATGTATATCAATCTTCCCTAAATCCAACGTGCTAAGCGCAGCAAAAAATTAGAAGTCAACCCGGCCTGCAGCAGAAAAGTAGAAGTCCACCATGCTCAAACCCGACCCCATCAAAAAAGTAGAAGTTAACCCGGCCCGCACCAAAAAAGTAGAAGTTAACCCGACCCACAACAAAAAATAGAAGTCAACCAGACCCAAAAGCGACCCACAGCAAAAAAGTATAAGTTAATCCAGCCAGCAGCAAAAAATAGAACTCAACCGGACCCAAACCCTACCCACAGCAAAAAGTAGAAGTAACACGACCCGCAGTGAAAAAATTAGCCCCGACCCACGCATCAGATTGGAGTTTCCAAATTTCTAAAATCGCCCCCCCCCCCCCCCTTGTGGACTCTCCAGATCCGCCCTTGATATGGCGAAATTCTATCTTACCGAAAATAGCAGATTCTCTCAGTTATATATTCACAGTCGCAAATATATCAGGGCATGTGGCGAGCTTCAAACCTCGAAAGGCGAAAACATCAGTTTTGTGTTTCTCGATGAGGTAAGACTCGACCCAAAATCCACCGATACGAAATTTCAATGCCATGTTTATACCCCGCAAATTGACCAGCATGCGATAATTAGCATAAAACAGCAGCGAAAACCACATACCCCAGATCCCGAGACCCACAATCACATTTTAAAAAATCAAAGAAAAACGAAGGAGAGAGGTCGCCATTACGCATAGAGTAATAAAAGAACGGATAAAACGCTCGCACTCTAAACCTATACTCCCTTAATAGGGGATTAACTGGTCCTCTACAAAACTAAATTGAAAATAATGTCTGTATTTTGTGCAATAATTCTAATTAAGGGAATAAACATCATAGAAAAGGCTGGAAAATGAGATCTGGTTGGATTTGTTTTTACACTATGTGTAGATGTAATGGGTTTGACTATACAAACTATGTATTTTATGAAAGAAATCTGACCTAAAATCTGCTTCGGTCACCAACATTTTGCAATTCATACTTTATATATTCCATCTCCGTGCATAGTTATCTTTATTACAGGAGGAGAATAACACTCATATCAATGAAACTGGTATGCTACACGCATTTACATAGCAGCGCCTTATTTTTACAATATGATATATGACGTGTGGCTCAAAAAGAAATAAAATCATGCTTCCGTTTCTCCCATAACTCAAAACGTGATCAGATTGAACTTAAAAAAATTTGCCTGCAAAAACTTTTTTGAACCACTAAAATCAGATTCTCCAATTTTATATTTTATATTTTGTGTGAGAACGACTTTAGAAAAAATTTGATTTTCCTAAAAGCCAACTTTATTTTTAAAGTTTTTTATTTTTCAACTTTTGTTCAAGAAAAAAAAAATATTTTTTTTTCCTTTCATTTAACAAATTTAATATTTATTTTCAAATAACTATTTTGATGCTAAATGCAAAATAATGTGACTATAAAAAGTATAGAAAATAGAAATTTACATTAGAAACATGTTGCAATATTATGATTTATGTTTCATACAGGAGAAATATATATTTCATAATCTAATAAGCAACTCCTGTAAACATAATTAAAATTTTTAGCAATGATAATGTAAACTAGAATTGCACGATTTATGTGAACATTTTGGTGAGTTTCGTTCTTTTGTTTAAATACATTTAAACGTAACAACTCTGACATTTCTGAAATCTTGATTGAGGAAGGGGTACGGGGTCAAAAATTATTGACCTTATTTATAAGCAGTTTTTAATGAATATTTTTAATAAATTGTATCTTTTTATAAGAATTACTTTTATAATATTTTTTTCTGAAAAATTAAAAAATAATAATAATTTTAAATTTTAAACATATTTAATTTTTGATATAACATATGAACCACTTTTTCAATTTCATTGTTTCTTTCTCTAATGTGTACATACAAGTTTTATTGATAATTTGTCTTCAGGATTTCTAAAATTATTGCTTAAAATTTTTTTAATAAATATAAAAGTAAAAAAAGTGGATTTTTGAGACTGATATTTATATTGAGGAATCTATTTTCAAAATTTTTTGCATGAAATTGAAAATGCTGAAGACAAATTATTAAAAATATAACGTAAAAATTCTGCACAAAATTTCACACACATATCTTGCAAGAAAGTTTAGATATATCCTTTTAAACATCACAAATTATGAAAAAAAAATCATTATGAGACAAATATCTGCTGATGTAGTCGTCGTAGAAATACGCGATTTGATTTATTTATTTTATTTAACTTTGTAGTATTTCATTTAAAAAGCTTTTTTTTGGTTAATTAAAATTAATTAAAATTAATTAAAAAAAATATTTTAAAATATTTAAATTAAATCAATAATCCTTTTTATTTTAAAATTTTAAACTCTCCCTTTAAATATTCATTAATTTTCGTTTTCAGTTAAATTTTACTTAAAAACAATTTTAATTTATTCTCCAGAAAAAGATCGTTAAAAATTATCAATAATAAAATATATAATCTTAATTTTAATACTTTCTCCTGTAATAGAATATTTTTATAATAATTTTCAAATATTAAATTCAAATTTATCACGTAACGATCTTTCATTCAAACTTTTATTACTCTGTGTGGCATCGGTTTAAATCAGCCAATCCACGACTTTCGCGCCTAACGGCGGTTCTTTGGTAGCGTCCTCGAGATAGCGTCTCTCTCTCGGGCCACGGACTTCAACGTGCGAACAAGTGCATGTTGATGCTCCGTGAAAGGATTTATTTCGACCGTTGGATCGAACGGATCCTTCAGTCAAAAAATAGTTTTATTTATAATTGTGTTGCATGTTTTATCGGTGACAGAATTGTGGTTCCTAGAAATAATTTCGCAGGAATGCTGGATATACAAGGCCGTTGATCGCTAGCAAATAATGGGTACTACCTCCGTTGAACACTAGCAAATAACGGGTACTACCTGTCCCCTTTGTGATCATGAAATTCATCCAAATCAAATTACCCATTTGAAAATGCGGTAAATTATAAAAAAGAAAGATGAATATCTCAAGAAGTGTACCTATACTGATGTACAGTTGATTCAAGTAGTTGACAAATCAACATTCTCGTAATGCATATTATTGGATACGTTATGATGGCGAAAATCAATTTGTAAGTACTATGAAAACGCATTTTGCACTTTCCATGCGGTTTTGACATCGTGGTGGTAAGACGCTTCTTTCTTTTTGTTTTGGAACAAAATATAAATTTTACCAATAGAACAGTTGCTCAAATTGTTAATTATTAACTCTCCAGTACGAACTGTTCCTATAAATGAACTATGAGAATTACTTTGAACCGTGCTTCTCGTTCGTCCCGACGTTTCATTAATTAAATTAAGAATCTTAATGTTAAAACATTAATATTTCAGTTCTCAACAACAACATCGCTATGTTTTGTAAAAGAAATGTCAACTTCATTGTTAATGAAATTTAAATCTATGCAACACATGTAAGAATTAATTTTAATAATATATGTGTATTATTAGTGCACTAATTTATTCTCACTCCCCCCCCTTTTTTTTCCCTATTTGTGTGATTAATAAAAGTGTTATATGTTCATATTTATCTCTTTATTTTGTTTTATATTGTTCTGTGTCTATATTTTAATCTTCCAAAATTATACTTTTGTAATGAGTCTTTAAATATAAAATTAAACGTCACTATTATAGAACATAAAAAGTACAAAAGGAAATAAATAAATAAAAGAACCGTTATCTCCATCTATACAATTTCAGAATAATTTTCATAACTCATATTTCAGATACAGAAGTATATAATTAATAAGTATTTATCTAAGAACAAATTTAATAACTGGCACAATGTTTAATATTTTTGGTGTGAGAAATAGACAAGATCTAGGTATGATTTATTACAATTTTTGTTATTCCAGTAATGCTCTGGTTCAGGTAAGTTAATATTTTCTTATTGTTTATTTTCACCATGAAGATATCAGTTTATGTTTATTTACTTTTCTTTATACGTAGTGCATTTATTAACCACTAATGATCTTTTGGCCAAAATTAATAAAAATCTTTCTCTTTTCTTATTCATGTTAAAATTGCACAATATATTTATAAGCTCCAAACTTTAATAATTTAAATTCAAATACTTATTTCCCTTTATTTTCTTTTATTTCCTTTCTTCTACCTAACACATACAAAAGTGCATGTATGCACACAAACACACACATGTATATAATTCATTAAAACTTTATGTTTTACACCTTAAAACTCGACATAATATGTATATATAAAACAAGAATTAAACAATTAACTATAAACATCAAATTATTAAAGTTAAACATTAAATTGTCCAAGTAAATAGACTGCTTTTTCCCAGTCAGTAGGTGGAAAGGCAAACATGCCCCCCCCCCCCCACACACACACACACACACACACACCATCAATTCCTGTAGGTTTCGAAATGCGAGCCAGTCTTATATTAAAAAACATGTTAAAAATTGAATTTATAGCTTTTTAAATAACATATATACAGGGCGTCCACTCTCAACAGTGTCCATTGGCTAATTTCTAAACCGCTAGTCATAATCATATAAGTTCCAATTACAAAAACGTTTTAAATGAGGTAAAAAATTATTTTAAAAGCCGTTTTGATCAATAAAACAATTTTTTTAAGTTACGAAATTAAAATTTTTATACGCCCCCCCCCCCCCACCCCCGGTCCTATATGTGATATTTAGTAAAAATTTCCTATTACACTAACAAGTAAAACACAAAAAGTTCCATTCATCTAATACTAAAATTGACCGAGTTATGAAACTTTGAATTACATGACTATATTTTTAGAACCAGTTGCATATTTTTCTTTAATATGTCCGAATGAAAACAGAATTAAAATTTATATTGTAATGTCAATTTCACTCTAAACTATTTTTTTTTAAAATCTGAAGATTATTTATATTTCTAGTAAATTTGTGAATGATCCCTATTTCGCAGTAAGAAAAATATGCTGAAACTGTAAACAGCTATTACTCGGTCAATTTTAATCGTAGAAGAATGGGACTTCTGATGAAAATCCGTGCATTAGTTTTTGAGATAGAGCTATTGCGAAAATCGTGAAAAATCCTGCTTAGCAGTGGCACCTGTTGGGCAATTTACATTAAAAAATTATCAGGATCAATTTATATGAGGGACTAACTGTATCTAAAGTTTGATAAAAATTTATGCATTAGTTCTTGAGATACAGCTTTTGCGGAAATCGTGAAAAATGTAGCATAGTAGCGCCACCTATTGGGCGATTTACACTAAACACTAAACAGCACTAACTTATGTTCGGGACTAACTGAATCTGAAGTTTGATAAAAAAATTCGTGTGTTAGTTCTTGAGATAGAGCTATTGCGATAATCGTCAATAATGCAGCATAGCAGCTCACCTATTAGGCAATTTACACCAAAAATTTATCAGCACCAAATTATAGCAGGAATTAACTGAATCTGAAGTTTTTTGAGAATCCGTGCTTTAGTTCTTGAGATATAGCTATTGTAGAAATCATGAATAATGCAGTATAGCAACGCCACCAGCTGGGCGATTTACACCAAAAAGTAATCAGCACCAATTTATATCACAATCTGACTGAATGTAAAGTTTTATTAAATTCCGTTCATTAGTTCTTGAGATAGAGCGCTCACAAGATTTGTATCACATACAGACAGACAGACATTTTGTAAAAACCTATTTTTCGGGGTCGCTGACCCCTAAAACGTGTAAATCCGTCGAAAATCAGAATTCAAAAATTTTCACGAATCCAATACTTTCTTCTTGTGAAGATAGAAGAAAGTGAAAATTAACATCCAAATATACTTCCAAACAAAATTTGATATTTGATACCGTAAATTAATTTGTTAAATTTTAGATTTGCTACTTAAATAGGTGATATATGTGCCAACTTTATTTTATTCAAGTATCGCGAATAAATTTTCACAGTAATACTCTTAAAAAGCGTATGTCTTAATACCGAAGCACTTCATTTTCATAGGTTACAAAGTGATATACGACGTGTGGATCGAAGAGAAATAAAAATGTGTTTGCCCTTCTCATATAATTCAGAACGTGATCTGATTTAATATAAAAATTCGCCTGCGAATAAACATTTTTGAGCCATAAAACCATCTTTCCGATTTATAGCTTTCATGTTTTGCGTAGGAATGACTTTAAAAGCGTATCTTTTTTCTGAGGAACTATTTTTATTTTAAGAAGTTATTATATAACTTATATTTCACGAGAAATTAAATTTAGATATTTTATTATATTTAACAACTTTATTGTTGTAGGGTTTTCATGTTATTAATGCTTTACAACATAGTTAAAATGCGTTTAAATCTTCGTTTCTTCTGTCTGTCTGTCTGTCAGTCCGCACTCTAACTTTTGTAAATGTACTGCTATTACCACGAATGATATATATATTTATGTGCATGATTGTTTGCGCGTGTGTGTAATTTAACTTATTTAAAACTTAGTAATTTTTGCCTTATTTAGTAAAGATTTCTTCGATAAATGATACAAAGATGGGTATTTGGAGTAGGGGTGTATAAAAATCGTAGAAGTTGACAGCTATGTATATCAATCAAGCACATAAAATGTAAGAAAATATTTTAATAGATAAGTCCCATTACAATATATTTTTAATTAACTTTTCGATTTTACTTAAGAGGCTAATTCACCCACTCGAAAACACCCTCTCTCTATTGTTAATCCAATAGGAGAATTTTTCTTTTTTTAATATTTCGTTCACATTTCAATATTTTTAAATAATTTTTTTTTTGCATTAAATAGCTGGGGTAGATCTCTACAAAGGGTGTTTTTTATTTTTTCGAACCTTGTTTAGAGGGGTTTTTTTAACTAGGATACTTTCACTTTCGGAACCGGTTTCGAAAAAAAAATCTTCATTAAAAGAAAAAAAAAGAAAGAAAAAGAAAGAAAGAAAGAAAAAGTAACAAACCGCTATTGTAGAGGTCGACCTATCAATGCAAAAAAGTCATTTAAAAATACTGAAATGCAAACTAGATATTTTTAAAAAAATTTCAAGCAGGATAAATATTAGCGCTCAGGTGTCTTTGCGTGAGTGAAGTAGTCCCAAGACCCGTTCGCTTATGCTAATCCTATAGAAGAAATATTTAAAGATATCTTGTTTGCATTTGAATATTTTTAATTTTTTTTTTCTTTTTTCATTGAAAAGCTGGGATTGATCTGTACAAAGGTCTTTTTTTTTTTACTTTTTCGTTTTGTTTGCAGATTTTTTTTTATGATGATTGACTATGATGATGATTATGATGATTCACTATGAAACCGGTTCCGAAAGTGAAAGTGTCTTAATTAAAAACACCTGGAAACAAAATCGAAAAAGTAAAAAACGGCAGATGTAGAGATCAATCTTAGCTATCTAATGCAAAAAAAAAAAAAAAAAAAAAAAAAAAAAAAAAAAAAAAATCCCTTAAAAATATTGAAATTCAAACGATATATCTTTAGAAATTTCTCCCATTCGGTTAACATTAGCGATCGGGTGTTTTGTCCTGACTGAAGGGGACACGGTGCCAGTAACGTGTATTCTGTAAATAATTATTATTAAAGTATTGAATCATGCTTTAATGAAGAAAAATCCTTACAGATAGTAAATTGTCTTACATTATTAATAAAATAATATATTTTATATGTGGGGTTTTTTTTATTTAACTATTTTAAAGTTTTTTCTTTTTTTTTTTCAATTTTGTTATTTCAAACTGATTTTTATTATTATTATTATACCAAGGGTACTTTGTTCTTCAAACCAAAGTATAGGATTTTTGATACAAATATTAGATCAGATAAGAAAAAATAATAATAATAACTTTATGTTTGTGGAATAAACCTGTGAAAATCGCCTATATTTAAATTCAGATTTTTGGAAACAAATAATTTCAAAGATGTCAGAAAATCGATACTATTAGTTTAGTCTTACAGAATGTAAAGATACATTTAAAAAAAAAAATCATACAATTTGTTTAATTACTGTGGAAACCTCAGCATTTTGATTACACAGACAGTATGAAAAATACGAACTGAGACGAATGAGTTTAAACATTCCACTTACAAGAAAGAGATGTTAAATTTAATCTAAATGTATTAACAATATTTGTTTTAATATTTACCACGCTGCCAAAACATTTGGGCAAAAATATTAAAGATGTTAAATTAATTTTAAGATAAAAATCTGAAATTCGACGCTTGTGTTATTTTTTTTCTCGAAATGATAGGTAATAATAAAATCATCTTAAAATAAAACTTTATCGTACTAGGGGGGGGGGAGCTCTGCCACCTGCTCACTACGCTCACCAACACCCCCCCCCCCACCCCCACCCCCGTAATCGCTTCGCGATTCCGTTGGGTATCGCGAGGCAATCCCCATTTTCCAGCCAACCCCAGACGTAATTGTTTCGCGTTTCCATTCTGGATCGCTTTGCGATCCCTTATTTCCTATGCATTTAATTTTTATATTCCACTTTGTAAAAACGTGCTCCTCCCCTCCCCCAAATTTTTGACACGCCCTCATTTTTAATGATTTTAATAACTTTTATTATGTGTTGTAACTATCTTAAAGTTTCAAACAGATCGTCGTGTTATATTTCCTAATTTTGTTCGCCCCCCCTCCCCCCCCCCAAAAAAGCCTTTTTTTTTTTAATTTTTATCATGTGTTATAAATTATCTTAACGTTTAAAACAGATCGCCTTGTTATATCTCCAAATTTTAACAAATCGCGTTCTGTTAGTTCCACATTCCACCGCCAGGGGACGCACTCTATTCTTAGAAGAGCTGTATCTGAACGAAACTTCGTTAAACATTCTATCAGTAGATATATTACTGGAGGAGGTGGCGGTCTTAAGGAAGAATTTAAGATATTTGATGAAATTACTATTCGAAAATAGTGGTAACAAAACTTTTGACATTTTTATATTAATTAAGTAGATTGAATAAGTAACATTTATGCTGCATTTTTAAATATTCTAGACCATTCTGAAGAATGCTACTATAAAAATCTCGTGACTGTATTTTAAAATGAGCATTTAATAGAAATAAACGAATTAGTGAAATAATAATTAATATCTCAGCTTGTAATTAACATATAAGAAAAACTTTTAGAATATCTGAAAGGGGAATTTTTTCCGTTTGGCTGTCCAAGTTTTGCGTTTTTACACTCTTTTGATTCTGAGACGGTGGGCCCTTTTAAAAAAACCAGTACACTTTATTGTTTAACATCCGCATCTGGAAGCCCTTTCTCTTTCTGGCAATCCGTGGGCATGAAATAAAAGGAATTTTTTATCGATCGATTTTTAGCCGATTTTTTCGGTTCTACCGTACGGATCGGAATAATTTTGTGAATTTCTGAAAGTAGATTTTTTTCTGCGTCCACCTGTGAGATTTTTGAGTTTTTTGGCCGGGTAGTTTCTGAGATGCGAGTCGGTTAAAAAGCGCCAGTTCACTTTTTCGATGCAGTTTCGCGGTATCTACGCAGATTTTCATTGGCCCATTTCCATTCTACTAAACATTTACTTACTAATGAAGTATTTAAGTAATTCAAAAGCATTCTAAAATTGTAATTAGCTGATTGTTTTAAAATTTTGTTATCTACTGCTAAACATTTACTTGATAATGATGTGTTTGAGTATTCAAAAACACTTCTAAAATTATATAATTAGACGATTTTATTAAAGTTCCCTTATCTACTACTAAACATTAACTTAATAATGAAATGCTAAGTTTTCAGAAACATTTTTAAAATAGTAATTAGCCGATTACGCTAAAATTTACTTATTAATGCTAAACATTTACTTAATAACGATGTGTTTGACTATTCAAAAGCAGTTTTAAAATTGTAATTACTCGATTATTTTAAAATATGCGTGTCTACTATTAAACATTTACTTAATAATGAAGTGTTTCAGTATTCAAAAGCACTTCTAATATTGTCATTAGCAAATTATTTTAAAATTTGCTTTAGAATTTGTCACATAAACAAAATTAATGTAAATTGTTAATCTAAATTGATTGATAAAACAAGCCTTGACTTGACAATCTTATTCCATTTATTGAACGCAAACAAAGTTGAGTTGTTCTAAAAATACTACCATATTTTTCATTCTACTTCAGTTCAAGATTTGAAACTTCACTTAAGATGGATGAATTTCAAAAAGCCGAAAATATTCCCACAGATATTTTCTTTCTCGTATTTCATCCTTATATTCTCTCTGTGGGTTACAAAGAAGTATGTGCTCAATATTATCTATTGACATGCAAAAAAAATCTCTACATGACTCCAAAAGAGGAATAAAATTGGACGTCTGCATTCAAAGCGTTGATATTCCTGAATTCCTTTTATGGTTTATAACATCATCTGCAAAAGAATGCTGTCTGAATGAGCCTTTACCAGAGAATTTATCTTCGGCTTAAATCTCGCTTTTAGCATTTGTTGCTACATACATCAAGCGCAAAGAGATCAGACATCTTTAAAAATATAGCGTTACTTTCTTTTATATTTCGTTTAAATCTTAGAATTTATAAAAAATATCCTAGGACAGAATAAGGAAGAAATAAAAATTACGCGTCAAGTATAGATCATGATACACTTCCCAACCCATTCACTATAACAAAACTTCAAAATTTAGTAAGATTAAAATGATCTCAAAGTAAACAAACTGGAAAACGCATAATACTTGTACATTTGAAAACACAATTTATACTGAAAAAAATGGATACACAAAATTGAGTAAAAAGTACTCAAATTTAAATACGTCATATACTCAAAATAGCTCCGATCCAAATTTACTCAAAATTGAGAAACATGTGTACTCATTTTTTATTCCATGGTTGTGTTCAAATATGAATCGTTATGTATTGCTCCTTAAACATAAAAATTAAAGTAAAAATATGCTGGCATTTATTTCGCGTTCAAAGTTATTAACAAGAAACGTTTAATAGACTATTTATTAAGAAAAATAGCAAAATTATTAAATGGAATGTTTTTATGACACAAGCATCATTTCCAAGCACTTTTCAATTATTTTAGAATACTGTGCATAATTTAATATTTACATTAATAAACATCATTCATGCCACCATAAATGAAATAAACCATTAGAAGGTACAAAATTATCGTTTTGTTTGAGTTTTATAACATGTGATGCTTTAAATTTGAGAAAGCATAGGTTCATTTTTTAACCGAAAACACTCACTTCGATGCGAGTACGTCGATTTACTCATTTTGGAGTACTTCATTTTTTTTCAGTGTACAAAACTTCAACGTTTAATAAAAAGTAAAATGATCTCTAAGTAAACAAACTAGAAAATGCATAACACATTTGAAAACAGAATTTACAAAACTTCAGCGTTTTGTGAAAAGTAAAATGATATCTAAGTAAACAAACTAGAAAACGCATAACGCATTTGAAAGCACAATTAATAATGAGATTTTCAAAGTTTGTATTAAAGAAAATATGTACACGGCCCCTCATTAAACTAACGATAACGGGACTATAAACAAGTAATATAAAAATTTTGTTTTTAAAGTCAATTCCTACTTACGTCACTAAAGATAAATTTAATATAATCCCTTAAGCTTTATTAGTTTTTGTTGCATTAAAATATCTCAATTTGTTGATTTTCTATAAGCAAGTAGGTTTACAATGGAAGTCTGTGGGAATTTGGCGAAATATTAGAGATATCGCCAAGTTGGAGTCGCTTTTGGAGACTCATTTTGGTCGCCAAATTTGGCGATATATCGCCAAGTTGGCGACAAACTTGGCGGAATTTGGCGATAGAACAGGATCCCCCCTATGGTAACCCCCCTTATAGATAAGAAGATGCATTAAATGCTTCAATAACCAACGGCCGCCATTTTGTCTCCCATGTAAAACTGAAATTAATTAATTAAAATTTAATTAATGAATTAAAATTTGAAAAAACAGTATTAACATCAATTGTCATGCAGTACAAGTTTCAAAGAATTTATTTCAACTTGATAGGATTAATGATAAGTATTTTATTAACGATTGAAAATTTGAACAAGATATATAAATAAATAAATAAATAAATAAATATAGGGAGAGTGTGAACTAATAGTAGGAATTGAAAAACCATATACAAGGAAATTTGAAGTAAACATCTGTGACTTTTAGAATGGGGATTATAGGTGTCATTCAGTTTTCGTTTTACTTTATAATTCTACTGCAAATATTTGAGGACTAAAAATGGAAAACGCTGAAAGTAACAAAAAATCAATTTTTTTAAATAGAAAAATGTCTTAAATTTCGAGCTTAACAAACAATAAACGCTTAAACTGCCAACCGCAGTAGAAATAGTTCAAAAAAGAGTAGAAAAATGCCGCTTGTAGAATGTGCCGCACGAAGTAAAGTGAAGAACGCTGAATGTGTCACACGAAGTGACGTGGAAAACGCTGAATGTGCCACACGAAGTGAAGTGAAGAATGCTGAAAGTGCCAGTGTTAACATGTGCGGCGACTGTGACCTTTACACAACTTGATCATGTTGTTATTGTTTACATCAATGGAATATTTTTAAACAAAGTGAAAAATATTAAATATACAAATAAAAGAAATGTTTGCAAATGATAATATTAGGTATTTAAACACTAAACAAAAGGAAGCTAGGTACTTACATTTTAAAGTGCTGAACTAAGAGCGCAAAAGAAGTGAAATGGAAAACGCTGTAAGTACCAGAAGTAGGAGTTTTTCTTTTTTTCGATGTTTTGAAAAATTTCCTCTTTTGGATTTTCATCATTTTTTAGACCTCATTTATATTAAGATCATTACTTAACCCTTTGTAACTTATACAGATGTCTTTATAAGACAATTTTATGTATTGCTGCTATCTCAGAACACAGAAGTTAATCATTGAAAGTGATGCGTGAACGTGTGTTATTTAATACTGTTGCTTCATTTTTCTGTAGAGCATTTCTTTCCAGATTTTAGGGAGCTCCATCGATGATGAATCATTGCATACATTCTCACTGCATAAGAAGATCTCTATTGATTCTCGAATAATGGGAGACAAATAAAATATTGATGGATAAATCATTGTACTATTTTAAAAATTAATCTATAAAGGCTTTTTATTATACTGTCTACCCTATCAAGAACAACAAGAAATCTACAACTTTAGCTTTTAGTTTAAATGTATGAGAAAATTGCTACTTTATTAAATTCGAAAGCATTATTTTTGTTTGTTTGTTTTTAAATAAATTAGAAATTGTAATTTATTGAATTTTCGGTTTTTCCTGTTAAAAATACATTTGAACTTTGGTATTAATACAGCGCATGCGTGTAAGTAATAAATGGAATTTCCCCCCTCTCATTCAGATTTAACGGAATTAACGGAAAAAGCATGCTTTCTAGGAGTACGGAAGGCTACACAAAAGAATTCGTAAGAATTTTGCTGTATAAGCATGAATTACGTAATGGTGTTTTTTATTGATTTATGCATTTCCCTACTGTTCCCAACAATATATTTAGTATAATAAGCGATATTTTGTAGAATATAACTAAATTTATATGCAGAGCTATGCATAAAACTAGATTATTATCGTCCATGGATGGTTATTTCTGTAAGTACGTTTCCTATTGTTATGTGTTTTCTAAATTGTTTCCTTAACCCTTCACTGCACGACGTGCCATTTCTGGCACATACCTAAAAACATTATAAGTCTCATTATGTGCCATGAATTTGGCTAATATGATCACTGTAACTGATCAAAAACAATCCAAAGAATGAAATAACACTTATTTTGTCCATGTCACATGGCTGCATTAGACAAAAAATTAGAAGCTGTTCTACGGAAAAAAAATTGATCAAGCTATTAAGGTAAGATTTACTTTATTTTTACTGAATATTTAAAAATATGAATATAAAAAAAGTTGCAAGGTATTAAGCAGGTAAAAATAATTAATTTAAGCTCATTTAGTTGCAAAATTCAATACACTATTTTAAATGTGTACGTATATCACACACCATAAAATATCAAATTTTAGCTGAAAATTTGAAATTTTTTTTTTTTTTTTTTTTACTATTTTTCTCGTTATTAGGCCGATATATAGATTTAAAAATAATTTTTCATAAAAATAGAAAAATTCGTGCAGTGAAGGGTTAAGATAGTATGAGGTGTCAGAAATCAATCCGACTAACCCCATCAAAGAAAAATTTTCAGCATAAACAGTTAAACTTATTGTTTCTATGAAAATATTGTATCTATATAATATTTTTTTCTCGGGGTATCTTGATTAAACTCATTAATTTTCTTATAATCAAGGGCAACTTTTCATCACTGTATAAATGTATAGAAAAATTTCAATGTCTCTTTGTTTAAGGGGTCTCAGGACTCTTAAAATTGGAAAAAATTACCAATTCATCAACATTTAATATCTTTTAAACATTTCATCATTCAACATTTAATATCTTAAAATGTATATGATTTTAAAGGACAATTTTAATTGAGATGAACGATATAAGGACGTTCTTTCATTTTATGTATTCAAAAAATTGCAAGGTTCAGAATTAGCATTTACAGGGGGCTCCAAAATGTCAGATATTTGACGAGCGGAAAATGGGTATAACAGCTTACGCGCACGCTTACAAAATAAACATTGAAACTAGAATGAAAATTTTGGTGTCTACTTAATCTTTAGATTATAATAATTACCCTGAACCTAAATAAATTTGTATTTAAAGCATTTTTATATTTTTAATACAAAGTCGTATTTGGCTAATACAAAATTCTGAAAATATCAGCAACATAATCACCTAAAAATAGAATTTTTTTTTTAACAATAAAAAGGAAATTTTAGATTCAGTTTATACAGATTAACATAAAACATATATTTCGAAAATTTTATGAAAAAATATCCAGAAGTTTTTGAGGTATCGCGCGTGTTATGCTCAACAACGTCATTTGGAGAAAACTGACTTCAAAGTTTCGGAAATGCCGCTTCAGGTATTGAGCGGGTATAATTCTAAAAGCTATAACTCCTGTTCTAATGAGAATTTCAAGGAAGTAATTGTATTAAAATGTTCAGAAAAGATAGATGTTTAAAATCTAAAAAAGAGTAAAATTTCAAAAAATTTGAAGCTTTAAGATTTCGACTCCTTAAAAAGAAAGCCACTTAAATGGAGTTAGTCAGAGTCACTTCTGAACGCCTCGTATCTTCTTCCACTTTATGAAACGGTGAAACCCTGTTACTGTATTCTGGAAGAGTTGGAAAGTGTTTCATAACATATGCTTGACACAGGATTTTTCTACCCCCTCACTGACAAGCCAGTGTTAATACGTTCACTAAGATTCAGGTTTCACGGCAGTATCAGCAATATTTAAAATAATATAATTCTGTTGATTTAATAGATTTTTAATACATTGAACAATAATTAATACTCTCAAGGATTAAATTCATATTTTAAGTTTTTTGATATAATGTTGAAAGAATCATATTTTTTTAGCATTTAAAACAAAATTCAGAGAAAACAACACTACAATTTTGCCCTTTTGCAAGACTGCCAAAGGATTCATACATTTTAGAAAGAGGAAATAATAAAATTGATCCATGTTTGTCAAAAGTTCATTTTTACAGATTTTTTTTAAAACAAGTTCTATATAATTTATCGTTTTAGAATTGCTCTCTTTTATCTTGATAACGATCATTTTTTCTCGGTAATGCTAAAGTGCCTTGGGGTTTCTTCAACTTTAAAGATAAAGGAAATGAATTTTCAGATTATAAGTTTCAAATAAAGTTGACATCTGATATTTTAATTAAAATTCGAAATTCTTTGCGATGGTAGAATTTTTTAGTTTAACACAAACTTTTCTTTTAATTCCGAAAAATTGAAGTTATTGTAGATAAGAAAAATATTGAAAATTATCAGTTATTCACATTGCCATACAGGGGGTACTTAGTGGGTATTCTTTTATCTTTTAAGCTAAATAACAGATTTAACAATAAAAGAATTAAGAAAAATAATGCATCACGATTAGATTATGAAATATTTTCTAACATGTTTCGAAAATTTTTGCGAAATATTCGCTAATCTCAACCTCCATACCGGCCAATGCATTAGGGGAGACTAGGGAGGGTTGACCCACTCTTTACAAAATGATTTTTTATTTTTTAAATATTGACCGTAGAATAAAATTTTATATATCATTTTATTCGTTATACAATCTGTTATCGAAATAAAATTTCAACATAAGAGTAATGTATAAGAAATTTGAAAAATGATTGATTTTAATCATGGGGAAATAATGGGTCAAGGCTCCCCACATATGGGATGGTTGACCCACTATATGGGAGGCTTGACCCACGTTGTTTTACATTGAAATATTTGCGAAGAGAAATAAAATCAGTTTTACAAAAGCAAAATAAATTTAAGGTACATGCTTTAATTATTATATATATTTTTTTTAATATGATGCTTAAACAAACCTGTTTAGACGCAATCGTAAGTCAGAGGAGAAAATTTTTGTTTTAAACAGGATTTTGTCTAAACAGGTATAATTGTACAGCAGGGAAAGTGAAATTTTAACATTTAAGGCAGTATTCCATTAGAGACAAGTTCCGTTTTCACAGGGTTTCATGTATTATTATGTCCGGATTCAGGAACCCCTGTCCATCTTTTTTTGTCACCTTGTCCTACTTTTTGTGACACATGACCTGACAACTCTAGCTGTCACATAGTTTGACTTCATCTCACTGAATTTATCCTGGTGAAATTTGTCTACTACGTACATTCCTAAAGTTTTTCGATCAATGCTATGTTCTTTTTCAGCCGCATGAGCACATAATTTATCATTAACATCTTTTAAACCTTTCAGGGGCTAAGTACTTTCAGTACTAAATTGTTGAAATAAATGACTGGCACCGGAATTTACGAACAAATTTATTTGGAAATAAGTAAAAGGCATATTTCACATACATATTATATGAAAAAGATTTTAGCAAAATTCAGGTGCCATTGTGGCGTTTGGAAATTAAAATTAAGTGGTTTCATAAACATACCACTGCGCCTCAGAGGGTTAAGACCAGTGGTGGGATTCAGCCGGTTCGCACCAGTTCGGCAGAACCGGTTGTTAATTTGTATTGAGTTCGGCGAACCAGTTGTTAAAAGAAACTTGCATTTACATTATTTTACTTTCTTTCAATGTTTATATGCACAACAGCGTTGTCTAAACATAAAACTGTGACATGTTCTGATTTGTTTTACTTAATAAAATAATGTTTCATTTGCAAAATATATTTTTCTTCATCAGTCCAGTAAAGAGCAAATTTAACATTTAAAAAATGAAATTTTGAGGATTTGAAGAATTTTGGGACCCAAATCGGCAGCCTAGGCTAACTCTAGTTATACTGTATTTATTCAACACTACTTTAACTACTTTCTTAATTTGTATACTTAAATTGTAACTTAATTTGTATTGAGTTCGGCGAACCGATTGTTAAATAAAACTTGCATTTACATTAATTTACTTTATTTTAATGTTTATCTGCATAACAGCGTTTTCAAAACATAAAACTGTGACATGTTCTGATTTGTTTCATTTAATAAAATAATGTTTCATTTGCAAAATATATTTTTCTCCATCAGTTCTATAAGGAGCAAATTTAACTTTTAAAAAATGAGGATATGAAGAATTTTGGGATCCAAATCGACAGCCTAGGTTAACTCTTGTTATAGAGCGCTTATTCAACACTACTTTAACTACTTTCTTAATTTATAACTTAATTTGTATTGAGTTCAGCTAACCTGTTGTTAAATGAAACTTACATTTACATTAATTATTTTCTTTAAATGCTTATCTGCACAACAGCGTTTTCTAAACGTAAAACAATGACACGTTTTGATTTGGTTCATTGAATAAAATAATGTTTCATTTGCAAAAAATATTTTTTTTTCTTCATCCTGTAAGGAACATTTAAACATTTAAAATTTAACTTTAATAAAATGAAATTTTGAAATTTTGAAGAATTTTGGGATCCAAACCGGCAGCCTAAGCTAACTCTAGTTATATAGTGCTTATTCAATACTGCAATAATTTCTTACATTCGAATAAAAGGTACATTGTTTTGGCTGCTTCTTTTGAAAATATACGGAATGTTCCCTGTTATCACTGATCAATAGCTAAATTGTTAGATTTAGTGGTATAGTTCAAACTGCATTTTTTTTTAAATATTGTTCTTCGTATCTTTGAAGTCATTTACATCAAAGTAGTTATTTTCGTAAATGTAACAAATTTTAAGTTTTTGTAAGATACATTTCCTATAAGTTACATTTAAAAAATATTTTCCATAATCTAACAAATATCTTAATTCGAAAAGTCGTGCAAAAATTTGTACACTGCATGAAAATTTAAAATTTGTAACTTTTTTCTAAAGTAAAAACGATTTTTCTGAAGATGAACATTTGAATATTCCGAATTTTCAACAGTTGAAATATTTTTGAAATTAGACGTAATTTAAATTTAACAATTTAGGAATTAGCTCTTGGTCAGCGATAAGAAGTGATGCTCTACATATTTTAAAGCTGATGGTTCCTTGATGTTTGCATGTTTTAATTGAAATTGTTTGTCTTTCAAAAGCACTGCGAACAAGAAGTATAGGTATCATAAAGAATGAAAACTTGTGATAAAATGTATTAAAATGTTTGAAAGGCTTCGGAATTATAAATCACGTAACAAAAGAAAAACGGTGAGGTTTTCATTACTTCAGAAAATTGAAAAAAATATCAAATTTGCAAAAGATCATAAATGTTTTAATAAGCTCGGGGGACATGTTTTTTAATAACGTACCGAATTTTAAAAAATTATCATCCTGAGACCTAGCATGCATTTAAATGGATGTTTTGCTTTCTCCTTCTATTACGTTAAATTTCATTGTAGGAATCTAAAACCAGTTTGGCATGGTAATGTATGAATCAAAAATCAACATTCAGCTTTTGGATTTTGGCAACGGTAACTACTTTGTTTACAAAATGGCGTAATAAATGAGTCAAGTTGGAATTCTGCGTTCTGCAGGTAAGTTTCGTTTTTATGTTATTTTAATTTGTTTAAACTTTTTGCAATTTTAATAGCAGATGGGTTATTCTCTACAATAGTGCAAAAAGTGTTTCCCAGTTATGTAAATGCTCTTAATTTCATTACATTTTTATTTATTTTTATTTTCATTAGAAGATCTAAACATAGTTTATTAGGGACAGAAAGTAAAATTTAAAAATAAATAAATTTAGTATTTAAAAATGTAATATATATCATGCAAACATCATTCCTTCACCTTTCCCCCCACCTGTACTACCATATTTTATTGCCTATTTCTTTACATCCAGAAATAAAAATAATTAAAAATACCCTAAGCAAAATAAAGTTCTTATTTGGTACATTACAAAAAATAATAAAAATATTATTTTTTACTATTATTATATAGCCTACTCAATCAATTATATGTTTCCCCATGTTAGACCATCATTCCCTCACACATTGCTATTATATCAAATATCTACCACTAAAGAGCAGTAGCAGTCTAGCATCTTTCACAGAGAAGAAGCCATTTTGAGCACTTGTGAGTCCAGCAACATAAATTGGTGGTGTAAGATTTTGTTAATTTTTCAAAAAAAATTTTCAGTCAATATATCTGGAAGCGTTTTTATTAGCAGTCATTCCCTCACACAGAATACTAATTTTTTTACAAATATCAAAAATTTTAAATTTATCATACATTATATATTAAGTGTTGCTCTTAAAAGAAACAGTTTGGATTTCTTCATAATTTTGCATTTTTCCCTAGAACTAGTAAAAATGTCTTATTTCATCATTCCCTCACTTGTCATTCCCTTTTTTAAATTTTTTATTTTATTTTTTCCACAAATTTTTATTTTATTTTTTTTTGTTAAGTCAAATTTTTAAAATGATTTCTGCTGCTATTAAAATCTTCAATAATTGACTGATTTCTTACCATTTATCTAATTTTTATGAAAATTTACATATGCATCATTCAAGTCAGACTGCTTGTCCAAATTTGCAAGTATTGTAGAGAACAACCCAGATATTAATACTTGCCTTATGTTCTTTATAATAAATTCTATTCTTTCCCATACTTTTAGCATTTTTTAAATTATTTTAAAGCGAGTTATGGCCTGAACATCCATTTAAATGGATGTTCTGTAAAACACAATTAAAAAATTTAAATGTATTAATTTCTTCAAAAACATCATTTGAGCCTATTTGTTGAAAAAAACTCATATTAAAAAATATATATGCATTATATTTTGCTTGAGTTTCAGGAGGATATATACTACTGAATTCTGAACATTTAAAACCAAGTTGTAGTCAATTTGAATGTAGTAATGAACTACATTTTTTTTCTCGTCAGATTACTGGAATATTGGAGAAGTAATTCTTCGAAGAAAACAACTGAAGAGCTATATTGTTTATATTTAATGGCCCTTTCATTAATATTAACGATTATCGAGGATTTCTTTTTTACCATATTTTTAAAAAAATTCTAAAAGCATAGAGTTTTTGAAAGTATTCAAAAGTCTGAAAATATTCCCAGAACAATTACTGCAAGTTCAGCAGAAATGGAAAGGGGTTTTCAAAGATAAAAATCATATGGTCAGAGAAGAGAAGTAAACTAACTATTTCTAATGTATTAAACATAATGACGATTAGTTTAATTGGCATACATCTTAAAGAATGGGTTCCTACTTTTATAGTGAAGGTATGTAAAGAAAGAAGCACACATCAGATAATGTTTGGGTAAAGACAAATAAAATTGAAAGTTAGAAGGTTTATCAAGAAGCTATATGTAAATATCTCAAATAATAGAAGCTACTTAGCATACTAAAATTCTTTTCTGTACTATAATATCGTTTTTTCTATTTTATTGTTTTGTTTATTAGCTATCTGAAACACCACCTTTTAGCATATCTTTTTAATACTTTTCAACATAATACATATAAAGTTATTTTCAGTACAGGATATCTCAAATAATTCTAATTTATTTTTTCTTGTTTCAATCTGAAAATGTATAGTGTGCTGATGCATTTCATCGGCAATTGTTATCCATGGGCATTTATAGTATGAAATATTTTGAAAAGATGTTGCATGTTTTTAAACTGAGCTAAATTTTATCACTGATACAAAATTTCAAGAATGAATCTTCTCCACGTGCGTATTATTGTTATTACAAAATTAATTTTAGAGTCTTTTGGTATTAATTATAAAAGACGACATTGACGAATAGCTTCGTTGAAATTTGTGGCTTTGGTATCAAAACATAGCATAAAACACGAATTTAAAAAAAAAAAAATCCAGAAATCAGTCATTTACCACTCACAATAACCTATTTATTGAGATTAACTTTGAAGAAGTTACAAGCACCAAAACAAGGATGTAAATAGGAATGCTTGATATTCAGTGGGGTGGTATTTTCGTGAGATTAGAGACTTAGCAATATCTCGAGCTCTTCCTACAGTTAGTGTTTTTAATATCTAACTGTTTGCAACTTTAGATCATGAATATGAGTAAATTCTTAAACTTAAATTTCTGCTATTTTTGTTCTATCATTTTTGTATTATGCTATTTTGATGCATTTTCTGATAGAAATCTTAATCAGGGTTTCACGACTGTTGAATGCGTTTTAAATAAACTATGTCCTTTTATAAGAAAACATGTGTCAGAAATTTTTATTTCAATATCCCACAAGGTCAAATATTTTTATCAATTTTATTATAATATTGGAAAATGCTTCATAATGTATGTGTGATGCTAAATTTTTCTTTAGTTTTTGTACACCAAAAATCATTCGTGCAGCGAACCGGTTGTTAAATTATTTGAATCCCACCACTGGTTAAGACTGATGCTTTCATACTTTCTAGTATTTTCCACTGTTTCTATTTAACTATCGTAAGTAATATTTAAATAGAAAACAGTTCCTATAAACTTTCCCATTTATATTTCATTAAAATTTTTCCTGCAGTTGGATACTACGAGGGTGGTTCAATAATTATCGTCTCCAGTGTATATAAAATATTTGTACTGCGATGGTTGTTGTGGAATATCGAAGCCTAATGTCTTAGATGCCTATATGCTCAATTTCAGAAACGTAGCTGCTATATTCACATAGTTTTGGAGAGAGGAGTAAAAGGGGGGAGTGGGGATGAAAAGCTGATTTTTAGCTTATAGGGCTAGATTTGTGACAGTGGATGACACGTAACTACTGTCGTTTGGGCTCGGGATCGTAGTGGTGTAGCCACATCTCATCCACCGTCACAAATGTAGCCCCTTAAGCTCCAAACCAACATTTCACCCTCACCCCCTCCCCGCCCCTTTCTTAAAAATTCCCCAAAAATAGGTCTTTTAAACTTCGCTCCCTCCCTCCAAAACTATGTTAATATAGCAACTACGGTTCTGAAATTGAGCATATAGACATTTAAGAGATTAGGCTTCGATATTCCACATCAACCATCGCAGTACAAATATTTTATATACATTAGGGACAATTATTATTGAACCACCCACGTGTAGAAATTTTGCACATCTCTCTTTAATCAGTTTTAAACATTTTCTTTTCCATCACCCCATTTTACAGACTAATACGCTTTACATAATGAATTTACATTATTTTTAAAACATTTCCTTATACACAGTGCATAACAAAACAAATTTCCAAAACCACTTAATTAAGGCAGCCTTGAGCATCTGGTTAACCTTCCCTCACACTGACTGGGCCAAACCTCCCCACATAGACCTTTTCTAAAGAATAACACATTGTAATGTTAAGCCTAACTTGCTGTGCAATCTTTATGCCTGGAATGAAAGTTCTAAATTTCTGCATTACTTACAACCAACTTGCTTAAATCTGTCTGATATATTTTATCTGAAAAAAGCTTTCAATTTTTTTCTGAAAAACACAACCTTTAGATTGAAAACGCTTCATAATTGATTTTTTCTGCACCTATTTCAATTATCTTTATGAAACAAAGACTGTTGTTTGAGCATTCCAGTAGCTTTGGTTGACACCTATTGACAAAATTCGGAAATTCTTTTAAATATGAAAACTGATGGGTGTGTAAAGTTTCCCCTATGGTCAAGCCTCCCCAGTCTCCCCTATATTCACTATTTACTGCAAAACAATTTTTATACATCTTTAGTAATCATTTCAGTCAATAATGATAAAATATTCCAATTATAAGAGTGGATCAGATGAAAATTGAACAGTACTAATAATTTCTTTTATTTTCATGCGCGTGTGACAACAAATATGGGTTAAGGCTCCTGTAATATGGGCTGACTCGTACGCCATTTAATTGCTCAAATGGGCGTCTCACATGGAGTCTTATCGCGTAAGGTGTCGAGAGAATTTAGTTGCTTAATATCATGCAAAAATATAAGAATAAATAGTTAAAACATTTAATAGAGCTATACAGTAAAAGGTAAAAAATGATTACATATAATTATGCACTGTTAAAAATTTCTGTAAAGACATGGGGAAAAAACGATACTCTCTGTAAATTTACACGATTGCATTCGATTGCTTTGCTCGGTCAGCATTTTACAGAAATTTTCTTTTTCTTATGACAAATTCTCCGTAGGTATTTCCATGTATTTATTTAAAAATACATTTATTTTTGTTATAACCTGTAATTCAAGACGCACAATTTGAAAAATTCTTTTACAATTTTATTAGAAGATTTAAAGAATAAAACTTTGTTTAAAACTTATTTTATTAAAAATTAGAATATTTTAGAAATGGAAAATTAGTCTCTGTGGAGTCTGTGGGGATTTTTATCAACAATCACTTTACATGTGTTTCATTCAATATGTGCATAAAGCTGGGTAATATTTAAAGTAAATTAAAACTAAAGTAAACGTAAAAGTTTCCCCGCTGAATCATAAAAGACATCCTTTGCCTACAGTAGCATCTTGCATAGTACTATCAATAAGAAGTTCGTCTTCAACACCGATAATTTAGGATCAAATCACGGGCCGGCTAGAAACAAATATTGTAAATATTAAACAGAACAGCAGTTCAAATTCACACGAAAAATTTTATTTCTTCAAAGTTCAGAAATTCACTAAATTCGAAAAATAAAAATAAATCAAGTTATTATCATAAAAATAAATAAGCAAAATAAATTTACAGAGCTCTGTGTATTTTTATCTATGCAAATTTCAAGAGATTACTGTAAATTTACTAAATAAATTCTTTGTTATTTAACAGAATCTCTGTATTTCTAATCTCTATAATTTTACATAAGACTTAAAGTAAGGGATTACCAGTAGATTCTCTGTAATTTTATAGAAAATGTTTTAGCAGTGTGCTACCACTGTATGTTAATGGTAAATACCATAATCATTAGCGCAGTCTCCAGACGATGTCTTCATATACCTTACACTTCAAATTTCATTTCTATTCGTTGAATATTTTAAAATATATGAAGAATATATACATGATGTTAATGGGAAATATCCTAATCATAACCGTAATCTCAAGCACATACCTTGAAGTATCTTGCACTTCAAATTTCATTTCGGTTCCTTGAATGTTTTGGCTATTAGATGCTCAGATATTCAGACTAAACAACATATTGACATAATCTGCAGATGTTACGTTTACATAATATTACATGCTTTAATTTAAATGCCCTTTTGGTGCAAATACAATGCAATTTTTAATGCATCTTTATTTGAATAATTTTATCTGGAAAAAAGTTCATTCGATTCCATCCTAATTTATTTAGTTTGATTCATTAGAAATAGAACTAATGGCGAATCAGTAACTTTGATTTTTAATATTAATTTATATCAGATATTTTATATATTTTAACTTTTTTTCAGTTAATTTACTTTTCATATAACATTGTTTCAATAAATAAAATTTCTGAGCTTCTTGAAGAACGTTGTCTCAATGGGTAATAAATTTTATCTAGAATATTTGTGAAAGCCGTATCAGCATTAGTTACGTTTGTGATATTTTTTTTTTTTCCAAAGGATTCAATAAAAAAAAAAAAATCAGTTGTTGATTTATTTTAAGATAGAAAGTGTCATATTTTATAACAGAAAAGTTGTACACTGTAAAAAAAAAAAGTACAGCGTGAAAAATTCATTATTCGTATATCTACATTTTTCTTGCTTTTTTGTCATTTTACGCTTTGAACATTAAAGCTCGCATAAATAATCTGTAAAATTTCACGCGCATGAGCGAATTCTTTTTAGTCTGGCGCCTAAAATATACAGCCATTTTCTGACTGCTACCATGTGCTGAAAAACTTAGTAAATATTATGCAATTTATTTTTTTCTGCTATGATCTTTTATGTTTATTTTTATTTTTATTTTACTTTTTTTCTTCAAAATATACTTTTGTTTGTTTTCATGAAGCAAAACTTTGTATTGGAATCGGAAGATTTATTCTTCCAGATGCATAATTTATTAAAACTCGAAAAACAGTTAGAACAATAAACTATTTTATAAGGGAGGGATGGCTATTTTTAATATTTCTCGATCTAAAAACTTATTTATAAATCTAATATTTACACAATTAAAGAGATCAGATGATAAAGATGATATGTGAGAAAGTAAACAAGAAACTGAGTTGATCATATGATTGATAACACTGATAAACAAAAATTGACTTTTTATTTTTTCTTCTTAAATTTAAAGCTAATATTCCAATCATATACACACTTGAGTAAATAAAAATGATAATAGAAATTTTTACTTGGGTCTTATTTTTTTTTTAAACGAAGGATATGTATTTATAGGTTATTATGATATATCAAAATTTAAGAAATGGTACAATAATACATAATAATAACACATAAATGTTAAATTTACCAGCAGTATATTTGTACACTGTTTATACATATATTCCACATATTTTCAACACGTTTTACACAGCTGAACACAATTTGAGTACATTAGTGCCTATTATTGCGTTTATATTTATGTTCAGTATCATCTCTCTTGATGAACTAACAGTAACCGGCAAGCATTGATGTATTCCATTGCGATCGATAACGAGACTCAATAGCAGAAATTTGTTGGTGAAATCATTCACCATGCTCGTTGCTAATTGCTCCCATATTATCGGGGGAAAAACCAATGTGAGAGTTCAAGAAATGAAGCTTTAATGACATGTGACAATTTAGCTTTTTTAAATTGTTTATCATATTTTGAACTATACACCTGTAATTTATACCTTTATTATTGCCTAAGAAATTATGCACAACATCCTTGAATGAAAGTCATCAAACTTCAGATTCAAATATACCTTGATAAATATTAGTTCTGATTATGTTTTGATGTAAACCGCCAAACAGGTAACGCTGTTATGCTGAATTTTTTATGATATCCGCAATATCTCTATCTCAAGAGCAAATGCATGAATTTTCATCAAACTTCAAATTCAGTTCGCGTTGACACAAGTTGGTCCTGATAAGGTTTAGGTGTTAATCCCTCAATAGATGGCGTTGCTGTGCGCATTTTTCCTGATTTTCACAATAGCTCTGTCTCAAAAACTAATGCACGAATTTTCATCAAACTTCAGATTTAGTCAGACGTTAACACAAGTTGCTGCTGATTAGGTTTTAGTGTAAATCACCCAACAAGTGGCGTTGCTATACTGCAATTTACAGGATTTAAACTATTTTAGCAATAGTCATATCTGAAGAACTAATGCACGGAATTTCATAACTTTAGCATCCTCATGATGGGCACAGATTGCCATTTAATGTTGGCACTCTGATAGTGAATTTTATAGTATAAACTTGTATGAGATAGAATAAAGTTTTTGGGATTGACACATCCGACTAGTTTTTTCGTCTGCTGTATTTCTTATTTTAAAATTTTCTAAATTTCTACTGCCACACACTGAAATCCTCCCACCCCTTCCCGGCCATTTGAATGATTAAAACTTGTATTTACAAAAATGAAACCCTTTATTATAAATGCATATTATAATTTATTAGTTTATTTAATTTGTAGGTCCTTACATTTTTTTTTTTTTTTGGTCCTTGAAAATTCTTAAAAGTTCTTGATTTTTATTTAAAGAAATGTGTACGAACCCTGCATTATTATACCTATATATAACTATTTCTGCTTTCTCCTTCCCCTGTAAAAAATACAAAGTTAAAATAGTCCTTCATATGAATTGGTGCTGATTATGTTTTGGTATATATCGCCCAACAGGTCGCGCTGCTGTGCTGCATTTTTCACATAGACGAAACACATTTTATTGGCGCCTAGATGTATTATAAGTAGCAGATATTTGTTCGCTATGTGAACTTGGGAAATGTGAGCTTAGAGTTGGGAATTTCTAGATTTTTGAAACACTTTTTCTGTTGACAGATATTGTGAAATATAATCTCCGAACAAGGACATTAAAATAATTAAGCGAAGTAAATTGTTTTTTCATGTGTCAAATGTGATTTACAAAAGTAATTATCGAGAGTGTTTATGATCTAAAAGAAGGAAGTGAAATTGAAAAGTGATTGCACAATCGTAAACAGATATTTTATTATAAACATTTCGCAATACTTGAGAACTATAAGACATTTATATACTCTCATTTTAAATTACCGTAAATATAAATATTGATACAAATTATTTGTTATGCTGATTTATGGGATTAATTTCCTGTTCTTTATTGCTAATAATATTTTATTCATGTATTTTTTGTCTACTTTCATTTGTAACTAAAACTCTCAAACTGAGAGATGTGTATCTTAAAGCTCTTATTAAAATTTAATTTTACTTTTCTATTTATAAGTTTCGGCACAAACTTAAGTTCACAAGTCACATAAAAATATGCGTCTTTTTAAACAACATGAAGTTCAGACCATCAGTCACATATATGGATTAAATCAGAAATACAGGAAGAACATGTAGATCCATTTACCCTTTCCGGAGGAAAATTACCAGATGATAAACGGATATACATAAATATAAGGTAAGCCCAATTTATCTTACCTATGTTTTTTATATTGAGAAATAGATAATTAATTTTTGAGGATAAAAACGAACATCACGCAAATTTTATGATAGCAAAGATTAAATATTGCTAACATTTTCTTTTTTTTTTTAAATAATAGTAAAAAAAAAATAAGAATTTTTTATTGTTTTGAAGATTGCCTTTCTGAGTTCTGTAACAGTAAACTAGTTAAATTAGCAAAAGAAATACAAAAAGCTGCCCGACTCAATTTGTCATTGTGTTTCTTTGTACTGCAAAAATATCATGTATCTATCAGACCTGAATTTCTCTACTGTTGTCTATCAACAATGTATGTAATCTAATTCCTCCAAAACTTCGTTCCTTTCTCAAAAATCTCAAAATATCAAGAGGCTATTTTCATATCAAGAACGATTATGACTCCTACACAATAGAAGACGAAAACTTTCATTAAATGAACCAATAATTATAATTTTTATGTTTTTATTTTCAGTATTTTTCTTTGGAAAGAAATTTGTTTAAGTATCATTATCATTAAACATCCATTGCACATATCATTTCAGTTGGAAGCAGTTTGTTTCAAGTTGGGAAATTTTCGAATTATAAGTTCGGAAATTTTTGAATTCTCCTCTTCGAAAGAAATATCTGTAGCTACGCTTCTGACTATTAGCGTTATGTACGTGCGATAGCATGCATTTAAGGTCGTGAAGCCTGTTATTGTTCTGATTTGTTATCACGGGGAGGTTATAACATCTTTCGTTGATGCTGATTGCAGTGTGATCGATTCACGTTTTTTTTTTTTTTCTCTAACTTTTTGAGATAGTCATTATTAATTCTGAAAACTATTGAAAGCATTATAAAAATTATTATATCGTCGAATAGTTATTATTGAATAGTTATTATGGAGTTGTTACAGAAGAAGCTCCATAAAAAAACCCTCTATTTACCGAATATTTTTTCAGTTTCTAACGCCTATAAATTTGTTATTATTCTAAATGGCGGGCACCTCTGAATACCGTAGAAACTCTCCAGAGCCAAACTGGACGCTATTTGGAGGTTTTACTGTATTTCTGAATCTATAGGTGACATTGAACTAAACTATTTTCATACTATTTTGATAAAATATTAAATGAAAACAAGAACGGTTTTAAAAGATTAATTATAAATATCATACAATTTGAAAGTTTGAGTGATTTCAAGAAACGTTTATTGAAATTTGACAACATTATAATAAATAATAATCGTAATAAATTGTAATTGTATTCAGTGAATATTCGCAAGGCTGCCACTGACGAATATTTTTATATTTTATTTGCTCCACTATATTTTAAAAGTAAATTTTGTAGTATATTTTTCTTGCGCATGACGCCAAAGTACAAGTGAAAGTGATGCTTAAAAAAATCTAGTGCCAGTCGAATAAAATTCGTGTAAGATATGCTGATTCCAAATGAGTTAATCATGTCATCTCACACGTGTCATACGATAGATACGACAGAGTACTGATGTCAATTGAGAAGTGACATAGGACCGATAAGGATTAACTAATTGCAAACTAGTTTCGATTGCATTCAGCGTAATATCGTCAGAGCAAAGAATGGTGGAATTTTGAGGGGTGGGATGAAAGAGGGATGAGAGGAACAAGTTTGATGACCAAAAGAATTGCAGGAAATTACAGGGAACAGCCAATAGAAAATGCGTATGAAAAGGAAGTGGTTATATGTTAATAGAAATTTTAAAAAATTTAATATAATATGAGGTCAATTCGGAAACTAACCTCCGTTATTGCGTGGCGCTAGTAACAGAGAGCGGAGCTCAACCATTGTGTACATCAAGCAATCTATGATTCACTAATCTTCCAGCTATTCTATTGAGAGTGTCGTACTGCCGAGTGTTTGCTGGTTATTACATCACAAAATGATGCCTGCAACTGAGAATCCCGCCAAATGCGAGATACGAGGAGTGATAAGATATCTTTGCGAAAACAACTGTCAGTGGCAAACATTAGTTACCCCCCCCACCCCCTACTGTCCGGACTTGGCTGCGTCTGATTACCATCTGTTCACTGAACTAATGAACTGGCTTGGACAAGCATTTTGCTGACGATGAGGCACCTCAAGCTGCTATGACAAGCTAGTCGAATTCGCAAGCGGGTGAGTTTTACGAAGAAGGGATTGATACTTTGTTGAAATGCTATGACAAGTGCTTGGATGCACATTGTGACTACCTTGGAAAATAGAGGACAGCTGTACGTTTTAGATGTAAAAAAAACTGTTGGGTGTATGTAGGTTTTTTTATTTATGGCGAAACGGAGGTTAGTTTCCGAATTGTCCTCGTACTTCCAATATTCTGAAAATGGGGAAATAGCGAAGTCACAAATAACGCTATTATTAGGATGAGCGATGCGAATCGTCTACTAGGCTACACAAATTACATTTTGTCGTACACTTTACAAAAAAATTATTCAGTATTTTGACTTTAAACATAAAAATAAATTATGATCTGTAGATGTGTACAATATTATTTTTTTTTTACAGAATAACCTTAAAAATGTATTACTTTAATTAATTTATTTTACAGGTTTTTCCATTATGGACGCATTTTTGCAAATAAAAAATGAAAGATGTATATTTTCAGAAGAAAAAACAAATCATGGAGTTGCGATTTCTTTTATGAAATTTTTAAAATACCCTTTTTTATGAAAATTATTCCATATTTTTAATGAATTAAAATTTGTAAAAATTCAATTATTTACATTCAATTATAAAAGTATTTTTCATTGTTAAGAATTCAAATATACAGTTTATTCTTATTATGTGAAATAATTTACGCAGACGATACTTACATATTTTAAAAGAATTATATTATGATATTTTTTGTAAAGTGGCAACAAAAGAATTGTAAACAAATAAAATTAATTGTTAAATTCGTTATACAAATATTTTGTAAAATTTTGCTTCGAAAATATTTTTATTTATATACCAGTCTTATATCATAAGTAAAAAATTCTGAGGAATTTCTTAGTTATTTGTCTGAATTTACATTTCTAAAATTAAAATGCGCCAAAACATAAAATAACGTTTTTGCTCAATAAAGATGCAAGAATAATATAAGAAAATATTGTTACTTTCAAATATTTATGTTATTAAAAAATGCTTCGCGAATCCAGACAAAGCATGACTTTTGCTAGTTTATATCAATTGTGAATACATGGTGTGTTCACAAAGTTTCAAGACGATTGTTTCCTGAGTTGGGAACATTCGTCTTGATTTGTTGGTGGAACGGAGGAGCGCGCGTGCATACCCGTTCCAACAACAGGGTGAGGTAGTGGGGGGGGGGGGGCAGCTAACGCAGCGCACGCGCTTGAGTTAGCTCGCAGGTGTTGGGGTGAATAGATCGCTAGGGAAGCGAATGCCTGTCATTGACCACAATCGAAAACTGGTTGACTCGCTTGCAAGACGATCCCTTGGATAAAGTGGTTACTGGTGATGAGACCCCAGTACGATCCTGAAATAAAATGTCAAAGTACGGAGTGGCACACCTCCTTCGATTGTTCACCACGACAATGCGCCCTCTCACACGTCGCTCGCCGCCGCCGAAGTTTTGGCTAAGTTTAACGTGGCAATGCTGCCGTAAGCCTCCTACAGCCCCGACCACGCTCCCAGCGATTGGACACAATTCAACGATCCAGGCAGCTTTGACGAGGTCCCTCGACTGCCTTGCGTGCAAAGACTTCCAGGGAGCTTATGAACAATGACAAAAACGCTGCCAGCAGTGCATTGATGCCCAAGGGTCATATTTCGAAGAATTTTAGTTCGCTGTACAAATATGTTTAATAAATTTTGTAGTCTCATACCAGTCTTGAAATCTTGTAGACACACCCTGTATTTGGAATTCTTCAAAAAAATTAAATTCAAGTATAAAAGTGGATTTATATGTAATTTTAGCTGAATTAAAGTTAAAGGCGGGATTCATTTCCCAGTAATGTTTGGCAATTGCCGAATTGCTAGCTTCTAGTTCATGTATTGCTTGTTTTCATTAAATCACGTTTGGTTTGTCCAATATAGGAAAGACTACAATGACAATTAATGCTATCGATACTCCAGGAATTACATATCACAACAGTATCTTTCAGTTTGGAGAGAGTAAGTTTATTAGCAGGAATGAAAATTATTTTGAAATCGCAATGTTTAATAATTTTGGCAACGAAATGGCTGGATTTGGAAACATAAGGTATAACCAGGGCTCGGAGTGTTCCTAAAATTTTCACACTTTGCTACCAGCATTTCAAATCAAAAAGCTTCGTGGTAGATTCCTGTAACATCTACAATAAAGATTGTCGTTTTAAAATAGTGGTAGCAAAGTGTCAAAATTTTCGGAACGCTGCGAGCCCTGTATAACAATGATAATATTGAGGAGAGAAGAATATTGAGATGGACGTGAGGAACGAGCTTATTAAAGATGAGGTCATTTTCACAGGTTGAACATTTTGCTTCTTTCCGGCTTTAACTGTAGAGCGGCGGACAGATTTCAGCAATGAGATATGAAGTCATAACCATGCATTTTCATTCATAAAAAACTGTTATCGGATTCAAATGATTTAATATTTACTGACTTTTCATTTTGCTGTTTTAGGTCTTAAGGACTCAAATTCAGTGACAGAGAAATGAAATGTTGTTGATGATAATTTCTACACAACTATAATTGTGATATAAAATTTTCGTATTGTCTTAAATATGACACCATTTTAACTGACACAAGCATTTTGTGTTTTTGCGATTAGTATTCTTTGTAGTCTAAGAAAAGGAATGTTTAATAGCCCTTTAGACCTAATCTTCGGGTAAGAGGAATGGAATCTAATTTTAATTACGCCATTTAGACACAAGCGTTGGAAAGTGTACGTTTTCAGTTTAATGCTATCTTAAAATGACGTCATTTTCACAGGTGCAGCGTCTTTTCTACCTTTAAAAATTTGGCTTTCTCATTTCAAATTTGGTGGAATGAAAAACCTCTGAAAATAGTATCTGACACATTTATAGGAAAATATTGTAACTTCATATTTTCAAATGAATGCTCCTTTTCCTTTTTTTAAACTCAATCTATTCAAATTTTAAATACATATTTTCTTTTCAATTGTGATCAGGAAATAGTACCAATAAATTTATAATCAATAAATATATAATGATTCAATTATTTCTCCAATCTCTGCAACAATGAAAGTAACCCGATTGCCACAATTTTGAAAAACAAAATCATTAATAACTTTTTAAATAAAAAATTAAGCATAAGAATGAAAATATTTTAAATATAATCCACAATTTTGAAAAACAAAATCATTAATAACTTTTAAAATTAAAAATTAAATATAAGAATGAAAATATTTTAAATATAAAATATATAATGTGAACATTAAAAATTCCACAACCCTTATTAAAATGCGACTAATGTAATGAAAAAGATGTCACAAGTTTAAAATATACATTTTATTTAATGTTACGTATGAGAAACAAAGTGATGTCATAAAATAAATGGAACTGCAATTAATAATAATAATATACTATATTTCCTCTAATTAAAATTCAATCCATGAAACCGCTACTGCTACTGCTACTTTCAACTCTAGTAATTATTGGCCCTCTCATTTTCAAAACAGAGTTACGTATTTGTATAAATAAACAACATTTAGTTATCAAGATATTCTCTGATGATAAACCTGGAAGGTTTGAAAGCACTAAGAAGTTTTTAAATAAAATGTATATTTTAAACTTATAACATTTTTTTCATTACATTAGTCGCCTTTTAAGTAAGATTGTGGAACTTTTAATGTTCACATTATATATTTTATGTTGAATCAAGGTGAAAAATTGCGTTTCGTCTTATAATATTATTTGAAAATATTTTAATAAATAGTTAGTGCTGGATCATCAGCTTTTTTTTTTAAATACAATAACAGACACCTGATTCAAAAAGTATGCGGAATGATTGGATCAGTTCATGTTATGTGAAGGAAAGAAAAAAAAATGCTGTTCACGTGTTTCTTGATTTTTAGGGTTCCGTGCTTAAAAATCAAAAATGAAACAATTATAAGATGACTCGTATGTCTGCTTATCGTCTGCCGCAGCCGTTTTTCTAAAAAACTAGAACGTGGAAAGTTAAAACTTGCCATAGTTATAAAGACTATCGTCTAGCATATCGTCGGTGCCATGTCAAACTGCCCAATGTGAAAACACTGAACTGCTTTTTTTAAATTTAGGTTTCTTGATTGAGACCACTTTTGTGAAATAGTAAAATTTTCCTTATTTAACCTTATTTAATGACATATTAATTAATGCGAAACGGAGGGAATTTTATTATTTCAGAAAAGTGGTGTCAATCAAGAAATTTGAATTTAAAAAAAGTAGCCCGCTATTTTCACATTGGATAGTTTGACATGGTACCGACGATATTTGTAGATTACTATTATCCATTCACAAATGTTTTTAGGATTATTATTTTTTTTTTTTTTTTTTTTTTTTTTGCTAATTAAGTTATTTAAAAAATTATATCGTGTGAAGCATCGTTCGAAAGATTTCGTAACACTGAACTCAAAAATACATTTACTCATTGTTCTCAGTTCCCATGTCAGACAAGATCCCCTGTTTTGTACATAATGTAAATATTTGTCTTCTTTCCTTTGGTTTGTTTTATTTAGTAATTTAGTATTTTCATTATATTTATTAGCATATGCATTTCACTTAATATTTTCCAGCTCTAATATTTAAAAATATGTCTTGTAATTGTTTATGCATGTATAGAACATAGTACAATTCCTGTCAATGTATGTAGTAAATACTATAATTGAATAAGAATGTAGTAAATACTATAATTGAATAAGAATGTAGTAAATACTATAACTGAAGAAGAATAAAATTCCATAACTGCAGTAACAGTTTTCTTCAATACACTTTTTATATATGATAATAGGCGGACTGAAAGTGAGATATAAATTTTTTCGTATGAAAATAGACCAAGTCATGTAATATAAACAAAGTGTCTTAAGGGGGCTGGTCACTCAGCTTCCGATTTCCCCTCATTAATGTAAAGTCCATGGGCATTTGATACATTCGTATATTTAAAATATTTCGTCGGGAAATTAATATTTTTAAATCCTGTTTTTTTGTGTACACTTCGTAAAAGATGTCTCTTTTTTTATTACAAGGAGGGGGCCAACCTTGTTAATCACAGATTTTGATTATTTTAATATATGTTGTAGGGTAGACACCCCTTAGTGCCAGGTTCAACGGATTTTATCCAATGCCCCTTAGTTCTTGAAAAACCGGAGGTTCTAATATTAGTACACAACTTAAATACTTACTTCGCAACCAAAACTGTAGGTTAGTCGTAGCTCAGTTGGCATGGCATTTGCCGGCTGATCCGAAAGCCCGGGATCGATACCTGAATGCGCTACATTTGTTTTTTTCATTTTTTGTTTTATAAATATAGTTGTAATTATAATTTAATAATTTCAATTGAAAATTTTAACATCATGCATTAATTATAATGTTAACAAACTTAAATTTATCATTTCTTATTTGCAAACTATTATTTCTCATCCATTACAGAGATTTAAAAAGAAATTGGATCTATTATTGAATGATAAAAATTCCAAAATCGTGACAAATTCTGTTGTGGTGCCATCTAATTATAATAAAAAAAAGGAATATTCAAGTAAAATAAAAATAAAAGCAGAAAGAAGATAAAGGGAAAAGCAAAATAATTGAAAGCGCAAGCATACTTATTACAAATTTAAAAATCTTTAATATGCAAAAAATCGGTTGTAATTTAATTCTGATGCTAATTTTTAATATAATTATGCTTGTTACTTTAAAAACAGAATAATAGTATTATCGCATTGACTTACTTTGTTAAAGCAATGCGTAAATGATGTTTCTTTAAAATCACGAATTGACACAATTGTTCAATATCATTGCATCGATAAAGAATATATGAAATACATTTTAAAAGGGATTTTAAAAAAAAATAACAGTTTTATGATGTTTTATTACAACTATTTAGTTAAAAGTAAAAAATTAAATAGGTTAAAATTGTAATTGATGTACAATATTAAAAATTTTAATTGAGAATGAGATTATTAAGTTATACTTACAAGTAAATTTATAAAACAAAAAATGAGAAAAACAAATATAGCGCATTCAGGTATCGAATCCGGGCCCGCGAATCAGCCGGTAGACACCATACCAACTGAGCTACGACTAAACTATCATTGTTGCTGCAATGTAAGTATTTAAGTTGTGTACTAATATTAGACACCCCCCCCCCGGTTTCTCAAGAACTAAGGAGCATTGGATAAAATCCGTTGAACCTGACACTAAGGGGCCTCTACCCTACGACATATATTAAAATAATCAAAATCTGTGATTAACAAGGTTGGCCCTCTCCTTGTTAGTTCTCAAAATATTTCTAAAGTATAGACTTAATTTTATAGGAAGTATTAAAATCTTACTCATAGTTCGCCCGCTTTTAACACATGAAATATTAAATTCAGCATAGATTTTAGAAATATTCTGAAAACTAAGAAAAAAAGAAACACCATTTAACCCTTTCACTCCCATGGTAGAATACGTTCTAGAAATTACGTAGTTCAAAGAATCCGAATTTACACCAGAAAATTTCAATGTTAAATATCGCATTATTCAAATATGGAAATGGTCTGTTATTAAATAAACCAAATATTGCTATTTTAATTTTCTGGTATGAACTTGGAATATCGGAATTAAAAAATCCACTAACATCATGATGCCATTTGGACTCACTGGGAGTGAAAGTGTTAAGAAGAGAACACAGAAAAAAGATGTTAAAAATATGAATTTCCTGAGAAGATATTTTAAATATACGAATGCATCAAAAGTCAATGGACTTAACATTTCGGAGGAGAATTCCGAAGCTGAGTGACCAGCCCCCTTAATTATATTTTATTAAAGGCGAGTTAGAATTCTAAAATGTCAATGACGAAGAAAAATTCATATGCTCAGCTTAAAAATGTGTTATGAAATTTACAAGGGTTTAAAAAAATATCTTTGTATTGTAACTGAGACCCATAAAATGAAAGTAACAAATGGGAATGATATAGTAATATAGGAAGAATTTTTTATTATTATTATTAGTTTCATTGAAATGTATAATTTGAAATACATTTTTCGCGATTTCCGACGAGACCAACCATCTTTCAAAACACTTTTTTGAAGAAGCTTCTTGCATTTCTTAAAGATAAATTGATTAAATTAAAACAATCCAATTTTCATTTCAACGTATTTTATAGATTTGACTATAGAAAAGAAAAAGAAAAGCCTTTATTACAGATGAGACACTTAAATTGAAAGGCAATATTGGGCATGAAATAAGATATAAAGAACATTTAAATTAATTTCAGTCAATTATCTCATTTGAAATACATTTTTCGTCATTTACTACAGGAATTCAATTCTAATTTTCAAGACATTATTTTTGAGGAAATTACCTTCGGTCCTTAAATATATATTTATTAAATTAAAACAGTTCTGTTTCCTTTACCAAATATTTTAATTATTTTCATATAGCTTCTTACAATGGCTTTTATCATAAATGAGACGATTAAAGTGAAAGTAAATATGGGAAAGATATGAGACATAAAAAAATAATAATTAATTAACAAAATTAGATGTCTTCAAGTTATGACCACGGGCTACCACTAATAGCTACCACAATTTTAGAATAGAAGAGATCCTTTCTTTCAGGGGATTCGGTAACCTCAAAAAATATTTTGTATCTAAAACCTATATTATATTTTTAGGTTCATGTTCGAATAAAGTCTAGTCATAATAAATCATAAAATGTGTTAAACTCTTAATATAGCAATAACTTTTTTTTATTGAATTTTTTAAAAAAAAAAATAAACAATTTTTAAATCTCTTCTTCTTTTTCATTTTTCATATTTGGAAATAGATTTTTTAATCCTTTATTCAGAGTACTTTTTTCTATAAATCTAAAAGTATCGGAATTTTTATGAGTCCATTAGATCAGCAGAAAAAATATAATTAGTGAATGTATATGGAAATAAACGGTCAAGTGCGAATATTACTCGTGCACAGAGGTTCCATACAATAAATATATTAATTAGTAACTGTATTATTTAAAAAAATCGTTGCTAAAAGAATAATAAGACTTTGTAAAAAAAAACTATAGAACGTAGGGTTGGGTATAGCTGCATATACTAGAAAAATGTAAATGGATATGCCATGAAAATCAAAGCGATATGAAGTCTAAATAATATCAAATATTGTCATTCTGTATAACTCTTTTTTTAAATTTATCCTAATCTGTTTAAGATGAGCTTAATTCGGTGCTGACAATAAAAGTAGTGCATATTTAATCTTCATTGAGCATTTCATAACCCCAAATTCAACGTAGTAATAAGCATTTCTTTTTTACAGTGTACCTAAAGCAAAACCCTTGTACAAAGTTTAAACCTGGCATTGTGTTAATTGTGCTTCTAAAGGAGGTCGCAAAGTTGCAACGCCATTTTGGTCCGTGCCGCGTTTTTCCAGATAGGTTTTGAATTAATCTTTAAAGACACGGGAAGCGTACTGAGAGAACCACTCAATTCAAATTAGTCGCGAATCCTATAGTATTTGTGTGATTAATTCTAATTAAATTAGTCTGTTTTTAGAAATTTGACGTTTATTGATTTTATACTGCTACTGTGACTTGCATTACATAAATATAACATTAAAAATTGCTATCTAGGCTATAAAAACCGATGGTGCGTAGAGTATGCCGCCCCTGTCATTATGTATGTCCAAACCTTCCTAATCTTTAGGGGTTAATATCTTGCCTAATTGCCGGCGATTCTTTCCGAAAACCATTATCTATACTTTTATACTTTTGCTACGATAGGTACCTCCAGCGCTCCTCAACATATTTCTGAATGCCCGCAAATCGAAATTTGTGTGTAATGGAAATATGCGATTTTCTCAAAAACTATGTGACCTAGGGTAATCGCTACAGTTTTCCTGCAAGGTTTAAATTAACGTCTACTACCGCTAATTCTTTCATAATTTTAGTTTCAGTAGATTCGGAAACAGAGGGGGAGGGGGGGGGGACATATTTTTGCATTAAATTTTCGACGATATCTCTGAAATTATACCTAAAACTAAATGAAATGTATTTTTGAGTTCAGCTTTACGAAAGCTTTCACACTATATACAAAGCAAAATTTTTTTTTTTTTTTTCAAGTAACTTAATTAGCCCCTCTTCTTTTTTCCTAAATATATTTGTGAATGTTTAATAATCTGAAAATATGTGGATCAATAGACTTCATTACTTCCCCCAATTTGAATTTTCCACCTTTTCATAATTTGCGAGTAAAATGGCTGTGACAGACAGACACAGGAGTGATCTTATAATGGTTCCGTTTTCCCTTTTCTAAGTACGGAACCCTAAAAACGTGGGAAAATAACATGTTTTAAGTTCATATATGTATATATATTTTTTAAAGTTACAATCATATCAAAAATTCGATACTTAGTTATCACATACAGGGTCTAAAGATACTTTTAAGAAAATTTCAGACAATTTGCTTAATTATTGTAAAGACTTAGTATTTCGATTAAAATGAAAATATAAAAAATTGCCAGCTCGGAAAAATGAGTTTAAATATTAGCATTTAAAGGGACGGTGAACCGGAAGGCTTAGAAAAATTTAATATATGAGGCATTCTCACATATTTTTGTCTTTTAAGTACCTGAATAATAATTTTTATTTTAGTATATATGCTTGGGGGTTTTTTTATTTTTTATACTGGAAAACATACCATTGCAGGACTGTATAACAATATTAACGAGATAAACGAGTTTTGGACAATGTTGGGAGTCCAAATATACCACGAAATTCCTTACCATCCCGCGTTCTTGAGGCTGATTTTTAAGTTTGGAGCTGTCTGCATAAAATTCTTTCAATAAAAGTAATTCGATGTAATTTTTTTCCAAAATTGGGACTATTGTTTTATATAAATATGTAGCAAAAAATTAACCTGCACGCATTTTTACGGTTGATATTATTTTTTTAACTCTATCCCTAGATTTCAGATTTCCTACCGTCCCTCTTGCTAAAATTATACAAAAAATCACTTCAGATGCAGCCACAGAATTTTTTTTCAACTTTTTTCTCATGCAAAGGTATGCTAGAGAAAGAATGGCTAAATTTCTTTGACTGAAAATTTACTACAGAATTTAAATCAGCATTTAAATATCAATTTTAAGCATCGTGGCTTTATTAGTCTTATCGTCCCCAAGATTTATTTCCAGTAGTTTTCGAGGTAAATGATTTTTTTTTAAATTTAATCCAATGTAAATAACTGTTGCTAAGAATCAGTGAACATTATAGCTATCACTTAATCTTACCATAGGTGGTAATTTTCCTTACCGTCTCATCCTTACCATCCCTTTTCTTTTCTTTACCATCTTTTTTTCCTGTACCGTCCCCCTTTTTTTCCTTACCGTCCTTTCCTTAACACCCCTTTAAGACAATGTTATACCAAAATTTTGTACTAAATATACTACACTGTTATTATTGCTTATTTGAATGTCCTGTGGGTACTTGCAAATTCGTTATAAGTAAAAATTTAGAAGAAAATAAAAAGTTATAGTGATAAAATGGTAAGGAAAATTAAACTCGCAAGTTTAACTTAAACCAAACGACAGGTATTGAGCCCCCTTAATGATAGAAACTGTTCGATTCAATAAAGCAATTATTACTTTTCAGAACTTATGATGGCAAACATAGCAAAAAGGTACCTGAACCAGAACCTAAACCAGATAATATGAAATACATGTTTTTCGTTATTTCCGACAGGAACTCTAATTTTCAAGACATTATATTTGAGGAAATTACCTGCTATACTAAAAGAAAAATTGGTTAAATTAAAACAATGTACTTTTTATTACAATATATTTTATTGATTTTACAAAAATAACAGACGATAGCACAGTTATTTAAGCAGCAATTCCACCAAATGAAAGCTGGTATCATTTACGATGTCGCTAAACATGTATGTTTACAAAGCTGACACAGGCTTCGATCTCGAAGCCTTTACAGAAGCAATGACAAAAATATTTTTTTAAGTTAACATCAGTTTTACTTACAGTGTATTTACAAACATTTCAATAAAAATAATTTCTTTAAACAATAAATCTGTACATAGACTATGAAACAACAGTGCTCCAGATATAACAGATAAATTAAAAGCAAAACCGTGAAACATATAAAATTGTCTCTTCATGTTTCAAAATCTAAGGAACTTACTAGTCACCGCCATGTAAAAAAAAATCATCTAAGCATACTTAAAAATGTATCACTTTTTATATCGGAAAACAAATTATATTATCCTTATTCTTCTTTTCGAAATAGGCAATATCGAAAGTTGTCCTGGGTTAATTATTACCTTGAGATCGCTTTTTTTTCACCGTTTAAGTCTACCTTCAAGATAAATAACGATATGCACGCCGAAAAAAAATAAATGTTGACCTGCGTACGTATATAATATGTATTATTTTTAAACATATGGAATTTCCTAATCTAAAATTTAAATTACATGATGTAATTTAATAAATACTTTCATTTTTAATTTAATAAGTCATAACTCATACCTTTATCTCGTGCATTACTGGTTATAACTAAGATATCAGAAGTTTCAAAATTTCTTTGTGTTTCATAAAAAAAATATATTTTTATGTTTTTTTTTTTTTTATATAAAAAAGAAAGAATGCAATAAAAGAATCTTTTCATAATACAGTAAAAGAATATTTGAGTGTATGACTCAGAGGGAGGAAGCTTCAAATTCGAACAAATGTACCACTTTTTGGAAATTGCACAAACATTTGTTTGTTAGTATTGATGTGATTGGATAATGAATCATGAGCAATGATTTCCGTTCAAAATCCGTTTTTTTTTTTTTTTTTTTTTTTTTTTTTTTTTTTTTTTTTTAATATCTATATATCTATAATGAAAGATGAATTTCATCAAAGTACAATTTATATGTTATTCAAGATATAATAATGTACATTTAGTACACTTCAAAATCAAATCTGCCCCACCAGTGGCCGAGAGGTTCTGCTCTCGAAGCTGGTAGACGGGAAGTGCTGGGTTCGATCCCAATCGCGCCCGTCGGCCTAATCGTTCGGAGTTTTCGTGGTTTTCTTCGAACCTTGGATTTCCAAGCGTTAATACGGGTTAGGTTCCCTTAAAAAGACCCCCCAAGAAGGGCACTCCCCCTCCCCTTTAGGGCCTATATCCCTTGTGTTGATAATTGGCCGTCATAAACACAACCTACCAACCAACCATCAAAATCAAATCTATTTTGTATGATTTTATTTTTAATTTTAAAAGCATTATATTTATGTCTATTTATTTTACGTTTCCGTTCTTCAAAATGTAAGTCAATAACTTAACGTACATTTTACTTAAGCAGTTTCTTTGTTTCTTTATTATTTTATTTATTTTAGTGACATATTAGCCCATCATTTTTAATAGTAATGAATTATTATATGTATTGGTTTCATCAAGGATTTGTCCTTGTAGTAAATATTTCTTTAATTGAGACAGTCACATAATATAGCAGAGACATAACATATGAAAATCAACAAAACTACGTTCATAAAGAAATGAGAAAAAATTTCTTAAGAGATTTTATGATATGTCACGTTATTGGTGAGGAAATATGTAAAGTATTTTATACGTTTTACACATACAAATTACATTTAGTACTATCAGAATGTAAGTTTAACCCTTTAGTACTCATCTTTGCATATATGCAAACAGCAGTGTTTTGAATTTAATAGATTTTTTTTATTCGTATATACCTAATTCACACCAGAAAATTAAAATAACAATATTTGCTTTAATTAATAACAGAAATTCTGTATTTAAATAAAGCGAAATTAACCATTGAAACTTTCTGGTGCAAAGTCAGATTCTCTGAACTACGTAATTTCTAGAACGTATTCTATAATGAGAATTAAAGGGTTAAAGGTTATTTTTTATAAAATAAATAATTATATAAATTAAGGTATTTGGAGACATACTTATTAAAATATTTACTAATTTGCCATATTTTTGCGTAAAACAGCCACACGACAGTAGTTTTTACTTATACTGCACATGTGCAACACAAGAAAATATTGATGTATTACATGAAAAATGTATTTCTAATTTTTTTTCATTATTTTTCCTGTGTAATGAACTTTTCAGAACCATATATATTTTTTTCGAAACAAAATAAAAAATCGCGCATTTAAGGGTTAATACAAATATTTTTCTATGCTACTGATTTTCTGCATATCGCCGTTTAATTAAAAATCCTTTGATAATGCTAACGGTATTTTTACAGCTAAAAATGGTGGTAGACGCGTACTGTAAAACTGAATGAACATTTCTATGAAAGAAAAGTGACTGTCAAACAATAAGGTAGCAGAATTTATAACATTATTTCTTTGATAGAATCTAATGATGTGTTTACAGATAATCATTCTCTTAGTTACAGGGATGGCGAACCTATTCCCATCCACGTGCCAATTTTTTTCAAAAAAGTAGTTTACGTCACCATGACGTGCCAATACTAAAACACTTTGTGGACCAAATAATAATAAATCCAAATTAATTGAAATTTTGTTTTTAATATTAAAAAAAATATGTAACATACGGTGTTACATTTTAGATTTTTTTATTTCTATTACTGTTATTGCTTCTTAGATCTCAAATAAGTGATATCAGGTTCACTTGTACTTATTATTAACCCCTTAACTGCCCCGGACGTATACAGGGTGATTCATAAAAGATGGGCAGAACTTTAAGGGGTTATAGTACACTTAAAGACAAATAATATTAAATAGGAGACTAAGGGTCCCAGACGTATTCCCAAGGAGATAGGGGGCATTAAAGTTTAGGGTCCGAAATTTCAAATGATTATAAAACATGGAAAATTTGGTCGATTCGTTTGCGGTTTTTGCAAAAAATTTTCTTTATGCCAGTATTTTCTTGAAATAAAATTTTAAAGTTCAATTTCAAAAAATGCCGATAGGGGGCGCTTTAGACTTTGGAGTAACAAACAACTATTTTTTAACGTTATTTTTTGTATTTCTTTAAATGATTTCGAAAGCTTAGACTTAAACTTAAATTTTGATCTAAAAATCTGAGTCCTAACGAGTAGTTAAGTAGCATAAACTGAAATTTGAAATTTGAAACCCTTCTCCTCCAGAACAAAATCAGTTATTCCCGATCTTTGTGTCGTAGATTAGGCTCTAACTACTGCCGCGTTTTGCTAAAATTATTCTTTATGTCAGTATTTTCTTGAAAATAAATTTTAAAGAAAATTTTCAAAAAATTCCGATGGAGGGCGCTTTAGACTTTGGAGTAACGAACAACTATTTTATACCGTTATTTTTTGTGTCTCATTAAATGCTTTCTAAAGCTTAGACTTAAACTTAAATTTTCAGCTCAAAATCTGAATCGCTGAGCGTGGTTCAGTAGCGAGGGGAGGGGGTTCAAATTTCAACTTCTGAACATAGTTCAGTTTGCACTACTTAACCATGCCCAACGATTCTGTGCTGTGATACGAGGCAAAAATACAACTTTCGTCAAGGACTGCATAGTCGGAATTCACTCATAAAGGCACTGGCACAGTTGGAAACGTCGCTCATGCAAACGTTAAAGCTCCATTCCTGACGCTAGTCACCGGGTGAAGAAGGAAACAGAAAGTATGCAAATGTCAAATGGGGAAGAAGAAGAACACGTATGCAAAATTTCGACACGATTCAGGCATAAAAACCACTGAACGGTGAGTCAAGTGTAAGTCGCTGTAGTAATGAATCGGAAGATGGTGCCCTTCACGAATAAGGAAAAGGCTGAGATGCATTTAATTTACGGAGCGGCAGATGGAAATGGTGCAGAGGCACAACGAATGTACGGAGAGCGATTTCCCAACAGGGGGTTGCCTAACCGCAAAACTTTCGAGCGCTTGCACAGACAGTTGTGTGAGACGGGATCATTTCTCGCTTCCCGGTCGAATGCAGGTCGTGCAAAAAAGGACGAATCAGTAGTTGTTGCAGAAGCCATTCTGGATGTAGTAGCGGCGCAGCCAAGTACAAGTACACGAACAGTGGCTAGGCAGGTGGATACCTCACAGTCCATGACTTGGAGGGTACTGAAGGATGAACATTTGCTCCCGTTTCATGTGCAACGAATCCAGAAACTGTCTCCAGGGGATTATCCAAATCGTATTGAATTCGCCCGCTGGTTTCTGCAGCAGAACGCGCTAAATCCACATTTTGGACGAACTGTGCTTTTCACCGATGAATGTACCTTCACACGTGAAGGTACATTTAACACACACAATGCACATGTATGGGCGGATGTCAATCCACATGCTACGTATCCACATGCTCATCAGAGACGCTTTTCCATCAATGTTTGGGCAGGAATCCTCGGAGACCACCTAATCGGACCGTACCTTCTTCCTGAACGCCTCAACGGTAAAACATACCTCACATTTCTGCAACATGTGCTGCCAGACCTGTTAAACGTTGTTCCTCCACGCATCCGGCGGGTCATGTTGTTCCAGCACGATGGAGCGCCAGCCCATTACGTACGAGACGTCCGCAACTATCTGGACATCACATTTCCGGACAGATGGATTGGTCGAGGTGGTCCTGTTGCTTGGCCTGCTCGCTCGCCAGATCTTTCACCCCTCGATTTCTTTTTTTGGGGACGATTGAAGGCTCTTATGTATGAGACACCCATTGAATCCCCCGAGGAACTGGTCGCCAGACTTTCCGCCGCTGTAGGGGAAGTGCTCGAAAAGCCTGATGTTTTCGCGAATGTTCGCCGTTCCATTCTTCGCCGTTGTTCTGCGTGCATAACCTCTGGTGGTCACAATTTTGAACATTTATTGTAATTACATGTTAATAAATATGCTTTGGTAACATAATCCTAATTTGTGTCTTTTTACCTCGTATCACAGCACACAATGTGTGGACATGGTAAACTGAACTGTGCTCAGGAGTAGAAATTTCAAACCCCTCTCCCCAGAAACTTAACCACGTCTGACGATTCAGATTTTGGGCTGAAAATTTAAGTCTAAGCTTTAGAAAGCATTTAATGAGACACAAAAAATAACGGTATAAAATAGTTGTTCGTTACTCCAAAGTCTAAAGCGCCCTCTATCGGAATTTTTTGAAAATTTTCTTTAAAATTTATTTTCAAGAAAATACTGACATAAAGAATAATTTTAGCAAAACGCGGCAGTAGTTAGAGCCTAATCTACGACACAAAGATCGGGAATAACTGATTTTTGTTCTGGGGGGAGAAGGGTTTCAAATTTCAAATTTGAGTTTACGCTACTTAACTACTCGTTAGGACTCAGATTTTTAGATCAAAATTTAAGTTTAAGTCTAAGCTTTCGAAATCATTTAAAGCAATACAAAAAATAACGTTAAAAAATAGTTGTTTGTTACTCCAAAGTCTAAAGCGCCCCCTATCGGCATTTTTTGAAATTGAACTTTAAAATTTTATTTCAAGAAAATACTGGCATAAAGAAAATTTTTTGCAAAAACCGCAAACGAATCGACCAATTTTTCCATGTTTTATAATCATTTGAAATTTCGGACCCTAAACTTTAATGCCCCCTATCTCCTTGGGAATACGTCTGGGACCCTTAGTCTCCTATTTAATATTATTTGTCTTTAAGTGTACTATAACCCCTTAAAGTTCTGCCCATCTTTTATGAATCACCCTGTATATGCGTCTTTAGAAAATGCATGCATCTATTAAAGGGATGGCGAATTCCAATTATAGCGAGGCAATTTTCACCACCTGAACCATTATATATAATAGTATAACATGTGCATTTTCTTACTGTTGTTTCAGAAAAATAATATACACCTTCTATAATTTCAGTAATATGCTATTTAAGAAAAGCACTGGAGATCGCGCAAGATTTCATCAGCATTTAAAGGATTAAGAGAATGAAAAATTAAACGAAGTCATCTTAGAAGAGGCTTCTACTTGATTTTTTCGTATTATTGATTTCGAAAAATAATGATTCGCAGGGGAAATTATCAAAATGGTAAACACCGGCTTCTTTAAACTGCTCTTCGCGGCTTGCATTGAATTCTAATGTATTAGTTTATAATAATGATTCTTGCTTATAATTTCTGATAACCTATGTTTTTCTATAAACTACAAGTCCTTTCTTAATTTGAAAAGCATTTTCCGTTAACATTAGATTAGATTGGGATTAATTATTTTGAATTTTCGCTTCCTCAATTCACAAACAATTCAATTTAAACAAATTCAGCTCGTCTAAATTCACGTATCTTGACTTAGAACCTCAATCAGTGCCGTACTGAAAATATTCCGTCACGTGCCACTTATAACACGTATGCCGTAGGTTCGCCGTCCTTGTCTTAGTATAATCTTTGGCATACCTTTTTAACCCGCTGTGCATGGTTTTTGTGTGTTCCCAGGCAGTATTTAAATAGATTTTAGATAAATAGGATTATTTTATCTGGAAATGTATTAGAATTAGTATTAGGATATCAGGAAATTTACTAGGATAGGATTAAAGAAAATAAGTTGAAACCGGTGTGAATCAATAAGAACTTTCTTCTTAAAACACCATCAAAAACTTTTAAATGTTCTGGACCTTTCGAAAGATCTGAGTCTTTCTTCGTCAGGCGCAAAGAAGAGTCTTGTGCTGCTTTCATAGTAGAAGCACGTCTTCTTTGCGCCTGACGAAGAAAGACTCAGATCTTTTGAAAGGCCTAGCGCATTTAAAAGTTTTTGATGGTGTTTTAAGAAGATCTTTTAATTCTTAGGGTAAGATTATTTTATCCGAATTATTTATTTCGGGAAGATGTCAGTGCTGGTATCCCATATACATTTCTATCTCCAGTATGTCAATTACCAGGTGAGCTGTTAACCTTGCACATTTGTCTAGTAACTATTTCATTCTACTGCGCTACCCTGTATGAGACCCAAACAGTTTATTTATATAAGTTTTCATTATTTTCATTATTTATTTTTGTTTTGTTGTATTAAGAACTTAGAATACGATACAAAACTGTGATTTGTGTTTTTGAAAGTACAAGAACAGATTTGACTTTCATAATAAATAATAACTAAATGCGATTTTGTTATTTTGGAAGGTTGTGTTTGATTAGTAATGTTCAAATGATGAAAGATAAAGATGTTGTAAAAAAAGTAAACAATTGTATAAAATGATGGTTTAAAAGGATTGTTTAAAGCGATATCTCATATATAGTCCGAGAGTCGACAGTACAAAAACCTATGTTATCAAGTACAAGAAAAAAAAACCTTTATTTTATGGGAGAGTAGAAGTAGGGGAATCTGATGATCCATGTCTGCCGGACATGAAGTGGTGCATAAGCCAAAAATTAATACCACCAGTGGTGTATTCATTGTGTTTGTCCTACGACTATCTTCCATGTGTTCATACCTTTGTTTGTAGGACAAACACAATGATAAACCTACGAGTCAACCAATGGTGATATTAATTTTTGACTTATGCACCACTTCACTTCCAGCAGACACAGATCATCAGATTCCCCTACATCTACTTTTCGATAAAACAAAGGTTTTTTTTCTTGTACTTGATAACATAGGTTTTTGTCCTGTCGTAATAGTAGAGTGGGTCTGACAGAATCAACATGTACACTCATGAATTTTTTCCCATCCGTGCACTGGCAGGTTAATAATCTCATTCAAATATGCTCAAGGCGGGGATTCATAAGATCCATATACATTTCTGAATGACACTTCTGGTTTGGCGTAATAAGAGCGGTGATCATCCATTTTACGAGCGGGAACGTGTAAAGATGTCCTTTGTGCGGAAGATACTGGACCGTGATGTTCTAAACTTCTCTGAAGAATTTTCTTTCTTTTAGTTCTGCGATGCCACTTGAAGCAACAGTAAGCACCGGCTACTCCCAGCACATGCACTAAAGATAATGTCACAGCTGTTGCAGCGATCGTAGTTACAGATGTACACACGAGGTTAACAGCATCTATGTCTTCCTCTGTAAAATATATTCATAAAAATGTTTATGTGATGGTATTATATGTTAGTAGTTAGTTTACATTAAATAGAATTGTAACTTAATTGATAACAACAATATTAGCTCTTTGACAAGTGATGCCGTATAGGGTAAAGTGCCCATATATCGTCCCCTTTCGTAATTTCGTCCCCCTTAATTTATCCGCTTCTGCTAAAGTGGCGCAACTTATGATGCAAGGCACAGGGAACGGGAGGTAAAAGGGGTCAGTAGTGAAAGTTTCGTTCGCCAAGACGCATACATAAATTAAAGATGCCGAATTTCCTATTTTTAGAAGACATGCGTTCTTATTTCGTCATTAGTAGAACGTTATTTACTGTACTGTAAGTATTTATTTCTTATTCATTGCATGTATTTTACGAAGGTAGGATACTGACAGTAGCATACAGTGAGTTTTAGGACGCTCAGTTCATCGTACGGGAACTGAAGCTCCTCCATATTGGGAAGTAGCGTATCCCAATTTCGTCCCCCTTGCAGTTATTATTTTCGTCACGGGGACGAAATTAGGAATGCTTTTTCATGACAATTTTTTCAATTTTTTTCCGCATATTTGTATGGCTAATGTTTCGTTATGTTATTCTTCCACTGATAATTAGTACATTTCTTTGTGCCTTACTTTAATGTAAATTAAATTACTTACTAATTTAGAAATAAATTTCAATTAGTTAAATAAATTAGTTTAATAAGTTAAGTATTAAGTTAAGTTATAAGTATTGGATTTTTTTTGTTGGGGGGGGGGGGGGTGAAATTGGGTCCATTTTTTTTCTTTTGTATTTTTTAGATACTTTTGATAAAACAATTTTATGCATTGTTAAAATTTTTGTGTACGATATTTGGCTATATTTCTATGTACGTGGGTAGTTATTCTATGTAAAATCCAAATTTGGTTGGTTTTCACTGAAAATCACAACATTTAGGGCCTAAATGTGACTGGGAGGGACGAAATATGAGCACTTTACCCTATGTGCATCAAAAGTGTCGTAGGCTACGCTGGAACTGACTTGCCCAACAGTTAAAGTAAAACATCACTTTTATTTTAATTGTAAAAAAAGGCCCCACCAGTGGCTGAGAGGTTCTGCTCTCGAAACTGGTAGACGGGAAGTGCTGGGTTCGATCCCAATCGCGCCCGTCGGCCTAATCGTTCGGAGTTTTCGTGGTTTTCTTCGAACCATGGATTTCCATGCGTTAATACGGGTTAGGTTCCCTTAGAAAGACCCCCACGAAGGGCACTCCCCCTCGGGCCTATATCCCTAGTGTAGATAATCGGCCGTCACAAAATCAACCAACCAACCAACTAATTGTAAAAAAAAACAGAAATGAAGAAATTAAAATGTTTGTAGTAGAGAATAAAATTAAATTGATTTAAAAAATTATCAGATACAATATCTACAAAAAAGTATTTATAAAGGTTTTAAATTTCGAATAATAAGATACTCCAATAATAGCACCCTTGAATTTAAAATTACGAAGGAAAGAAATGTGATACATGTATGTCCTAGACTAACTGAAAAATTATTGCAAAGAACCATCTGTCTTGTAATTGCAAATCCATTTGTATTGAGCCTGGCTGATTGGAAATCAACCAGTACTTTCCAGTCAGCCTTATTTTTCCATAAAAGGTAACCGGTAAAATTTAAGTTTAAAATAATGTCGAAGAACACACTAGACGGTATAGATTAACTAAAGAAAAAGAGTGTTAATTTGAAAAAGTCAACTCGATTCGAAAGTAGTAAAAGGTATTATGTATTGCAATATTAACTCCCGTTAAAAATTACATACCTTGACACGTTCCATCACATTCACCAACTACTGGACGTATCAATAAAGTTAAAATATTGTTTGCATTAAAAAAGTAAAGTTTATGTTCTCAGACCAACAATTGAAATGGCTTTGCAGCATATGTAACACGAATACAATCTCAACGTACGGATACATTGTTATATGACTATTGACTAATCCAAATGAAATATTTTAATTTTGGCAGTCAAGATTATCAATCAACTCTTTTTAGAGTATATAAGTGGTATGAACTACCAGGATCATACAGTAAAATTTCGTCGTATTTTTCCTTTGAAAACAAAGGGTGCAACTGAAGCTGAATCGCAATTTCTAAACGTGTTTTTAGACTTTCCAAAGCGAGAACGGGCTTTAATTTAAAGCTTGAGGAATCAAAGAAATTTTAGCCATGTGGCCTGATATGAAAGTGAATGACCATGGATATACAAATAAGAACATTGCATCCGCAGTCACAGGGAAGCAAAATCCGATGTAACCAGGATGTTGAAAATACGTTACTTGCTTGGATGTGTAACAATTGAAGTACTGAGATACTAATAGTATTTCGTTTCTTTTAATCCCCTCCCTCCCACCCCCCACCCGTCCCTCAAAACATAGATTTGAGACCAGTACTTTTTGGAAAAGAGCGAAAGATAGGATGAAACTCAGCAAATATTCCTCAATAACATTATCAAGAACTGGATTCGAAGAGAATTTAGAATAATTTAAAGAGGGCTGAAGCGAAAGAGGACGTAGGAATGTGAAAAAAATTAAGTCCCTAACCTTTTTTTTTCCTTGCAATTTAAATGCAAGGACATCTGTACCAATTCCTTCTTGTTCTGTGGATGTTCATATAGAACTTATTCGTAGAACACTGCCTTAATCCATGAGAAAAATATGTGATATAATACAAGATGCCCATAATTAAACCGACAGTACTCAGCATATTCTGTAGCGCAATCTAATTGCGAGAATGAAGCGAAATTTTGCAGAAAATTTAAACAAAAAAGAAGACGAAGGATTCATCGAAGAAAAAACAGTTCGGAAAGTCATATCTAGGAAGATATGTGGCACTGGGTAATTGAAAAGAGAGTTTAAAAAATACAGAATCGATACTGGGATAAAATTACCCTTAATTTGCACATTCGATTCAGATTCAACATGGCTGCCGTTTTTGGGGCCAGATTTTGCATTCTATTAAAGGCATTCACAACAGCAGAAACTAACTTGTCTGAAATATTGTCCCATACAACCCGTGATATGTTATCCTTTAATGTAGCCAAGTCTGGGACATCTCCGAGATAGACCCTAGACTTTAGGTAGCCTCATAGCCAAAAATCTCATGGGATATGATCAGGGGACCGAAGCGACAGTATAGTTGGACAGCAGCAACTAATGACTCTTCCTGTTGTGAACTCTGTCGTGGCAGCTGCTGTACTCGCAAAGCAATCTGTGCAGCTATTCCATCTTCAATGAAAATTATTTTCTCCAGGCATCGTCTTCGCTGAAGTGACGAAATGACGAAGTTATTTAACATTTGACGATATTTATCTCCATTAACAGACCAGGTTAGTGGTCCTTTCTGGGTGATATTCTCATAGACGTAAGGACCTATAATCATTATTGCTGTGAACCTACACCAAACGGTTATCTTTGATAATCATAAGTGAAATTCTTTGATTACATTTGGTGAATTGGAATACCAAATTCAGCACTTCTGGATGTTTACACATCCAAGTATGCAAAAGTGGGCATCGTCTCTCTATAAGACTTTACATCGCAAGCATCATCCATTTCTATTATGGCAAGAAAAGTGAGAGCAAAAGTCAATCGCTTATCATGGTACGTGTGGCGTAACTCTTTCACACGCCTAATCTTTGTACGGATAAAAATGGATAATCATTCCTAAAATTTTTCATACCGTACAATAAGGCATGGCTAGATTAGAAGAGACCCCAGCTGTACTAGAAATACTAGCAATTGTGTTATTAGTCCAAGAGCTGTTAAACATTTTAGGGAAGGTATTTGAGGCACCCTGAAAATTTGTGAAACACTTCTTTTGTAATGGCTGAATACAAAATCGAATGTCTGGCTGAAGGATCGTGGCCCAAAAACTGTGCCAGACACGTGTCAAGTGCCATTTTTTGACTACTTAAAAAAGGTATTTGAGGCACGCTGAGATTGAGACAGAATAATATTTATGCTTAGAAAAAAATATTTTGAAAATGACAGACACTTTAGTCGGCCCAAAATCTGTGCCAGACACGTGTCAAGTTTCCATTTTGCCAAAAATGGCACATTTTTGCCAAAATGGCACTTGACACGTGTCTGGCACAGATTTTGGGCCGACTAAAGTGTCTGTCATTTTCAAAATATTTTTTTCTAAGCATAAATATTATTCTGTCTCAATCTCAGCGTGCCTCAAATACCTTTTTTGGGTAGTCAAAAAATGGCACTTGACACGTGTTTGGCACAGTTTTTGGGCCATGATCCTTCAGCCAGACATTCGATTTTGTATTCAGGCATTACAAAAGAAATGTTGCACAAATTTTCAGGGTGCTTCAAATACCTACTCAAAAATGTTCAACAGCTCTCCTACTATATGTGCTGTATCGATATTCGCTACTGAAACTTCTTCGATTGTCTCCTGTGGTACGGGTTTGTGTCCTGTGCCTGACTGAACTTTTTGAGAGCCCGCTTTCTCAAACCTCTCAACAATTGCTTTTCAGTAATTAATTGACAAAGGACCGTTACCTTTGCGCCTTTTTGTGCGTTATAAAAGCACGAAGGGAGAATGACGCATCGCACTGGTTGAGGGAAAAGAATTTGACAAATTACGCACGCTCGAATAAAGGGGGCACATTGCACATAATTTTCAATCAAATTGTTTCTAGCAGTAATGTTTCCAACAGTCTAACACATTGTATTTTAACACCCAGCAATTTGGCACTGTGCAAAAAGTTGTAATGCGAAATTTGAATAAAGAGACTTCTTCTTTTTCCTTTTTGGGGGAGGACTTGCCGATAAAGATATTTTATCTTTGTGTAATTTTTGAACTTTTTTAAATAACTTTCCATATTGAGTTCGAATTAAACCGTTAAATGTGCTACATAAAATGTAACTTTATTTCTGTATTCATTCTGTATTTTTTAAACCTCTTCTATTTCATAATTTCACATATCCCCAAAGGATGACATATGGAACTATTATTTTCGTGAAATCTATTGTCCCCATCTTGTTTAATAATCCTAAAAAAAAAGCTTTAAAAAGTACTAAAGAAATAAATCCCATACATGATGAACTCGATACTGTGAAATGACAAATGTCGATCGTAACGACATCTGCTAGCTCTTCACCGAACGAAACGTTTCTCAATTTAACCTTGTACAATGTTTATGTTTAAGCTACTAGATGTCACTGGAATCGACATTTTTCGTTCAGTATAATACAACATTTCTAAGTTATATACAAAACATTTATAATACAAAGTTTTTTAATTCATTTTGAATAGGCGGTTGCCACATAATATCTTCTATACTATTGGTTCGCACTAGTCAGGAAAAAACATCCGTTTGAAACAAAGGTGTCCAATCTGTTTAGCCTTTGTGAGCATGAAACGATCATAGCACCATTCAACAGATTCCGTTCAATATATTTGAGTATAAACTCCGCCCATAGGCATACTAAAATACTCGCTTGCCGTCAGAAAGACCGATTTTTCAGCTTCATCTCTCCTGAAAGAACCGGTTTTAGAGAACTTCTTTACACATCTCTATTCTATCCATTGATAACAAATTCGTCCAAAAGAGATGCGAGTTGTCGTCGTCAAATAAAGTTCTGCGCGATAAATTAGAACCAATTTCTTCACTTTCAAGTTCTTTAATATGCTGAATATCTGGTATAGAACCTAAGAGCATATTGGCTAATTTTTTTTAAAAATTGTAAGGAGTTCACTAATTTTTACGAATATGCTTAAATGCAAGGATTGGAGTTATAAAAAAGATCTTTATACGTGAGTACGATTTCTACATGTTAAAATTAATTGCTTGAAGTTAACAACCTGATGTGGCATATCCATTTTTATTTCAATCAGATTTCTATGCATTAAGCTAAATCTACATACCTAACCTTTAAAATATTTGTGTAAAATTAAAATATTTACTTCAGGAAAAAAACAAAAAAATTAAATTTTGTAAAATATTAATAACACGATTTTGAAAATATCTGATGAAGCTTTGAGACAGTTAAATACCATTTTGTTAAAAAATGTATCTTTTTTAAAGATTTCCAAATCCCGTACTAACGTGCAAAATAAATACCGTAATTTCGGGTGTATAGCCCGCAGATCAAACAATTCAGTTTGGACCCAGAAATTTTATTCAGTATTTGAAGACCAATATTTACCGTGATCTAAAAAGTTACATTTTATGTTTAAAAATTTCTGGGTCGGAACATGATTGTTTTATCCGCGGGCTATACACCCGAAATTACGGTATATAAGCATCGGTCGTAACTTAATACTGTAATTAGATGAATAAATAATTTTGGGTTTTAAAACCGACCTCGTATCTTTAGATTCGTTTGAATACATTACATCTGAATGCTTTATACTTTATTTTTCATGACGTTCCTAATTAAATAAGTGCTTCAGTAAACATTTCCTTTTCCAGGTGAAATTGAAATACATCTCAAACTAATAAGCAAAGTAAATACAGCAACACCAGCGCTTTGATGATTCTTTTGTTTGAAATCCCGTTTAATTTGATTTAAAGGAACCCTAGAAGAAAAATTCACATTTCTCATTAAGATACATCAATGTAATTTAAGCCTATTACCTAACAAATCATCGTTCTTACTTTGCTCATATCTCTTCATTCGTTATTTTTGTTTAAATTATCCATGCCCTCTGAGTATTCCTTTGACAATTACAGTTCAAGAAATTCTTAAAACCAAATGATCTTTCGGATTGAATGTAAAAGCTCAGAAAGCGGAGTACCACTTAGCCTCAAGTCTTTTAAGCCACTTCACTTATTTTATATCAAAGTAATTACTGCATCTGAATGTTATCGAATATGTCTCTAAACATAAGTCATTGTAAGAAATTTTAAATCCTCGAGGATCTCCTAAAATGTATTTGAAATTAAAGAGATGTGCCTGGTAAATAACGCGTATCCTTGAGGAATTTTTAAAACATTGACAAGTGGAGTGTATTTGAATATTACACTATTTGTAGATTACCGTATGGGTGTTTAAATTTTTTTTTAAGATTGTAAAAGCTTACTCCTTTACTTGATATGTAATGGATTGTAATGATCCTTTACAAATTCAAAAATGCAAATATAGGAACAGTTACAGCATCAAGTTGAAAGCTTCTTATTTATGACGATTACTCAGAATTGCATAAGATTTTCACCAGAAAAAGTTTTAAGGGAGTTAAACTGTTCCATGTATATGCTATTTTTATTTTTTATTTTTTTATTACATAACTTAAATTAAATGTTCGAGTCAAAGTAATCAAAGTGCTAGTAGTTCAGCTATTCGTGCCACGTTATGTTACTTGGACACGTATCCATAACAGGTACTTGAATGTATTTATAACATATAAATCAAGTTTAATTTATTTAGGTTTGACAAAAATATCTAACACTGCAGCAGTGCATATTCTTTATGCATAACTTGAATAAAAAATGTGGTGCGTCTAAAATACGAGTAGACTGCGCAAATTAGAAATTTAATTTTCAGTTTGATGACAATATTTAATAATTATTCTATAATTATTTTTTTTCAAACGGAATAATATTACTTCAAAGAGTGAACCAATAATTGTTTCATAACTTTAAAGCTAAGAGAACATATGTGAACCTCTGAATTTTTATAATAGTGCAAATAGTGTTTGAATCATAAACTTGACACTTTTAGAAAACTGCCGAAATGCAAATCTCATTTTCTTTTCTGAAGAAATCCTATTTTAACTTGTTTGTCATAATATACTTTACATCAATTTAAAACTATACATAAATGTTATTTAAAAATTACTTCTGATGTGAAATCCTAATATGAAGGCCTTTTCAAAAGGTTCCAACAGTTGTTTAAAAGAGTCAGTCGTAGAAAAAAAGTTGAAAAGTTTAATGAATTCTAAGCAAGTGCTGCAAGTGAATTCATTTTTTTAAATCATTTTTAGTCGCGCTACAAATAGTTTGATATGCCTCTTCTATTTTAATTTTCTTTACTTCTCATGAATAAATGATAAACAGGTTTGTAAACAATCTGATGCAATGAAAAATACAGGGTGCCCGATCTAAAAGTATCCAAAACTTATGGCTTATTATTACAGAACTATCCATTAAAATATAATAGACTGATCCTCTGTCGATTGGAAACCCCTTCGAGATTTTTTGGGACTCCACCATACATACTATCACTGAGATGTTACTGTGATTTTGAATATGACATTTCCTGGAAGTTGGATTGGAAGTAGGGGCTCAATTGCCTGAGCGCCAAGATCTCTGGTTTTGACTTCATTAGATTTTTTGATTGGATATTCATTAAATCCGTTGTTTTTAAACAAAAAATTACTGTTGATGAGTTGAAGAAGTGTATCATCCTTCAAGCAATTCGTCTAATAACTCCTGATATGCTACGAAACATTTGCAGAGAACTGGATTACTGTTTAGACATTTGTCATTCTACAAAAGGGGCACACATCGAAATCTATTGATATTAAAACTTGGTGAGATGTTTTTTCTATTTAAATAATTTTTTTTAAATTCTAATGGGTAGTTCCGTAAAAATAAGCCATAACTTTTGGATACTTTTAGCCCGGACACCCTATATTAAAGTGCAAATTCTAGAAAAGGCAGACTATTTTAGTAAGATACATTTGGTTTGTTGCCCTGTATAATGATAATGATATCGGATCAGAGAATTGTCGTTAAATGTGGAATACAATTTTTTTGTTAAATTAATTTTTTTATGGTACAATTACCTTTAAAGATGATACAAATTAACTTAACACAATACTAAGTCATTTCTGCATGTGTTTAGCTTACCTGTAATGTGCTTGGTATTAGACTTCCATGAAGGCAAATCAACACCTGGGTCTTCACCAACCATAATAGCTAGTGATAAAGGTAATTCATCTGGTACTGGGCCTGTAGTAGATATAACTAATTCTGGCGTTGTTAACGAAGACTGTACTTCATCAGGAATGTGACTGGAAGACCAGCGATGAGGCATGTTTGAAACTCTTTGCCTTGGTGCATTTGTGTTGTAAGCGTAGTAGCGGTTATTATTATGAGTCCTTCGTTGAGAGGAATAGTTATTCGAAATTTTATTGAATTTTCTTTGATTATCTTTTTGTATGATGCCAGGTCTAGCGATATTGTAAGTTGCACTGTTTTTAGAAGGATGACTTCTGTTTAAGTTATTTACAAAATTGGGTGCTGGCCTATCTGTAAAACCTGGTCTGTAACGAGGCGGTGTAAGTAAAGTATTGCTTTTTGAAATTTTAGATGAAGAATTTTCTATGGTGTCTCTTGATCGCATTTTAATATCTGATGCGTTATTTTGTCTATGAGGAAGTATAGAAACCATAACGCTTGGTTGTCTAATGTTATCCACACCATCCGCAGTATGATATGCCCTTCTATTAGCAGTGTCAGTGTAAGGAATGTTAATACTATTCTGCTGGTAAGGCCTGACATATGAAATATTGAAATCAGAATTTCGGTAGTTATTTCCTCTACCCTCTTTTGAAGCATGTGCTGCCCACCAGTTATATTCCTTCTTAAGAGGAATGGGCTGCACGCTTTCAGGAAAAGGTGAAGGCGTTGAACTTATAATCCTAAATACTCCATAAACCTCAGTAACGTTTGCTGCAGCTCTATTCCTTTCTGTGTTGAAGCGAGAAGGTTCACTTCGTGGTGAAAAAGTAGTATAATTTGATGATTTCGTACCACTCTGAGTGAATGGAATATTGTTATGTGAATGCATTCCAAAATTGTGAGAAGATACAGCATCATTGAATGGAGATATTGTAGCAAAATTTGATGATGGAGTGGGTTTATAATGATTATCCGCTTGTTTCGTATAAAGAGATTGGATGTTTGCTGTAGCTGAAGCTCGGGTACTCTCATTTCCAGAAGTTTTTGTAATAAATGAAGATGTTGCTGTTGTTCTTTTATGTAGCTGTGTAGTATCAGCTTCTCTCTTTTTTCTACCATAGGATTCAACATTATTGGAGCATCGTACCTGTAAAATAATTATGTTGCATTTTTTAAAAAAGAACAAAAACATGCCGTATCCATAAATAAGCCATCAAATATTCAAATAATTGATTTTAAATTTAAATTAAATTAAAGTAAAAAAAATAACTAAAGTCGTTATCAGATTTTATGGAATTTAAATGGACAATTAGAAAAATTAACTCAAACGCGCTAAATTTTCTGATGAGCAAGCATTTCTACTCATTAGGATACAAATGTTTCGTTTAGTTATGCTATTACAAGTGCAAAATATTTCCAAGTAGTAATTAAAGATGTCAGTTAGAAAAGCGTTTACACACATCAACAGAAAAAATTAAATTTTAGTATTATTTGGAAATGGAAAAATATCCCTAAAAATCTGTTTGAAGAAGTAGAACACCAATTTATTAATATTGAAACAAAAATTAATTTCTTAAAAAGGGTAATATATACCAAACTTGATTTAATGCAGAAAGACAAAGATAGAAAAAATTTTAATTTTTGAGGAAAAAAATATGATTCTCAAAAAAATGAAAATAAAAAATATTCTAATTTCATCTTCAAACTTCTTTTGAAAAATTCTTTGTATAAAAAGTACTTTCACAGTGTACAAGGTTTTGGTTTTGGCATATTCTATTTTACGCTATTTTGTACTTTTTTACAGTAGAAACACATCTACCTTCAGGTGATCTTTCTCGATCATCGTTAGATATATATTAAATATTTTTTTCATTTTACTGTTTTGGAAACACAAGGCAAAGTTTCTACTAAACATTTTTTCGTTTGAAAATGTAAAACAAAATTACATCACGGTGTAAAACATATAAATTACATTATTTCAAAAAGTATTCTTTAAAACGTAAAATAACAATTAACTTTTATTAACAAGCGTGAGTCATTTTAGGTAAATCGTTTAATAGAACCTGTAACAAATGCAGGAACTGAAATTCGATTTTGGAAGTTGTAGAAAAAGAACGGATAGTAGAATTCCAATGACATTTAAGCATTTTTGAGGCTGTATCTGAAAACTGAGAAAGAAATACCAGGTTCTTCCGAAAATTTGTGCGTCGTCTCCTGCTTGAAGCTTAAAAGGAAAATTAGTATCAGTGTCAGTTCCACACTTTTCTAACATACGCGTGAGTGAATATTCTCACTCAAATCCCTTTGATCACCACGAAATTTTATTACTTCAAAAAAAAAAAAAAAAAAAAAAAAAAAAATGCAATTTAACAAATAGCAACGACCATTTGGAAAATGATTTTTTCAAAGACTAAAATTTAAGACATAAAAAATCGCACGGAGTTGATCATACATTACGTACGCCATAGATTACATTTTTCGGTACTGTAAATTTTTAAACTTCCACGGAGCTGGTCATACATTACGTACGCCATGGATTAAACATTAATATTCCTGGACCAATTTTAAATGAAAATTCATTCTTAAACTTCTAAACATCCCACAATATTACTTTTTAAACCGTTGTATAGAGAAAAAAATGTACTTTTAAATGCAATTTGTTTGAAAGCTGTATCTCAATTTGTTTCTGAATTATTTTTTTTTTGTAGTTTTTATTACTTTTTTGTCATAGTGGCAACAGACGTATCCATCTCTGTTGAAAGTAAAGAGAAAATACAGATTGCTGTATAGATCAATCAGAAAACGAATAAAATGCGGGATTCAACTAATAAAACGCTTCAGATATGTTTTTGATTTCCTAGCCTGACCGAGGACAATAACCATTTTACCAAATGGTTAATAAAATCATTGAAATGTTTTTTTCCCTACAGTAGACTAGAATAGGCAGATTTAATACTGACCAACTTAAATAGCGAATGAACAATTCTGTGAAAATTACATTTAACCCCTTGAAGGGCACTGTTATATTACATATACCACTTAAATTGAATTCTCAAATGTCACATTGGCGCCAGAATTTAGGAATTAAATTTTACTTCGCATAATGTACGCGAAGAAAAGTTTTTTGTTACTTTCATATAAATCTGTTCATAAATTCAGGTGTCATTCAATCATTTTAAGATTTTAGCAACAGAACTACTTTGCCCCTGAATGGGTTAAATATCGGAAAAAAAATCAAAAATCTAATCGATATAAATGTAGTTGTCCAAATAGTAATAAAAATAATTTTATTCCGTCAAGCACTGCTGAGTTAAAATGCAGTTCTGTGAATAGAACAGAGCGTGTAGGCACATGTTAGGTCAATGTTAAGCATGTTAGGCCAGTGTTTGGTCACAGGAATAGAGAACGAGTATTTTAAAGATGTGAATTAGCAGCATTTCAATTATGAGCAGGATTACAAATATATTTGATGACAATGTTGTACACAACAGTTTAAAGACATATTAGATTCTGGACTAAAACAAATACGTATTTGTTTAAAGGGAGGCTATATGATAGCACTAATAATGGTGTTAGTAATCTAAATCATCAATTAAAATTTAACAATTAAATAAGCTGATGTAATACGAGAAGATCAAAAAGAACTTCTTGAAAACACCATAAAATTAAAGAAATGCGCAAGACTTTTCAAAAGAACATAGTCTTTGTTCACCAAGCGCAAAACTTGCTTCTTTTTTTGAAAGTAGGAGCAAGACTGAGAGAGAAAAAAGTAAAGGAAAGGGACAAGTTGAAAGAAAAGCCAATAAGAAAGCAGAAGGCATCAGTCAATCATACAAGAGCATTACCCAATCAGAAGAAAACAAACTAGGAATAGAATCATGAAGCAAATTGAATAAAAACAGAGTAAAAGAATATGCATACATAAAATACATTAATGAGTAAATAAATAAATAAATAAATAATTTAAAAAAATAACAATAATAAATGCAAAAATAAGAATTATATATATATATATATATATATATATATACATACAGGGTGCAATATGTCGCCGACTTTTAATTTCGCAACCGTTGGCCGTAGACATATAGTTCCAATTGCAAAAACGTTTCAAATCAGCTAAATATTCATGTTGTGGCATTATTTAAAGTAAAAAATCAATTTTATAAAAATTACGAAATCTAACTTTTTATACGGTCTCCCAGTCCCTATAGTTATATTTAGTAAAAGTTTACACATATCGTAACAGATATAACACAAAAAAAATTGACATCTGCATTGCAAAAATTGGCACAGTTATTAATTTCAAAGTTTGATATTTTTGCACATGATTTTGTCTTTTATTGAGGGATCAGTTAAAAGATGAATTAAAGTAATTTGAGATCAAATTCAGGGTGCAATGTCCTTTTTACGGCGAAATCACTTTTAGCCGATATTTAAAATTTTAACTAACTTTTATGGGTCGAACAATATTCAAACGTCAAAGTAGGTAGAATCGACAACCGGAAAATAAAACATACTCACTGAGGACTAGATAAATGGCAGCGGAATTGCACCCTGATTTTGATCTCGAATTACTATAATTCATCTTTTAACTGATCCCTCAATGAAGGACAAAATCATGTGCAAAAATCTCAAACTTTGAAATTTAATAACTGTGTCAATTTTTGTAGTACAGATGTCAAACTTTTCGTGTTATATCTGTTATGATATGTGTAAACTTTTACTAAATATAACTACAGGGACTGGGAACCGTATAAAAAGTTAAATTTCGTAATTTTTATAAAATTGAGTTTTTACTTTAAATAACGCCACAACATGAATATTTACCTCATTTGAAACGTTTTTGTAATTGGAACTATATGTCTACGACCAACGGTTGAGAAATTAAAGGTCGGCGATAGATAACATATTGCACCCTGTATAAATATAAAGTAGCAATTTTGATTCTGTTCGGACTTTTTTGAAAATTTATCTATTTATCTTGATCGTGAAGTTATTGTTAATAAAAAATCTACTTCTACCATGCTCTTTTCAGAACGCAGTTACAATAAAAATCTTAACTATTATTTTTATTAGAACTTAATTTTTATTTAGTCTTCGCTAGTTGTTCTGTTTTCAAATGACAGCTGTGAAGATTTTGGTTAAATTAGCGATGTCGGTTCTTTTCTATAAGGAAAATTCTTCATTTATGAAGCATACGTCATCTTTTGAGTGTATTTACTTAAGAAAAAAATCCTTTAAAATATTTTTGTCACAGATTTCTTAGTTTGAGATACACATTATAATATTAACTGTCTTTTAGAAAACTTTTCTATCACAAAGCTAATAACATTTATAAAATTGGAATACTGAATCAATTGTAACAATAAATTGCTATATCCTAATATAACCTATACTCAGTACTGTTACTCAATAGTGCCTGAATAAATACTGATTTTTTAACCTTAATAAATATTCATTTATTATAAAATCTCACTAAACATTTTAAACGTTATTTTATGATTTTTTTTAAATAATAATAATTATTATTATTTTATAAATATAAATAATATTTTATAGTTTTTTTTAAAATATTATATTTTCTACGACAAAGCTAATAACATTTATAAAATTGGAATACTGAATCAATTTTAACTATAAATTGCTATAGCCTAATTTAACCTGTTTTCAATACTGTTACTCAATACTGCCTGAAACAATACTGTTTTTTAAACCTTTAGAAATATATCATTATTTATTATAAAATCTCACTAAGCATTTTAATCGCTATTTTATAACTCTTTCTTTATTTAAAAAAAAAAAATAGAAAGTTTCTTTTATATCAGAAAAAAATAGAATGATTTACAAACTTTTTTTCGCAAATCATTATCCATGATAAAAATATAAATTAAGTGAATTAGAATCAATAAGGCTTTTAAAAAAATCCGTTGTATTTAAAACTTATTCCCTAAGGCAAAGTTATTATAGTTCTTTGGAATTAAAAAAAAAAAATTCACTCACAATTTCCGTCTGAAATTGCTGAACACCTAGTTAAGGAATGCTTACAAAGTGATACCGTAGAAAAAATATTTTTACATTGATTTTTTAAGAGATGTCATTCTAATGAAAGAAAAACATTTTAAGATTATTTTATTAAGATGACAATAAAAAAATTCTTTAAAAAAACTAATTAAATAGAACAATCAAAGTGATTGAGGTGTATAGAAAGAAGTAAATTAATAATGAACTTTGAAGCAACGTAAGAGTTTTATTTAATGAATTTGTGTAATATTTCTTTTTCTTTTCTTTTTTTAACAACAATTTCCCAGGATTTTCAAATATAAACTAGGAAATACCCTTTTTTTTAACTGCTTACAAGTGTAGCGTTATTCTTCTTTTTTAGTAAATATGATTTTCATATAATAGGTGGAATATTTAACAAATGAAATCTGTTTGGTAATTATTTCTTCTTTATTCAAACTGTGTTTATAATGATTAACTATTAATCTCTCATTCCTTTTTCAGTAATACAGCTACACCTGTACGGAATCTATAAATAATAAAATCTTGCCTTAAACGGAAATTTTTCATAGTCTCCTTGAAAATGATATTATACCGTAAAGTCTGTGAAAGTAGAAATACAAGAGACCATAAAAAATCAATTTCAGAGATTTTTCCTTCTTAGAAGCTATAATTTCATATGGTATTCTTTACATCAAGACCGTAATTTTTTTCATTTGAAACAGGATTATTACAGAGAGGTGTCGTTTTCACAGATTTTACTATACTATACACCTGATAAGAGGGAAACCTAACAAAAATTGAACTTTTATTGTGATTATGATTTTATATCATAATTTGATCATAACTGAGATTGAAATTCATTTGATCTTAGAAAGTTTAACCGTGTTATATTAACTGATGTAAAAACATCACATATTATTATGAAAATCTTTGCTGTAAGAGTAGAAAATTCTTAAACATAATTTACTTACTTTTATTTGTTTATCCATTTATTTATTTATTTATAGAAATGCATCCTAAAATACTATAATCGACAAGCATATAAAAGTGTCCGCTTTCGAAGAAGAAAATAAAAGTTTCTTCTATTTTTTTTTATTTTTATAGTTTTATTATTTCTTATGTCTAATTCAATATTGTAGCACAATATTATTAGGTTCACTGCTAGTGTTAAACTGATACACTATAGCTTGTAACATGTAGTATACATTTTATTTAAAATGCCTGAAAATTAAATATAGCTATCTTTTAAAACTGTATTCAGACGTAATGTTATCTTATCTTAAATACGCATAAATTTACATACTCACGCTGTACAATTCTCCAGTATAAAGTATTTAAAAAAAATCGATTTCATTATTTAATTTCCTCGTTTCATGCAAAAAAAAAATATAAAAATGAACTTTACCGTCTGACATTGGTCCTGGCAAAACCGAATTTGAACCTCAAAATTGACGAGTCCAGTAGAAGGGAACCTGAAAGCCTTGAAATTGGCGAAAAGTGACTTGCGGTCCCGGGCGTCCAAACTGAGAGCTGGGAAAATGCTGGAGTCCGTAGGGCACCTATACAGAAAACAAATATAGAAGTAGTTAAAACTTTTGGGAAGAATTACTTGTATCGTACTAGTTATTCTCTTCAAAAATGATTAAAACAATTTTAGCAATAATAGCAAATACAATGATTTTTAATACCTTCAAACTTTCACTCACAATATAAGGACTATTAGCCTTTTTTACAGTCTTTTACTGCCCAAGAGAGACTGTTCAGACAAGGACCTAAGTCTGTAGGGCATAGATGTCCCCCTGGTCCCCTTTATCGAGGTCATAAAAAAAATTACGAAATTCAGCCGAAGATGAGCCCGCCGTTAAGCACGACAGAAGGTGAGATGGTATGTAAATAAATTTGAAGATAACAAAATTTTTAAACAGACAATAATGGTTTCACCTATTACCACCAAAACGAACCTGATAAATAGGCCACCACTGCTTTATGCAGAAAAGACCCTCACTTCGCACGTCTTGACACTCATAAATCTTTATTACGGCAATCTCTAAAATGGAGTCGTGTGCGCAACATACATAGACACACTATATTATCAAAATTATCCGTGCACTTTCGGTTTTAGACTTAGCATAAGGACACAAATACTTGACGAATCCTTCTTGAAATGTAAAAAACATATTTGGTCTCATGTTTTTCCCTAGTGTAGTTACGAGGGCAGTCAAGAGACAAACAACAAATTTAATAACAAAAAAATATTTGAGATAAACCTGTAAAAAAATATGCTTGAATTGACCTGTTTCTGAAGAAGATGGCTATGTGGATCATGTGCTACATTTGCGTTCACTTGTGTAAGAATAGCAAGTGTATTTATTTAGATGTAAAAATTTCTTTAAAGTATTTAAACTATCCCGCATGTTTTTGTTGTAGCATGCAGTGTTTCCAACCAAATTTAACGCCACTTTTAAGAAACTGACAAAGTGCACTAGAAACGATATACCACTTTCAGAATATAAATATATGAAATATTTTATGAAATACGAGCATTTGTATGAATTTTTTACTGTAAATTATAACTTTTTTTTTCATAATTTAGTAGTTCAATGTATAGGGTAACTTATATAAAACAGCCAGCCGAATAGCCTTAAAATTTAGAAAGATGTCAGATAGCGTTAAAGAAAAGTGAATTTTAGTTTCTTTCAAAAAGTAGCTGTGTGATAAGAGATTTTCCCCAAAGTGACATTTACATTTTTTTATTTTCTTATTGCTCTTTTTCATTAATTTTTTACTTCTTCTTGAAAGAACCATCAGAACCAGCCCATTCAAAAAAAAAAAAAAACAATTTAACAAATTACAACGACTATTTGGAAAACGATTTTTTCAAAGACTAAAATTTAAGACATAAAAAATCGCACGGAGTTGATCATACATTACGTACGCCATGGATTAAACATTAACATTCCTGGACCCATCATGAACAAAGTTTAAAAAAAAATTCAGTTTTACAATTTTCGGTACTGTAAATTTTTAAACTTCTACGGAGCTGGTCATACATTACGTACGCTATGGATTAAACATTAATTTTCCTGGAATTTTAAATGAAATTTCATTTTTAAACTTCTAAACATCCCACAATAGTACTTTTTACACCGTCGTATAGAGAAAAAAATGTACTTTTAAATGCAATTTGTTTGAAAGCTGTATCTCAATTTGTTTCTTAGTTAGTAACTTTTATTTTTTGTAGTTTTTATTACTTTTTTGTCTGAATGGCTCGAGATATGCCTGTCCTAAGTTCATCAACGTTAGTGGTAGCGATGGAACCAACACCTGATCTTTGATGTGGCTCCACAAAGAAAATCCTGCTAAAAAAAGTGTGGGATGAGTTATCGTGCCGCATTCATATCGTTCGTGTTTCTGAAGGGGATCACATTGAACATTTATAATCATGTTGAGTTTAAACTTTCAACTGTTATTTTTTTATTTCCAATGAACAACAAGGTTGTACTTTTTTGTTTTTTTTTTTAATAGCCCTGTACAGTTGGAATGTACATTTATATACACCCTGTACATAAAAAAAATTCGTTCGCGCATACCCCAGTAAAAACATTTCATACCAAATGCTCATATTTCATCGATATTTAATGTATTTCTATTTTAATTGCAGTATATTGTTTCTAATGCATTTCGTCAAGTTTCCTGACACTTCCATAAAATCTCCTGTTCGTTATAAACAATAAAAACGCGGAACTGTTTTGAGTTTTTTTTTTTTTTTTAACTTTTATATTTCTATGAATATGCGTACTATTCTTACACAAATGGACACAAATCTTGTACAAGATCCCCCATAATAATTTGTTACAGATCACTTCAAGTATTTTATTTTATAGGATGATCCCAATTATCATTATTATTATTGAATAAACTTGTTGTTGTCCCACCCACTGCTCTCATGACTAAACCATCGCTGACAAATATGAGGTCAAACATGTTCATTCCTGAATTTATAGAATTCGTCACGTATTTCGTCTCTCTATTCGACAAAACGTCCAAAACCAAAAGTGCCCGGTTATATTTGCTCATATGTTTTACAGACGCTTGTCAACATTAAATAGCATACAAAGTGTGTCCCTAAACTCATGGGCCAAACTGTAAACGAAGGTAAAGTACGCATAAATAAGCAATTTTGGTATAGCAATAAAAGATCGGAAATGAAAATTGTTGGCGAAAAACAAGAAAGGCACAGGAAAATTTACAAGCGTTTTATTGGAATAACAATTACATTAAGTACTCAAATGTACAGTCGTGGGGGAAAAAAGTAAACACCCCCTACTAACTCCTCAACAAATTATCATAAACGAAAGTTACTAGTACCGAACGATTGGAAATAAAGTCTACTTTTAAATGATGTATATAAAATTTGCTTAGAGGGGCATCTACATATTAAAACGAATCCAAACTTCATTTTTTTCATTGGAAATAACCAATTTTAACGAGACATTTCAAATCTTCGGTTCAAACAATGCCTAGAAACCAAATTTCAAGTCATTTGAATGATAAGTTTTTGAATTATAAAACATTCAAAATTTAGTGCCTCTAATGTTAAATTACATTTTCATATTTTTATTTATATCTCCTGAAATTATGCTCTTAATGTGCTAATTTTTTGTGTAGCAATAATTCTAATATACCCAAACATAAATACGCTGAATTTGCAATTTTTATAATTTTATGATATGAATTATGAATTATGAAACTAATATTCGAAAAAATTATGAATTGCAACCTACAATTTTTTTGATAGATTTAGATTTATTAAGTCCTACTGTATGGAAATCCAAAATTTCACAATTTTCTTTTAAGTAGCTTTCAAATTATGCTTAAAAAACTGCAAAATGATGGTTTAAGGGGGCCGTCTATGATAGAAGTGAATAGATATTTTGAAATTTCTTCTGCTCTTCTGTCATCTAACCGGCTTCATTGACTGCTTGAGTGGTGCTTAAGGTGCCTTGATCAAGAAGGGGGCTCTCTCGGTTAACAATCGAGTACCAAACTTCAATTTGGATACAGCCCTTAAAATACGCTCGTTTTAAAATAATTAATTTCTCGGAAACTTATGGTACGAATTGCATAAAAATTTGTTTTTAGGCTAATTGAAGGGTGTAGAGTTCATTTATGCTGTCAGAATTGTGTACTGCTATTGGAAAAAATAAAGTTATGGTTCGTTTTAATATATAGATGGTCCCCTAAACAAATTTTATATGCATCATTTAAAAGTAGACTTTTTTCCAATCGTTCGGTACCAATAACTTTCTTCTACGATAATTTGTTGAGGAGTTAGGAGGTGTTTACTTTTTTTTTCCATGACTGTACATTCGTGGGAAAAAAAATAAACACCCCTTACTAACTCTGCAAAAAATTATCGTAGAAGAAAATTACTGGTACCACACGATTGGTAATAAAGTCTACTTTTAAATGATGTATGTAAAATTTGCTTAGGGAGCAATCTACATATTAAAATGAATCATAACTTTGGGGGGTTTTTTTTCAATATTAGTACAAAATTCTGACAGCATAAATGAACTCTACACCCTTCAATTAGCCTAAAAATAAATTTTTATACAATTCGTACGATAAGTTTCCGAGAAATTAATTATTTTAAATCGAGCGTATTTTAGGGGTTGTATCCAAATCGAAGTTCGGTATTCGATTGTTAACCGAGAGAGCCCCTTGTTGATCAAGGCGCCACTCAAGCAATCATTGAAGACTGCTAGATTACAGGATAGCATAAGAAATTTCAAATATCTAGTCACTTCTATCATAACGGCCCCTTAAACCATCATTTTGCCGTTTTTTAAGCATAATTTAAAAACTACTTGGAAAAGAAATGTGAAATTTTGGATTTCCATAAAGCAGGACTTAATAAATCTAAATCCATCAAAAGAATTATAGGTTGAAATTCATAATTTTCTCGAGTATTAATTCCATAATTCATATCATAAAATTTTAAAAATTGCAAATTGAACGTATTTATGTTTTGGTATTTTAGTATTATTGCTACACAAAAAATTAGCACATTCGGAGTATAATTTCAGGAGATATTAATAAAAATATGAAAATATAATTTAACATTAGAAGCACTAAATTTGGAATGTTTATAATTCAAAAACTTATCATTCAAATGACTTGAAATTTGGTGTCTAGGCATAGTTTGAACCGAAGATTTGAAATATCTTGTTAAAATTGGGCATTGCCATTGAAAAAAAAATGAAGTTTGTGTTCGTTTTAATATGTAGATGGCCCCTAAGCAAATTTTATACACGTCATTTAAAAGTAGACTTTATTTCCAATCGTTTGGTACCAGTAACTTTCTTCTACGATGATTTGTTGTGGAGTTAGTAGGAGGTGTTTACTTTTTTTTTCCACGACTGTACCACCACCAACACAATACAGGCCAATACAGGCCTAGCAGACTTTGGACCTGGAATCATCGAAAGGGTACGCCAATTATTTATGACTGACGAAGTGGATTAGGAGCCAGCTTTCCTATTCAAAAATGTTTGTTTTACTGAGCTGTACCACCCCACAAAATTTATACACGCAGTAACGAATCAACCTGTTAAAGTTTTTTGAATTTTAAAAATTGCAGTTGCATCAATAGTTATATGTAAGATAGGTATTTTTTATAAAATGGCACTCTAAAAATATTTTTCATACAGCATATTTTTCTAAAGATGCAATTTTGAAAAAATGTTAAAGCAATTTTAGATATAAATTTCCTAAACCATAAAATTTATATAATGCTAAATATTTATTTAAAACAAGTCTAATATTTATTTCCACCTCTACAGATAAAAAAAATACATTTTATAAACATTTTTATATTCAGCTTGAGAAAATGTAAAGTTAATGGTTTAACTTTAATGCCATATTATTATTTTTTTTTCATATTATGAATATTATCTTTTTCAACGGGGGTTTATCCTAAATATAATAGTTTTGGCTTAATGTTTATCGCTTATCTTGGCCTGTCTGTCTGTATGTACCAGGGCTCTAAAAATCACATGCCCGACATCAGTGTTGCTACTTTTTTTTCATTTGATTGGCACCACTTTTTTGAAATGGTAAAATTCGCTTTAGTTAATGTCAGATTAATTAAGGCGAAATTTACCATTCGAAAAAAGTGGTGCCAATCAAATTAGAAAAAAAGTAGCAACACTGATGTCGGGCATGTGCTTTTTCGATCCCTGCCCTGTACGTTCGAACTTTCATAAATTTACACCAATTACTACGCCAGTAATATATACTTTTCAAGTGCATTATAAGACATTGTTGAAAATGTAGCATGCACATTTATAGTTAATTTACAGGACATACAAAATAATTCCGTTACTTTATGGTCTACGGGGAAATATTGCTTACAGTGTATTTTAAAGATACCACGCTACTTAAATATAATGAAACTGATAAGCGTTACTGAAGGGCGCTTTTTATTGAATATGGAATGCAAAGCATTTTTACTTCATTTACAGGGGACATGCAAAAGAATTCGATTACATCACTTTCTAAAGAGCGATACTTGCCTGAACTACCTATTCAGTTTTTAAGATTACATAAATTTTAGTATATTAGTCGGTGAGTAATAAAATAGGTAGATCATGAGCTGTTCTGTACAAAAAAATAAATAAACATATAAAAAATAACGAAAAATAACCTGTTTATGGGCAGAAATTGCTCGAACTGGACTGACTCTGTGTTATACGTTTTCTAAAATGTTTATTTAGACATCTTTTTTCACTACATCAAAAGATGATGTTTCATGTTTCATGATCTATGCGTGGCGAATGATTTTTCTTTCTTGTTTAAAAAATATGCTTAGGCATTTTTATGTCCAATGTCGGAATTAATCAAAACAACTAACATTGATTAACATTCATTAAAAAAAGTGACATAGATTTTCAAAGAAATCTTCTAGCGTCAATTTAGCTTTTAATATGTAACTTCATCAATTTTAAAAGAAATACATTTCTCTGTAATAGTCATATCGTACTTGATAATTGATTGCAATATGATTTATTTTGAGTGAAAAGAAAGAAGAAACTTTTATCATCGCATTTCTTAAAAAATCCGCAAATGGTAACTTTTTAATTTGATTTCGCAAATTTCACGTTTATCTTTGAAAAGAGAAGTCCTGAAATGTCAGTGCAGAGAACTTCATGAGGACAATTATCTTTATCCCAAGTTATTCTTTTGGAAAACTTTTAAACACTTAAATGTAAGTGCTTTTAATCTGTAAATGCCTGCTGTCTGTGTACGTCTCTAGTGAACCTATTAATGTCAAAGATAACAAGAGGAACATCACAGCTACGATATCAAATTATCTTTCACACAGAAAATATAACGGTTAAAATCGTTGTCAGACGAATGGTATAACATCTCAAATTTAACTTCTTTAATGGGATATTCTGGAAAAAGAATCCTAGCTCTGTTAAGAAAATGATAGCGAAAAATGTATGAAATAGATTTTTTCCCTCTTTTTATGTGTGTTATTTCTTAGAATATGTAACTTTTGAGGCATTTTTAAAACGTATATGTGTGTCTGTCCGATACAGAATATTTTAACTACTATTGTGTACATTTTTTTAAGTTGACGCTCGTTGTTAAATATATATTTAATGATTTTTTGTACTCTTTAAACTACGGGGTTTCCCAAAAGTCTCCGTACAACTTCAATAATTTATTACAAAAAAAAAAAAAAAAAAAGGGCCTTCAGCAAAAATACTTATAACAGTATATAGAGTAACTTAAAAAGTTTTTTTTCTACTACCTCAGTATACTTCTACATGAGATCCTTTCGTTACACGCGACGTTTCCATGTTATGAAGCATTTCAACTGAAAATTCGAAGCGTTTCGCATAATCATCCGTTAGTAACGCCTGCCCAATCTGAATTTTGTAGGCTGAAAGTTGCAATCGTTTATGAAGCATCCTGTGTATTGTGCTTTTTGACATAATAAGCTCTTGCGATGCTTTTCGAATTGATTTTACAGGGGTCCTAGAATAAGTTTCACGTACTCGTTCCACACTTTCTTCACCAGTGCTACGGCTGCCACTTCTTTTCTTATCATTCACACTTCTCGTTGTCATAAATTTCTCATACCAGTCACGAATGCTTTGCAGGCGTTACAAACGGATGATTATGCGACACGCTTCGAATTTGCAGTTGAGATGCTTCATAGCATGGAAACGTCGCGTGCAACGAAAGGATCTCATGTAGAAGTATACTAGGGTAGCAGAAAAAAAATTAAGTTACTCTATGTACTGTTGTAATTATTTTTGCTGTAGACCTATTATTTTTTTGTAATAGATTTTTGAAGTTGTGCAGACACTTTTGGGACATATTTATTACATTTCTGTATATATTTTGAGAAATTTAAATTAAGGTTTAATGCCTGAATCTATTATGTTAAAATTTGACAATCTGTTTTTATTTCACGACTACTATTCCTAGAATATTGCAAAATTTGCGATAAAATTTATACCAGTTGTTCGCATACATCCGTGTATATGTTAAAAACTCTCAGAAATTTAGTTTGTGAGGGATTTTTTCTTTTACGGTTAAGTACTTAAAGTAAAACAAACCATTAAAAGATCACTCGTATGTCTATCTGTCCTTCTGTCACAACCGTTTTTCTCAAAAACTATGGAACATGGAAATTTCAAACTTTTCAGAGTTATAAAGGCTTTTGGCGACTCTATTTATAGATTATTGGCCGTTCATAAATGTTTTTGGTGAAAATTCAGAGGTGTTAAATCTGTAGGGATACAATAGCAATTATCCTGGGTCACGTAATGTTTTTGAAAATCACATTTTTCCTTACACACAAACTTTAATTTGCGGGACCTCAGAGAAGTAGTTGAGAAGGAAACAAAATGTCTATCGACACGGAATCAATCAAGGATTGTTGATAATGATTTTTTTTAAATTCTCGTTAATTAGTAGAGATATTAATTAAAAACCTATGTAGAAAACAGCTGCACGGACCAATACGGCGTTGCAAAGTTACGACCTCCTTTCGAAACGCGCTTGACACAATACCAAGTTTAAACTTTTTAGAAGGTCTTTGTTGCACGGAACACTTTGTAGGCCAGTAACACTCGCACTTCACCGATTATTTGTAAATTTTAGCGAAATTTCTGAAATGGTGCAATTTATTTACTCCGTTGCCGTGGAAAAATAACAATGAAAGAGAAATATTAGTGTTACTATATCTTTTTGTTGCCATTTTATCATTAAAATTGAACAGAAGAAAATATTGTTTATTTGTAAACATGCTATGTACGATTATCGTCTGCTACTCAAACTAGGGAACAAATATCTTTGCTTATAATATGTTTGTGTAGATATCAACTTAATCATTTCTAGTCTACTTTCTCTTTAAAATATATATATATTTATATATTTTTTAAAGAGTAGCTATGCGACTTTCCTCCCCATTTACTCAATTATCATCAAAAAGTTGAAATGTAAGGAATTAATAGGATATAAAATTTCCGAAAGTGTAAATGAATGGTATCTGATAGAACATAGAGCCAGTGATAATGATAAAAAAATGTAAGACATGTGAATCAGTAAAATAAAATACATATGCTGAAAGTTATTACAGTAAACGTACAGACTTAAGATCATTTTAATAATCAAACCGATTAGTATCGTTAGTATTTTGCGCAATCAAAAACGAAAAAAATATTATTAAGATAGGTTTGACAATATTTTCTAGAAGGAATGTTGAGAAATCCTTAACGATAAGTATTGTTCAAATAATGAACCTGAGTTAGTGCGCATAAATACAAACAAGTAATATATAAAAAAAAAAAAAAATTAAAGTCAATTCCTACTAAGGTCATCAAAGAAAAAAATAATCCCTTAAGCTAATATTAGTTTTTGTTGCATTAAAATATCTCAATTTATTGATTTTCTATAAGCAAGTAAACCCTATTGATTTTCTATAAGCAAGTAAACCCTATTGATTTACAATGGAAGTCTATGGGAATTTGGCGAAATATTAGGGATATCGCCAATTTGGCGTCACTTTTGGCGATATATCGCCGAGTTGGTGAAAAACTTGGCAGTAATTGGCGACAGAACAGAGCTCCCCCCCCCCCCCATAGTCCTTATGGTAATCCCCCTTATAGGCATGGCGATGCGTTAAATGCTGTTCAATAACCAATGGCCGCCATTTTTTCTCCCATATAAAACTAAAATTAATTAATTAAAATTTAATGAATTATTATTTGAAAAAACTGTATTAACATCAAGTGTCATCCACTACAAGTTAAAAAAAATGTATTTGAACTTGAATGGATGAATAATATGTATTTTATTAACGATTGAAAATTTGAACAAGATATATATAGGGAGAGTGTGAACTAATAGTAGGAATTGAAAAATAGAAAGATGTCGAGTGGAAAAAAACTGTAAAAGCTATGTTTTGTGAAGTAAAATTTCACAGTAATACAGCGTAGAATGATTTAGTAAAAATATAAAAATCTGCATCATTACATGTATGTTATTACTACAATATTTTTTTCAAAAATACGAGGGCAATCCAGTAAGTAAGTTTCGTTTTCAATTTTTGCCGCAGAAGTGCTGCGTTCGTGATTTCATGCATGCGCACCAACTTTGTTGACTCATTGGCAAACAATTGAAGTTATTTGTAGAATGCTGAGTATTTCGTCGGCTGCATGTTGAGCGTTTGAAAGGTTTTAAAAATTGACATCTTGCCGCATGCGAGTTATGGACTGCCATCTGCTTACTGAACGCTAGAATGGAACACTAAACTGATCGAAATTCACAGACAGACTTGTGAAGCTTACAAACAAAACGCGAGGTAAGGAGTGATTCGATGGTAAGGAGGTGGATTTTGTTTAATTTATTAAAGCAACTTCATTTCAGGATTGCTCTCGTATATTGTGCGATATACAGGGTGAACCAAAAGTGCTTGATACATTGTACAATTCGATAAAAAATAAAGTAATTGACGTACGAGAGGGCGGTTTGCACGTGAATTCTTCCCGTGATTGAAAATTTTATTTAACTATATTAAAAATTAATTCCAAAAAATCCCCACTATTGGCTCTATGCTTTCAAATATGCAAAAAATAAAATAAAAACAAAAAATGAAACAAAATAACTTAAAATAAGCAATTACAGGCAATTGTTTATACAATGTATTACCATATACTAATACTAAACTTCTGAGATGAAGTACTGTTTTGATGTGGTTCGAATTACAAAGAGTGGACACGTTAAAATATTGGGATAGATTGATTTGGCCATATAATATATGTACATATACAGGGTGACCCAAAAACATTGACCTCGGCTTTTATTCCTTAAATATTGATCATAGACATATATTATGAATTATAAAGTTACGTAAAAAAAGTACAGAATTTAATGAAATCCATTAAAATTTTCAGGAGGTTAAATTTGAAGAAATACAAAAATTAAACTTTTATTCGGCCTCCGTACAAAACGTTTCCTAATGAGTAAAATGATTCTCGTATTACATACTGAAGGAATGAGGCAATGTGACAGTTTGTTCAGATGCTGCAAACTCCAAATTAGACTATATCGGATGTTGTAATGCGGTTACAAAAGCTTGGTCGGAATAGAGACAGACCAAGTCGAGATAAAAAACAAACAGTCAACATTTTTAGGAATCGCAAAGTGATCAGGAAGAAAATTTGATATACCCCTAACCTAACGTTTTAATAAGGAAAATTGTAAAATAAATAAACATCCTCCAACTGACGTTTTGGCAAATTGTGAAGGAGTTTTGGGGATAACCATACTTACAAAATTAAAGAGTGCCAAAAACGTATGGGGACCAACATAAAGAAAAACCTCAAAGATGGAAAACACTAATAAAATGCATGATCAATATAAAATTAAAAAAAGAACAATTCCCAGTCAACTAGCTGACGATTGACAAAACAATCGGATTTCAATGAAAGATAGTCTTAAATCCATCAGCAATCACCAAAAGACGACAAAAACTCCACTTGGTTACAGCTTATGGTAGGATTTGTTCATCAAGCAAGGAAAATCGTAAAATAAATAAATACGTATCTACCAACTGACGTTTTGGCAAATTGTGAAGGAGTTTTGGGGATAACCATCCTTACAAAATAAAGTAGTGCCGAAAATGTGCGGTGGCGAACAAAAAATTAAAGACCTCAAAGATGGAAAACACTAATAAAACGCATGATCATTAGATTTTTTTTTTAATTTCTCAGTCAACTGGCACACGATTGACAAAGCAATCGGATTTAAATGAAAGATAGCCTTAAATCCATCAGCAATTATCGAAAAACAACAAAAACCTCACTTGGTTATAGCTTAGGGTGGGAGTTGTTCATCAAGCAAAACATCTCTCGCTTTTGTACTAGAAGTCGTCAAAATGAGCTATCGAACGTAACGTTAAAATATCTCGGAGAATTATTTGATTCACTGATTGTAAATATATTTCAGAAATAGAAAATGAGATTTTAAGAAAAATTCTTCTTCAGTACATAGCACAAGAATAGCATAGGAATGGTGCAAGTCATATCTATGAGACTTTTTTAATAGTCAAGAGTTGAGGCTCATTCTGAAAATTTGTCAAAAGACTTTACTTATATATATAAGAAGTCAGAAATTGTACATTAAACGTGGCAAATGAGGTACGTTCGTAATATAACTTGTTTTATAAATATTCAAATCTTGGCGCAATACCTGTTGCACTCTTATACAAAAATGCATGAATGCAAAATTTATTACGATTATATATATTAAATTCAGTAACACGGAAATACATGACTTCATCTTAAATAGGACATCATCAGTATGGTAAACTATAATCATTATCTGTTGCACTCTTATACAAAAATGCATGAATGCAAAATTTATTACGATTATATTCTGTCATGGGACATCATTGAATTAATTACGTATGATAGGATATAATAGAATGAAGAAAACTTTTATTAATATCTTTTTACGATTTTACTAAAATTTGAAATGACTCGACAAAATTCTGCAATGATTGTATATATTAAATTTGAAACCATTCGGTCAGGTAGTTTTTCCATTGTTATATGCGGACAGATGGACGGACCAGCCAACGACTATAGGTGCTACGTATTTATATAATTACGAACGCATCAAAAACGAAAAGCTATCACTTTGGAAATTTGTAGCTTTTTTGTAAGTCACAAAACTGTACTTTGGGTATTAGAAATCTTATTTTGATTTATGTGAGAAGTAAGAGTTGTAAACTAAAACACTTGTCCTATTTTTTTTTCAATTCTGTATAGCTTTAACAAAATACAATGACATTACAACTATTTCCGTATAAAAGTTCGCTTGATGAAATGTTAATTTTTTGTTCATACACTGAGCATATTTTTAGAAGACTAGCAACCTAGCTTTTCTCATGACGTGAGAACTGTTAGGGAAACTTTTTTGACGATCATTGACTTTTTGCAGAATATCAGATAAATTAATTCTTCCAAATATTTTCAAACTTCAGAACTTTTTATTAGATAGATTTCCTATGACAGGGAAAATAGTGAGGTCTATACATGTGATATAAATAATTCTATGCTGTTCATCCATATTTTACTTAATAAAATGGCATAAAATTTCTTCACGTTTACTTTAAACTGTTTTAGAAGTTTTTTTTAACAAAATCCACCAGCATCAAACTTTTCATGCAGCTCTATATCTCTGAAAAATAAAGGGATTTGTATTAGCATATCGCACTTTGCCTACACATTGTCACATTTTTTTTCGGCTTTTATAAACATGAAACAGAACTTTTAAAGTTCATTTTTTTCAATTCAACTTACAAACTTAAGCTAAGCTCTTGACTTGTAAAAGGGTTTTTTCGTGGTGAAAAACCAGAATTCATTGAGCATATCTTAAGTCACTTTAACTTCTGCATTTTAATGGAAAATTTTAAAGACTCGGTAAAATCTGGATTCGACATGTAAGTGTTTCTTTCTTTTTTTATCGAACTTTGTATAAATTATAAGTATCAAATCTCATAATGCACCAATATATATTTAATGTATCAGAGTTTTAGAATAGTTATCTTGACATATTTCTGAATTTTTGAAAGATTTACACAGTTTTCATACACATCTGAAATTTTAAATTAAAAAACGCTGTTTATGGTGTCAATTTAAAGTATATAAGCATACATGTATTTTTATAAATAGGTTACATTTTATATCCACAGGTGTTTCTAAATTGATAGAAGAAATTTCAATGGTGATAATACGCGTTAGAGCAAATCATTTTTGTTTTATACAGGGTCGCGATACACGTATTCATTCAAAGACACAAAGTGTTTCATTCCAAACCGAATTTCAATTTTTTTCATTTTTTTAACAATAATGGTGATATTTTAACGATATTTCAATAAACTTAGTTTATTTTTTGTGAAATATTATGACCAAGAGAAATGATTGAAATGATATATTCGATTTCAAGCTACATTTAACTAGACACTCCATAATTCCAAATGTAGCTGACAATACATACGATGCTACATCCTAAATTACAATTCACTTCTGAGAGTTTTCCTAGTGTCATCCTATTTGTTTAACCCTTAAATGCCGGGTGTTGCTTTTCGGCAACATACCCAATTTAGGCTCTAAAATACTATTAGAACAATATTGAAGCTATAATGCCTAATGTTGCCAATAAAATACATTCTGAAAATATTATTAAATCGATTTTCAACATGTAGATGGCAACACTTGTGCTGTTCAAGAATAAACATAGATTTATTTTTTCAATTGTTGCTACTTGTTCTTTTTGATTTGTTTGGAAGCTTGAGAAATACCCTATTTTGTTCTGTAGTGAGCTAGTAAAATTTATTTCTTATTATAGTTCCTAAAATTCTTGCGTGTTTAATGTTATAGAATTTTATCAAGGAAAAATTTTTTTTCAATTAAAGACCAGTATTGCCGATTAGTAACAAACTGTTTTTTAGCCGTAAACCATACTTAAAGCAAAATATAATTTTTTAAGTATTTTTCCCATGATTTATTTAAAAAATGAAAGCCGAAAAACATTATTACAATGATTTTTGAAAAATCAGGTATTTAAGGGTTAACATAATTTAATCAAACTCAGTTAAAAGTCTTAATATTTGATTAGTTTTAATATAAAATATCGCCTATTATTTCATGAATTACGTTTACATTTTACGTGATATATTTTGAAAATCTTAATGTACTATTAAATATTAAACCATGTGAAAAAAATTGTGAATTTAATAATTTTTATAACACTAATAAGTGAAAAAAGAGCGTTAAAATATTTCAATTAGACATTTAAAAAAAATTAATGAACCAAAGAAATGATATGTTTTATTTTATTAAAAAATTACTTTCAAGTTTTCTGTCACAATTATTTCGTAAGTATATGTTTTTATGTTCATTTTCCAATTTTTTACTGATATCACAGCATAGCATTTGCAATTGCATTATTTTGCAACAGAGTGGAAAGGTTTCTAGAAACAAAATAATAATAGGCCAATCATTTCTAGTGGGTACATCAATACTATATCTTGAAGACTATATCAATATTATATCTTGATTGACAATACTGGCATAGAATATTGACCCAACATTAGTGTGTTTACATTTTCCCGATATGTCATCAGTATTCACAAAAAATGCATGGGCATTTTTTTGCCAATATTTCCAATATAATTTTTAATGTAAATACTTACTATGTAAAACCGGTTTTTAACCAATAACGGTATTTCATTGGCAGTATCGCTGATTAATGCAACAATGGACATTCTATGAATGTGTCATATTCTGCAGTTCAAATTATGCTCCTTGCTAAAATCTCGTGTTCTGTGAAACTTAACATTTGTGTTTTATATTATTATTGTCGTTGTTTTTAAGTTAATGTTGCTATTTTTAATATATTGCAAGGTTTCAGGACGAGATTGTGTGTACTTCAGGTAATTTTACTTAATTTTTTAGTTTAGTGTGACTTTTTTTATTATTGTCTGAGCGAAGCGAAGGCTAATACTCAGCGAAATATTACTATCCGGACACTTTACTACTACGATGGATATTAACGCCATGTCCTACTATAAAAAAAGCCTAATAAAAACCTTTCGTCAAGCATAACTCAAAAAATATTTGTCGGATTTCGTTTCTGATTGCACCAGAAGGTACCTATGAGGGTCGCCTACTGAATGCACCTACTATGAAAAATAAGTTCCAAACCGTTTAAAAATTATATAGAAAAAACTCTTAAAAAAGCACAATTTATCTGCATACGTCACAGAAATTTGGTGTGCGTCACTTTCACCGGTTGATGTTTTCGTAGACAACTGGTTTGAACACATGGAGCAAATAATAAAAAAAAAATACGCACGCAGTAATATTGAATAGATCACTTTCAACCACGTGATCACAAACCTTGCAACAACCCGTGGCAACCAGTTTTGGTGGGCAAACAAATAATAATACAGTCCTCCGTACCACGGTGACCGTTTTTAGCCTGTTGTATAAAATCTGGCCTGTTGTATGACATACAATTGTGGAGGATTAAAACAAAAGACATGAGTGTTTATTGCTCCGGGAGGTTATCTTTCTCTGGATGTCTGTCTGTCTGTCTATCATACAGCATGCAATTTTCTTGTAAAGGATGATATTATTATGCAGTAAAACCTCCATAACGGACACACCCGATTAGTGGACACCTCCAGTTAGCGGGCATTTTTTCGATTACCAACCCTTAAATAACTGTAATTATTTTACTCTCAGTAGCGGACACCTCCAAATAGAGGGCAAATTCTGCCCTCCCGAGGTGTTCGCTATTCAGAGGTTTTACTGGTAAAACCTCCATAGCGGACACACCCGATTAGCGGATACCTCTATTTAGCGGACATTTTTCGATTACCAACTCTTAAATAACTGTACATGTTTTACTCTCAGTAGCGGTCACCTCTAAATAGAGGACAAATTCTGCATTTTCGGGATGTCCGCTATTCAGAGGGTTTACTGTATATAATATTGATAATTATTTTACAGGGCCGCGCAAAAGAATAAGAATATATGAAACGAATATAAACTAAATTCGGGATTGGTAGATCGCTGATGGTAATGTAATTTTAGGGTGTTGCTACAGTCATCCGCCGCATGTGTTTAGCCGTTCATCTAACGAAACCCTACCTGTCTCACTCCTTTGTCTGTCTATTTGTCCGTCTGTCACAGAGCCCGTTCTCAGAAACTATATATGTCGGAGACTTGAAAATTTGCACACTTATAGCTGAACACCACACATCAAACGGCAAATAGTAAAATTTTGAAAAAGTCTAATATTTAACCCTCTGGGCTCTAACATGTGTATTTTAAGCAATTTTTCTAACTCAGCCCCTAATTTAATTAAGTTGGAGACATGAAATTTTACATACTATAGCTGAACATCTCACATCAAACGACCAATAATAAAATTTTGAAAAATGCTTAATATTTAACCCTTTGGGTTCTAACTTGTGTATTTAAAGCAATTTTTCTAACTCAGCCCCTAATTAAGTTGGAGACATGAAAGTTTGCATACTTATAGCTGAACACTTGCGATAACACGATAAATCATAAAATTTTGAAAAAGTCATATTTAACCCTCCGGTCGCTAACTTCTGTATTTTAAGCAATTTTTCTAACTCAGCCCTTAATTAAGTTGACATTTTGCATGACATTTTGCATACTTATAGCTGAACACCTCACATCAAACGACAAATAATAAAATTTTTAAAGAGTCTAATATTTAACCCTCTGGGCTCTAACTTATGTATTTTAAACAATTTTTCTAACTCAGCCCCTAATTAAGTTGGAGACATGAAATTTCGCATACTTATAGCTGATATCCTCACATCAAACGACAAATAATAAAATTTTGAAAAATGTCTGATATTTAACCCTCTGGGCTCTAACTTATGTATTTTAAGCAATTTTTCTAACTCAGCCCCTAATTAAGTTGGAGACATGAAAGTTTGCATACTTATAGCTGAACACTTGCGATAACACGATAAATCATAAAATTTTGAAAAAGTCATATTTAACCCTCCGGTCTCTAACTTCTGTATTTTAAGCAATTTTTCTATCTCAACCCCTAATTAAGTTGGAGACATGAAATTTTGCATACTTATAGCTGAAATCCTCACATCAAACGACAAATAATAAAATTTTGAAAAAGGTCTAATATTTAACCCTCTGGGATCTAACTTGTCTATTTTAAGCAATTTTTCTAACTCAGCCCCTAATTAAGTTGGAGACATGAAAGTTTGCATACTTATAGCTGAACACTTGCGATAACACGATAAATCATAAAATTTTGAAAAAGTCATATTTAACTCTCCGGTCTCTAACTTCTGTATTTTAAGCAATTTTTCTAACTCAGCCCCTAATTAAGTTGGAGACATGACATTTTGCATACTTATAGCTGAACACCTCACATCAAACAGAAAATAATAAAATTTTGGAAAAGTCTAATATTTAACCCTCTGGGCTCTAACTTGTGTATTTAAAGCAATTTTTCTAACTCAGCCCCTAATTATGTTGGAAACATAAAAATTTGCATACTTATAGCTGAACACCTCACATCAAACGACAAATAATAAAATTTTGAAAAAATCTAATATTTAACCTCTAATATTTTGTCTCGCGCAATTTTTAAATTTAAACTGTTTTGCAATACTATTTTTTGTTCATTTTGCATAATAAGTGTAATGTGACGTAATTTGTTCTATTTCAGATTTCTAACGCATGTTAATGAATTTATTTTACAATATCCTTTCTCTTTTAAAATTTACATGTAAATATAGTTTTATGGCGTAATTTTCAATAAGAGCGTGCTTTTTATACCTAATTATTTAATTCTAATTACAAGGTTTTTTCTGTTTATAATAATAACGTGCAAATATTTTTTTTTTTATTTGAAGCAAACATTATTGTTTGCGCTGTTTATACAGTTGGCAACAGTTTAAATTAATACCATTTTCTAAAATATGTAAAAAATATCTGTCAAAATGCTGAATATTTGAATTTAAAATAGAAATAAAACCTCAAAAAATGAGTCAAATTAAAAAAATTAATGAAATCTGCAGACCGGGATCTTCTATTGAATAAAATGACCTAAAATGATTAAATTCCCATGTATAGCTTTGCTCTTATAATTTTTTTTTAATGAAACGATTTTGTCCAACTTTAGCATTAAATATCTCTTAAAATAATTCTTCAATTTGAAAACTGTATGCATTAGTGTGTTGATCAAACATTTCGCTATAATACCACCGATTTTCATATATTTGTATGCAAGAGATTTCTTAATATTAACGAAGAAAGAGCTTCGGTCACAAAAAATTCAAAACCGGCGGCGGCGGTGACAGCGTTAGTTACTTTTTATAGAATAGAGAGATATATAAAAATGAAAACTTGTCTATCTGTCTGTTTGTAAGTCTATAAAAAATCCACAATTTGGAAGCCAAAATTGTGAAGAGATACGTACATGTGTATTAAAACATGGCCGAGACAACTAAAGTAATCCGGAATCGAAATAACTTATAGTTAATTTTTAATTAATAAAAAACCACCAATTTAACAGCAATTTCTTATTAAAATTCAACATTTTTCGTTATAGCAGTTACCAACAATTAAAAAACACAATAAAATTATTACTACAACAATTAATTTTCTACTGCAAGATTTCCACGTGAAAAATGAAAATGAAATAAATAGTTTCCAGAATTAAAAAAAAAGGTGAATATTACGTCATAACTTTTCTATTGCAAGATATTCACGTGAAATATGAAAATGAAATAAATGGTTTGACGAATTTAAATGAAAGTGAATATAACTTCATAACTTTTCTATTTCAAGGTTTCCACGTGAAAGAGGAAAATATTACGTCATATTGGAAATATAAAGGGCATGGTGGATATAGTATAACGTCATATGAGTGTGAAAAATGCATTGAAGCATGATAAAAACCCAATTATGGATATATTGGCGTATTTTAACATTATTGCTCCAATTATAAATTGCAATAAGTTCATTTATAGCTGTATTCTTTTGCGTCTGTTATATACATTTATACATTTTATATAGCGTTTTCATATGATTAATTCAACAACATTTCGACTGCTTTTTTAATGTTTGTTTTGTGTTGTATGTTAAATTTTGAAATTGATTTTTCAGAACAAACATCCTTCAAATTCTGGGCAACGTCAGGCATTTAGTTTGTAACAGATAAGTGGCTTTTGTATCTGTACATCTAATGCTAATATTATAAAGCGTTATAATATTATAAAGTATATAATATTATTAATGCATGTACGTTTGTGAGGTGTTATCTCTGAAACTACATAGCCAACTTAAAAAAATGTTGGTGGCCATCTCTGCTCCGAAAAAAAGACTATTTTATGTCAGTGCAAGAACCTACATCGCTGCAGGAGCAAAAAAGTTCTAAAATTGTGATTTCTGCGATATTGATTGGGTTAGAAACTTTAAATTTGGTGCGGTAGTTACTTTTAAGATGTAAATACTCGTAATGAACGCTCTCTAAAAGGTTCAATTTGACGGATAAACGTAAAAATTTCTAAAAAGGTTCTAAACTATGATTTATTTGGAATACTGAAATTTTTGGGATACTGTTGGGGTTAGAAACTAGAACTTTGGCATGGTAGTAATTAATAAGATGTAAATGCTCGTTGTAGAACGAATTCTAAAAAATAGAAAGAGTAAACAAAGCGGAAAAAGATCTAAAGATGATCTAAGTAACGAAGGACATGGAACTGTTAGGAATATAAACATGAAAATTGACATGGCTGTATTTATCATGACGTAAATTCTCGCAATAGAACAATTTCTAAAATTGTCGCTATATAAAACAGTGCAGAAACAAAAAACTTTCAAAATTTTTCTATTTCTCTGTTACTGCTGAGCCCAAAATCTTGAAATTTTGCTTCGGGTTAGTTTTAAAATATACAATTGTCTCTATGAATGGTTTCTAAAAAATTTAAAATTTAAAAAGATGAAATTAACAGAAAGCGATCTCAATTACCATTAATTTGGAATTATTAGGTACAGCAACTTTAAATATTTCATAATGCTGCATTTCCTCCGCAAAACATGCGATTTAAATGCAACAAAACTGATAGATACCCACCTAGCATTAAATAAATTGTGTAAATATTGAATAAAGACCTGTATGAAACAGTGAGTAGGTTGCCCGAAAGTACTTGTTAAAGTGTTCCTTCTCTAGGCTTTTCTCTCTCTCGCCAAGGCCACTAACAGAGGGAAGTGTCGTTTTAAATGTGATATGAATTTTTATCCGATTCATTTTTCTAGACATTTTATCATAAGGTCATATTCTCAATTATCATTAGTAGATTTTTTATATATTAACTTATTCTGGTGAAATTTTGTAATCGGGTTCATATTGGCGTATGTTAGCTTGCAGGATTTGCTGAATAAATATGTATAGATTTGTAAATTACTTCAAATGACACTTTGACAGCTCAAAAGTTATGCAGACGATATATTCAGATCTTGTGTCATACTTTATGTTGTAAACATTGCCGATTTCTTTTATTTAATACATGCTAAATACAGCTCAACTTGTGCAGAATATGTTTGAAAACAAAACAATACAGCGTATGTAGTGGCCAGCAAGCACTCATCATTTAAGTCCGATCGAACACACTCTAACGAAGCATTGCATGCCACTTTTGATGTATTCGGTACTTTGATACTATATTAGATTTTGAGAAGAGAATTCCTTAAATGTTATCGACAACCTCATTGCATCCGTGGAAAACAGATATTGTACAATATTAACTATTCCGGTGGAGCACACACCATATAAAGTATAGTCCATTCTTTTTAAACATCATATATTTGTCATTTAAAGTTACTCAAATTGATGCGGAGCGTCTGATTATGCTCTTGACATCATTTTATACAGTTAAAATTCCGATATAAGTAAATGAGTGTTTCATTTTCTATTTTACTTTTAATTTATTGCGTACTTTCAATTTTATATCCATGCATGGCTGTCTTAAATGGTTTGATTTCCCATTTTTTTAAACAGTGTATACGAATTTATATATAAGATTTTGTAATTCTACAATTCGTTTATTTTCATCATTTCAATTTTTCGCAGTATATGGACAATTACAGATAACATCTCATTTTCTTTGCTTCCACATGTTATTATTAAATCTATGTTCTCAGTAATATCGCTCAGACTAATCCCTCTGAGGGAAGTCCTAGTTTTAGGTATACATATTTTGTCCTGGTCCTTATTTTAGGTAGCTTTCATTAAAAAAGCTACCTATTGCAGCCGTTCGGAGGAAAGCGATTTCAAAAAATTTTGGTATATTTTCATCGATCATGACACCCAGACCCCGAAACCACCCTCCGTTCAAAATTGATATATATATATATATATATATATATATATATATATATATATGACCTATGTCACACTGTAACTCTCGTATTTATGAACCGATTTGGATGTAATTCGGTGTGTACATAGTACATATCAATGTCTCGACCGAGTTCGTTGGCCAGCTTCATCCGCCATTTTGTTTCAAAATGGCGGCCATTTAAAAAATTTTAAAAAATTTAAAATATGCAAAGCGGTACCAAAAAATTGAAAATGGAAAAATATTTTTTTCTTATGTATTTGACCTTTATACAAAGACTCCGAAGCAGTTTTTCTTTCGTCCATATCTTAAAAAATGGCTGAGTTATAGCATTTTGAATTTCTAGCGTGGCTGACATTTTGAAACGTCCTGAAATTTGTCACGCGATAAAAGGCGTATTTACGAACCGATTTGGATGTAACTTCGTTTATACATAGTACATACCAATGTCTCGACCAAGTTCGTTGGCCAGCTTCATCCGCCATCTTGTTTAAAAATGGCGGCCATTTAAATTTTTAAGAAAAATTTAAATTTGAAATGTGGTACCAAAAAATTGAAAATTGAAAAAATATTTTTTTCTTATATGTTTGACCTTGATAAAAAGATTCGGGAGCAGTTTTTGTTTCGTCTATATCTTTAAAAATGGCTGAGTTATAGCATTTTGAATTTCTAGCGTGGCTGACATTTTGAAACGTCCTGATATTTGTCACGTGATAACAGACGTATTTATGAACCAATTTGGATGTACCTTGGTGTGTACATAGTACATACAAATATCTCGACCGAGTTCGTTGGCCAGCTTCATAAGCCATCTTGTTTCAAAATGGCTGCCATTTAAAAAAATTTTAAATTTAAAATGAGATACCAAAAAATTGGAAAATGAAAAAGATTTTTTTCGTATGTGTTTGATCTTAATACAAAAATTCCGGAACAGGTTTTGTTTCGTCTATATCTAAAAAAAATGGCTGAGTGATAGCATTTTGAATTTTTATTGTGGCTGACATTTTAAAACGACCTGGTTTTTGTCACGCGATAACATGCATATTTATGAACCGATTTAGATGTAACTTCGTCTGTACATAGTACATACCAATGTCTCGACCGAGTTCGTTGGCCAGCTTCATTCGCCATCTTGTTTCAAAAGTGTTGCCATTAAAAAAAGTCCTTCCGGCCAGTGCCGGGAGGAAGAGGTAGCTTTCATATTCCTTATTTTTAAAAAGCCAACTTATATTATTCAAACACACGAAACTGAATTTTGTGGAAACCGAATATAGGAGATTCAATACTAATTTTTATCAATACTAAATCATAATGAATGAGAATTTCGCGAAATTAGTCAGCTTTATCCAAGCTGCTTTTATTTAAAGTAACTTATATTTGGCTGCCAAATTCGGCGATTTCATAAAGTGCCTGCCATTTTAAGATAACATGATGGATGAGGCTAACCAGTGAACTTGGTCGAGACCTTAGTAATTGCTGTGCACATGCTCGCTCACATCGGAATCGGTTGATATATACGAGTGCTGTCGCAGGCAAAAAATCAGATTTTTCAAAATGTCACCCACATTAGAAATTGAAACTGCTATATCTGAGCCATTTTTTAAGATAAAGACAAACAAAAAATGCTCCTGAATCCTTATATCGAGGTGAAATATTTAAGAAAGAAACATTTTTCAATTTCTAATTTGTTTGCACCTCACTTTAAATATTTTTTTTTTAATTTAATGGCCGCCATTTTGAAACAAGATGGCTGATGAAGCTGGCCAGCGAACTTCATCGAGATATTGATGTATACTATCCACATGCCTTCTTCCATCAAAATAGGCGAATACGTGTGTTATCGCGTGACAAATACAAGATCAAAAAGCAGAAAAACCAACGTTTAAAATGCACAAATAATATATGAAAAGCAGCAAACAGCTGTTTCGAATCTACTAGCGAGATTCTTCTTCAGTGCAAAAGGAACAGCGTGCTAGAAAAAGCAAGGCTGAGCAAAATCATAGACAGAGACGCGCTGGCTTTTATACCCTATGCGGGTGGCGAAGACGCCGAAACAACCAATGAGAGAGAAGCAGTGGAAACGACTGGGTGGACAAGTAGCGACATCTACCGGAGAAGAAGAGAAAAGAAACCAAAAAAGGGGAATTAAATTAACGCTTTCCAAATACTTGGAAAATCTGGAGTACTAGATAAGTCATTGACTAAAGAGTGAGAATTTTTAATGATATGGTAAGCTTCCCAAAAATCAAGATCAAGGTTAGAAGAACATTTTTGGATAATGATGGCTGAGGAAAAATCGAACCTATGTTGAGAAGACCAAGAATGTTGAGCAATAGAAGAACGTTTGAGCTCCTGATTTTTAACATAACCTTCATGCTCTTTTAAACGAAATCTAAGAGCACGTTTAGTCTGACCAATATAAGAAAGACCACACTGACAAGAGATCTGGTAAATGCCCCAATTATCTAGGCGATCAACGGGGTGTTTGAGATTTGAAAAAGGGATTTTATTAACAGGAGAAAAAATAACTTTAAAATCAAACCTTCTTAGGATTTTAGCAACTTGCTGACTGATTTTAGGAAAAAATGGTAATACAACTGAAGTATTAGAGTTGGAATTAGAATGCTTTTCAGAATGGTCGGATTTCGTCAATTTCTTATAAATAGAATCGATAATATTAGAGGAATAACCACGATCGACAGCAATAGCTTTGAGGTAATTAAGTTCAGCACTAAGTAACTGAGGAGTGGAACAAATATTAGTAGCCCGAAAAACAAAAGTATTGAAAGCAGCGAATTTCTGGTTAGGGGGATGAGAAGAATACCTGTGAGGTGGGAGACTGACAGCAAAAGGTTTACGAAAGACGGTAGTCTGAAAGCCATTTTCACAACGAATAACAAGGACATCCAGGAAAGAAAGACAGTTATTGGTCTCAATTTCAGAGATAAATTGAATGCAGGGATCAATGGAATTCATAATAGAGAGAATATGATTAATATCCGAATTCATTTCAATCAGGACATAAACATCATCAACATAACGAACATAGAACGGAAATTTTAAGATTTCAAAAAGCTTGACCTCAAAATAGTGCATATAAATATCGCATAAAATTGGACTAAGAGGATTGCCCATAGCCAAACCGTCAATCATACGGAAGAAATTACCATTGAAAACAAAAGTATTTTGCGACAAGCAAGCGCGAGTGAGAAGTATAAGTTCCTCGATTTCAAAATAAGAGAAATGGAATTCACAAAGCCTTTTCTTGAGGCAATCTAAAGCCCCCTCAACCGGAACGTTTGTAAATAATGATTTAACATCAAAAGAAACCATCATGTGACCCTGCGGCTTAAAATTATGAAGTTTTTTAACAAAAACAAAAGAATTCTTAACAGTGAAACAGTTACTGCTCAAAAGTGGGGAAAAAACAGAAACTAAATATTTGGCAAGCTTATAAGAAGCTGTACCGATACTAGAGACAATAGGTCTAAAAGGAATGTCAGGTTTATGGACCTTAGGTAAGGCATAAAACCTGGCACAATGCGCAATAGACGGAATAAGGGACTTCTTAAAGTTAGCAGGAATAATGGAAGAAGACTTAATGGCAGACTTAATAGAGTTAATTTCACTAGTGGAAGGGTCTTTGCGGATATCCACATACGGACCATCATTAATTAATTTATGGGTTTTTTCCAAATACGTAGATTTGTCGAGAAGAACAATCTGACCACCTTTATCGGCCTTAGTAATAATTAAGTTTGGATCAGAACGCAAATTTTTCAGACATTGTTTAACAGGATGTTTAAGATTGGGTTTATAAACATTAGAATTGAAATCAACAGTATTGGCAATGAGATGCCTAATAGACTCTTTTTGAGAAGAAGATAGAGCGCTATGCTTAAAGGCTCTTTCAATAGGAGCAATAAGATTAGGTAAAGAAGGAATAGCAGAGACAGAAAAATTGTTATTCAATTTGAGAGCATCGAGCTGATTGTTACTTAATGGAACACTAGAAAGATTGACAACAGCATTTTGGTTAACAAGAGGCAAATTACTGCAGTTATTAGCGACAGAACTTCCACAAAGCGCATTAAATTTCTTCTTTAAAACCGAACAATGAACAGAAGAAGCTGTGAGAACTCTGCTCCATGACCTTCTGTCAATGGACTGAAAATCAGGAGTAGAATTAGCGAGGCTGATATGTAAAGAATATAACTCGCGCTCTATATGAGCAATTTTGTGGCGAGTCTCTTCAATCAAACCTCTTAAAAGAGCTAATTTAGAACGAAATAAGACCTTCTCAATCCTATTTGAAGAAAATAAATTACAACGAATGGAAATGAATTTAGGAATAACCTTCTTACGCCTACAATCAAGTAGGAAATGTAAGTGTTCCAAAAACCTGTACTTTTTTAATCGTAAATTACAAAACCTATTGATTTGAGACATTGCGAAAAAAAAAAAAAAAAAAAAAAAATTACAGAAGAATAAAGGCCCGTTAACGCCAAATACTTAAAAATATCAAATAAAGCCTTTGTGCAACAATATTAAAAAGCAGAAAAACCAACGTTTAAAATGCACAAATAATATATGAAAAGCAGCAAACAGCTGTTTCGAATCTACTAGCGAGATTCTTCTTCAGAGCAAAAGGAACAGCGTGCTAGAAAAAGCAAGGCTGAGCAAAATCATAGACAGAGACGCGCTGGCTTTTATACCCTATGCGGGTGGCGAAGGCGCCGAAACAACCAATGAGAGAGAAGCAGTGGAAACGACTGGGTGGACAAGTAGCGACATCTACCGGAGAAGAAGAGAAAAGAAACCAAAAAAGGGGAATTAAATTAACGCTTTCCAAATACTTGGAAAATCTGGAGTACTAGATAAGTCATTGACTAAAGAGTGAGAATTTTTAATGATATGGTAAGCTTCCCAAAAATCAAGATCAAGGTTAGAAGAACATTTTTGGATAATGATGGCTGAGGAAAAATCGAACCTATGTTGAGAAGACCAAGAATGTTGAGCAATAGAAGAACGTTTGAGCTCCTGATTTTTAACATAACCTTCATGCTCTTTTAAACGAAATCTAAGAGCACGTTTAGTCTGACCAATATAAGAAAGACCACACTGACAAGAGATCTGGTAAATGCCCCAATTATCTAGGCGATCAACGGGGTGTTTGAGATTTGAAAAAGGGATTTTATTAACAGGAGAAAAAATAACTTTAAAATCAAACCTTCTTAGGATTTTAGCAACTTGCTGACTGATTTTAGGAAAAAATGGTAATACAACTGAAGTATTAGAGTTGGAATTAGAATGCTTTTCAGAATGGTCGGATTTCGTCAATTTCTTATAAATAGAATCGATAATATTAGAGGAATAACCACGATCGACAGCAATAGCTTTGAGGTAATTAAGTTCAGCACTAAGTAACTGAGGAGTGGAACAAATATTAGTAGCCCGAAAAACAAAAGTATTGAAAGCAGCGAATTTCTGGTTAGGGGGATGAGAAGAATACCTGTGAGGTGGGAGACTGACAGCAAAAGGTTTACGAAAGACGGTAGTCTGAAAGCCATTTTCACAACGAATAACAAGGACATCCAGGAAAGAAGGAACACTTACATTTCCTACTTGATTGTAGGCGTAAGAAGGTTATTCCTAAATTCATTTCCATTCGTTGTAAATTATTTTTCTTCAAATAGGATTGAGAAGGTCTTATTTCGTTCTAAATTAGCTCTTTTAAGAGCTTTGATTCAAGAGACTCGCCACAAAATTGCTCATATAGAGCGCGAGTTATATTCTTTACATATCAGCCTCGCTAATTCTACTCCTGATTTTCAGTCCATTGACAGAAGGTCATGGAGCAGAGTTCTCACAGCTTCTTCTGTTCATTGTTCGGTTTTAAAGAAGAAATTTAATGCGCTTTGTGGAAGTTCTGTCGCTAATAACTGCAGTAATTTGCCTCTTGTTAACCAAAATGCTGTTGTCAATCTTTCTAGTGTTCCATTAAGTAACAATCAGCTCGATGCTCTCAAATTGAATAACAATTTTTCTGTCTCTGCTATTCCTTCTTTACCTAATCTTATTGCTCCTATTGAAAGAGCCTTTAAGCATAGCGCTCTATCTTCTTCTCAAAAAGAGTCTATTAGGCATCTCATTGCCAATACTGTTGATTTCAATTCTAATGTTTATAAACCCAATCTTAAACATCCTGTTAAACAATGTCTGAAAAATTTGCGTTCTGATCCAAACTTAATTATTACTAAGGCCGATAAAGGTGGTCAGATTGTTTTTCTCGACAAATCTACGTATTTGGAAAAAACCCATAAATTAATTAATGATGGTCCGTATGTGGATATCCGCAAAGACCCTTCCACTAGTGATATTAACTCTATTAAGTCTGCCATTAAGTCTTCTTCCATTATTCCTGCTAACTTTAAGAAGTCCCTTATTCCGTCTATTGCGCATTGTGCCAGGTTTTATGCCTTACCTAAGGTCCATAAACCTGACATTCCTTTTAGACCTATTGTCTCTAGTATCGGTACAGCTTCTTATAAGCTTGCCAAATATTTAGTTTCTGTTTTTTCCCCACTTTTGAGCAGTAACTGTTTCACTGTTAAGAATTCTTTTGTTTTTGTTAAAAAACTTCATAATTTTAAGCCGCAGGGTCACATGATGGTTTCTTTTGATGTTAAATCATTATTTACAAACGTTCCGGTTGAGGGGGCTTTAGATTGCCTCAAGAAAAGGCTTTGTGAATTCCATTTCTCTTATTTTGAAATCGAGGAACTTATACTTCTCACTCGCGCTTGCTTGTCGCAAAATACTTTTGTTTTCAATGGTAATTTCTTCCGTATGATTGACGGTTTGGCTATGGGCAATCCTCTTAGTCCAATTTTATGCGATATTTATATGCACTATTTTGAGGTCAAGCTTTTTGAAATCTTAAAATTTCCGTTCTATGTTCGTTATGTTGATGATGTTTATGTCCTGATTGAAATGAATTCGGATATTAATCATATTCTCTCTATTATGAATTCCATTGATCCCTGCATTCAATTTACCTCTGAAATTGAGACCAATAACTGTCTTTCTTTCCTGGATGTCCTTGTTATTCGTTGTGAAAATGGCTTTCAGACTACCGTCTTTCGTAAACCTTTTGCTGTCAGTCTCCCACCTCACAGGTATTCTTCTCATCCCCCTAACCAGAAATTCGCTGCTTTCAATACTTTTGTTTTTCGGGCTACTAATATTTGTTCCACTCCTCAGTTACTTAGTGCTGAACTTAATTACCTCAAAGCTATTGCTGTCGATCGTGGTTATTCCTCTAATATTATCGATTCTATTTATAAGAAATTGACGAAATCCGACCATTCTGAAAAGCATTCTAATTCCAACTCTAATACTTCAGTTGTATTACCATTTTTTCCTAAAATCAGTCAGCAAGTTGCTAAAATCCTAAGAAGGTTTGATTTTAAAGTTATTTTTTCTCCTGTTAATAAAATCCCTTTTTCAAATCTCAAACACCCCGTTGATCGCCTAGATAATTGGGGCATTTACCAGATCTCTTGTCAGTGTGGTCTTTCTTATATTGGTCAGACTAAACGTGCTCTTAGATTTCGTTTAAAAGAGCATGAAGGTTATGTTAAAAATCAGGAGCTCAAACGTTCTTCTATTGCTCAACATTCTTGGTCTTCTCAACATAGGTTCGATTTTTCCTCAGCCATCATTATCCAAAAATGTTCTTCTAACCTTGATCTTGATTTTTGGGAAGCTTACCATATCATTAAAAATTCTCACTCTTTAGTCAATGACTTATCTAGTACTCCAGATTTTCCAAGTATTTGGAAAGCGTTAATTTAAATCCCCTTTTTTGGTTTCTTTTCTCTTCTTCTCCGGTAGATGTCGCTACTTGTCCACCCAGTCGTTTCCACTGCTTCTCTCTCATTGGTTGTTTCGGCGCCTTCGCCACCCGCATAGGGTATAAAAGCCAGCGCGTCTCTGTCTATGATTTTGCTCAGCCTTGCATTTTCTAGCACGCTGTTCCTTTTGCACTGAAGAAGAATCTCGCTAGTAGATTCGAAACAGCTGTTTGCTGCTTTTCATATATTATTTGTGCATTTTAAACGTTAGTTTTTCTGCTTTTTAATATTGTTGCACAAAGTCTTTATTTGATATTTTTAAATACAAGATCGTTTCAAAGTGTTAGCCATGCTAGAAATTCAAAGTGCTATAATTCAACCATTTTTTAAGATATAAGCAAAAGAACAAATTTTTAGAAACAAAAACTGCTCCGGAATCTTTGTATCAAGGCCAAACACATAAAAAAAAATCTTTTTCATTTTCCAATTTTTTAATACCTCATTTTGAATTTTAAATTACATTTTTTTAAATGGCAACCCTTTTGAAACAAGATGGCGAATGACGCTGGTCAACGAACTCGGTCGAGACATTGGTATGTACTATGTACAGACCAAATTACATCCAAATCGGTTCATAAATACGCCTGTTATCGCATGACAAAAATCAAGTCGTTTTAAAATGTCAGCCACAATAGAAATTCAAAATGCCATAACTCAGCCATTTTTTTAGATATAGACGAAACAAAACCTGTTCCGGAATCTTTGTATTAAAGTCCAACACATGCAAAAAAAATCTTTTTCATTTTTCAATTTTTTGGTATCTCATTTTAAATTTTAAATTTTTTAAAATTTTTTTAATGTCCGCCATTTTGAAACAAGATGGCGGATGAAGCTGGCCAACGAACTCGGTTGAGATATTTGTATGTACTATGTACACACCAAGGTACATCCAAATCGGTTCATAAATACGTCTCTTATCACGTGACAAAATTCAGGACGTTTCAAAATGTCACCCACGCTAGAAATTCAAAATGCTATAACTCAGTCATTTTTTAAGATATAGACGAAACAAAAACTGCTTCCGAATCTTTCTATCAAGGTCAAACACATAAGAAAACAATATTTTTTCAATTTTCAATTTTTTGGTACCGCATTTCAAATTTAAATTTTTCTTAAAAATTTAAATGGCCGCCATTTTGAAACATGATGGCGGCTGAAGCTGGCCAACGAACTCGGTCCAGACATTGGTATGTACTATGTATAAACGAAGTTATATCCAAATCGGTTCATAAATACGCCTTTTATCGCGTGACAAATTTCAGGACGTTTCAAAATGTCAGCTACGCTAGAAATTCAAAATGCTATAACTCAGCCATTTCTTTAGATGTAGACGAAACAAAAACTGCTCCGGAGTCTTTGTATAAAGGTCAAATACATAAGAAAAAAATATTTTTCCATTTTAAATTTCTTGCTACCACATTTCAAATTTTAATTTTTTTTTTAAATTTTAAATGGCCGCCATTTTGAAACAAAATGGCGGATGAAGCTGGCCAACGAACTCGGTCGATACATCGGTATGTACTATGTACACACCGAATTACGTCCAAATCGGTTCATAAATACGAGAGTTACAGTGTGACATAGGTCAGATATATATATACGTGTATATATATATATATATATGGATATATATATATATATATATATCAATTTTGAACGGAGGGTGGTTTCCGGGTCTGGGGGTCATGATCGATGAAAATATACCAAAATTTTTTGAAATCGCTTTCCTCCGAACGGCTGCAATAGGTAGCTTTTTGTAATGAAAGCTAACTAAAAATGTAATTTAAAATTTAAAATGAGGTATTAAAAAATTGGAAAATGAAAAAGAATTTTTTTATGTGTTTGGCCTTGATACAAAGAAACTGGAGCAGTTTTTGTTTTTGAAAATTTGTTCTTTTGTTTATATCTTAAAAAATGGTTGAATTATAGCACTTTGAATTTCTAGCATGGCTAACACTTTGAAACGATCTTGTATTTGCCACGCGATAACACACGTATTTGCCTATTTCGATGGAAGAAGACATGTGGATAGTATACATCAATATCTCAACCAAGTTCGCTGGCCAGCTTCATCAGCCATCTTGTTTCAAAAGGGCGGCCATTAAATTAAAAAATATATATATTTAAAGTGAGGTGCAAAAAAATTAGAAATTGAAAAAGGTTTCTTTCTTAAGTATTTGACCTTGATATAAGGATTCAGGAGCATTTTTTGCCTTATCTTACAAAATGGCTCAGATATAGCAGTTTCAATTTCTAATGTGGGTGACATTTTGAAAAATTTGTTTTTTTGCCTGTGACAGCACTCGTATATATCAACCGATTCCGATGTGAGTGAGCATGTGCACAGCAATTACTAAGGTCTCGACCAAGTTCACTGGTTTACCTCATCCACCATGTTGTCTTAAAATGGTAGGCACTTTAAGAAATCGCCGAATTTGGAAGCCAAATATAAGTTACTTTAAAGAAAAGCAGCTTGGATAAAGCTGACTAATTTCACGAAATTCTCATTCATAATGATTTAGTATTGATAAAAATTAGTACTGAGTCTCCTATATTCGGTTTCCACTAAATCGAGCTCCGGGTGTTTGCATAATATAAGTTGGCTTTTTTAAAATAAGGAATATGAAAGCTACCTCTTCCTCCCGGCACTGGCCGGAAGGACTTTTTTTGTTATAAAATTTATATAGGACACAAAAAGATAAAGCTACAAATAATCAAAGTAACTAAATTTGCATTTAATGTCTAATTACATTTAAACAAAGTAAATTATTTCGTCTGCAGATTGGGTATTTTCTACAGACATACATGGCTTTGGGAGAGGGGAAGTGGCCATCTTAATTCTTAATAATATCCATAAATAAATACTCACCCCCTTCTCTTCCCCATTAATAGCACAGAACTTTTTGAAACTTTCAGAAACATTCATGCACTCATTTTAAAACTAGTAAGCTGAACCAGTGAAGTGATTTGTAATCAAATAGAGTTTTCCGTTTTCCAATAAATCTTTTATGTCTTGAGTTATAAGCTATTGTTTCTTATAACGACATTTATCAGTCTGCCACGTTCGGAAATACAGCGCAAAAGTCCGACAGCATTTTTTAAAATATCCCCTGCCTTTGTTGGAAATGGGAAACGCTATTAGACTCCATTCTTTGTAAAAAAAAAAAAAAAAAAAAAAAAATTAGCCAAGTTATTCATTTTGAACAAATATGAATTCGAGAATGCTCGTAAAGTAGTCAGTTTAGATTTGAAAAGTCTTAAATTTGAAAAAAGGTCAAAGTTTTTAATATCATGTCGGTGAAAAAGTTTTTCCTAATTCAAAACTTTATTTTAAAGTTTAAAAGCGGTTATACAAGCTTAAAATTATAATAATCTCCATTTAATTCTACGATCTTCTGCCAATGTTTGACAGCTTTTCGAATCACTCTTGCCAGAACTGTGATAATCGCAACTGAAGAAATGCATCGACTTCAGAAATGGCTTTTTCTGAATTGAAATTCAGAAATAGCTTTTCTGAATTACTGCAGGTGCAAAAACAGATAATAATCTGAAGGGGGCGTGTCTGAGCTGTGCCATTAGATCTCATTCTATCTACTACAGCTTCCAGCAGGTGATTACACTTGAATGCAGTCCTGACGAAGGAGAACTGTCTTACCTCCTTTTTTATGCGGTCTAAACTTTATTAAATATCTACCATATTAAGCACAATACATATCACTATCGGTGGTCTGGCCGAATTTCAGATACTCTTTATAGATAATTCCACGACAGTACCACCAAATATATAGCAACACCTTCTTATTGGTGAGCGATCTTCTCGTGCCGCTGCCTACAGGGTTTATCAGAATCAGACCATACACTTTTTATGCTATTACTGTTGTAAAACACCCAGTTTTCATCACAAGTATCCACCTGATCGAAAAATGGTTGCTTACGATGCACGTGCAGCAGTTTCTGAAAGCAAAAAAAAAAGCCATTTCTAAAATCGATGCTATGCAGTTGATTTACTTTACCAGATAACTTGAGTTGTTAATTTTGAGTTAAATACATTTCGCCGGATCAATTATCAAGTACATTGTATATATACGTGAATAACTCAGTCCATGACAGAGATTCAAATAAAAGGTCCAAAATATGCATGTGGCATTTTATTAAAGACAAGTGAGCAATAAATTACTCTCGCAGGGTGACCCCAGGTATACAGGAGACAAAGAGTGCTACATCTTTACAATAGTGCGGCCAGAGATAGAATACCGCCCAACAGCCTTGATTTAAGAGCATCGAGCCCAAAACTTTGAACTTTGCACAATTATAACCCCAAAGACTACGTCACTTAACGGACATTTTGAATTCAAAATCAGCCCAACGATTCATTAGCTTGAGTAACTGAAATTTTAACGAACAATATGATATGCCAAGACTGGGCAATGGAAAAGTTATATTTAGAAGAAGTAACGCAGATGCCAGGCGCCGATTTTAATATTAACAGGTTATCTTTCAGGTCGAAAAAGCATTTGTATTGACTATCAAATGGAGAATTACAATGCGTGTTTAAGTTACTGCTGCAACAAGAGCATATGGTCAAATATCTTTTTTTATATATTCGTCAACAGAAGGAAAGTATACTCGCGCAGTAATGCTTTTAACCCTTTCAGGGGCAAGGTACTTGTATTCATAAAATGTTGAAATAATTTAATGACACCAGTATTTACAAGAGAATATATAAGTAAAAGCATATTTTCGCGTATTTAATAAAGGTGGAGTTTTCATTATAAAATTCCAGTGCCAATGTGGCAATTAGGGATTAAAATTACGTGATGCCGTGGCGGCATCACCGCCCTTGAAAGGGTTAAGATGAGAAAGTAGCTTTGTTTTTTATTTATTTTATTGGCGGCTTTAAGTGACCCTGAGAATATAAAGTGTAATTTATTAAGCGCAAAAGTCAAAAGGGAGTAGATATATTTTGAAAGGAAAAGAAATCTCGATTAAATTTAAAATTTTAAAAAGGGGGAATTTAATTTTAAAAGGGGGATAAATAAGGATATGTGATGATATGTTAATTCCATCATCACATATCTATGTCCTGAATCCCATCCAGCTGCCAAAACTTTAGCAGAAGATCGTAGAACATGAATGGAGATTACAACCGTCATTAATTTTGAATTTGTATAACCATTTTTTAGTTCTAAAATAAGTTTGAATCTGGAAAAAACTTTTTCACCAACCTGATATTTAATATTTATTATACATGGTGTGTTCACAAAGTTTCAAGACTTTTCTGAGAATACAAAATTTATTAAACATTTTTGTTCAGCGAACTGAAATTCTTCGAAATATGACCCTTGAGCATCAACACACCGCTGCCAGCGTTTTTTCCATTATTCATAGGCTCCCTGGAAGTCTTCGCGTGCAAGGCTGTTAAGGCACCTCGTCAAAGCTGGAATCGTGGATCGCTGGAAACGTGTCAAATTGCTTCCCTTTCAAGTCTTGTTTTGATCCGGAGGAACAAAGAAAAGTCGCTGGGAATGAGGTCGGGGCCGTAGGGGGCCTTGTTTCAGTATTGCCGTGTTAAACTTAGCCAAAACTTTGGCGGCTGCGACCGACGTGTGAGAGGGCACATTGTCGTGGTAAACAATGCAATCGTCTCTGATGTCTAGGCGGACGCGCCGGGTCAGGTCAGTTTTAAGCTGAAGTGCACCACCATTTGAAGGATCGAGTCCGGCGCGTCCGCCCAGACATCAGTAATGTTTGAATTGTTCACCACAACAATGCGCCCTCTGAAACGCCGCTTGCCGCCGCCGAAGTTTCGGCTAAGTTAACGTGGCAATACTGCCCCAAGTCCCCCTACATCCGAGCCCTTGCTCCCAGCAACTATTTTTGTTCCCCGGATTAAGAAAGACATGAAAGGGAAACGATTCGACACGATTCCAGCGATCCAGGCATTTTCGACGAGATCCCTGAAGAGGCTTGCGGGCGAAGACTTCCAGGGAGCCTATGAATAATGGAAAAAACGCTGGCAGCGGTATATTGATGCCCAAGGGTCATACTTCGAAGAATTTTAGTTCGCTGTACAAAAATGTTTAATAAATTTTGTATTCTCAGACCAGTCTTGAAACCTTGTGAACACACCCTGTATATCATTATAAACATTATCATACTTATTTCGGTACTCACCCAGTACTGTCGATCAGGAAGAGGGATTCTCCGTTCTTGCTTCGTGCATACAGATTTCGTGCAAATATCGCCAAACTGCCTGTAATTTAAAAATGACCATGCATGTCAACATAAATACATAAAGCGTATATATATTTTTTTTTATTGACTAAATAAATTTTACCATGTTAGGCGGAATGTCAGAAGCACATTTTTATATCAGTAAAATTTAAATTTAGGAAAAGACATTTTTTTTTATCTCTGGAAAATAAGAAAATTTTTCATAAGGTGTTATAATAGCATATTTTTTTTTAGTTGCAGAAAAAAATAATAAGAAACAACTGCTTCTTTTAAAAAAATATCTAACTCCGAAGTTAAATTAAATTGTAATAAAGTAATATCATTAGTAATAGAAATTCAAAGCTGTTATAAGAAAATAGTAACAAGAAATTTACTAGCTTGTTCTCTAAGCTCAATTCGAAGCATGAGTTCGTCTCCCAGTCCAACAACACCGGCATCTCTTCCACTTCTGTCTAGGACACGCATTACAACGTTTGGTGGTGGGGCAGTGTTGGTCACAATCGCGGTCACAGGAACTTGGAATCGAGTACTGAAACGGTAATAGAAAAAAAATCATCATTTCTTCTTTGCCTTGTATGCACCGAAATATTAAACTAATTAAAAAATTGCAGAAAATTTTCCAGCTATAGCAGTGATATTCACGAAAATTCAATGTAGCCTCATAATTACCTACCCTAGTTGCATAATGATATTGGCTATCAGTATCGCCAGTTTAGAGTGTTTTGTTTCATTCAAAGTATTTACTAGAATTTTCGATTAGTAATCTTTGTTGTATTTAGTGACATATATTTCATGATGAAGTAAAACAAAGATTACCTTTCGTAAATTGTGATGGATATTTTCAGTGAAAATCTCAATAAACTGGCCCTGTTTTGGGGGAAAATGGTGACTCTTTTGCAAAATATTGGCATGAGATATTTCCCCAACATTGAGATTTTTACACTTTTCTAATATTGCTGCAATATTGGCAAGATATATTTAGCCAATGTAAAGCTAATAAAATCAATATCACTGCAATATCGAAACTTCTCTGCAAATTCCCCAATGTAAAGCTACTGTTTTTTCAACATCGTCATTTTATTGTAAACATTTCCAACATAAACCAATATTGTCATTGTGTTGGAAATATTTACAATGGATTCAATATTGGTGTAATGGCATTCTAATTTTAACGTTCTTCGTTTCCGAAGTTTACTACTTATAAAATGAAAAGAGCCATTTGTTGGTGATAAATTTCGAAAAAGGTGTTCCTCATAATTTCAGAAACCTTGGTATCTGAGATTTGTTCTTCTCCCAAAGTTTTTGTTAATAAAAGTTACATTTGAGAATCGTAATTATTACAAAAATATACTTAGTTTACTTATCTTTTTCTTGTGTATGAAGAAACCTTTCTACAATTAATTTACGCCATCAAGTTTAATGATTTATTTGAAAAAATATGAATTAATTTTTCTAGATATTTCTTTTTCATATTAAATACAGGCTGTTTCAAAAAGAACGTGCAGATTTCAAGAATTCATTTCATATAAACTGTATAAGACAAAAACACATTCTGCATACCATTGGATACAAGAAAGTCCAAGTTTAAAACTCTGCCACCGCCACCACCACCGGCCGTTGCTGTAATAAAACGGCGAAAACACCACAAGGTTAGTTCATTTTCTAAATGTGTGTTCCTTATTTAAATGTAACATCACGTTCAGACTATGGTATTTGAGTCTTTTAGCTTGTCAATTTTAACTTTTTTAAACTTGTCAACCTTAATTAGACTTCATCCTTTCTCCTTACCAAATATTTTAAGAAACTTAACTTAGCCAAACAGATGTCTGGGCAAGCGCACAAGTTGTTAAATTTGTAACTGCAATTTCGGACAATGCATGATTTTTTATTATTTTCATTATGTGCGGTATGTTAAATAAACAAAACATTGAAAGTATCATTCGAAAAAACTGATTAATTACTTGGACCCGACTCGAAATTTAAAAGAAATTTGAAAAACTCGAAATTTAAAAGCACTTCCAAAAACTCGAAACTTAAAAGCAAAACCAAATAAGAAAAATAGTTCAGAAGACAGAGCTACAGCGACTAGAATACCTAGTGTGGAAATATGCTATCCAAACAATGCTAAAAATTTGTATCCCTTAAATGTGCGACGATACTGCTAAAATCCCAAGTGTCGATCGCTGCGACATCTGCGGGATTTTTCTATTACATTGTATTGACTAGCAATTATAGAAAATACCCAGCAGATGTCGCTGCGATCTTCATATTTCAGCAGCATCATTGCACATTTAAGGGATAGAATATTTTAGCGCTTTTTTAAGTATTACAGGGGTAGCCGATTTCCATACTGTATATTATAAGCACTATAACAGAGCTCTGCTCAACTCAGATCTGATCAACTTGATCAAGGCTAGAATTTTAATTCCGTGGCGTCCGTTTCAAACTTCAAATGTAGTGACTTAACTACCATAGTGTGAGCACGCAATAAGTCTTCGCGCAGACAAAGGACAACGGAATCGGTATTCGTTGAAGGATAATTTCATCTTTCCTGCGAGAACCTAGCAATTGTCGAGGAGAAGATGTTTATCATATATCTTGTAGGGAATTTCTTTGTTAATTTTGTACGCTTTGCTTTGAAAATTTCAAAAGAAATAAAGATAGTTAGAACTGAGGTAAAGGAAAAATCTAAAGAAATAGTGTATGTTTTTTATAATACAATTCGGTCGGCGCTCAGCCTAGAAGTTTTCTGCCGACGTGACCGTTTAACAAACAGCCTCGTTACCATAAGCAAATTTATGAGTGGCAAAAGCCGTAAATTCATTAACATAATATAACGAATTTGAATTCTCATGTCACTAGTAATGTGCAAAAATGTGTTTAGTTTTACAAAGTTTGTATCAAAGAAATCCTTGAAATCTCTTTCTTTTTAAAACACACTGTACATTTAAATTTTCTGATAATACTGATGGTCAGTTTTGACATAAATTGATAATATTCTTTTATTTTTAAGTTTTATAAATCTCTCATTTAATTTTTGCAAATTTATGAAACAAGTTTTTTTTTGTTGTTGTTTTGTTTTGTCTTCGTTAATTAACAATTTAAATGTTATCTGAGGGAGCTACAGTCATATTTTTGCAGACAATGGTTGAACAGACCGGCATCTCCATTTAAAGTGGAATCCAACCCACTACAAATCCATTTCTAAATCGGTATTCGAATCCTGCACTTTTTGTCTAGTAGTCAGCGCCTTAACTTAATTTATATAGTGGAAACTACTGTGCACTAATTTATATGTTGTAAAAGATAGAATATCTCATTGTAAAGTATGCAAGATTCTTAAGTTTAAATGAAAAAGAAAATAATTATCTAATATGTAAAAATGAAAATTTGTCTGTTAATAAGGGATCTGTAATGCTATACAAATCCACAGTTTGGAAGCGAGAATTGTGAAATGTTACGTATTAAAACACGGCCGAGGCAACTAAAGCAATCCGGAATCGAAATAACTAATAGTTAATTTTTAATTAATAAAGAACCACCCATTTAACAGCAATTTCCAATCAAATTTAAACATTTTTCGTTATAGCTGTTGCAAACAATTAAAAATCCGCAATGAAATTCTTTCCACAACAATTACCTTTCTGTTGCAAGACGCATTGCATATTACGTACGCAATGCTGCGGTGCTAAGATGCTGTAGGGGTATTATGATAATTCTTTTACCTCACATGCAAATAATTAGAGATATACATATTACGTACGCCACGCTGAAATTCTAAGAAGCTCTTGCGAGTATTACGATAATTGTTTTACCTCACACGCAACTTATTAGAGATTTTTTTAATTGCGCTTAATTATTACAAATTTTTAAGAAACACATTTTTATCACAAACATCAACAAAAATGTATTCGTTTTATTCCCTTACTCCAAAGATATTGTTTTATCGTATGTTGCCATAGTAACATAAATTAAATTTCATAAAAAAAAAGGCACAGTAGTAGAAAAATATTATACTAAATCGAATAGTTATTTTTAATTTTGGTTTTAGAATTAAATTCATGAACTCCCGTGCATAGAACGGGTTAAACAGCTAGTAATACATATATACAACATAAGTTCTTTAAATCTGTTCGGACTTACTATCTACAGAATTTTAATGAGAAATGTATCCTTTAGATTTCGAAAACTGAAAAATAATTAACATTTGGTCTTAAATACCAACATTAGATAAGATCCTTAAAGATTGCTTTTTAGATTGCTATATATTTACTTTCAAAAACAGATGGTAATAGAAAAGACAAAATTTATGTATGCTAATAGATGATCCAAAGTAATTTACAGTTTTCTTCTGAAACCATTAACATTTTTATTTGACAATCTAAAATGCGATATTAAATGAAATTTATTTCAAAGAAACAAATAAATAGGGAAATCCAGAAAACGAAATAACGTAATTAGTTTTCGTTTCACACAGGAGGTTTGTAAGAAATTTGTTTTACGCAACCCATAAGAATTCACTAAACAGAAGTTGCGCTGAAGAATTAAGATTTTAACGAGAATTTTTTTTTATTATTAATGGGCGTTTTTTGTAAAAAAAAAAAAAAAAAAAAAAAAAAAAAAAAAAAAAAACGTAATTATATGTAAAATCTACATAAAAGTAAGTGAAAATTGGTTGTTTGCAACATATTTGATATTATTTCTAAGAATGCTTATTTTTCTATAATTCTATATTTAAAAATATTGTGCTATTTTGCAATATGATAAAACTATAAAGTTAAGTCACAATGTACCATTCCCATTATTTTTAAAAACATACTCTGATTAATACTTACTTTATGTTTTTGACTTTCAAGAAAAATAAATTAAATAAGTAAGTGAGTATTCCTACATTTTATAACTATTAATATTTCAAAATTAATTAAGAATATAATTTTAATCAAATTTACTTAAAGATTGACATTATACATACTTTTGAATACACTGATGAATGGAAAATGTGTTTTTTATGCTTTGTTATGAAAACAAACAAATGGACTGTTTGCTCATCTACAGCAATTTTTAAAATAATCTCTGTGATTTGTATGTCATTTATTATTTAACTTTCTAATGTGTATGTATTTTTATACGGACTCGTTATACGAAATGACCTAGTTTATAATTATATCTACAAAAAATTGACATAAAAGGTAAATTATAAATTTAAATTGATTATTAATAAAAATAACAACTTTAAAAAGTATAAATTAAAGGGATTAAATTAAAGGTATAAATTAAAGGGTATAATTTATATAAATTAAAGGTATAAATTTTCTAACTTTCACTTTCAAGAAATGAATAATTATAAATTATATTAAAACCCAAAATGTAGTATATTTCCAGTAAAATACAATTCCATGTTTAAATAAAAATCAGACTAAGTTTTGAAATTTATATTTAAATATTTTAATCCGTAACTAATAATGCAGAACTAGCCTCATGGCAAAACTCTAGAAATCTAGATTTAAATACTTAAATATTACATTTAAAACAGTTTAGGGATAACTCTAAAATATTTTACAATCTTCAATGCTAGTTTTAAAACTATTCTGTGCTTGTTATGCATTCCTTTATTTTAAAAAGATATCAATTTTAGTATATCTCCGATTCTGTAGACAGAACTCATGCTTGTTCTGAAAAAATTTTATTGCCTACATCATTACAAATATGTAAAATTTTGAAAATCACGTTTTAGGTTTAGATAGTTTTCTTCAGTTCATTACTTAAAAGTTGGAAACATGTTGTAATTTTGTGTAATAAAGGATAAATATTTGAAACAAATATACATATTTTCTTTTATTATATCGTAGTCATTTCCTTATTAAACACTATGATAGGAAGAATTAAATTTTAAAAACTTGGCATTTTCGAATTCGCAGTGAAGTTTTATAAACTTAGAATCTACAGAGTGTCCATAATTAACCTTTTCAGGGGCAAAGCAATTCCATTGCTAAAGTGTTGAAATTATGAATGACACTGGAATTTTAAAACAAATTTATTTGTAATTATGAAAAAGCTATATTTCACTCACATAATAATGCGAATTTTTTTTTTACCAAAATTCTGGTACCAATATGGCCGTTGGGAATTAAAATTAAGTGGTTTCATAAACATACCACCGCCCCTCAAGGGGTTAAACGCCTCTATTTTAAAGTTGTCTACAGCGAAACTATGACTCAAAAAGTTGTGAAATTTTGTGGAGGACATAATGAAGGTATGCAAACTTGTTTGAGCGAGAAAAAAATTGTTAAAAATTTCGTCACCAGAGGGCGTTTTTAAATGTTACAACCAAACATGTTCCACATAACGGTCATCATTTTCAGATACCGTCTGAAATCGTAAGATAGCATGTTCTACAGTTGGCTGCAATATGTTCTGGGAAATGCTAATAACATGACGTGAAATGCTGTGTTTAAGATCAGGTAAAGTTAATAAATAAAATGTGTAATCTATCGTAAATGTATGCTAAATGTGTAATTCACTAAAAAACACCCTCTGGTGGGGAAATTTAGAACTTTTTTTTCGCTTAAACAAATTCCCATTCCTTTATTACATCTTTTACAAAATTTCACAACTTTCCGGACAATAGATTCGCCTGCAGACAATTTTAACCCTTTGAGGGGCAAGCAATAATGTCTCTGTAATATTGAATTCTCACCGGAATAATCGAAAAATTTTATTTTAAAATAAGGAAAAGCAGTTTTTAAACATATCTCCCCCCCAAAGTTAAAAATATAAAATTTAGTTAAAAGTTTCTGGTGCGAATCATGTTTCAATAAAGTGGGATATAATATATCCCACCTCCCCCCAAGGAGTTAAAATAGGGTCGTTTAATTATGGACACCCTAAACTTTGAATGTGGTGGGGTTTTTTTTTTTCTTTTAAGTAAAAAAAATAGTATTAATTGCAATTTTCTGTAAATGTAAGCCATCAATTTCAAATTAATGTAACATTAGTCATAAAAAACAATTACGTTATTAAATTTAGAATTTGAGTAATTGCAAAGAAAAAGGTAAGAAAAAATGTAATATGTAGTAAAGACATAATTTGAATTCATTACTCTAATTTCTTAATACATTAATTATTATATACGTTTCGATGAAATTGGCTTATTAAAATTATCATTAAATGAATTAAATGAAAATAAATTTCTTCCAAATAAGATATATTTTCTGGCATTGTCTCTAAATTCTTATTTTTTTTTTCATATCATTTTTTAAATTCTTTAATTAGCTGAATAAATGGTTAAAGTAACCATGATTTATTTTTTAATTTTTCCCTAAAAATTATATGTATTCCTAATCAATATTCTTCTTTATTTCCCAAGAACAAGATGTATTCATTAGAAAAATACAAAATGTTTTATTTATAATAGACTGTTATCAGCTTCAACATCATTTTCACAATACTTGTAAATATCAAAAAAGCGTACTTCGACTTTTCTAAACGACAACTAATATCACCGAAAACATAAGAACGGACGGAGTTATTGAATGTAAGAAAATTGCTATAATGAAATGTAGACATGTTCGATAATAAAAAGTATCCCTAAATGAGCTGACATTTTTAGTTTTACAAAACCACTCTTTTTTTAAAGGTTTTTAAAGAAAACTTCAGCAAATAGAACGCGGATACGATTTTATACCTTTCTATGACTCAACCTCAACGGATATAGGTAACAGCAAAGAAAAATCTCTACTTAGATACCTAGGATCGGCAGACTAAAAACCATAAGTCAAAAAGTCATGGTTTTCAGGAACAACAAAAAACCGAATAAAAAAGGTTTATAAATTTAATTTATTTCCATTGGTATATTGTTGTGTACTTAATTAATATTAACATGCGCTTACATGTAATTTAACCCTTCACTGCACCACGTGCCATATCTGGCACATACCTAAAAACATAATTTTCATAATGTGCCATGAATTTGGCTAATATGATCATTATAACTAATCAAGAACAATCCAAAGAATGGAATAATACTTATTTTGTCCATGTCAGATGGCTGCATTATAGAAAAAATAAGAATTTTTTCTTCGGAAACAAAAAAAAAATCGATCAAGCTATTAAGGTAAAATTTACTTTCATTATTTTTACTGAATACTTTAAAATATTAATATAATAAAAGTTGCAGAGTGTTAAGCAGATAAAATTAATTAATTTAAGCTCATTTAGTTGCAAAATATAGCAATATAATATTTTAAAACCCTAAATGTGTACATATGGCACACACAATAAAATATCAAAGTTTGGCTGAAATTTTGAAATTTAATTTTTTTTACTATTTTTCCCATTATTAGACCGATATATAGATTTTTAAAAAATCATGAAAATAGAAAAATTCGAGCAGTGAAAGGTTAAAACAATTAATAACAAAAATAGATTTTAGTGACTAATGTCATTAGAAAAAACTATAACTATGACTTATGTGTATGGGAACATTACATATGACGGGGTCACAACCATAGTAGGTGAAATCCATTTTGAGAAAAAATGAAATAGTCCATAAAGAAAGTGCAAAAAATCTGTTTTATCCACTCCTACAGCTAACAAAGTCGGTTTTCACATACTTTCTCATATGTGTCATCTGTTTATAGACTTGGTTTACTATGGGAGTTGATAAAACAGATTTTATGCACATTCTAAATGGACTATCTCATTTTTCTTCAAAATGGACTTTGTCTGCTATGGCTCTATGCCTTTCATATTATGTAATCTTTTGCTGTTCCTAAAAAGTATATCTTAACTTAGGTGCTTTAGTCTGCCGACCCTAAATATATTGATGACAGATTTAAAATATCAGTTCATTTTTGGGACACCCTTTATATTTATTAACAAATTTTCAAATAAAATATTTATAAATAAATACCATACATATTTATCTGCAGTTATTTACAGTATTTTCCTGAAGTGTAAAATAATCATCCACCCTTAAGTTTTGAATGCAATACAATCTAGTATAATAAATTTATGCGTAAAAATCCTTTTTTTAAATATAAAATATTATTTTAAAAACTTACGTCACGTCAAGTCCAGGTGACGCTCCAGGATACAGTGCTCCTAGTGTCACAGTTCTGTCTAAATTTTCGAAGGAACACACTACTTTAATTGTTTTGTCTATGTTAGTAACAATCACAGGATGCTGTTGTATCACTACTTCATTTGCGTAACGTCCGGATCCCTGCAAAAGGTAACAAAGAATGCAATGTATGAACGCACTCATTAAAATATCAGTTTTGTTTACCATTATGTTAAGAATTAAAAATGTTTTTGAAAATTTTCTATTTGTACCGTAAATATTATTACAGTTTTTCTTGTATGTAATTTGGAATATACCGTTACTTCTCACCAAATTCAGGCTTTAGGCGAATCGGTTCAGCAATATTTGAGGGGTCTCCTAGTAATCGAATACTTTATAGCCAGTCAGAGATGTGAGTGTCTAAGATGCTTGAGTACGTACGATAGAAATAGTCTAACTGCAAAGAAATCTCTGCGCTTAAGAGGAAAAGTGAAAGTGCAAAATGCAGTAGAAATTTGATTGAACGAGTCCCAGTTTTCTCCAGTTACAATTTAATTAATTTTACAAAAAAAATTTCTAATTCGAATCGACATTTTGTCATTTTATCGGTGTCGAATTGACGTTCTAGTGTTGCAATGAACAAAGGTGACTTTTGCAAAGTTTGAAGTTATGCTTTATATAAAATAGATGTGACGACATAAAAAAATAATCCTAGCATTCCACTAGATGCAGAAACAGTTTCTCATATCTTTAAATAAAAAAAACTCATGTTCGGCCTTTTTTTTTTTTTTTTTTTTTTTTTTAGCTGGCTTACTGTTGTTCTGAGGCGACGCTATATAAGTTAAATATTGAAAAGTCCTTTTCAAAGTTAAATATATATATATATAATTTTTAGATCATAATGTTTGCAAACTGACCATCAGCAGAAGAACCCCCACCCCCCTCCAATAAAAAAAAAGTATGAAAATTGGAGTATCCGTTCAAAAATTATGCAAAAACATGCATAGGGTCAAAAAAGTTACAAACAAACTGCATAACACTTTAGTTAGAAGTCGGTTTTAAAACAGTTTACAAGTGAAGAATAAAAATTGTTACTATTTTAAGCAAAAGTTGTTAAGCATAAATGTTATCTAAAAAGGAGTATGTCAAGAGTTTAGTTTTAAAACTTAATAAATGAAGATTTTTTTTTTCAATATTTTTTCCAAAAAACACATATTATACTACCGAATCTAGATGAATCTCGAATTATTTAATTGGCTTTTAGAAAGAAAATCTGTAACTTAATGAGAGCATTATGAACCATAAAATATTACTTCAAGTTTTTTCTTTTTGACAGTACTTTGGATTAAATTATTAATTTTACTTAAACTAGATTTTTTATTTCTTTAAATAAGCTGCTACTCAGCAGTTTAAATTAGTAAGACCACTCATTTGAAAGATTTTGTGATAATGATTTTTTGCGTCATTCTTTTCTCAAAGCCTATAGTAATACAATTGAAAGTTACACATTTCGTCAAATATTTTAATTAAAACAATTTTTAGAAGAAATCTTTCCTTTTTGGGGGGGGGGGGGGGGGTCGGGATGGGAGTAAATATTCTTACGGTAGTACGACTTAAAAATTTACTTTAGTAAAAATAGCAGTTTTAATATTTATTTTGTGAGTATTGTTTAAACATATGGTTAATATTTAATGGGATTTTTTTATTACAGTCGGACCTCTATTTAACGAAGTCGCTAAATCCCTAACAAAAGTTCGTTGTATGGAAAATTCTTTAAATAGGTGTTCGTTTTTAAAGTACTTTAAACTACATAAAACAAATTTAAATTTATAAACACTAAATGTTATTTTAAAAAAAGGGAATTCATCACACAATTTTATAAATTATATTTATTTGTTTATTTATTTTACCCATCAAAACGAAATCTGCAAGGAAAACAAGAATAAAACAAAACATTGTCCGGAAATACACTGTATTTTCAGCTTTAAGAAAATAATTTTACATTAAAATTAATGAATTTTAGTGAGATTATTGCATTTATTATAACAAGTAATTTTAAGCATAGATTACCACATGCCTCCTTAAATTTAATTGCTGAAAATGTTTTTGTCTGAAAAAGTATTTTCTCTTTATAGTCTCGTATCTTTGCAATGTACCAAAAAAACCTTCAGGCGTATTTTCTTCAAACTGTTATCCGCGGAGATTTGTTTCAAATGACTTTAGCATTTCATCATTCGAAGGTTTGTTGATTTCTGCATCATGATCATTTATATCATCTTCTTCGTCTTCATCGCAATTTATTACAGTATTGTTTATAATTTTCGCACTGTCCAAAATATCCAATTCGGATAAGTGTTTCCGAGATCTCAACTTCAGAATCAAGTGAAAGAAAATCATCAATCAGCACATCATCGTTAGTTTCTTCTTTTTCCCTTAACTGCATCCACGTTTTTAGTTTCTTCTATCTTTACAAGAAGAAAGTATTGGATTCAGGAAAATTTTCGACTTCCGGTTTTCGACGGATTTACACGTTTTAGGGGTCAGAGATGTTTTTACAAAATGTTTGTCTGTCTGTCCGTCTGTCTGTCTGTATGTGACACAAATTTTGTGGGCGCTCTACCTCAAGAACTAATGCACAGAATTTAATAAAAATTTATATTCAGTCCCTGATATAAATTGGGGCTGATTAGTTTTTGGTGTAAATCGCCCAACAGGAGGCGCTGCTATGCTACATTTTGCAGGATTTACACGATTTCCGCAGTAGCTCTATCTTAAGAACCAATGCACACATTTTCATCAAGCTTCAGATTCAGTTAGTCCTTGATATGAAATGATGCTGACTACGTATTGGTGTAAATCGCTCAATAGGTGGCGCTGCTGTGCTACATTTTGCACGATTTCCTCAATAGGGCTATCTCAAGAACTAATGCACGAATTTTCATCAAACTTCAGATTCAAGTATACCTTGATTAATATTGCTCCTGATTGTGTGTTGGTGTAAATCGCTCAACAGGTGGCGCTGCTATGCTGCATTTGTCATGATTTGCGCAATAGCTCTATCTCAAGAATTAATGCACGAATTTTCCCCAAACTTCATATTCAGTTAGAGGTTCACATAAGTTGATGATGATTAGATTCTGGTGTATATCAGCCTATTGGTGGCGCTGCTATGCTGCACTTTGCTGGATTTACATGATTTCAGCGATAGTCCTATCTCAAGAACTAATGCACGGAATTTCATCTTTTTAGAATCCTGATGATGATCATAGATTGCCATTTAATTTTGGCACAGTGATAACGAGTTTTGAAGTATTGACATATATGAGATAGAAGAAAGTTTTGGGATTGGTACATCCGACTAGTTTTAAGTTCCTCTAAGGAAATATCCTCTTCGTCCTCCGTACTTGCCGAATTCTCATTGCTAACAAAGAATTCAGCTTTGGCAAAATTGTTGCGAATAGTATGATCTGGGAGATTTCTGATATGATTTCCCGTAAGTTTATTTTTAACATGGATTGATTGTTCTCAAGGGCAGTGATAACTTTTCGCATTATTCACTTGCGATACTGTATTTTGAAACTTTACATCACTCATTGATCCATTGGCTGCAGTTCTGTGTAGTGTTAGGCGGCAAGTAAAAAACTGTAACATTTTTCAGCTTTTAGTTGATTTCATTCGGATGGTCGAGACAATTGTCAAAAACGAGAGGAACTTGGCGATACTCTGCAATCATACCTTTATCCAACTTTTTAGCCCATTTTTCAATAATTTCTGGCGTTATCCAACAATTTTTAAAGTCATAATCAACCTCCAAAGATTTTGCGCCTTTTAAATATCTTGTATTTTTGCTTCATCCGACAACTAATGGTTTTAATTTCTGATGCCCAGTCAAATTTGCACCTAACATGACAGTTATTCTTGCTTTTTTTTTTTTTTTTTTTTTTTTTTTTTTTACCTCCAAAGCATTTTCCCTTTTTAGAAGTACATGTTCTTTGAGGCAAACATTGAAAAAAATAAAGCAGTCTCATTCGCATTAAAGATGTTTTCTGGCTTATCGTTATTTAAGGCTTGTTCTCAACTGCTCTGCCCAATAAGCGCAAAATGTTTTGACACATATACAAATTCATTTTTTAACGGAAAGATATAAAATTGGAAAGACTGACCATAGAAGCGATTTGGAATCGAACTATGTTTTCCATTTTTTTATCAATAAATTACCTATTGAGTTATAAGCGTTTTTAGCCCTGTTTTCACTTCTTATTCTACTTTCGCGCAGAAATTCGGTTCAAAACGGCGACTTTGACACTAATTTCTGAAAGATCTATTGCGTTTGCAAAAAAAAAAAAAAAAAAAAAAAAAAAAAAAAAGGAAAAACATTGTTTACTGTTAGTTAAACTATTACCTAGTTTCTGAACAACAACACCTGCTAGTTTCATGCATTTCCGAACAAAAATAAGTTAAAACTTACTTGCCCTCTTGGATTTGAGCCTTAATATTTTACTCGGTGTCTCCGTTATCCAATTTTCACCATCATTATCATCAACGTCTTTATTTTCACCAGATATGCTTTTGCCTGTCTTCTCTTAAATTTTTCAAGCATCCGCTGCTTCTTTGAAAATCGTCGTGTCCTAATGCCTTCGCAAATTTAAGAGCTTTCTCAATTATGAAAAGCACAGAGATCTGAACATTTTTATCGCGCACTGTGTGTATCCACTTCAAAACTGCCTCATCCACATCTTCATAGACATATTTTTTTTAATGTTTTGAGCAAAAATCCGATGAATCATAATTTTGTATTTTATCACGATTTTTTATTATGGTTGAAAACCTGTTTGGAAGAATGCCAAATTTTAAAGCAATATCCTTTTCCTTCACTCCTTTATCCACCTCATCAAGAATTATTTTTTTATTCTTTGATGCCCAAGCACTTTCGTTTGCACATTTTCGAGTTACAAGAATCGAATTTACCAGCACGGCTGATCAGCAATCTAGAAAACGGGAAACTCTAGTTAGAGGACAAGGGACACGGGACATCTCCATTGAGGGATAAAGAAAGATACGAGGGTGTATCAATATATTTTTGACCTCACATAGAAATAATTTAGTGAAAATTATGAAATTTCTACATTTTATGAGTCCATTTCTATATAGTCAGTGTACACAGTAACACATTTGTGCAACCGGTATTTTAAAGAGAGGGAGGAGGATGTATTCCAGGAAGTGCGATAGTAGACCCAAAGGGGGGCATTTTTCTAACTTTTACCGACCCCCACATGTGACATATTGTTGGAAAGGATTGCGACCACTTATTCATGCTATGCATTTCCCGACCCCCCCCCCCCCAATTTTCACCTCCAGGAGGTACTTTTCTAAAATTTGAGGACATCATTCATGCCCCCCGGGGGAGCAAATTTGAAGGGGAGGGGCTCGGGAGGTGCATAGCATGAATAAGTGGTCACAGGCCTTTCCAACAACATGTCACACGTGAGGTTTGGTAAAAGTTAGAAAAATGACCTCCTTTTGGTCTACTATCGCGCCTCCTGGAATACATCCTCCCCCCTTTCTTTGAAATACCGGTTGCAAAAATGTGTTACTGTGCATGGTGACTATATAGAAAAGGACTAATACAATGTAGAAATTTCATAAATTTCACTCAATTATTTCTATGTGAGGGGAAAACATATTGATAGAACCTCGTATTGAAAGTTTGCGCTTCCTAAATGAAATGCAAACATGACAGCGATTTTACTGCTCTCTGTGATTTAGGCGCCTGGTAAATCCAGTTCAAGGCCATTGATCATCATAAAATGTGTTACAAGAAAAAAAAAAGTTTGAAATGCCAGTAGTTCACCATATGAAGGAGATGCAGTGTGTCTGTTTTGCAATAGAAAATATTCAGAGGATGGAAGATTTTGGATTGGATATAATTCCTGATGTGGGCTCCTGTGCACTGCAGTGGGGCCGAAACAATAGGCTGCATTTGTGTTTTTGCAAAAATTAAAACAATTTTTCAACGAATCGAATGATTTATAGATTATGTACTAATGTTTACTTATTAGATAATTTTGGTTATTCTTCTAAATCGTAGTTTTTCTGGTATTTTTAAAATTCCTTATAGCCTTAGTCTATATTACCCGACTGGTTTCCATTTCCTGAAAAGTATACCTTTTTTAAATTAAGGGGGTCCGAGACACAAAAATCTTCAAATTTTGCAAAAACATTTTATTTCATTAAAAATTTCTCTGTTTTTTCCTGCTTAAAATGACATTTAAATCATGTTTCTATCTGAATTAGAATAAAAACTATTAATTTTTTCATTTTGGTTTGTTTTCAAAATCTAGCTTTCGAGCAATCGCTGTCATGGAAGCAACTTCTTGTAAAAATGCGTTTTTCTTCACGATAGGTTTTTTTCACCATTTCTCGTATTTAAATTCTTATAACTCTACAACCGTTAAAGATAAGGGGTTCATACTTGGAACATATCTTTTTCAATTGTTTTACTTTAATTTTGATTCAACATATTTGGAAAAAATATTTACTTTTGAAAATATGATTTTTTTTTTTTAAGTTGCACCACTTTTTATTTTTAATTTTCCCGTTAAATATTTTTAATTTTTTTTATAAATTAATATTTTTAAAAATTCTGAATCAAAATTAAAATTAATATATATCTGTTTATTTAAATGAAAAAAAATTGAAATTCTATAAATAATATTTCGAGTTATAACGATTTTAAATTACCCCACTTTTTTAATAAATTTTAAATTTAAAATTTTTTTTAAGTTATCAGAAGTTTAATTATGTGATTTTGTTTACAAATGATTAGGTTAACCATCACAAAATAATTCAGAATTTTAACGCAATAAATAAAAATTATTTTAAAATGTGTCCCGGACACCCTTAAATATTTATATGCATTTTTTTCTTCCACTTTAAAAGCATTAAAAATGTATTAAGAAATAGTCAAAGTTTGTTCTTTGCTAACTTTTAATGTATTTGATTTCCTGTACATTTTTAGGTGCGTTCGTAATTACATAAACACGTACCACTTACAGTCGTCGTCTTATCCGTCCGTCTGCCCGCAGCAAAACAACATCGCAAAAGCTACCCAATCAAATGGTTTGAAATTTAATATATATATAATCGTTGCAGAATTTTTACGAGTCATTTTAAATTTTATGAAAATCAAATCAAAACTCAAAAAGATATTAATAAAAGGTTTCTTCATTCTATTAAATCCTATCAAACGTAATTAATTAACGATATCCAATGATACGTAATGATTATAGTTTGCCATGGTGATGACGTCCTATTTCAGATGGAGTCACATTATTTACGTATTACTGAAATTAATATGTAGAATCGTAAGTAAATTTGTATTCATGCATTTTTTCATAAGATTGCAGCAGCTATTGCAGCAAGATCTGAATATTTATAAAACTAGTTATAGTACGAACGCACCTCATTTGCCACGTTCGACGTACAATATCCGACATTTTTCTCTATCTGACGGTGTAAAAATTGAAAATGTGTAATGTTTAAAAGTTTAAAAAATTGCGTATTAAGCGAAATTTAATCGTCTGCTGATGCCAACCTCAAAATGACGTCAGCGTTACGGGGTTGAGTTGATTTTTGACGGTCGATTATCAACACGAGGGATATAGGCCCAAGGGGGAGTGCCCTCCGTGGGGGTCTTTCTAAGGGAACCTAACCCGTATTTACGCATGGAAATCCAATTTTTCGAAGAAAACGTCAGCGTTACGAACGTACACGTTTGTTCTGTATTATATAGATTATTTTAATAAATTCTTTTTTATGAAACATAGAAATGAAACCTGTATATTTTACTACAGAATAAAATAAATTTTTAAAATATAATTGGCTATTAGAAAGAAAATCTTATTTTAATGAGAGTATTATTAACCAAAAAATATATCTTCAAATTAATTTAAAATCATTTTTTAAATTTTACTTTGCATTTGACAGTCTGCTCAAACTTTATTTTTTTTTTTTTTTCGTTTCTTAAAACAACCATCTCCTCTGCTGTATAATTTACTGAAACCGCTTATCGAAAAGATTTTATGATAATATTTTTTTCTAACATTCTTTTTTCAAATCCTACATTAATAATTTGAAAGTTAAATATTTTATCAAACAGTTTAATTAAGACGATTTTTAAAGAAAATCTCATTTTTTTTTTGTAAATATTCTTAAGAGAATAATAGTTAGAAAATTAATTTAGGAAAATTAGAGCAGTTTTAATATTTATTTTGTGCGCATTAATTAAAAATATGTTTTATATTTAATGAGCTTCCTTTTAATTACAAGAAATATCAATACTGTTTAAAACAAAAAAAATATTTATAGAATAAAATTCATACATGGTGTCCCATAACTACTGTATACAAAATAAATTTATTTCCATTTTCTGTCTATGTCTATAGTAATACAGCAGACTCTCTCAAATCCGCACATATTGGGACCAGAGGTTGTGCGGATTTTAGAATTTTGCAAATTACTGGTCTTTCCTCTTTTTTTTTTTTTTTTCATTTTTTAAACAGTAATTTGAATGTAATAATGCAATCGAAATTATACTGAATGCTTGCAATACAATAAAATATTAAAATAATTAAGTAAAACAATAAACTAAGATGATAAAAAGTAAGATAATTTAAAAAATGATTAAATTATTAAAAGTAAAGATCAAGTAAATAATTAATGCATAATTAAATATGTATAATAAACATGAGATACATTTTCCTTCAATTATTCAATGAAACTTTCCTCATAAAGGTACTTTATTAATTCACATCAAAATCATAAAGTAAGGAAGTTTAATTTCAAGATTAGTTAAGTCTTAATAACCAAAAAACTTATACATAAACATATTTCGTAGAAAGACTGTGATTACGAGTTATATCAACAATATCTTGATTTTTTTTTCAGAAAAAAAAACTATACTTCATGATAAAGTTAGTTATATTTTCGAGAATTACATATCAAAATATACATACAGATTGATATAAAACTAAAAAATTCTGTAATTTTTTCCTTGCATCTGAACTGAAAATTTCATTGTTTACATCTATGATAATGTGCGGATTTTTAGGTGTTTGCGGATTTTAGAGTTTGAGGGAGTCTACTTATTACAAACAAGTAACTCTTGTGTATTTTCTTGTACACTGTTAAAAATTTGCAGCATTCTGGCAGGTCATTTGACCGTTTTTTCCGAAAACGGTTACACAACCGTAATTTTAACACTATTCTGACCATATTATTGGCCATTTTATTGTCAGCATATAGTTAAATTATGGTTATGAAACCGTTTTTTCAAAAAACGGTCGAATGACCTGCCAGAATGTTGCAAAATTTTTAACAGTGTAGGGGTAATCACTGGAACACCGAACCGATTTAAAAAATAAGCGTGGCAAAATGTTGATGAACCTATCTGCTCTAACATAGGCTATATTTTGTGTCGGTGCAACAACTCCAAATGGCTGCAGGAGCAAAATGCTTTCTACAATTGCGATATATGTAATACAGTTGGTATAGGGTCATTCCATGTCACGTGTGGGCAGTTTTTTTTACACATTTCTAGTCCAGGCAATAGGGAATTTTACCTAGCAAAATTAATGGTAGTTCTGGAAATCAGCTTACTTTATGTTTTTTGGGTCGCTGAATCCGAATTTGTAACTTCCCACCAAAATTTCCCCCGGCAACCCCCCCCCCCCCCAAATTTTGGTAAAAAGCCCCCCAAAAAGGTTTTTATTAAAAAAAATCAATTTTTTTATTGTTTTAGGGAAAAAGTATCTATAAATTCAGAAAGTAGACAAAAATTGCAACAAATTAGATATATGAAATTATGACTTAGGATGAAGGGGAAGGGGGGATCTGCCTCGGAACATGCGCCGCGGTGCTGCGTGAACTAAGCAGCGCAATTCCACTTAACAACTCACACGTTTAATTTCGCCCTCCCATCTCCCCTCCCATCTCCCCTCCGAACTTTCCTTATAAGGTTTACTTTAAGTTTTTTGAGTCGCTGAGTCCGAATTTTTAACTTACCCCAAAAATTCCCCCCCCCTCCCGAAAACCCCCCAAAATAGTTGTTATTAACTTAAATTTCTTATTGTTTTAGGGGAAAAGCATTACAAAATTCAGAAACTAGACAAAATTTGCAACAAATAGGATATATGACATTATGACGTAGGATAAACGGGGAGAGAGGGGGCTGCCTCGGAACATTCCCCGCGCACTTTTCTCAAATACCAAATTTTTTCAAAAAATCAATTTTTGGGGGGTTGCCGGGTGAAATTTTGGTGGGAAGTTACAAATTAGGATTCAGAGAGCCAAAAAACATAATGTGAGTCGAAATCCTGAACTAGTATTAATTTTGCCAGGTAAAATACCCTATTTCTCGGACTTCATAACTTAGTGCACGTAGCGCTACAGTGCATGTTCAGAGGCAGCCCTCCCCCTCCCCGTTCATCCTACGTCATAATGTCATATATCCTATTTGTTGCAAATTTTATCTAGTTTCTGAATTTCGTAATGCTTTTTCCCTAAAACAATAAGAAATTTAAATTAAAAACAACTATTTGAGGGGGGTTTCGGGGAGAAAATTTTGGGGGGAAGTTAAAAATTCGGATTCAGCGACCCAAAAAACTTGAAGTAAACCTTGTAGAGAAAGTTTGGAAGGGAGATGGGAGGGCGAATGTAAACGTGTGAATGGTTAAGTGGAATTGCGAAACTTAGTTCACACAGCACCGCGCGCATTTTCCGAGGCAGATCCCCCCTTCCCCTTCATCCTAAGTCATAATGTCATATATCTAATTTGTTGCAAATTTTGTCTACTTTCTGAATTTCTAGATACTTTTTCCCTAAAACAATAAAAAATTGATTTCTTTTAATAAAAACCTTTTTTGGAGGGCATTTTACCAAAATTTGGGGGTGTTGCCGGGGGAAATTTTGGTGAGAAGTTAAAAATTCGGATTCAGCGACCCAAAAAACATATAGTAAGCCTTTTTCTAGAACTACCATGAATTTTGCTAGGTAGAGCCCCTATACGGTCTCTATTGCCTGGACTATTCTGTTTTAACAATGTTATTATATCCTCATATTAAAACAACCATGCTAATATGAAAATCTAAAGTTTTTTGTTATTTTCCATATGTAGTTTATGTTTTAACAACTTATAAGTCAATAGATATAGGTATTTATGTAAGTATCGCGCGCTGGACACTTGGTCAGTTTTTCATGGGTTAGCCCTGAAACGAGTAGATTACTTAGGTCTAGGGAATAAAACGTGGAAATTTAATTATCTATTATTTGTATTATTTATTTATGATTAAAAGTGGACAGCTTACTAAGACCTAGGGTTTAAAATGTGGAGAATTTAAACCTATTAATGGGCCATTCCATATCATGTGAGGACAGCTTTTCTGCATATTACTTCTGTTTTAACAACTAGGGGGCTCGGCCCCCTACGAGCTACGTTCGCCAACCCCCGTTCAGACACCGCAGTCTCTACAAGCACGCTAATTTGATCGGCTTTAAAAAGATTTTGGAAGATTGAATTATAATTTAAAAAACAGTGGCGATCTCCCTATAAACGGGTTTCTATTCATTTCTCTTTGACTGGGGAATTTTAAGGAAACATCAGCTGCTGTTAAAAGATACAATGGCTGTTTTCGTCTTTGATTAAATAAAATCAGTTAAACATTTCAAAATAAGCTAATATAAAATGAATTATGTAAACAGAGTCTTTGTCTCCCGGTATTTTTTAAGAAATCGAAAAGAAAGTTCTTTTAAATAAGACATTTTAAATGTATCGTTTTTAATCTGACGTAATTTTCACAAAACTTTTCTTTCTCTTTTTAATATTCACGTGAAAATACTTTTGTTAGAAATGAAATATTATTTGCACTGTCCTAACAAAAATAGTTGAAAAGATCATCTCAAAATATCAAATATCTCGCGCAATTTTTAAATTTAAACTGTTTTGCAATATTATTTTTTGTTCATTTTACGTAATAAGTGTAATGTGACGTAAATGTGACGTAATTTCTCCTATTTAAGAGTTCTAACGTATGTTAATGAATTTATTATTTTACAATGTCCTTTCTCTTTTAAAATTCACGTGTAAATATGGTTTTTATGAAGTAATTTTCAATAAGTTCCTGCTTTTTATACGTAATTATTTAATTCTAATTTGAAAGGTTTTTTCTGATTATAAAATGTAAATAAACTTTTAATTTGAAGCAAACATTAATGTTTGCGCTGTTTATACAGTTGACAACAGTTTAAATTAATACCATTTTCTAAAATAAGTAAAAAATATCTCTCGAAATGCTGAAAATTTGTATTTAAAATAGAAATAAAACCTCAAAAAATGAGTCAAATTAAAAAAATAAATACAGTCTGCACACCGGAAAATTCTAACGTATAAAATGATCTCAAAATGAATTAATTCCCATGTATAGATTTTGCTCCTATAAAACTTCTTTAATGGAACGATTTTGTTCAACTTTATCATTAAATATCTCTTAAAATAATTCTTCGATTTGAAAACTGTCTGCATCAGCGTGTTTATCAAACATTTCTCTGTAATACCGCCGATTTTCATATTTTTGTATGCAATATTTTTCTTAATATTAACGGAGAAAGACCTCCGGTCACGAAAAATTCAAAACCGGCGGCGGCGGTGGCAGTGTAAGTTATTTTTTTTTTTCAGAATAGAGAGATGCTATCGTATCCTTAAATTAAAACAACTATGCTAATTTGAAAATATTGTTTTTTTTTGTTGTTGTTGTTGTTAATTTTAATGTATACTAGTTTATATTTAAACAACTCATAAGTTAATAAATATAGGTATTTATGTAAGCATCACGTGGGGGACATTTTGCCCATTTCTCATGGAATGGTCTTATAGAACAGAGGTCGGCAACCTTTATTTGGTTGTGGATCATAATCAACCAAATGTGTGTATTATGAAAATATTTCCGGTATGTTTTGTTTTCATTTTAAAACAACTTTGGGTCAATAATAAGATAAAATTTATTAAAAAAATAATTACGAAACGCTTTTTTAAACTTTAAACATAAAATTTTAAATTATTATAAAAAGAAACATAATTGAATGAACTTTACTTTTCTGTACGATATCAGCGGTTCACTTCATGCTTATCACTATAGTATGCAGTATACCCACTAAAGTTCCTTGCCACCCTCTTAACTTCGTAAAGGCTGCTACTATATTCATAAAAGTGTGTCTAGTCTAGGTATAGTAATGTAGTCATGCGCTACTGAATGAAACCGCCTACGGCGCCATCTGGTGGAGTTAGCATTCCTATCTCGAAAACGGAAAGAGATAGGGAAAAAAAGTGATTTACAAACTTTTAGAGAATTCTCGATTTAGTACGAAAAGGCACATTGTGGACATTAATGCGAAGAATAGAACGGTTAAAACTGGTATTTGATTGTTTGCCATTTCCGAAACTGTGAAGTCACAAAAATTGAAAGAAAAGAGAAAAGATTTTTCTGTGGTGATACCTGAAACATCACATGTATGTGACCCCTACGCCAACATTACAGGATCACCAAGATTGCGGCGATAAAACCTCGCACGGGTCTTTTTTTTTTATTGATAACTCTAATAGATTGTTTAAATTCAATATACTTTTTCAGAATGCCAATTAACAATACTAAAAACCATATTTAAATGAAAAATAGCAATAATGCGTTCAAGTAAAGTTTTGAAACGTATTAAAAGCAATATTTAATATTATATTCGAGGATGGAGTAGCCCAGTTGACGTTTATTCCAACAGAGCAAAAAATGACTAGACCAGGAATCGAACCTGGATACTTGGCGTACCGTGCCAATGCCTTACCTGTTAGGCTATCCAGACGATAACTGGCTGACATAATTCCAACATATAAGAGTGAAAACAGGTTCGATTCCTGGTCTGGACATTTTTCGCTCTGTTGGAATAAACGTCAACTATGCTACTTCATCCTCGAATATGATTTAATCCAGTTGGGAAAAATATTCGTTCCCTTCATTATGAGTAATGTTTAAGTTTAATTTAAACGTCTGCTGTTGCCATCAGCAAAATGACGTGCGTTGCGCACAGGCACGTTTGTTCTTTACAATATAGATAGACTAGTTACCTCTAATACAGTTCCACATCGAGATCCCAATGATATGGCGAAGAGCAACGTCGTTTGTCCAGTGCCGACCATGTAACATTGAGTAGGATTTCCTTTAGCATAGACCCTTCCATGAAATGGAGTACCAAAGTGGACCGTCAACAGCATGTCTTGCTGGTTACACTGCACACTTACTGAAAAAGAAAAGAACTAATTAAAATGTAAGTTTTCACATCCAATGTATAATGAAACCAGGGCCGGCTTTAGAGGATGTGACGTCGGGCGATCACCTGGGTCACTAAAATTCAAGGGACGGAAAGCACAGCAATTCTTGGTTGATTCTTTTAAGGGTGGTGGTATCAGTGTTGCCAGTTGAGGCGGGAGTTATTTTATTCACATTGCTTGATCGCTACCAGTTTTTTGAAGCTGTAAAATTTGCCCGATTTAACCCTTTATGTACTTAATTATGAATTCATGAAAATTGTATCTTCTAAAGCCTTTTTCGTGCATTTTTGAATCTACATTAGAAGATTTACATATTCATTTAATAAATTTTAGAAGGATTGAAGGATAAATTAAATTTGAATTTTTCGGGATTTTGTGAAACATTTATAACCCCACTCAAATCTTTTATTTTAAATATTTTTCTTAATATTTTGTAGAGTTAGGAAATGTATAAATATAATGTTCTTACAATAGAAATACAGAAATATTTCCGAATTAAAAATCCCCCCCCCCCACACACAACGCCAAGAAAGCTGAAAACATACAAAGGCAAAAGAAATCATCCTTTTAAAAGTATTTTTGTTTTGTTTAACTAATAACGCTTTTGGAACAAGATAAAGTAATGCATCTATAACTCATTCTAAACTGTATTACTGCTAATCGGTGTATTAAATGAATTTTATAACAAGTTATTTTAATGGTACTTATAAGTGCCGTCAGTATGTAAAGGGTTAATCTGCCCTAAATTATCTCTTGCTCTTCAGAGGGGTGACTTTCTTTAAATTTACCATGATATTAAAAAAAAAAAATTATTAGAATGGGCCTATGAATGATGCATTAGTCACTTGACGCCACCGTTAACAATATCCGCACGAATGGCTCACGGCACACTTACAATATGAACTGGAACGAAATTCCGGTTTGTATTTAATTGAAACTCAATTTTTTAATTGTTCCTTTCTTTTTCAACCATCGTCATTTTATTAAAAAGCCTTGAAAGTGATAAATACAAACTATATTTTTATAAATAAAAGAAGAAATGAAAATGCTCTCACCTTGTTCACAGGTGCCTTTCTCGCTATAAATGGAATTATGTCGTGGAACCAATGCTTCCGGTGGCATACTGACTAGATCATCGCTGCTTAGAGCGCAGTCCCTTACCAGAGTCTCAAAATTAACCGATCGACATACAAATTTGTCCTCCAGATCGCATTGTCGTTGACAATCGGCGAGACTAAAAGCACGTGACAGACGATCAATGTAGGGAAAAAAGCGGTCGGGCATCACTCGATACTCACAAGTAGATGGTTCTGAAAATATAACAAGCCAAATTCAGTAAAATAAAAATCAAATTGAACCAATTTTAATAGTCAGAAAACTTATTTGAAAAAAACTTCATAGTCTTTCACAGAAAGCTGTAAACACAGTATTGCAACCCCGGAAGCGGTGAGATCCCGCGGCAGCATTTTATTATTATTATTATATATTTATTTATTCACAGAAATATACCATGATTTTAGAATAGAAATATATGCTTTATTTATTGACAGACTTTCTATGATTAAATAAAGAAAAGATTACTATTCGAAATTTCTCCTGCTGATGTCAAAATTGCTGATGTCAAAACTCGTTGATCGCAGTTCTGCCAGTTTAAAGAGGAATTTTATTCAAAATATCTATCAGAATTTCAGAATAGAAATCTTTGCTTTGTTTAGTCATCAAAAAACTGTCATTAAATAAAGCGGAAAACTATTCGAAAATTATATATATATATATATATATACTGCTGACTGTGGAATCCGACAACTTACGCGATTGCGATTCCAAATTGGTACCTTTTATGTATCAGGTTATATTTCGGAACAGCTGTAGTATTCTAGGCACAGTTTGCACATTTTTGTAAATTAAAAATTATTCTCCCGGGTGCATATATTTTTTAAAAAGATAGAAAAATAAACTCCGTGGAAATGTAACATCTAATATTATATAGCAAAATTATACACAAAGCAAGCCACCACACTAAGATGTAATAATTGAATTTTCTATGTGGTCCTATAGGTGAAAGAATAATTTTTATGCTGCAAAAATTTGTCTGCTCACAGATTTAATACGTAAATCGCAACACTACTTATGTAAGTTTTCCGCAATCACTAACTGCTTGAAATTTTTACAGCTTTTTATGTCATGTCGTCTTTTAAACATAAGTTAGCAACTTTTGCGTTTCACTAACTGATTAACCGTTATTTCTTTATGTGAAATATCCATAAAAGCTATAGATTTCGTTATACTGAATCCATAAATAAACAATTACTGGGTAACGTACAATTCAAATCCGTTATATAAACTTCGGTCTTCTGCAAATACAATGACATTTCTTACGAAGTATGCTTTTAATATCATAAATTCAATGTGCAGGTTTAGCTTAAATGATTCGTCGGGTTTCAAAGTACTGTTTAATTACAAGTATAAACCGTACAAAGATGGGTGATACATGAAAAGATACATACACTCACCAAGTTTCTAGTACATACCACAAAGGTTCAATGTGTGCGTCTTCAGCCACTCGGCACACATCCCAACGGTAGTCCAGTTCCTCACGTACATTCAATAGCATGTTTCTGTCACTTTCCGTCACAGCAGCAGTGATGCGTTCCTTCATGCGAGTCACAGCGTGCACTTTTAAACTTCGTGAGTATATGTATCTTGTCATGTATCACCCGTCTGTGTAGGTCGTATATTGTCAATACACATTGTTTTGAAACCCGATGAATCATTTAGGCTAACCTGTATATTTTAAAATTAATGTATGTAAATAGCCAAGAACGAATCATTTGAAATTACTACTGGTGATACATTGACATTGATGTCCACCAAAGTGGAGATTGCTTTGGGGCCATTAGCAACTATGGCTGTTCGCCTCAAATGATCCTTTATTATATACAAACCACAAATTTTATTTCGTTTTTTCCATTACATACAAAGACGTGATAGACGCTAGGAAATTTACAGCAACGGAGAAATACAACCGGCAGCTCCACAAAGAGTGTGCAACGGAGCCAGCGGGAGTCGAACCTGCAGACCTCCTACGTTCTCAAGCAATTAGTGGCGTGGTGTCTTAACCACTCGGCCACATAGGCCCCTACTGGTATTACAATTAAATTATAAATTATGAGATAAACAAACATGTGACTTGTGTCAAGAGGCAGCCAAAGTATAGGGTCTAGCCTAGAAGATATAGTCTGGAAATCGGCCAAAAAGTGCTAAAAAATTTTATCCGATAAATACGATAAATGGCAGAAGGATAAATGGCGATCGCAGCGACATCAAGTGTAAACACTGTATAAGGATTCAATTCAGAAAGTGTTTCGGCCAGTAAAGAACTAGCAGATGTCGCTGCGATCGATATTTGTCTTTCAGCATAGCTGAACATTTATGGGATACAATTTCTTTTGCACTTTTTAAAGCGTCACTGGAATAGTCGGCTTCCACAGTATATCTTCTAGACGCTATAGTTAAAGTGTTAAGAAATGTAACTGACCTGTGGAACATTGATTTTCCAAATATTCCATTTCCGGCAGATCTCTAATGAAAGCGCTTGGCTTCGATCGTCTGTCTTCCGAATACAACCGGCATACGCGTCGAAAAGCATCGTAAGTTGCAGAACGACAAGGGGGAACGTTACGCATGCACAATTCTTCGCAATCCGTCCTCCTTGGTATGCCAGGGATTTCGAGATCTGCAATATCATGGAAGTCATATCCAGGTACTCTCTCGAAAGACCATAGTTTACCACATGTCGAACCTAAATTAGAAATATATCATGAATTGGTTAACGAGTAATTTTCAGCCATATAATAAGAATCGAACAAGAAAGTCATTAGACTGGGCACATACAAAACAATGTCATTGAATATTTATTAAAAAAGGTTCTGGGAATTGAAAAAGTGTTATGGGTAAAATAAGATATTCGAAAGACCATAGTTTACCACAGGTCGAACCTGCATTAGAAAAATATAATGAATTGGTTAACGAGTAATTTTCAGCCATATAATAAGAATCGAACAAGTAGGTCATTCGACTGAGCACGTACAAAACAATGTCACAGAATATTTATTAAAAAGGTGATGGCAATTGAAAAAGTGTTATAGTGGAAATAAGATAACCGAATAATCTATGTAAATAATTATATAATAAAAAAAATGTTAATTTTTTATATAAATAATATGAACAGAACCCGAAAAGTCATGTCCGTGGCCTGACACAACTTTAGCTTGCACCACTTACTGCGTCATCTGTAAAGTTGATATTTTTTTCATGATACATTATTTATTTTTAATTTTGTATTTTTTAAAGCTAATCTCAACTTCAAAGGGTAATATTCTTTATTTCAGCTCTGATTAATAAATTAACTACTGTTACAAGAAACTGGATAATTTTGTGGACAGAAAATTAATAGCAATTAAGCAGCTCAGCATATGGTAGCGAAAAATAAATACAATAATTAAAAATAAAATAAAACAATAAAACAAATTTTTACAAAAAATGCAATTTAACAAATTACAACGACCATTTGGAAAATGATTTTTTCAAAGACTAAAACTTAAAACATAACAAATCGCACGGAGTTGATCATACATTACGTACGCCATGGATTACATTTTTCGGTATACTGTACATTTTTAAACTTCTACGGAGCTGGTCATTCATTACGTACACCATGGATTAAACATTAATATTCCTGGACCAATTTTAAAGGAAATTTCATTCTTAAACTTCTAAACATCCCACAATATTACTTTTTACACCGTCGTATAGAGAAAAAATGTACTTTTAAATGCAATTTGTTTGAAAGCTGTATCTCAATTTGTTTCTAAGTTATTATTATTTTTTTTTAGTTTTAGTTTTAATTACTTTTTTTGTCATAGTGGCAACAGAAGTATCCATCTCTGTTGAAAGTAAAGGGAAAATACAGATTAATGTATAGACCAATCAGAAAACGAATAAAATGCAGATTCAACCAATAAAACGCTTCAGATATGTTTTTGATTTCCTACACTGACAGAGGACAATAACCATTTTTCCAAATGTTTAATAAAATAAAACAATAAAACCAATAAAATAAAATAAAATAATAGTGTTAAATAGAAGTCTGTAATTAATTTTAAAGTTGGCTATAAATTGCAAGTGTTAACTATAATAATAATAAAACCAGTCGGATGTGCCAATCCCAAAATTTTCTTCTATCTGATGTATGTTAATACTTCAAAATTTGCAATAATCGCACCAAACTTAAATGACAATCTATGTCCATCATGAGGATTCTAAAGCATCTATTTATGTGAAAGTGTCATAGAATATGAAGATTGATTAAATTCCGTACATTAGTTTTTGAGATACAGCTATTGCGAAAATCATGAAAAATGCAGCATAGCAGCGTCACCTTTTGGGCAATATATATCAAAGCCTAATCATTAACAACTTATGTCAACATGTAACTCAATCTGAAGTTTGGTGAAAATCCGTACTTTAGTTCTCGAGATAGAACTATTGCGGAAATCAGGGGAATGGCAGCATAACCATCTTTTGGGTGGCTTGCACCAAAAACTTATCAGCACCAATTTATATCAAGGTCTAACTCAATCTAAAATTTTATTGAATTCCGTGCATTAGTTCTTGAGACATAGCGCCTACAAAATGTTTGCCACATACACACAGACTCAAAGACAGACTTTTTCTAAAAACCGTCAAATCTTGTTCAGGACCTTCTAAAACCTATAAATCCACCGAAAACCGGAAGTCGAAAATTTTGGCGAATCCAATATTTTATACTTATAAAAGTAAAAGAAAGTAAAAATGACTGTAAAAGAAATCATAAGTATAAAGTTCACATGATCCGTTCCATGGGAAAGATAAAAACAAGTAACGATTATAAAACTATAAAATAAATAACTAGAATAACAAGTTATATAAGTTATACAAAAGTTAATTCAACTGCATCATTCAATTTAGCCCAATATTTAGTATTTCAAATGAAAATCAAATTTCAAAGTAATTGCTTAAAAGGCGCAAAGGCCAACATAGTGAAAAAGTTTCCAAGCCGGGACTCGAACCCGGGCCATCAGTATAGCGCACCGACGTTCTACCGACTAAACCACTTGGAACGATACCTAGCTCGGAAAATTTCTCACTATTATATGTTGGCAAGGCTACAAACGGAGCACAAGATGGAATATTTATCGTGAGTCACCGACCTGGGACAAACACGAAACATAATTAAATCCAGCATCGATAGAAACTATATTAATACATGGAAATTATTCCAGAGAGAAAACATTCGCCTTGCATACGATATTTCAAATGAAAATCAAATTTCAAATTTCAAAGTAATTGCTTAAAAGGCGCAAAGGCCAACATAGTGAAAAAGTTTCCAAGCCGGGACTCGAACCCGGGCCATCAGTATAGCGCACCGACGTTCTACCGACTAAACCACTTGGAACGATACCTAGCTCGGAAAATTTCTCACTATTATATGTTGGCAAGGCTACAAACGGAGCACAAGATGGAATATTTATCGTGAGTCACCGACCTGGGACAAACACGAAACATAATTAAATCCAGCATCGATAGAAACTATATTAATACATGGAAATTATTCCAGAGAGAAAACATTCGCCTTGCATACGATATTTCAAATGAAAATCAAATTTCAAATTTCAAAGTAATTGCTTAAAAGGCGCAAAGGCCAACATAGTGAAAAAGTTTCCAAGCCGGGACTCGAACCCGGGCCATCAGTATAGCGCACCGACGTTCTACCGACTAAACCACTTGGAACGATACCTAGCTCGGAAAATTTCTCACTATTATATGTTGCCAAGGCTACAAACGGAGCACAAGATGGAATATTTATCGTGAGTCACCGACCTGGGACAAACACGAAACATAATTAAATCCAGCATCGATAGAAACTATATTAATACATGGAAATTATTCCAGAGAGAAAACATTCGCCTTGCATACGATATTTCAAATGAAAATCAAATTTCAAATTTCAAAGTAATTGCTTAAAAGGCGCAAAGGCCAACATAGTGAAAAAGTTTCCAAGCCGGGACTCGAACCCGGGCCATCAGTATAGCGCACCGACGTTCTACCGACTAAACCACTTGGAACGATACCTAGCTCGGAAAATTTCTCACTATTATATGTTGCCAAGGCTACAAACGGAGCACAAGATGGAATATTTATCGTGAGTCACCGACCTGGGACAAACACGAAACATAATTAAATCCAGCATCGATAGAAATTATATTAATACATGGAAATTATTCCAGAGAGAAAACATTCGCCTTGCATACGATATTTCAAATGAAAATCAAATTTCAAATTTCAAAGTAATTGCTTAAAAGGCGCAAAGGCCAACATAGTGAAAAAGATTCCGAGCTAGGTATCGTTCCAAGTGGTTTAGTCGGTAGAACGTCAGTGCGCTATACTGATGGCCCGGGTTCGAGTCCCGGCTTGGAATCTTTTTCACTATGTTGGCCTTTGCGCCTTTTAAGCAATTACTTTGAAATTTGAAATTTGATTTTCATTTGAAATATTGTATGCAAGGCGAATGTTTTCTCTCTGGAATAATTTCCATGTACCAATATTTAGTATTAGAAATAATTTACAAAAAAAAAAAAAAAAAAAAAAAAAAAAAAAAAAAAAGAGGTTTGCTTTTTGGACATCATTTTCGTGCATCTACACAATAAAAATTTTAATGAAATATTTCTCACGTATAAGAAAATACTGCATAAAGTTAGACAAATCCAAAGCAATAGTTAGAAAATATTCTCTTCATTTAAAAAAGGAATAAAAAGTAAAAATCAGAGAGTTCAACACTGAAAATGTGCGTTTCTGTAAGGATAGCCAATGATCTTTAAGACTTTTAGGTAGCTTTCTTTACAAAAAGCTACCTATTGCAGCCGTTCGGAGAAAAGCGATTTCAAAAAATTTTGGTATATTTCATCGATCATGACCCCCAGACCCCGAAACCACCCTCCGTTCAAATTTTATATATATACTAGAAAGGTAGCCCGTCAAAAATGACGGAAATTTAGATATAAAGATATATACAACTCATGTGCAAGGATATGAGTTTTCTCGCTTGTTCCGCAGTGATAGATGAAAATAACACATTTTAAGAACGAAACACATTTATGAAAAACTGTGTACAGCAATCTGCACAGTTTGGTTCCAAGTGTTATGCAGGTTTGAGGCTTTTTGCGGTCATGTCTATTCAATCTTATTTACATTTTTTAAATTCATATATTGGACAATTTAGATTGTTGAGCCTTAAAAATAAATAAATAACACACTTGAAGTAAGGTTAAAAACTATTAAATTATCGCATACGATTTCATGAAATGGTATTATATGGTATTATATGTGTGGTCTTCACGATCTTGGTTACGACGTTGGCGAAATTGGCTGCAGCTTGTCATAATTCTAATAGTGTGGGCAGCTATAACAAAAAAGTAACTAGTTTTTAGTAAAATTTCTGATATAAAGTAGCTTTCAAAAACTTGTGTAAAATTGCAGGCCGTTCTCGTATTATGTCAGTCCTAGGAATAATATTTCTAACACTGAAGATTTTCCATGTATATATGGAATTTAAAAAAGCTTCTCCAAAAGAAAGGTCCTGAAATGACATTGTAATTCCTCTAACTTCAAAGTTTAATCGGGCCCTGATGTTGAGTACTGGAATCTAATAAATACAGTTATTTTGAATATTACAACAGAATTAAACAGTTAAACTTATTTAACTTAAACCCGCTGTTACTTCCCGATGTTATTTTTTAGTATTAAGAAAGAAAATTATTTAAAATTTTCAAATCATGCATTTATGATTTTTTTCCGTCTTTAATAACTAAATAATGAAAAAGAAGTCCTTCCGGCCAGTGCCGGGAGGAAGAGGTAGCTTTCATAATCCTTATTTAAAAAAAGCCAACTTATATCATGCAAACACACGAAGCTCAATTTAGTGGAAACCGAATATAGGAGATTCAATACTAATTTTTATCAATATAATGAATGAGAATTTCGCGAAATTAGTCAGCTTTATCCAAGCTGCTTTTCTTTAAAGTAACTTATATTGGGCTGCCAAATTCGAGAATTTCTTAAAGTGCCTGTCATTTTAAGACAACATGGTGGATGAGGCTAAGCAGTGAACTTGGTCGAGACCTTAGTAATTGCTGTGCACATGCTCACTCACATCGGAATCGGTTAATATATAGGAGTGCTGTCGCATGCAAAAAATCAGATTTTTCAAAATGTCACCCACAATAGAAATTGAAACTGCTATATCTGAGCCATTTTTTAGGGGTAAAGACAAACAAAAAATGCTCCTGAATCCTTATATCAAGATCAAATACTTAAGAAAGAAACCTTTTTCAATTTCTAATTTTTTTGCACCTCACTTTAAATATATATATATATATTTTAATTTAATGGCCGCCATTTTGAAACAAGATGGCTGATGAATCTGGCCAGCGAACTTGGTCGAGGTGTTCATGTATACTATCCACATGCCTTCTTACATCGAAATAGGCGAATACGTGTGTTATCGCGTGACAAATACAAGATCGTTTCAAAATGTTAGCCATGCTAGAAATTCAAAGTGCTATAATTCAACCATCATTTTTAAGAAATAAACAAAAGAACAAATTTTCAGAAACAAAAACTGCTCCGGAATCTTTGTATCAAGGCCAAACACACAAAAAAATCTTTTTCATTTTCCAATTTTTTAATACCTTATTTTGAATTTTAAATTTAATTTTTTTAAATGGCAACCCTTTTGAAACAAGATGGCGAATGAAGCTGGCCAACGAACTCGGTCGAGACATTGGTATGTACTATGTACAGACCAAGTTACATCCAAATAGGTTCATAAATACTCCTGTTATCGCGTGACAAAAATCAGGTCGTTTTAAAATGTCAGCCACAAGAGAAATTCAAAATGCTATTACTCAGCCATTTTTTTTAGATATAGACGAAAGAAAAACTGTTCCGTAATCTTTGTATTAAGGTCAAACACATACAAAAAAAATCTTTTTCATTTTCCAATTTTTTGGTATCTCATTTAAATTTTTTTATTTTTTAATTTTTTTAAATGGCCGTCATTTTGAAACAAGATGGCGGATGAAGCTGGCCAACGAACTCGGTCGAGATATTTGTATGTACTATGTACACACCAAGGTACATCCAAGTCGGTTCATAAATACGCCTGTTATTACGTGAGAAATATCAGGACGTTTCAAAATGTCAGCCACGCTAGAAATTCAAAATGCTATAACTCAGCCATTTCTTAAGATATAGACGAAACAAAAACTGCTCCCGAATCTTTTTATCAAGGTCAAACACATAAGAAGAAAATATTTTTTCAATTTTCAATTTTTGGTACCACATTTCAAATTTAAATTTTTCTTAAAAATTTAAATGGCCGCCATTTTTAAACAAGATGGCGTGTGAAGCTGGCCACGAACCCGGTCGAGACATTGGTATGTACTATGTATAAACGAAGTTACATCCAAATCGGTTCATAAATACGCCTTTTATCGCGTGACAAAATTCAGGACGTTTCAAAATATCAGCCACGCTAGAAATTCAAAATGCTATAACTCAGCCATTTCTTAAGATATAGACGAAACAAAAACTGCTCCGAAATCTTTGTATAAAGGTCAAATACATAAGAAAAAAATATTTTTCCATTTTCAGTTTTTTGGTACCACATTTCAAATTTTAAATTTAAAAAAAAAATTTAAATGGCCGCCATTTTGAAACAAAATGGCGGATGAAGCTGGCCAACGAACTCGGTCGAGACATTGGTATGTACTATGTACACACCGAATTACATTCAAATCGGTTCATAAATACGCCTTTTATCGCGTGACAAAATTCAGGACGTTTCAAAATGTCAGCCACGCTAGAAATTCAAAATGCTATAACTCAGCTTTTTTTTAAGATATAGACGAAACAAAAACTGCTCCGGAATCTTTGTATAAAGGTCAAATACATAAGAAAAAAATATTTTTCCATTTTTAATTTTTTGGTACCACATTTCAAGTTTTACATTTTTTTTTTAAATTTTTCAATGGCCACCATTTTGAAACAAAACGGCGGATGCAGCTGGCCAACGAACTCGGTCGAGACATTGGTATGTACTATGTACACACCGAATTACATCGAAATCGGTTCATAATTACGGGAGTTACAGTGTGACATAGGGGAAAATAACTTTTAGCTTTAGCTTATTTTTCCCACAGAAAACAACCATTTTGCTTATATCATTGAATTCTGTGCCCTTGATAACGTAATTCAATGTATAAGCTTTTCAATTTTTGTCGGTGTCCATTTTTTTCTTTTTCTTCCATAATAATTCTTATATTAATTTTTTTTTTTTTTTTTTTTTTAATACTTACAGCTTTAATTCATAATATTTGACGGTGGAAGGTTATGTTTAATTAATGGTTATATATTAGCATTCTATGATGCATTTGCGCAAGTAATTATGAATGTATGCTTTTTACGATATTTTTAAATATCTTTTCATTTTGAATGTCAACAATTCATTTTGATGTATTTTTTCCTTATGGTATCTTATATATATTTATATATATTACCAGGTCGCTAAATTATTTAGCAATCTTTTAAATATTATACGCTTAGATCATTGCTGCAATTAGCGCACTATCTATGTGTATTATCAATATGATTTCTACCATGTAGTTATCTGATACCTATTTTAGGATTCCATTAATTTTTTCATTCCTATCATTGCAACGATTTATTTAATGTTTTTTAATTTTCTAGTTATGATTTTATCTGAATTTTCTTGAAGTTAGTGTATGATATTGTCCTATATATTTTCTATTTTTGCTATAGCTTTACATAATTCTGTAGAGATAATCATTTTATATATACATTAATTTGGTAGCAATAATTATTCCTATTCATAGATTTAATGTTAATTTGCTTTAGTTTAAATTCATTTTAATTTGATCTGAGTAGTTGGTTGGGTATGCGTTTTGGTTGTCTTTGCATGGTTATAGTTGTTCTAGGATTTGGATGTTATGCGGATCTTTTTTGACTTATTTGTTATAAAATAGTTTAGTGGTTTCTTGCTATTATTAGTCTACGTTATTTGGGTTTTCATAATTTGGTTATGGATAATTTGAAGATTGTTTCTGCGTTCTGCTTCTATTATTGTAAATATTGTATATATTTTTTCTTACTCAAGTTTTATTATTTAATCAAGGCTAATTTAATTAAATTATTAAAATTTCTTATTTTTATGGCAATTATTGCATTTTCGATACATAATTTTTATATGGCAGTTCTTAGTAAACATCTCGATACTGGCAAGATACACTTAGCATCTATGCAGTGTAGTGCCCGGTACAGGAATAATAATTGGGTTGTTCCTGGATCGTCATCCAGCGACCATTTATACTCTCCCCCTCGTCCTTTATTTTTTCGTAAGTGCTATGATTCTCGGTGCAAGACATGTCCATACGCTGCTCAGACACAAATTGTCTCAGATCCTTATTATTCAAGTTTTTGTAAAGCATTTAATGTTATTTATAGTATAAAATGCAACTTATGTAATATGAAATATATTGGTGAAACATCAGGTCCAATTCATAAACGAATCAATCATCATCGTTCAGACTCTAATAACAACAAAGCAAAAAATATACAATCTACAGCTGAAATTCAACATTTTCATAAACATCTATTTAAAAATACGACAATTGAGATCCTTCAAATTCTAAAAAATAAATCAGAACGTCTTTATATGGAATCATCATATATGAAATATTATAACACAATTTATCCTTATGAACTTAATAGTGAAGTATTTAACAGACCTGTCAAAGTCTTCACATCTATAAATAACAATATTGATTATTCTCCAATTTATCCTACTCTTAATCACAATTTATATGCTAAAACAACACGTAATAAACGCGGAAAGGGTTCATCATCAGTTGTAGTTTCCAAAAAATCTATCACAAAACAAATTAATGATCTTCAACGAAATTACTTAGAGAATTATAACTGGTTGTTAATTCGAAAAAACATCTTTGCTATTAAAAAGAAACAGCTTGTACAACATTTAAATGTCTTTCTAAGTAAATCTTTCTCTAAACATTTCTCTGATATTTACTTTGACCTTATTATGAGTAGGGTTAATCTTTTAAATATTAATTTACAAAAAAAACCAGAAAATTCAGAACATGAATACTCAAATGATAATTACTTTTTCAAATCACATATTTAATAAAATTAATATCAATTCTATAATTAATGATAAAAATTGTTTTTTTTCCTATCAATAATCTTCATATATCAAAAACCTTTAAATATCCAAATACAATTGGGAGAAAGATTTTTAACTACAATACATTTTCAAAAAATACATCTGCTGCAAGTAATTTTCCGTGTAAATGCAAAGACCCCACTCTAAAAAAATACATAAACAATGATCATGGACATATAATCACTGGAAATCTTGATATTGTTCATGATTTTAAATTGAAACAACTAATGGGTTATGGTACTAAATATAGACTTCCATCTAAATTTAATGTTAAATCTATTATCAAACAGTTTACATATGATATTGATATTTTTATTTATAAAATTTCTATCTCTTATAATAAGCCTATTGAATATTTTAATCAATGGAAGATATTAGTAATTGAAAAATTAACTATGGCTTTAAAAAATAATATTGCTGATTTGGTTTCTATTAATACAAAGCATTATTTCCAACAAATTACTAAATTACAAAAACACTACGTTATTACATATGTAGACAAATCTCCTAACAATTATGCTATTATATGTAAATCATATTATCACCAACTTCTTACAAATTCTATTTCTTCTAAGTCATTTCAAAAAACTAATGAAACTGTAATTGTCAATAATCGTAAAATTCGTAGTTATTATAAACTATTAAATATTTTATCTACTAATTTTAATTATCCATATTTAGTTCTTATTCCCAAATTTCATAAAACTCCTATTAAATTTAGGACTGTTACTATTGGTTGTAATACATATAATAATAAAGCCAATACACTTCTCTTAAAAATTCTTAATCAATTATATGTATTTACTACAAATAATGATAATACACATTGTATAAATAATAGCTATCAACTTGTTAATATTTTAAAAAATCTTCATTGTGTTTATAATATAACGACATATGACTTCAAAGATCTTTTTAATAATATAGACCTATTAGATTTACATAAAATTATAAATGCATTATTTAAAAAATATTATAAAAAACTGGAATTACCATCTAATATAGATATTGCATATTTTAAATCTTTAACTAACTTCATTATCTATAATAATTATATATTGCACGATAATACTTTATATTTACAGCATGTCGGTATACCACAAGGCGGTTGTACTTCCAGTTTACTCTCAGACTTATACTTATATCATTATGAACGTAATTTTACTAATAATAATCTACATTTATATCGTTATATTGATGACATCATTTTAATTGATACTGATCAATCTGCAATTACTCGATTTCCAGTTGATTATCCCACTAATTTGGAATTAACGGAAAACCTTTTATCTAACAATACAATTAACTTCTTAGATCTTAAAATTACAATCAAAGACAATAAAACAATCACAGATTTATATGACAAACGTAAAGAATTTAAATTCAAAGTTAATACATTTACAAATTTTAAATCTTGTCTACATCATTCTGTATTTCGGAATATAATACTTAATCATTTATATAGAATAAAATGTTTATGTTCTTCTCCTCTAATTAACAATAATATTAAAAAACTAATTTATGATGCATTAAATCATGGTTTTCCAAAAAAATTCATATATTCATTAATATACAATTAGTACTTTTCTTACATGATCTATTAAAACAAATTAACACATGCGTAAACAAAATTACAAAAAAATTATAAAATAAAAAAAATCTATAAAAAATTAAAAATTGTAAAATAATATAATAAAAAAAATATTATAGGTTGGTTGGGTGGGTAGATGTTAGAGTACGGAGGAGGGTGGTGTTGTCTGGATAATACGCAATGGTTAATTATATTTTTAAAAAAATGGGGCTCTTGTATTATTACTATATTTTTGTTACGTATTTTATATGGATGTTGATTTGATATTTTATATGTAATTGGAGAATTTCATTAATATCATAATTAGCCTAATTATTGATTAATCTAATTTACAATTATTTGTTATTAAATTTTAAATTTACTAAAGACAATATCATATCAATTACTAATAGTATGCCATTCTTATAGTGAATAATATACATATAAGTATGTATAATATAAATATAGTTATACTGTATGCATTAAAATTGGGTAATTATTTTTATTATTATTACTCTATTCTTTTTAATATTTATTATCGGTTTAATGTTATTGAATGTCCCACATTCATACTCTATGGTTTTTTATGGATGTCTGAAGATAATCCACACTCTATATTTGTGCTTTTTAAGTAATGGGTATTTAAGTATCATTTAACCTTCTATTTACTTCCACATGTTTTTTATTTCCTGTTCATTTTATAAATATCTGATACATTATTCATAAAAAATAATTTTTATATTTAATAATTATTTATATTAATTATTACTGAATTTTATTTTGTTTTATAGCATATATCTATATGCTATATATTATCAATGTTCTAGAATTATTTATTTCTTAGTTTAGTTTAAATAAGTTAGCTAATAGAATATATTGTATGCTTTTAAATTTTATTTACAATAGTTTTTAAATACATTGTGTGGTTTATATTCGGTTTATAATTCTCTATATATAAGGATATGTTTGGTTTTGCTGTTTATACATTTATTTACATTCAAATGCTTACAATTATTTATACAGTTATTTACATTCAAATGCTTACAAATATTTATCTTGCGTTAGTTGTTTAATAGAAGTAATACTAGATGGCAGCACTAAATTTGTCTCTTTAAGATAGCTCTAATTGTTAATTTTTCTAGCTCCATTTCAGTTATAATTTAATACACCAGGGGGTATTTTTAGCTAAATTTTTACGATATTGTTAAACTGTTATTAATTAATTTAATAGTGCATTTTAAATAAAGTAATTAATATCTATTTATTTTATATTAGATTAAATGTGTTTAACAAGGTATTTCAAATTTTATTTCAAAAGGTATTAACTGCATCCTTTGGTATCATTTACTGTGATTTCTTAACTGTTTTATTCACCTTATTCTTTTTGATATACTGGCAGCCATGTGCGCGTGGATTTTTGTAAAATACTGAAATATTAATCGGTATGGTGTTTATTATTTATATTTTATATCCTATAAATATTTAAATACGTTTTATTGATTCTTCCATTTCATATTATTTGTTTCTATTCTGCTTTCATTTTTAATCAATTCACTTGATTTTATGGTTGTTTGGGCACAGGGGAAAATAACTTTTAGCTTTAGCTTATTTTTCCCACAGAAAACAACCATTTTGCTTATATCATTGAATTCTGTGCCCTTGATAACGTAATTCAATGTATAAGCTTTTCAATTTTTGTCGGTGTCCATTTTTTTCTTTTTCTTCCATAATAATTCTTATATTATTTTTTTTTTATTATTATTTTTTTTTTAATACTTACAGCTTTAATTCATAATATTTGACGGTGGAAGGTTATGTTTAATTAATGGTTATATATATATATATATATATATATCAATTTTGAACGGAGGGTGGTTTCGGGGTCTGGGGGTCAGGATCGATGAAAATATACCAAAATTTTTTGAAATCGCTTTCCTCCGAACGGCTGCAATAGGTAGCTTTTTTGTAAAGAAAGCTACCTAATAGGCTTTTGTTCTGAGCTCATAAATATGACAATAAAATAATGTAACTAAGAGACATTGCAAAATTAAATCTTTGTGATTACAAACCATAAACAAACGATACCGCCACCACTTTACCTACTATGACGTCATTAGAATATTGCCCATTGATTGTTGGAGAACTTACTTTGTGAATGATTACCTCAATGATTTAATATTTTTGACGTTTCACGATGAATGAATCACCTGTGTTTGTTTAGGTATATGGAATGAGATATTAAGCTGTGAAACTAATTTCAATTGAAGTTATCCAAGGATATATGTATTTTTAATCGAAATTAAAAACAATGTTTTGATCTCGAAATAAAAAGTTTTAGTTTGTATAAATTGTTATTTCTGTTAATTATTTATTTAAGTACTTTTCCATTATAGCGCATTTTTAAAAAAAGCTTGGCGCGATTCGGGCATCAGAAAGTGAGATATGTTGCGAAAATACATAAACAGCTATGAAAACAAATCTAATGAACTTTTATCTTTGTTTATATATGCATTTATATGCATAAAAAAGTCGTTTCTAAATATATATATTTTTTTTATATACAAATTACGGCACAGATTTCAGATATGAACCGGGATACCTAACTGGCGCCAAAATGGTGTTATTTTGCCTGCTATGGTAACCCGGCTATTGTTTTTTATTTATTAATAAATTGTTTATTTACTTTTATTTTCTGTTTTTTAATTATATAAACTGCTTTGTTCTATAGTTATTATTCAAACTTTTATTTATTTATAGTTATTTCCTTTTCAAAATGATAGCAAATAATTGAAAAATATATAAGTAACTGGTATTCGAAAGAGAGATTTCTGCCAAATTTGGCGTGACAGAAAAATCACGCCAACCCCCATACCGTATATGACATCTGTGCAAAAATTACTTCTGTTTCTTTATAAAAATGGGTAAATAGCTTTTTTTTATATTAAATTGTCGGCACAGATGTCGGTACAGATGTCATATTTGCCCCATATTGGCGTGAATTTTTTCGGTTGCCGATTTGGCGAAAACATCAACAGCATAAACAACATAATCCGGGTTACCACATCAAGCAAAATAACGACACTTTGGCGCAAGTTAAGTACCTGTTGCCTATATGATATTGGCGACAGAAAAAAATCGCGCCAATATGGGGCGAATATGACATCTGTACCCAGATGCCATATACGCCCATATTGGCGCGATATTTTTTTTTTTTTTTTTTTTTTTGACGCCGGTGTTATATACGCACCGGGTACTTAACTGGCGCCAAAGTGTCGTTATTTTGCTTGTAATGGTAACCCGAATGCTGTTTATGCTGTTGATGTTTTCGCCAAATTGGCGTCGAAAAAAAATCGCGCCAATATGGGGTATATATTGTATATGACATCTGTGCCAAATTGTATACATATGGAAAAAATTGTTTGTGAGTATGAAGCAGTAAATAAGTTGTCAGAAAATACGTTGGCAGACTTCTTTCTCGCCAAGAAACATTTATCCGAAGTATTGTACACAAGCAATGATTGCTATAATGCATTTTTAATTATGATATGCGCTTTTATGTTTCACTACATTTATGCATATTATACTGTGTGTATAAATGCTACAGTTCATATTCAGGGCTACACAAAAGAATTCGTAAGGGTTACTGAGTATGAGAGTTAATTGCTTAAAGGTGGTTTTTAAAGGAGTTATGCATTTTTACGCTGAACTGCATTTAGTTTCCTAAGAAATGTTTGTAGAATATAGATAAAATGATACACATGGTCACGCAAAGAATTGGATACATAACCGTCTATGGATGATAATATCTGGAAATGTGATTTCAGTAGTTTTAAGAGTAGTTTAAATTAAATTTTAGCTAAATAGTGGCATGTAATAACGGTACTATTGGCTATAGACGGTAACTGCTGAAATCAATTTTTAAATTTTTTTATGCGTTTTCTAAAATGTTTACTTAGTTATCTTGGTACTTCTTAGTTATCCCGTCGACCAAATTACTGTCGCCAAATTGTAAGATTAATTTCCAATAATGGTTGCCATTAATTAATTAATTAAATGCCAATAATGGCCAATAAAACCATTAATTCGACGTTTTATTTGTATTTTTATTAATGTTTTACTATTGATTTGGCGATTTATATAATTTGGCGAAATTGGTCGACGGGATATCTAAGAAGTAACGTTGTCTTATTTACCTTATTTCCCTAAATAACGAAGTTTTGTTAAAGCATTCAGGATGTGTTGGAAAGTGTTTCATATTCTATGCTTAACGCATGGTTTTTCTTTCTTCTTTAGTCTTATTTTGCGTTTATTTTATTCTTAATTATATTGCTTATACTGCTTTATAGAAACTGATAGAAACCTTATAGAAACTTTGGCACAGTTGTCATATACGTTATCATATATTGGCGCGATTTTTTCCCGACGCCAATTTGGCGAAAACATCAACAGCATAAACAACAACATCCGGATTACCATATCATGCAAAATTACGACACTTTGGCGCCAGTTAAGTACCCGTTGTGTATATGACATTGGCGTCAGAAAAAAAATCGCGCCAATATGGGGCGTATATGACATCTGTGCCGAAACTTTAATATCTAATGTTTAAACTCTTCGCTCCACTCCCCTTGCATATAGTACAAACTATAACACGGATAGCGCAAAATAATAGACAGTTTGGTACTTTTCCACTGTAGGGGCTTTGGCATTTTTTTAAAAAAGCTTGGTGTAATTTGGGCATCAGAAAGTGAGATTTGGGTACTTTTCCGTTATGCGGACACCATTGTCGCCAAGCGTAATAGTTGGCGCAAAATCGTGAATTGAAGCATTTGAAAAATAAAAGAAAAACCATTGTCGATACTAAAGTGAGCATTTAAAAAATATAACATTTGAAAATTCCAGAATTTTACGAACTATTTCATCAAATCACAAATATATACTTAAAATAAGTGAACAAATAACTGCTATAAAATAAAGCAATAAAATAAAACTCATATTAAACTGCTGGCATAAAATTACAAATATCTTTTAGCATTTTGAAATAATTGGCTCATTAGCATACATTTTGGCATGGCGTCCGTATAACGAAAAAATATCGAGATTTGTTGTCATATCATATAAACAGCTATGAAAACAAATTTGATGAGCGTTTTTGTTTGTTTTATATGTATATTATTGATGTTTTTATGTACAAATTGCATCTGTTTCTGTATAAAATTAGAGAAACGGCTTTTTTATGTTAAATAAATCGTATAAATATCGAAAAAAATGCGTGTATATAAAATGAAACAGTGAATAGGTTTCCGGAAAATATGTTACCAAATTTCCTTTTTCGCCAAGGCACCAATACTGGAAAAGTACCTAAAGCACATTAAAATCGCGCAGTTAGGAGCTCACACAGTACACCGTTGTCTATTGGCGGTTATTTTATTAGTAGCATCGGGAGGAAGATGTAAAGATGTAGTTTAAATTCTCACCCATAGATTTCGAAAAAATATCTTAAAAGAGTGGAGTTTAAATTAAATTTCGGTGACCTCCATTCTGAAAGATTAATGGTTTTAAATGGGCATTTCGCCAAATTAGCCAGCTTTCGCCAAGTTGGCTAACATTTGGCGCTACTGTGGTAACCCTGCATTAATATTTTTCAACAATTACTCATTTCAATGAGGCGGTCCTACCGGAATAGTGAGGGACACACAGAGACTTGGATTTTATATAAATATATATATATATATATATATGACCTATGTCACACTGTAACTCTTGTATTTATGAACCGATTTGGATGTAATTCGGTGTGTCCATAGTACATACCAATGTCTGGACCGAGTTCGTTGGCCAGCTTCATCCGCCATTTTGTTTCAAAATGGCGGCCATTTAAAATTTTTAAAAAAATTTTAAATTTGAAATGTGGTACCAAAAAATTGAAAATGGAAACATATTTTTTTCTTATGTATTTGACCTTTATACAAAGACTCCATAGCAGTTTTTGTTTCGTCTATTTCTTAAAAAATGGCTGAGTTATAGCATTTTGAATTTCTAGCGAAGCTGACATTTTGAAACGTCCTGAAATTTGTCACGCGATAAAAGGCGTATTTATGAACCGATTTGGATGTAACTTCGTTTATACATAGTACAGACCAATGTCTCGATTGAGTTCGTTGGCCAGCTTCATCCGCCATTTTGTTTAAAAATGGCGGCCATTTAAAATTTTAAGAAAAATTTAAATATGAAATGTGGTACCAAAAAATTGAAAATTGAAAAAATATTTTTTTCTTATGTGTTTGACCTTGATAAAAAGATTCGGGAGCAGTTTTTGTTTCGTCTATATCTTAAAAAATGGTTGAGTTGGCATCTTGAATTTCTAGCGTGGCTGACATTTTGAAACGCCCTGATTTTTGCCACGTGATATCAGACGTATTTATGAACCGATTTGGATGTACCTTGATGTGTACATAGTATATACAAATAACTCAACCGAGTTCGTTGGCCTGCTTCATCCGCCATCTTGTTTCAAAATGGCGGCCATTTAAAGAAATTAAAAAAAATTAAATTTAAAATGAGATACCAAAAAATTAGAAAATGAAAAAGATTTTTTTTCGTATGTGTTTGACCTTAATACAAAGATTCCGGAACAGGTTTTGTTTCATCTATATCTAAAAAAATGGCTGAGTTATAACATTTTGAATTTCTATTGTGGCTGACATTTTAAAACGACCTGATTTTTGTCACTCGATGACAGGCGTATTTATGAACCGATTTGAATGTAACTTGGTCTGTACATAGTACATACCAATGTCTCGACCGAGTTCGTTGGTCAGCTTCATTCGCCATCTTGTTTCAAAAGGATTGCCATTTTTAAAAAAAAATGTAATTTAAAATTTAAAATGAGGTATTAAAAAATTGGAAAATGAAAAAGATCTTTTTTTGTGTGTATTTGGCCTTGATACAAAGATTTTGGAGCAGTTTTTGTTTCTGAAAATTTGTTCTTTTGTTAATATCTTAAAAAGTGGTTGAATTATAGCACTTTGAATTTCTATCATGGCTAACACATTGAAACGATCTTGTATTTGTCCCGCGATACCACACGTATTCACCTATTTCGATGGAAGAAGGCATGTGGATAGTATACATCAATATCTCGACCAAGTTCTCTGGCCAACTTCATCAGCCATCTTGTTTCAAAATGGCGGCCATTAAATTTAAAAAATATATATTTAAAGTGAGGTGCAAAAAAATTAGAAATTGAAAAAGGTTTCTTTCTTAAGTATTTGACCTTGATATAAGGATTCAGGAGCATTTTTTGTTTGTCTTTACCTTAAAAAATGGTCCAGATATAGCAGTTTCCATTTTTAACGTGAGTGACATTTTGAAAAATCTGATTGCCTGCAGCACTCGTATATATCAACCGATTCCGATGCGAGTGAGCATGTGCACAGCAATTACTAAGGTCTCGACCAAGTTCACTGGTTAGCCTCATCCACCATGTTGTCTTAAAATGGCAGGCACTTTAAGAAATCGCCGAATTTAGCAGCCCAATATAAGTTACTTTAAATAAAAGCAGCTTGGATAAAGCTGACTAATTTCGCGAAATTCTCATTCATAATGATTTAGTATTGATAAAAATTAAAATTGAATCTCCTACATTCGGTTTCCACTTAATTGAGCTTCGTGTGTTTGAATAATATAAGTTGGCTTTTTTTAAATAAGGAATATGAAAGCTACCTCTTCCTCCCGGCACTGGCCGGAAGGACTTTTTTGTATGTAAAACCGATTTATGCATATAAAAAAAACTATGCATAAAACATATTTTTAAAAGGTTTGCAAAGCAAATTGTAGAAGAAGTATCATTTAAAAGTATGTGAAGATAACTGCCGTTTTGTCAGATTTTATTTACTAGTCAGGGAGGCTAAGATTAACAAATACTTTGTAATTTTTATTCCACAAGTTTTATTTTTCATGTTAATAAAGCTTGAAATTGAAATAGATTTTTAGTGATTTCAATTGATAATCTCTTTGCAATTTTGTTACATTTTTCTTTGCCTCTTTTCCATAATCAGATTGCTCGTATATTTTTCCATGATCAGGGTTCGTTTATGTCCTATGAAGTGGATTGCAAAATAGGTCTTTAAAATATAAAACTTAAAAAAATAGCGATGGCGTAGTTACAAGAATTATACAATGCATCTTATTCAAATTTTAATTCCTTACTCATAGATTAGACGGCATTTAAATATATTCATTCACTTAAAACTTAACAAATAGGCATTCACATACCTATGTATACTTTTTAACTTCATAAAACCTTATTTTTTAAATATTCAAATAATTATAGATTTCAATTTACAAATAAGAATGTAGACAAAACTGAATGTAAAATTTAATGCATGATGACCAAACATGAAATGAAAATATCGATTATAAAGACGGTCTCAAATAGAAAAAATATTTCATTCAAAATTTTTATTCTTGTTGATCAGCTTTCATTTAAAACATCCCGGTTCAAGTAAAATTCTTTTATTTATTTATTTATGCCTAAGTGGAGCAAGATCACCAGATTGCTAGGATCCGGTGTAGACCCTATTTGCTCCACCCGGTTAGTTCACTGGAATGTGGGGATTCATTACAGAAACTTCCAGTCCTCAGACAAAAAAGGCACATTTAAAAAAAATTATATTAACACATAAAACACAACTAAAATTCATTAATCATACTTTTAAATAAACATAATGCATTTTTTTTTCTATTTTGAGGAATAGTAAACGTTCCGATTATCCATCATTCTATGAACCGCCACCCCACACCCACCCCCTTTTTTTAAGTCAGAAAGGAACATTTTCATAACATTGTTTATAGCAAATAAGATGTTGAAGCACCTAGTGATGATTTGGAGATATTGACCTTGGTGTCAAACGTGCCATATTTAAAAAATCCCTGCCGGCTCGGCCTACAGACGCAGGTAGATTTCAAATTTAAGTGCTAACTTCAACAACAAAAACTAAATCATGATTAGATATAAACCCACTTTAACAATTTTAGCTGGCCGCTTTTCACGAGTTTTTATTTCATTTTTATATAAGAGCTGGTTTTATCAGAATCATGTTAAGGCGATATTTAAAAAAAATCTTTTCCATGCTCAACAACTCGAAATTTTCTGGCACATTTTCAGATTCATTTTTAAAAGAAAAAATATGAAACTTGCTGACGTGATTTTTGAAGAGATTTATAAGCGACCTGTGTTTCTATTTTTCGTTCAATTAATTAAAACTTGATTTATAAACAATTATTTTCGCAGTGGGACAATATTTTTCGTTTCCAACATAATCACTTCGGAAAGTTCGGTTCAAAATGCCCACTTTGATATCATTTAAAAAAAAATTTATTCTGCCTCTATCAAAAAATCGACCATTACGGTACATTATATAGTTTCTGAATAAGAGAATATACCAATTGGATACGTTTAATGCAAAAATGAATTTAAAAATGAGCCAGAAAATAAGCCGTTTGGATTTGAATACACCCTTAATACGATGATTTTTTTCTTCAACCGCTATGTATTTTTAAGTTGTTTTTGCTGTAAGGATTGGCCCTATCAAAAACTTGTCAATATAAATGTTGTAGATAATATTAAGAAGATATATAATAAATTCATGTGCATTTTATATCGTGTGAATTGCAGCATCGGTGATTGAAAAATTACAACATAAAGTGCAGGAAAAATCACAAAATTTTTTTACAGTGTTTTCATAATGCATAACTTAGTTAAAAATTCCCCATCAGTAATTCCCGCCAATAGACGTGAATTTGGTCGAATGGTGGTTTCGTGTAGCCCTGTATATGATCTATACGATTTATATGCACTAAGTAAAATTAAAAATTAGATATAATTTTAAAAAGCATACAATAACTATAACGTTTACCATTCATATACAATACTGTAACTGAACTCTATTCTGTGTTTCTTTAAATGAACGTAAATGCTATGCATACCATATTAACAGCAAGCATCTTGTAGCGCACCTCAGTGCTGTATATTAGTTTCAATATGTTTGAAATAGTCTATCTCCATTATAACTCCTTGCAAACAATTTTGTCCCATTGATCATAATGTAAAGAAATTCTTTTGAGTTTCTCTGTATTCGAACTACAATTGCTACACGCTCCATTTTCAACAGCAAACATGCCATAGTAAATCTTAATAACATTTACCAATTACATGGGATTCCAAGAATATTTACCAGAGTTAGACCACGGACAGACAGACAGCAGAGAAAGTGACAAATGCCAGATAGACAAACCGAAGTCATAAACACTTTTCAACAATGTTGAAAAGCGTTAAAAAGAAGTCCAATCAGCTAAAAAACGTGAAAATTAACACATTCACGTTTCTGGCACAAGAAGTGCGATATGATTTATTAATATCCTTATTATCTACATTTAGACTATATTTTTTAGGCAATTATACATAATTTAAATGAACAATTAAGAATGCACTCGAAAATTTGCGTAAAAAAAGAACACATATATGTGTTGAAAACGCGAAATTAAAAAAATTATCAGAATGATTCATAACAAACCTGCAAGGCATATCTTTTCGAAATAGGCAATTTCTTGAGCAGGAATAATTGTACTGTCTAGGGCGCTAGAATACGCATCAATCCAATAGCAGAGCTGCTGATACTTTGAATATTCTATTATAAATCCTTTACAACGATCGCCTAAACGCTGGCAGTGAGCTTGACATTCGGTAATTACTCCTATTGGGTTACGAGTAATCAGTCTCTCTTTACGGCCAAACCTGGAATGATGTTAAAATTATGATCTTTAACTGATAAGAAAGTAAAGAAGAAAAGCAACCTATCGAATATGCACTGCAAAATATTTTACGATTTTTCGTTAAACATATAAAGTGACTCAATAAATTTAAAACTCCATAATTCATTAACTGTAGCACGGAAAAAACTGTTTTGTTAAAACAACTAAAATTTGGTTAATATATCTCTAACCAAATATTTTGGTTGGAATGACCAAATTTTGGTTGAAGCTTTATTAACCAAAGTTTAGTTGTTTCAACAGAACAGTTTTTTTCCGTGAATAAATATAAATATTAAATAAGCGACTTGTTTATCATGTCGCTCATAAATTTTATATACATAAATTTTAAAATACACAGGGCTAGCCTGAATGATTCATCGGGTTTCAAAACAATGTGTATTGAGAGATACACGACCTGCAAAGAAGGGTGATACACGACAAGATACATGCACTCGCCAGTCACTAAGTTTGAAAGTCCACGTCGGGGCTCGCGGTCCTGCGCGAGCAGGAACGCATCACTATTGCTGTGACGGACATTGACACAAACATTCTATTGAACGTACGGAAAGAACTGGATTACCGTTGGGATGTGTGCCGGGTGGCTGAGGGCGCACACATTGAACACTTGTAGTATGTACCAGAAACCTGCTGAGTGTATGTATCTTTTCATGTATCATCCGGCTTTGTACGTCATGTAAATAAACAATATTTTGAAACCCGAAGCATCATTTAGCTTAACCCTGTAGTTCAAGTTCTCGTCAATAGGGAACGCTGTACTGTCTCAAATTGACATAACATTCAATCTAATATGTAAATTGCATCAAAGATATCTCAATTGTAACTTCTTATTTGATTCTATCTGTTGAAATACGGGAAAAAGTATGTATTATAAGTTAATTTAATAATCCTTACAGTTTGAAACAGCGCAACCTTGTTTGTCGACGAAAATTTTAATCACTTAAGTTGCTGCATAGAAAACTTACGATCTAGCTGATAAACATATCTAAACTGAAGTATGCGTTTTATTTGATAATGCAAGCTATGCAGTTAATTAACACTAGAAAAACGGGAATTTTTACACAAGTTTTATAAAAATATTTAATACCAAAATTTTTATTTAAAACTGTATGACTTATTTAATTAGCCCCTTTTCCTTTGTATCTTTTAAACTTAATTTATAAAGAAAATTCTGGTTAGAACCGAAATATATCCATGCGATTGGGGCCAAAATGGCCCCTGACCGTCATTCTAGTGTTAAATACTGATATCCTAATGAGAGAAAAAAGAACTACTTCCATAATTTTTGTTAAACTAGTTGGATGTGCCAATCCCAAAACTTTCTTCTATTTTATTCATCTTAATGTTTCAAAAACTAGTTAAACATGATAATACTTCAATATTATTAGATCAATACTATACCAACTTTGATTTTAATCTTAAATTTCTGCTTCAGTCAATTAAACGGAGTAAAAACGAGTTAATCTGTATCATGATATTTGTTAAAATTAATAGTTTTTTCTTATTCTGTTGTTATCAGATGTTTGCGAATAGCCGGCTTAGCAGGAAGCGAGTTCCCGCCGCTGCACGACCCGCCGATGGACAATAGAACTACGAAAAATCAAAAAAGTATACAAAAATCGCTATCACAGAGCCCCTTTACCGCGTAATAATTCCAAATTCAAGGAGGACCTGTTGGCCAAAGCCAAAAACATGCACAATAAATGTGGTTCAGTTGTATGCATAATTTTATACACTTTTCGATGGTACAATAAAGAAAATGGCACAAACATCGCTATTACAGCGCTCCCCTTTCGGCAGATTTTTATCAAATTCAGGGAGGACTTGCTTGCCATAGACAGAAACATTCACAAAAAAATCTTGTTAAATTCTATGCATAACTTCATACACTTTTCGATGGTACAATAATACAAATGGCACAGAAATCGCTACTACAACGCCTCCTTCAGGCGGAATTTTTTCAAGTTCAGGGAGGACTTGCTTGCCATAGCCAGAAACATACACAAAAAATTTTGTTGAATTATATGCATAACATCATACATTTTTCGATGCTACAATAATGAAAATGGTACAGACATCGCAATTGTAGCGCCCCCTTCCGGCGGAATTTTGCCAAATTCAGGGAGTACCGTCGTGCCATGGCCTAAAACAAACACAAAAAATTTGGGACTTTTCGATGGTACAATATTCAAAATGGCACAAAAATCGCGCACAAATCACTATTACAGCGCCCCCTACCGGCGATTTTTTTCCAAATTAAGGAAGGACCTGCTTGCCATAGCCAAGAACTTAAAACATTTTTTTGGTTCAATTCTATGTATGCACTTCATGCACTTTTTATTGGTACAATATTCAAAATCGCACAAAAATCGTTACTACAGCGCTCCCTTCCGGCGAATTTTTTCCAAATTCAGGGAGGACCTGCTTTCCGTAGCCAAAAACTTAAAATAAAAATTTTATTTCAATTCTATACATAACTTCATACACTTTTTGATGGTACAATATTCAAAATCACACAAAAATTGCTATTACAGCGCCCCCTACCGGCGATTTTTTTCCAAATTCACAGAAGACCTGCTTGCCATAGCCAAAAACTTAAAATAAAGTTTGGTTCGATTCTATGCATAACTTCATACACTTTTTGATGGTACAATGGCGATAGACACACGGACAGACAGCCATTTTCTATAAACGTGATTTTGGGGATCTCTGACCCCTAAAACGTGTAAATCCGTCGAAAACCGAAAGTCGAAAAAAATTTTCATTACAATACTTTCTTCTATTGAAGATAGAAGAAAGTAAAGAAAATCTTTCTGTCTTCATTAGTTTGCGAATTATTTATTTTTACAACTTTTCATGACTTCTGAATCGCCTGATACCAAGTATTTTAAAACGCTGATGTGTAGAAATCAGCTTTATTAATTCATTTATTATATGAATATCCAACATCATTAATTTCGAAGTAAATTGACAAGCTACTTAACCTGATATTGTAGTTGACTACTTTCTCGTAGGTGTAAGTCTCAAATGAACATTGTGAAGAAGGGGGAATCGGAGGAGGTGTCGGTGGGCGTGATGTCTGTGATGTCGGGGATGTTGCTTGAGTATCGGTGGGCGAAACCGGGGATTGAGTTGCAGGTGTCCCTACAGTAGAACCTAAAAAAAGTAAAAGTAAAATTTTAAATCCATACTAAAATATTAAATGTTTAATTATATTCACTTTCTGACGATTTCATAATTGACTCTTTTATGTATGCGCACATAAACACAGGTTATTTTAAAATCAATGTAACAAGTTTTTAAACAAGGTTTAAGAGCTATTTTATACTAGCGTTAAAATAATCAGCGCAGGTTTATCGATTATATGTTTATACATACATCCATGTTTATAAATTATATGTGTGTATGTAAAACATCGTTCAAATGATATATCAAGAGATTTAAAAAAAAATGTGTTTCTCAACACTTAAGTTTAAAGGTCTGTACATTCATTCAGGTCTGTACAAAAGTCGTGCATTCATTCCTAATGTAAGGCAAGTTTTACCTTTATTTATTCCCCTTCGAAAACAAATTTTGTATGATTTAGGCATAACTTCCTGCATAGATAGTAGTTATTTCCGAGAATATTCAGTATGAGAGTTTTAATAATTCAATATTTCAGTTAAATTTCCATAAAATAAGAAGGAAACACCTGGACAATAATCTTTAAAAAAAATTTCAAAAGTATCACAGAGTACATTTCCTAAAATTCAATTAGAGTGCATTTTAGACGAGCGTATCTTTCTAATATAAGCCAACTGAAAATCTTTTCTTATTACAAGCTTTTGCTTCCATATATAACTTTATCACTTTAGGGGCTAATGGGGTCTGGAGATTGACATCATAAGATATCCCTGTTGTGTGTGTGGGGGGGGGGGGGGGTTGCTTTTTCATATCGTTATCATTTTTGATCCATCAAATTTTTCTTTTTTGAGTAACTTTTTCTTTACATCCAAATAGTCTGTTACTTTTTATTTCTTATTATTTTTATATGTTTTTATGAAAATGCAAAGCTATTAGTATTAAAGTCATTAAATGTTTACAAAATTCTTTCATTTCGAAATTTGCAATACCCGAAAGTTTGGCATTACTGTTCTTCTGCCATGTGCGCATATATAATTCGCTGTTAGAGAAACCGAGAATATAATTATTTTGGAAATGGTACTTACGTATACCAGTAAAGAAAGAGAAATAATGTTATCCATTATTTTGTTGATATGTTCTGCTTTTTCCCTTCCCTGTTGTGTGCTTTCCCCTTATTGTGTTTTCTTGCTCCCAGTCCTCCATGTTTTCATACCTTTGGGTGCAGGAAAATACAATGGTAAAACTACGAGTCAGCCGCTAAAATCGAGTTTTCCGGTGTTTTCCACCAAGATATGACTTGGCAGACCGATTGCGTTTTAATATGCGAATCAAGATTTGACTAATCCTTGAATTTCCGTGATCCCGATGAGGTGATTGTCTGTGTTGCCGTCAGTGTTGCCAGATTGGGGACTTTTTTTAATTCAGATTATTTGACTGTCACCACTTTTTAAAATAGTATTATTCGCCTTATTTTTCCGGATTTTTAATCTATTTTTAAATAGGCCGAATATTTCTATTTAAAAAAAGTGGTCAAAATCAACAATCTGGGGACAAAAAAATCCCCAATCTGGCAACACTGGCTGCCGGCTTCCGGTCTATGAGGGAGCACAACTGTATTCATTTATCTTACGTCCACAACTTCAATGACCTTGAAAAGACTCAGATGCACCCCCCCCCTTCCACTATTTTGATTAATTACTATTTTGTTGCATAATGTCCGTCTATCTATTCTATGCATTTTTGTAACGCACAAAATACAAGGCGCGCTAGGCGCAAATGGCTACATATTTCTATTAGCCATTTAGGGGACAGTTATTTATGTAATGTTCTTTTCAAGATGATTTTGAAATTGTTGTTCTTTCACTAATATTAATTATCACTAAGTCCGTGGATGTTGACAGAACAAACAGTTTATTAAACGAAAACACTGCACAAACACATAACAATTAATTTAAAGATAAATTTCTCACACAGATTACTTTTTCATATTAACTTCACACAGAATAATTTTTACGTCTACACTCTTCTATTGTTCGCACGCAGACTGAGTGCGCCGGGGGAAAAGACCGGCAGTGCGCAGCTATAATGCGCATAAAAAATGTTCGCTCGCCTTTAAACCCAACACACCCCTCCTGCGAGAGATACATTTTTTTTTCTCTTCAAACAATTCCAAAAAACACATATACATATACATACAAAAATTACACACAAATTACATACAATAATTACACATATCATAATAGTGAAATACTTTCCATAGAATATAACAACTTATCTTCATTTACACCTTTAGTAAGGAAATCAGAAATAATATGTTCACTTTGAGCATATTCCAATGAAATAATACCTTCTGACAATAAATCCCTGACAAAATGAAATCTTAAGTTCATGTGCCTAGATTTATTTGAGGATTTTGTACATTTAATCCACTGTATTGCTGCTTGGCTATGAGTGCTTAAAATTATGGCATCTTTTATAAATTGGTTACAATTTAACTCAGACAATAAGTTTACAGTCCATATTATATCCTTACACATTTCTGAAATAGAAAATAATTCTGCTTCACATGTAGAAAGACTAACACTTTTTTGTTTACGACATTTCCAAGATACTAATGACTTTCCTAACAATACAACTCCTCCTGAAAAAGACCTTCCATTTTCTCCATTTCCCCAACTAGCATCTGAACTACTATTTAAATACCCAAATTCGTTGCTGTAAAATAATTTTTTGTCTTTTGTACCTTTTAAATACCTTAATACTCTTTTAGCCAAAATGTAATGTCTTTTCTCTGGTTTGTGATTAAATTGAGACAAATAAGTTGTGACAAATGATATATCAAGGCGTGTTCTAATGGCTAAATATAAAAGCTCACCAATAATTTCCTGATACATAGTTATGTCAAACAATTCATTTGTTGGAGGAAAACTTTTATCTTCACCTTTAACAATAGGTGTTTTCACAGATTTACAATTTTCTAAATTATGTTTTACCAACAATGACTCAATATATTCCACTTGTGACAAACTTATACCTTTTTCATGTTTTTCAATTTCTATACCTAAAAATTTAGAATTCTTATTTTCGTACAATTCGAATACATTTTTAATTTTAGAAACAATATTTACATATATTATTTGGTTATTACAAAATATAGCTAAATCGTCTACATACATACATAATATAAAAATGTTATCACTTTCAACTTTAATGAATACACAGTTATCAGAAGCTAATTGATTTAATCCAATATTACCAAGTTCCTCTTTTATTTTTAAATACCAATTTCTACCCGATTGGGGTAATCCATAAATACTCTTTTTCAGTTTACAAACTTTATTAACCCCTATCAGTTTTTCATATCCAGGTGGTGGTGACATATATAAAGTTTCTTCCAAATCACTGTATAAATATGCTGTTTTTACATCAAAAAACTTAACAATCAAATTTAATTTAGCTGCAAGTGCAATTAGTAATCTAAATGACTCAATATTTACAACAGGTGAATACGATTCAGTATAATCTTTGTTTTTAATTTGATTAAATCCAGCTGCCACTAATCTGGCTTTATATTTTATTTCCTTATTGTCGCCCTTTTTTAAAGCATAGACCCATTTACTTTTAATCAATTTCGTTTTTTCTGGCATATCAACGATTTCCCAAACATTATGCTTAATTAAAGAATCCAATTCATTTTTCATAGCTATTCCCCAATCACGTGAATTCACACTATTTATTGCCTCTAAATAATTGCTCGGGACATTATCAGTTAAATTAGCTGACGAATATTTACTTTTCAATCTTTCTGACCTTCGAACTTCAGTCATATTTTCACTTCGGTCTTTTATTTTGTTGTTTCGATTCCTTTTCTCCGCGCTCTCCGCGCCTTCATGTCTAGCTGGAGACAAATTAAGTTTTCTTAATGGGGTTGCGCAACCGTTTTTTATTTCGCTTGTGTCAGAAATTTCTAAATTGAGAGATTTATTCTTTTGATTTTCACGAATTTCATTCTCATCCGGAAAATTTTTATTTATTAGCGGTTCAATATCCCAACGCTCTGAACATTTACTTAAATAAAATATCTACTTCCCTTTATAGTTTCATTGAACTTAACAGAACGTTCCTCGATCACTTTCTTATTTTTTACATCATAAATACGATATCCCCTCCTATCTCTAGCATATCCTAACATAATTCCACTTCTTCCTGGTACATCGAATTTATTTCTCATTGTTTTAGGAATATGAAAATAAGCTAAACAACCAAATTTTCTTACATAATTTAAATTGGGCTTTTTACCTGTCCAAATTTCTAAGGGGATTTTTTCTTTTCCTTTACGGGGTGTTATATTAGATACCTGTGTACTGCAATTGATAGCTTCTGCCCAGAATTTGGTGGGAAGTTCGCTTTCATATAACAAAGACCTAGCCCTTTCTAATAGAACTCTATTCGCCCTTTCAGCCTTTCCATTGCTTTCGCTGTTATATGGGACAGTTTTTTCGTGAAAAATACCTGCATTAGCAAGATAATTGTCAAATTCCGTATTTACGAATTCGAGCCCATTGTCACTTCTCACTTTTTTAATTCTTTTACCCATAAGATTTTCATATTTAGCTTTAAATTTATAAAATACATCAAATGCTTCATTTTTACTTTTGAGGAAATAAGTAAAATACATTCCAGAAAAATCATCCACTAGTACCATAAAATATTTTGCCCCACCAAGCGATTCGGGTTGTATTGGGCCACATAAATCCAAATGAAACAACTGCATAATATCAGAACTTTGGTCAATATCAATATTCGGATGACTTTTCCTTGTTATTTTACTTATGTCACATGTATCACACTTAAAATCAGACACATTTACATCTTTAAGATCAATATACTCTTTCATTTTTAACATATATTTTGAATTTAAATGACACAATCTGTTATGCCACAGTTCATAATTACTAGCACTTTTATCAGTAAAATTACACTCAGAATTATAGGCAGGTTGAAGTTTAATCTCTAATCGATTATCATTTTTAAATGCTTTAGTTAGAAATTTATTATATTTGTCAAAAATTAGCACACAGTTATTTTCAGAAATAATTCTACAACCCTTATCCATTAAAGCAGTAACAGATAATAAATTATATCTCAAATCTGGTACAAAACTAACATTGTTTATTGTTAAATGTATAGAATCATTTTTACTTACCGTATTTCATGATACCGTACCTGTACCCTTCGAAATTATTTTGGAATTTTTACCTGCTTGATAGATATCCTTTTCTTCAGGAATTAGATTCCTGAACCATATTTTATCTTTACACATATGCGAGCTAGCCCCGCTGTCTAATAACCATATATTATCACATAGTTCACATTGTTCCGATGAAACAGTCAGTACCGAATTGTTTCTGTCCTTAACTGGATAATTTACATCGTGGTGCGTTTTTCTTCTTTGTCGATTTCCATTGGGCCTGTCATTTCTTGAAATATTATTCCTGTAAAAACAATCCTTGGCTATGTGATTTGGACGTCTGCAAATGTAACAAAGTCTCGGACTTTTGTTTTTCCTGGAGTAGAATACTTCAGCGGCGGTCCCTTCAGCACGAGCGGTATTCGTCAGTTCTTCTTCCCGTAGAATTTCTAGTACTTCATCCATACTTTTCTCACGTTGAGTTTTTAAAATATCTCTTACTTTCGAGAACTTTCCTTTCAGACCTCGTACCGTGTAGAATACAAGTTCTCTATCTGTTATAGCCAATCCAAGTGTTTGACATTTTGTTGAGATGCCTCGAGCTCTGGCTATGTAGTCATTTGCAGATTCATTTGCTTTTATTTCTAGATTCTTTAACTCATTGCCGGCATCTATTCTTCTATCTTCTGCTTGACCGGTAAAAGTCGATCTTATTTTTTCCCATAATAATTTCGCATTTTCTTCTGCTGCAAACTGTAGCGCCTGTTCATCAGACAATGACAGCTTTATATATGCGACGGCATCGCTATTTTTTTGGTCCCATTCGGTGGAATCCTTTTCACTCAGTCCTTCTGCTTTTACTTCGGATATGAAAGTATCCAACCTTTTAAGGCTTAAAGCAGCTTTAATTTTTAGGCTCCATATAAAATAATTAGTTCCGTTTAATTCGGGGACTTTAACTTGTCCATGGTTTCTTTTAACAAAACTAATTTCGATTTAGAATATCAACCGCGGACTGCTACCATTTTGTTGTTCTTTCACTAATATTAATTATCACTAAGTCCGTGGATGTTGACAGAACAAACAGTTTATTAAACGAAAACACTGCACAAACACATAACAATTAATTTAAAGATAAATTTCTCACACAGATTACTTTTTCATATTAACTTCACACAGAATAATTTTTACGTCTACACTCTTCTATTGTTCGCACGCAGACTGAGTGCGCCGGGGGAAAAGACCGGCAGTGCGCAGATATAATGCGCATAAAAAATGTTCGCTCGCCTTTAAACCCAACAGAAATAAATTGTTTTTTAGCCTCAAATACGATTATTCTTTATTATTAATAATAATTATAATGTTATTAGTCTCTGTAAAGAAATAAATATAATATTTTAGATGCACATAAAAATACTAATTATAGTACATAATATACAATTTAAAAGCTTAATTTGTATAAATTTAGAAAAAATATATAATTATGCTTTTTCCCACATATGGATACTCTCATATTTAGTACGTTTACATTTTATGAAATAAATGCAAAAATATTTTACTATAATTTTTTTTTAGTATTTTTCCGGTTAATTTTGCAAAATTTTAAAGTGATTTTACCAACAAATCTGAGAATACAAAAAATCAGGCATACATGGGTTAATGTATGATTTCAAACACGATTGGGCCATAAAGGTTTAAAACTTATGGTACTTATGCTTTTCATTATACCTGGTATTTGACCTCTACATTCTACTTCTTCGTAAAGACTTCTTAATCTGTAGCGTATGGCCTTTCCTTGCCCCGTCTGTCGGTTCTCCGGGCTCAATAAACACAAATCATTTATGCCACCTTGTTCTAAGTAGCTGTAAGATCTGCAGTTGAAATCTTGCTCCTTCATACATAACTGACGACACAGTTCGAAACTGCTGATTGCAGGTATCGCTTTGCTCGTGTACACCATGAACAAATCTCGTTCTGGTAGCTTATAAGGACAAGTTGATGTACCTAAAACAATAAAATTATTTTTAGTGTGTGAACATGTAAAGCATTTTAAAATGGTAAAGCTATTTGGAAAATAGATATCTATATTTTTTACAGGTATTTTCCTGAACATCGCGTTTAATAATTTTATTTAGCTTTAAGATAATTTTATTCAGACAACACAGTTCGAAACTGCTGAATGCAGGTATCGCTTTGCTCATATACACCATGAACAAATCTCGTTCTGGTAGCTTATAAGGACAAGTTGATGTAACTAAAACAATAAAATCGTTTTTAGTGTGTGAACATGTAAAGCATTTTAAATGGTAAAGCTATTTGGAAAATAGATATCTATTTTTTTACAGGTATTTTCCTGAACCTCGCGTTTAATAATTTTATTTAGATTTAAGATAATTTTATTCAGACAACACAGTTCGAAACTGCTGAATGCAGGTATCGCTTTGCTCATATACACCATGAACAAATCTCGTTCTGGTAGCTTATGAGGACAAGTTGATGTACCTAAAACAATAAAATCGTTTTTAGTGTGTGAACATGTAAAGCATTTTAAATGGTAAAACTAGATATCTATTTTTTTTTTTTTTTTTTTTTTTTTTTTTTTTTTTACAGGTATTTTCCTGAACCTCGCGTTTAATAATTTTATTTAGATTTAAGATAATTTTATTCAGACAACACAGTTCGAAACTGCCGAATGCAGGTATCGCTTTGCTCATATACACCATGAACAAATCTCGTTCTGGTAGCTTATAAGGACAAGTTGATGTACCTAAAACAATAAAATCATTTTTAGTGTGTGAACATGTAAAGCATTTTAAATGGTAAAGCTAGATATCTATTTTTTTACAGGTATTTTCCTGAACCTCGCGTTTAATAATTTTATTTAGCTTTAATATAATTTTATTCAGATAACACAGTTCGAAACTTCTGAATACAGGTATCGCTTTGCTCATATACACCATGAACAAATCTCGTTCTGGTAGTTTATAAGGACAAGTTGATGCAACTAAAACAATGAAATCTTTTTTAGTGTGTCAACATGTAAAGCATTTTAAATGGTAAAGCTATTTGGAAAATAGATATCTATTTTTTTACAGGTATTTTCCTGAACCTGGCGTTTAATAATTTTATTTAGATTTAAGATCATTTTATTCAGACAACACAGTTCGAAACTGCTGAATGCAGGTATCGCTTTGCTCATATACATCATGAACAAATCTCGTTCTGGTAGCTTATAAGGACAAGTTGATGTACCTAAAACAATAAAATCGTTTTTAGTGTGTGAACATGTAAAGCATTTTAAATGGTAAAGCTAGATATCTATTTTTTATTTTTTTACAGGTATTTCCCTGAACCTCGCGTTTAACAATTTTATTTAGCTTTAATATAATTTTATTCAGACAACACAGTTCGAAACTGCTGAATGCAGGTATCGCTTTGCTCATATACACTATGAACAAATCTCGTTCTGGTAGCTTATAAGTACAAGTTGATGTAACTAAAACAATAAAATCGTTTTTAGTGTGTGAACATGTAAAGCATTTTAAATGGTAAAGCTAGATATCTATTCTTTTTTACAGGTATTTTCCTGAACCTCGCGTTTAGTAATTTTATTTAGATTTAAGATCATTTTATTCAGACAACACAGTTCGAAACTGCTGAATGCAGATATTGCTTTGCTCATATACACTATGAACTAATCTCGTTCTGGTAGCTTATAAGTACAAGTTGACGTAACTAAAACAATAAAATCGTTTTTAGTGTGTGAACATGTAAAGCATTTTAAATGGTAAAGCTAGATATCTATTCTTTTTTACAGGTATTTTCCTGAACCTCGCGTTTAATAATTTTATTTAGCTTTAATATAATTTTATTCAGACAACACAGTTCGAAACTGCTGAATGCAGGTATCGCTTTGCTCATATACACCATGAACAAATCTCGTTCTGGTAGCTTATAAGGACAAGTTGGTGTAACTAAAACAATAAAATCTTTTTTAGTGTGTGGACAAGTAAAGCATTTTAAATGGTAAAGCTATTTGGAAAATAGATATCTATTTTTTTAGAGGTATTTTCCTGAACCTCGCGTTTAATAATTTTATTTAGCTTTAAGATAATTTTATTCAGACAACACAGTTCGAAACTGCTGAATGCAGGTATCGCTTTGCTCATATACACCATGAACAAATCTCGTTCTGGTAGCTTATAAGGACAAGTTGATGTACCTAAAACAATAAAATCTTTTTTTGTGTGTGAACATGTAAATCATTTTAAATGGTAAAGCTAGATATCTATTCTTTTTTACAGGTATTTTCCTGAACCTCGCGTTTAATAATTTTATTTAGATTTAAGATCATTTTATTCAGACAACACAGTTCGAAACTGCTAAATGCAGGTATCGCTTTGCTCATATACACCATGAACAAATCTCGTTCTGGTAGCTTATAAGGACAAGTTGATGTACCTAAAACAATAAAATCGTTTTTAGTGTGTGAACATGTAAAGCATTTTAAATGGTAAAGCTAGATATCTATTCTTTTTTACAGGTATTTTCCTGAACCTCGCGTTTAGTAATTTTATTTAGCTTTAAGATAATTTTATTCAGACAACACAGTTCGAAACTGCTGAATGCAGGTATCGCTTTGCTCATATACACCATGAACAAATCTCGTTCTGGTAGCTTATAAGGACAAGTTGATGTACCTAAAACAATAAAATCTTTTTTTGTGTGTGAACATGTAAATCATTTTAAATGGTAAAGCTAGATATCTATTCTTTTTTACAGGTATTTTCCTGAACCTCGCGTTTAATAATTTTATTTAGATTTAAGATCATTTTATTCAGACAACACAGTTCGAAAAGCTATTTGGAAAATAGATATCTATTTTTTTACAGGTATTTTCCTGAACCTCGCGTTTAATAATTTTATTTAGATTTAAGATAATTGTATTCAGACAGCACAGTTCGAAACTGCTGAATGCAGGTATCGCTTTGCTCTTATACACCATGAACAAATCTCGTTCTGGTAGCTTATAAGGACAAGTTGATGTACCTAAAATAATAAAATCGTTTTTAGTGTGTGAACAGGTAAAGCCTTTTAAATGGGAAAGTTATTCGAAAAATATATATATATATTTTTTTTTTACAGGTCCATTCCATCTCACGTGCGGGACAGCTTTTCTGCATATTACTACTTTTTTTTAAATGCCATTACATCCTCAAATTAAAACAACTATGCGAATATGGAAACCTAAGGTTTTTTGTTGCTTTAAATGTGTAGTTTATATTTTAACGACTTATAAGTTAATAGATATAGGTATTTGTGTAAGTGTCTTTCCCGTTTTTCATCGTATGGCCCTGAACGGGCAGATTACTTAGGTCTGGGTTTTAAAATGTGGAGCTTTCTAAACCTATTAAAAACGGGGAGATTACTTCGGTCCAGGGTCAAATGTGGAGATATTTAAACCTATTAAAGCACCATTCCATATTACGTGCGGGATATATTTTCTACATATTACTGCTGTTTTAACAATGCTATTGTATCCTGAAATTGAAACAACTATGCTAATATGAAAATCTAGGGGGGGGGGGGGGGGGTATTATTTTTAATGTGCAATTTATATTTTAAAAACTTATAAGTTAATAGTAATAGGCATTTATGTAAGTGTCACGCGCAGGAAATTTTGTCCGTTTTTTTCATGGAATGGCCCTACAGGTCTTTTCCTGAACCGCGCATTTAAGATAATTTCGAAACATATGAACGTAAAAGAATATAATTAAAAATTGTTTTTGGCGGGGTTTCAGGAAAGGACTATTCCCGTTCCTTTCTAAACGAAAAATTTTTAGTTCATGTTTCTCTTATTGTTTAACTATTTGAAATGTCTTGAAAATTATGTATATTTTTAAAGTTATCCAAGGAAGAGAAAATTGAGTTTTAAAACTCATGGAGGAGCAACACCACTCCTTTGTCCCCACCCTCTCTTCCTTTTCCGGCGTCCGTGGTATATAACATGATACAGTGTTGCCAGATTGGGAACTTTTTCAATTCAGATTATTTGACTGTCACCACTTTTTTTAAATAGTATAATTTGCCTTATTTTCAGAATATTTAATCTATTTTTAAATAGGTCGAATATTTCTATTTCAAAAAAGCGGTGACAATCAACAATCTGGGACAAAATACTCCCAATCTGGCAACACTGATCATGAATGAGTGTTATTTCTGTTCGAAAACTTGAAAATTGTCGACACGGAAAAATGAAGAAATATTAATCAAATAATTTTCTAAATATAAGTTCAAAAACAAGTTTCAAATATTTGTTTCTAACTATTGTGGTCAATTAACGCATTATTTTTATAGTAAATGAAATAAATGCTTGAAAAAAAATTATTTGATTATTTTTAGACATAGGAAGAAGAACTCTATTGGGAAACACGAGAAATGAGTTTCAAATAAGAATATTGACAAAATTTAAATCAACAGTCATTATTGAAAAATTGAGATATACGTACTATATTTAAAAACTTGTTTTATTCTCTACTTATAATAACCTTGAGAAATTTTTTTTATCAAATATTCTGAAAATTTTAAATATTCATAAAATAAAATGTAATCTTTTAAAACTGAATTCAGTAATATCTCATTTAAATATAGGGGAGGTTAGTACGCAGTGCGACGAAAATTATTATTACTTAACGAATGGTGACGATTTTTATTCTTTTGAAAAAAAATTTGCTACACCTTTAAGGTACACAAATACGCTACACATTAATGTATAAATGGTTTTTTAAAAGTTATTTATAAAAGCAGAGAAGCAGCATAACGGAGTATCGGAAATTGTCTCACTGTGTACCTGTCTCACTGTGTACCACAAGTGGTACACAGTGAGACAATGTATATATTTTCATAAATCATACATTTTTACACTTTATCAATAATTTACTGCAGTTTATAATTTCTAATTAATATTTCTATATTTTCACAATATTAAAAATACGAGCCTCGGGTGGACAATGGCAGACCTTGGTCTACCTTCATGCAAATTTTCAGCCTCATACGTTTAGTAGATTTCCCTAGCCATCGCACGCCCACACACACACAGAAAGAGAAAGAGAGAGAAAAACCTTCTTTTATTAATAAATAACTTTTTTTAACATCAGAACCACATAGTAGGTACACAATGAGACACGTCTCACTATGTACCACAACTTTGTGTCTCACTGTGTACTTTCGTTACGCTGTAACAAAATGAATGCCACATCTATTACATCAATTTCATCGCTTTAAAAAGTTTATGTCGTTTTGTCGAAATAGTCTATTATTAGATATAGCTAGATTTGGTTAAGTAAATATATGTCATTTTGAAGGAAATAAACTGTAAAATAGACGTTTATTTCCACTTAAGTGGTTACTTAACCGCTATAAAATAAAGAATTATTTACTATTTTGTCAGACGAGTAACTGAAGTGCCTAAACCACATCCACGTGTTGCATAAGATGAGGTCGCTATGCGTGTGTGCCAGCTTTGAGAAAAAGTTACAACTATATGTCAAAGTGGCTGCTGTCTCATTGTGTACCATGTCTCACTGTGTACTCTACTCTCCCCTATTTATAATTATTCAGTATGAGTTATTATGTTTTATGAAAGTGTTTTCAAATGGTCAATTCTGCATTATTTGTGCTTCAGTATTATTCGTGAAATCATTAAGGATCATATTTATTCTTAATTGATGTTTCAAGTTACAGTAAAATAACCTTAACGGACACTACTGAATAGCGGACAGCGAACTCATTTTTTTTTTTTTCAATCCCTAATATCTTATTATTTGTATGCATTTATCTTTAAACAACGGATAAATTCTGCAGTCCAAAGGTGCCAGCTATTTAGAAGTTATACTGTATTTTGTAATTTTTTATAATGAAGTAATTATTTATCAGGGATCTTTGAAAGCTCTCAGTGATTTAATAATAGGTATAATAAATAATCAAGTAATAATATGCTTATATTTTTAAGAGTTAATTTGTGATTGTGAAAAACTGTTTATCTGGACTCCTTTTTAGGTGCGTTCGTAATTATATAAATACGTAGCACCTATAGTCGTCGTTCAGTCCGTCCGCATATAACAGAGCAAAAGCTACCCAACCGAATGGTCTGAAATTTTAAACATATGATTGTTGCAAAATTTTGTCGAGTCATTTCAAATTTTATGAAAATCGGATGTATAGTTTAATTACAGGGACAATCAAAAGTTTTCTTTACATTACGGCCAATGGGGGAAATTATTGTAAGTGCATTTTAATGATGTTACAGCCTTCCGAATGGTCTGAAATTTTAAATATATCATTGTTGCAAAATTTTGTTGAGTCATTTCAAATTTTATGAAAATCGATGTATAGTTTAATTACAGGGACAGTCAAAAGTTTTCTTTACATTACGGCCAATGGGGGAAATTATTGCAAGTGCATTTTAATGATGTTACAGCCTTGGTCTGAAATTTTAAATATATCATTGTTGCAAAATTTTGTCGAGCCATTTCAAATTTTATGAAAATCGGATGTATAGTTTAATTACAGGGATAGTCAAAATTTTTCCGTTTCATTACGGGGAATGGGAAAAAAAAATTATTGCAGTGCATTTTAATGATGTTACAGACTATGCACTTATGAAGTGCAAAAAAATATGCATTCAGTACAATATGAGGTGCAAAAAATAATTATAAAACTAGCTATAGTACGAACGCACCTCATTTGCCACGTTTGACGAGCAATTTCCAACTTGTTTAAAATGGAGGGTTTATAACAGATTAATGTTTATGAAAAATAATAGTACGTTTTAAAAAAAGAAAAATCTGGGATAAACTAAAAGTACTAAAAACATTTCTTTTTTTTTTTTTAATTAATTTATTTTTTAGACATTGTCGTCTCTTGTTAAAACGTTGTATACAGACGCTTATTCCAATTTCTAACAGTTTGAGTTATAGTTCTATACAGAAAAAAATCCTCCTGTATAGGTTACATCAGATGCGTAAAGCTAATTAAACAATACCTGACTTTGTAGATATTAGAAAGCAATGGTTGTTATTTTAATATGGGTCTTGTAGGTACGATCTGTTTGATTACATACAACCACATACGGCTTAAAAATGTTGTCCTATTTTGAACCAACTTTCGATGCTGCCATACGATGGTTAAATATCGCTCCAATTTTTAGAGCTTTGGTTCAATCGGAGCTCCAAATGTTGAAAAGAGATTTCACCATCCTATGGTTGCAGCTACTGAAGCATCAAAAGTTGATTCAAGCCAGGACAAAATATTGAACAATGTAGAGTACCAATCACTGCACATATTTTGTAAGTATTTCAATAACAGACCGTCACCGCTTTAACATGGTCATCGTAGATAGTCACTGATTAGACAACTCAAAATAATATGAATCCGGAAAAGCTTAGACAAGTCAGTCCTTTCGTGTCCTGATATATATATATATATATACGCAAAAATTTGCTTTTACGTTAAAAATTTTAAGAATATTTATCTAAACAAAAAAATAAGTTTTACTGAAATTTAACGGTTAATTCATTTACTGATATCTAATGAATAATTGTTTTGCGTACTATTAATATTTTGTCGGCGAGTATTTTCGAACGGGTTGAATTCTTATACAGTCCTGAATTCCTAATTTCAACCAGAATGTTTGTTAGTTATTATTGCTTTATTTAATGTTAGTTATTCTGTGAGTAAAACTAAAAAAAAAATTAATATTCAAAATATTCAGGTATGAATTCGGAATTTCTGAATTTAAAGAAAAATTATCATAATTCAAGACTGTAATCACAGTACCTGCCTGCAAAGTGTTAATATGACAATAGCTATGTATAACATTCTTCAAGAATTTTGGAAAATGTCATACTATTTACCAGTATTTTACTTTTATCATAAATTATTCATTCGGATAAGTAGCCTCAATTGAAAAATTTAACGTATGAAACACGTGGTTGAAATAAAATTCTCAGCAATGTTGTATGCAGTTTTAACCCTTTATCTACAGACGGTACTTATAAGTACCACTCACTTTAAAATTTCATCCCATAGTGAATATTACTAATATTTTAATGGTACTTTGCAAAAACGTTCTTTTAACTCCACTTTATCCGGATACATGGCAGCAGTAGTTCTAGGTTTGTTATTTTAGCGAGGAAGTAGGCTATCTTTGAAACAGTCGATATGGCGACATTTTGTACAGATTGTCACGCTCTTCTTTTTATTGCTGCAAAAACAGTAAAGTATATAAGATAAGTGTTCGATTTTCTATAAGGGGTCTCAGGACTCTTAAAATTGGAAAAAATGAAAAAAAAAGACCATTTTCAACATTTAATATTTTAAAATGTATTTGATTTTAAGACACAATTTTAATTGGAATAAAATATATAAGTATGTTCTTTCATTTTATGTATTTAAAAAATTATAGGATGCAGAATTAGCATTTACAGGGGGCTCCAAACTGTAAGACATTTGACGAGCAAAAAATCGACATAACACATTACGCGCACGATTACAAAATAAGTATTGCAACTAGAAGGAAAATTTTGGTGCCTACTTATACTTCAGATTGTAATAATTACCCTGAACCTAAATAAATTTGTATTTAAAGCTTTTATATATTTTTAATACAAAGTTGTATTTAGACAATGCAAAATTAAGAAAATTTCAACAGTATAATCACCTAAAAAGATATTGTTTTGAACAATAAAAAGGAGATTTTAGGTTCAGTTTATACAGACAAACATGAAACATATGTTTTGAAAATTTTATGAAAAAATATTCATAAGTTTTTGAGATATCGTGCGCGTTATGCCCAAAAACGTCATTTGAAGAAAAATGGCTTCAAAGTTCCCGAAACGACGCGTCAGCTATTGAACATGTATAAATGTAAAAGCCATAACTTCAGTTCTAATAGGAATTTTAAGGAAACAATTATATCAAAATCTTCAGAAAAAATAGCAGTTTAACATCTAAAAAATTTAAAATTTCGAAAATTTTAAAGCTTTAAGAGTCCTGAGACCCCTTAAGTGTTCATTATGATCTTAGAATACAATTTGACTAGCTATTTTAGGTGAACGGTGTATGTATTTGATTTAACAGTTGAATTACTCCGTGGAACTTATAATTACCGCCAGTACACTGGGCGTTGGAGAAAAACTTCTTGTTCACTTTTCGTCTGTGTAGTTATCAGTCGTTTTCATCTACTTTAAAATGTAATTACTAAAATGTAGTGTAGTAATAATTTTCCTCGTATTTCTTTTCTGTTTCATTATTATTTTTTAGATGAAATCGAAAAAGTTGTGGCACCGGCTCTTTTTTGCTATGCTAGAAATGGCATATGTAAGTTCATATATTGCATATGTGGAGATGTGAGAGAACATGTTGTCCCTGGAATATAGATGTCGCATAACTAAAGGACTGCTAACAAAATCAAAGCCTTTAAAAAAAAAAAAAAAAAAAAAAAAAAAAAAAAAAAAAAAACCTTTCAAGGGCAAAGCATTTTCAATGCTAAAGTGTTGAAATAAATGACTGGCACCGGAATTTGCCAAAAAAAATTATTTGTAAATAAGAAAAAGGGCTATATTTCACATCCTTATTAAATCGAAAATATTCTACCACAATTCTGGTGCCTTTTGAGATACCTTGTGAGTTTTCTGTTAGGATAATATTGTAGTCATAGTGTACTGATAGTACTTTAAAGTACCACTTTTAAGGAATTAAATTTCTCACGGGTGAGTATTTTTTTTTTTTACATTTCTGCTTTAATATTCCTTGCAATAACTGAAAAAAAATTACAGTAGATCATAATGCAGTAGATAAAGGGTTAAACAAACTAATTTGTATATACTGTTAATTTGTTTGTATTTTATTACTAAATGCTGAACATAAATGAAATGGTAATAGTAAACGTAAAAACATATACTATCATTAGTGATTGGAGATAATAAAAGAAACTAAGGATCGACCAAAACAGGTTTTTAAGACCAAAACCGAATTTTGGTAATCTTTCTATTTTTCGGCTGAAAACGAAAATGTTTAAAAAATTTTTTAATTAATACGTACATAAATATACATACAAATTTACATAATTATTAATTAACCCATTAATGACGAGTTTCTTTTACACATTTTAATACCTAGGTACCAGTTGACACCGGTTTTCCCATATTGTAATTTTAACTTATTTGATATCTCAAAGTTTGATATTAAGTATTATGAAAATTTCCTTACTAAAATATTGGTTTCAATATTTAAAATTTTAGTATTACTTACATGGCAGATTTTCGTACCAACCGGCGTTAACGGGTTAAGCATACGTGTTTATTAAATTTACATAATTATTAATTAATTATACATGTGGCCCAAGTTGGCTATATTTGCATCTGACCAAACCTTTTTATTTTCATATAAAATAAAATGTAATTAATTCATCAACGACACACAATGATTTTCTAATTATGCGAATTTGATTTAATTAAAAAATGTTTTAGGTATACATACCTCGATCTACCTTTTATGATGTTTTTTGTAAATAATCGTCTGTTATACTAAAACCTTCTTAAAGAGTATTCGGAACACTTCTGCGAATTCAAACTATTTTTTTATTATTACTGCTAAATCTGCAGCTTTTAATAAGCACGTGAAAAGCGTGTATGTAGTCATACATGTATTACTTGCTTTATAATTTGCATTCCCGTCTTAAGCCAGTCATGACTGATAATTATAAACTGTGAAGTACATAGCAATAAATAAAGAGCGCCTCATTTGAGCCGATACAGCTCAAGTGAATGATTAATGTTGAAAATTTCCGGAAGAAGAAATGAGATTTTTGGAATACAGATAATTTCGGTCGAGATTCAGTTCGGCGAATTTTCGGCAGCATTCCGAAACCGAATTTTCGGTCGATGTCTAAAAAAGTGTCCATCAATAAAGTCAAAATTATAATAAATGTAAAGCCAAGTCTTATTATTAAGAAGGTCCGGGGCTCAAAATTCTATTTTTTTTTTATTTATAGAGATTTTGTTATGAACTTTTTTTTTTCTGAGCTATTTTTTAATATAATAAAATTGTTGCACGTAAAAAAAAATCTGAAAAATTTTAAATATTTTTTTTATTTAAATTTTAAAATTTTAAACATATTTAATTTTTGATATAACTCTGGAATTACGTACTCGATTTACAAAATTTTTACACTTTTGTGTAGAGAAAATGTGTCATTTTAATTTGTCTTCGGGATTTCTTAAAATATTGATTATGAGTTTTATAAAAAAAACAAAAGTAAGTAAAAAAATGAAGTTTTTCCATGAGCGAGTTTTGCATTAATTAGCATATTTTCACAATTATCATTAAAAATTAAGAATACTGAAGGCAATTTGTTGGAAACATAGCATAAAATCTCTGTTGAAAATTTCATACATATAACTTGCAAGGAACTTTAGATATATTCCTTTGAAGTTGACAAATCGTGAAAAAATTCATTCTCAGAGAAATTAAAGTTCTCGTCAGAGGGTAGCTGATGCATCGCTTCTCAAGACAAAAGGTGTTACATCGCTGGATCTAATGAAGATAAAAGTATGCGGTTTGCGGTATTTAACGCTAAAAACTCAGTATTTCTTTTAAGTTAATTTTTTTAATGCGTTTTTTAGAGACGTTTTAGCCCCGGACACCCTGAAGACGGTAGTAATGATGCAATTAAACTTAATATTCACAATATAATGAATTTACTTACCAATGTTACATTGATTTTCCAGATAATCCACACCACCTGCGAATGAAAGCTGGGTATGAGGGAAACTTTGTTCTTCTGAAAACAACCTGCACTCTTGACTGTACCTGTAGTAGTTGGCTGATCGGCAAACAAAACGCTTTTCTTCCAGACAGCGCCGTTCACAGTTAGCCCGCGAAATTAACCGTATAACATCCCGAGGCTGTATCCCTCTAAGCTCCTTGTCAACATAACGGTCAAACATCCATTGTTTTGAGCAACCCAAATAGACTGCAAAATTTAAAAAAAAAAAAAGATAAGGTTAAATATCTATACTATAAAGCAAAAACATGACTGTGAGTAACTTTGGCGTCATACACTGTAAAAAAAAAATCTTCAAAGTTACTAAATTTTTTCTATGAAACTGGGATTCCTAGAACTTTTTATGTAACGGCAACAACAAAAATTCTCGTAACAGATACACTTTTGCACCGTAAATCAAAAAATCTGCAAGGTTACGAAGAATGTTTTAGCAAACTGGGATTCCTAGAACTTTTTATGTAACGGCAACAACAAAAATTCTCGTAACAGATACACTTTTGCACCGTAAATCAAAAAATCTGCAAGGTTACGAAGAATGTTTTAGCAAACTGGTATTCCTAGAACTTTTTATGTAACGGCAACAACAAAAATTCTTGTAACAGATACACTTTTGCACCGTAAATCAAAAAATCTGCAAGGTTACGAAGAATGTTTTAGGAAACTGGGATTCCTAGAACTTTTTATGTAACGGCAACAACAAAAATTCTTGTAACAGATACACTTTTGCACCGAAAAACAAAAAATCTGCAAGGTCACGAAGAATGTTTTAGGAAACTGGGATTCCTAGAACTTTTTATGTAACGGCAACAACAAAAATTCTTGTAACAGATACACTTTTGCAACGTAAATCAAAAAATCTGCAAGGTTACGAAGAAAGTTTTGGGAAACTGGGATTCCTAGAACTTTTTACGTAACTGCAATCTAGATTACAGATAAAATTTTTGTAAGAGTACTGTAATTTTAGTAGATTCATTTGTATAGCTACATATTTCTGTAGCTTTACAAAAACTAGTTTTGTAGATTTACATCTTTTTTTGTAGAGGGTAAGATAAAATTTTAGTAAGCATACAGATTTCTGCAACTTTACATCTGTATAATTACAGATTTTTTTTACAGTGTATTGACAGTAGCAATGGCTAATGCATTTCGTTTTTACAGCAATTTTTTTAGACTTATAAATATCCTGCACGCTGTAAAAAAAAAGGATTAAAATGCGGAAATTGTACTGGCAATCGAGACGCCAGTACTATTTCCATATTTTAACGGAAATTTTCCCCCGTAAATTAAAGAAAATTTTCCGTTTTTCTGGAATTTATGAGGGAAATTTTCCGTTAAAATATGGAAATAGTACTGGTGTCTCGATTGCCAGTACAATTTCCGTATTTTAGTCCGTTTTTTTATTTTTTTTTTTTTTTTTTTTTTTTACAGTGCAATTTCAAATTTGCACCTTCCCATAGGAAAAAATATGTTCATTCAAATGTAATGTATTTGAAAACTGCATATCAATAATTTTCTTATTGCTTTTAAACTAATTTTTCAAGGATGGTTATTTTTAAATCTGCCAGAAACTCAGTTGCGGAAAATCAACCCATTTGTAATTTTAACCCAAAACAATGTAAAGAATTCAACATTCATTTATTTCAGTGTAATATTTCATAACTCAGCCACGAAACAAAATTGAAACTTAGTAAATAAATAAATAAATAAAACACGAACTTACAATATGTAATCGAACTACGCACTTACAGTGCGTCTCATAAATATAAAGACACAGATGTTTTTGAAATTACATATTATTAATTCAGTTATAAGAAATTAAATTTTATACCTCATATTAAGAACATTGAAATGAATCTTATAGGGGTTTTAATTTAAATAAAATAATTTCGACTCAAATAATAAAAATAATAAAAAATTACGCTGTCTCATAAATATAAAGACAAACTTGAAACTGCTTCATATGCAAATTTTTTTTTTCGAATGCGCGCATGCAGAATTAATGCGCACGCGCAGAAATACACTTTAAGTTTCCCAAACGAGCAAAGTTGTTTGACTTGTTTCAATTGCAAAGATGATGTGGAACCTTGAAATTTCTAAAGATGAGATTTGTAAAATACGTGAATTTAAAGCTAATGGCTTAACAGTTTGTCAAATATGCAAAAAAAAAACTGGGAGAAGCAGAGCTGCACTTTTTAAAATTTTATCAAAAACTTACAATTTATATTCAAGATAACGATCTGGCAGACCGAGAAGGACTAATGAAAGACTCGATCGTAAGATCATGCGACTTGTTTCGTCGCAAAAAATGTCACTCAGATAAGTTTCTCAACAAGTTTATGTATGGTCCCAAAGGATACAGTACATCGTCGTATTAAAGAAAGAAAAAACATTGTATGCCGGCCTATGTGCAGATTTTCTTTACTGAAAAAAGAACACAAAGAACGGAGGTTAATCTGGGTTAAAGATCATATGCACTGGAAGGATGAATGGATGCAAGACATTTTTCAGGTGAAAAGATGTTTAACTTGGATGCCCCAGATGGTTGGAATTCCTACTCGCACGATTTAAGACGTGAATCTCGAACCCTCTTCAGTAGACAGAAAGGGGGAGGTTCTGTTATGCTTTGGGGTGCCTTCTCTTTTAATGGAACTACATATATTGCGTTTCTGGAAGGTAAACAGACATCTAAAGAGTATATAGAACTGCTTGATAGTCAGTTGTTGCCAATTGCTGAAACTCTTGGTGGTCGGAATTATTTGTACCAACAGGATAATGCATCGATTCACACATCAAGACGCACAAAAAAATGGTTTGCCGATAACAATGTTCATGTCACGTTGTGGCCCACACGTAACCCTGATTTAAATCCAGTTAAGAATCTTTGTGGCATTCTCGTTCGCAGTATATATGCATCTGGAGGACAATTTTCAAACGTCCTTGAGTTGTAAAGAGACATCGAACGAAGTTGGCCCAATAGTTATACAACTTAATAAACAGCATGCCAGCTAAAATATATTCTGTCATTAATAGGAATGGATCTTTTATTGGATGGTAATTCAAAAGTATGTAAAATGTCTTTATATTTATGAGACAGCAAATTTATTTACATTTATCAATTTTCGAGTTGAAATTATTTAATTCTAATTTAATTTACTGTAAAATGTTTTCTTGGCATATGCTTTCCATTATATGCATAAATATAATTTTGAATACTGAATTATTAAAATATTATTTCAAAAATGTCAGTGTCTTTATATTTATGAGACACACTGTAAACGTTGAAATAATCAGAATCACAAAAGTTGGTATAATTATTGAAATGCTTCTCGGTTTACATGAGGCTAATGCAAAAGTACCAAAAAGGCTTTTTGGTGTAAATGGAAGGCAATCTAAGGTAAACTACTTAATGTAAAAAATCTATTAAAGTTTTCAATTAAAAACGATTCTATCTATGTTCTGTATACCGACAGTATATCGGGTATCTTTAACCCGAGAAGCCCGAGTTAAAATAAAAGTAAAAATACAAATAAAGAGTACAAAAACAAGTACAAATAAGTGAAAAGCACATTAAAAACTATACAAATATTTAATAGTTATCAGACTAATTTTCACGTCATTGCATCTTAATCTATTAAACAGAAGATGTAAATGACTAACCTAGCTTCACCTCTTATAAACGGGTCCCTGTTATTAAGTAGGAAACAACAAATGTTTGGCGACATACAATTGTAAAATTGCGGTTGATATCTTTTGCGCCTAATTTTTTTTACAACTACGCGTACATGCATTATAAATGTACTTTCAAACCTGTTTTTGTGGAGTCTTTTTTTTTTCTTTCTTTTTTGTGCGATTTTTTTAATACGGTACATGAAAACAATTCCGTAAAAAAACATGAGTTCTGTGCAATACAAATAACGCAAGTTGGTTTGTTGGGCTATGTGATTCAAGTAGTATTTTTTAATAATGATAGAATTATTTGAAAGTCAACTCCATATAATATCTTTGAGTGAAGAAAGCGCCATTTTGAAAAAATACAACCCAAGAGAATCCGCGTTCTGGATTACTAAAAATAATATTTAAATATGTACATTTTGAAAATTTCTGCATGTTTAAAAAAAGTAAATAAAATATATTATTAAAATGTTCTCATGTTTAGAATAACTTCTTTTTTTGTTATGAAAATCAATTTCTAGCTACATTGTGAGGCTTTGACTTACTTTCTTTATCAGACTTTTTTATGCGGTTTCTATATACCGAAATGTTTTTTACTTTCTTCTATATCTACAAGAAGAAAAAACTGGATTCGTGAAAATATTCGACATCTTCCAGTTTCCTACAGATTTATACGTTAAAGGTAGTAGTGAACACGATTTGATTATTTTTAGAAACTGTATGTCTGTCCGTCTGTCTGTATGTGAAAAAATTTTATAGGCGTTCTATTTCAAGAACTAATGTACGGAATTTAATAAAACTTTAGATTCAGTTAAACCTTGATGTAAATTGGTGCTGATTATTTTTGGTGTAAATCGCCAAACAAGTGGCGTTGCTATACTACATTTTTCACGATTTCAACAAAAGCGCTATTTCAAGAACTAATTCACGGATTTTCCTCGAACTTTAAATTCAGTTAAACTTTCATATAAGTTGGTGTAGTTTAGCTTTTGATGTAAATCGTCCATCAGGTGGCGCTGCTATGCTGTATTTTTCATTATTTCCGAAACTGCTCTATCTCACTAATGCACGGATTTTCATCAAACTTCAGATTCAGTTAAACGTTGAAGGTTTTGGTGTAAATCGCCTAACAGATGGTACTGCTGTGCTGCACTTTTCAAGATTTACACGATTTTATTGATAGTGACATCTCAAGAACCAATAGAACGAATACACGTAATTTTATAGCATTTCATTTTCTCTAAGACCTTAACTCAGAGGTCTCGGGACTCTTAAAGCTTCAAAATTTTTGAAATTCTAATTTTTATAGATGTTAAACTACTACCTTTTCTGAACATTTTGATATTTTTTTTCCCTTGAATTTTCTATCAGAACAGAAATTATGGCTTTTAGAATTATACCCGCTGAATGGCTGAAGCGGCGTTTCCGAAACTTTGAAGTCATTTTTCTCCAAATGACGTTTTTGGGCATAACGCACACGATATCTCAAAAACTTCTGAACATTTTCTCAGAAAATTTTCAAAACATGTGTTTCATGTTAGTCTGTATAAACTGAACCTAAAAGTTCCTTTTTATTGCTCGAAAAAATATTTTTTAAAGCAATTATACTGTTGAAATTTTCAAAATTTTGCATTAGCTAAATACAACTTTGTATTAAAAATATAAAAATGCTTTAAATACAAATTCATATTTAGGTTCAGGGTAATTATTATAATATGAAGTATAAGAAGGCGCCAAAATTTCCCTTTTAGTTGCAAGATTTATTTTGTAATCTTGCACGTAACTTGGTGTACCAATTTTCTGCTCGTCAAATGTCTGATAGTTTGAAGCCCCCTATAAATGCTAATTCTGCATCTTGCAATTTTTTAAATAGATGAAATGAAAGACCATACTTATACCTTTCATCTCTCTAAAAATTGTGTTTTAAAATCATATACATTTTAAGATATTAAATGTTGAAAATAGTCTTTTTATTTCATTTTTTTCCAATTTTAAGAGTCCTGAGACCCCTTAAGTTGGTTCTGATTAAACGAATCAGTACCAACATGTAGCGCTGCTATACTGTATTTTTCACGATTTAAGCTATTGCTATATATCTGTAAAGCTAATGATCGGAATTTAATCAAATTTTATGTTCTGTTACACTTCTACATAAATAAATCCTTATTAGTTTTGAGTGTATACTGCCGAACAGGTGTTGCTTTTAGGTTGGAAATTTTGGTTCCAGACATCTAAGAGGTAAATGCCGAATTCAATGATTTGTTTGAGTAATAAGATGCTTATATTTCGTTTCTAAATGCACATAATTCAACAAGCTTATATTTTTAGAACACTCATGATGAGATTAGACCGTCACTTAATTTTGGCACCGTGATAGCGAAACTTGAAGTATTGAAGGTCTATTCTGGTCTAGAGGCATAAATTTTGGACGTTCTGCCAAGCTCAGAAATTTATACAGGAGTTGGGCAAAGTAATGTGAACACTTGTGAAAAAATAGCACTTGAAAGAAACCTCTCGTATTCTCCTGCCCTCCAGCGGTGAATGGTGCCACCTAGCGGATGAGAAAGTATACGCATCAGTCTGCTACTAGAAGTGATAGAAATCGGATGCGAAATATATTTCTGTGTTAACCCCTTGAGGAGCACCGGTATATATTATATACCACCTACGATTAATGAAGTTTTACACCAGAAAAATTTTATTAAATTTTACTTTTCTAACTTTGGTGGAAAAAAGCCGTAAAATTGCCTTTATTTATTTCGAAATAAAATTTTTCAAAGATTCCGGTGGGAATTCGGCATTTCACAATACTAAACTGCTTGCCCCTCAAGAGGTTAAAATTGTGTTATGGCGGACCTCTCTGATTTCGAAAGAGGCATGATTTTTGGGGCTCGTGTTGCTTGAGTCTCAGTAACGATAACGGCAACCCTTTTAGGTGTTGGGAAAAGTACTGCATCGACTGTAATGTCAGCATATTTGAAACACGGGAAAACATCACCTAAAAGCCACAACAGTGGTCAAAAGTCGATGCTGAACGACAGAGACAGAAGGGTTTTGAAGCGGATTGTGGCAAAAAAACACAAGACAACAGCATCCCAGATAACATCTGAGATGAACACACATCTACAGGAAGCAGCTTCATCAAAAACTAATTCATGCAAAAGGAGGACTAACGGCCTTTTAATATAAAGAAAAATCTCTTTTCCCAGATGTTCACAGCATTTTGTATTCGTACAGTGTAACTTTAAAAATCTGGCACTGAGAAATCCGGGACCAAAGTCAAATTTCCTATCCTTTTAGGTAGCTTTCATTACAAAAAGCTACCTATTGCAGCCGTTCGGAGGAAAGCAATTTCAAAAAATTTTGGTATATTTTCATCGATCATGACCCCCAGACCCCGAAACCACCCTCCGTTCAAAAGTTGATATATATATATATATATATATATATATATATATATATATATATATATATATATATATATATATCTGACCTTTGTCATACTGTAACTCTCGAATTTATGAACCGATTTGGATGTAATTCGGTATGTACATAGTACATACCAATGTCTCGACCGAGTTCGTTGGCCAGCTTCATCCGCCATTTTGTTTCAAAATGGCGGCCATTTAAAATTTTCTTAAAAATTTGAAATTTGAAATGGGGTACCAAAGAATTGAAAACGGAAAAATATTTTTTTCTTATGTATTTGACCTTCATACAAAGATTCTGGAGCAGTTTTTGTTTCGTCTATATCTCAAAAAATGGCTGAGTTATAGCATTTTGAATTTCTAGCGTGGCTGACATTTTGAAACGTCCTGATATTTGTCTCGTGATAACAGGCGTATTTATGAACCGATTTGGGTGTAATTCGGTATGTACATAGTACATACCAATGTCTCGACCGAGTTCGTTAGCCAGCTTCATCCGCCATTTTGTTTCAAAATGACGGCCATTTAAAATTTTCTTAAAACTTTTAAATTTGAAATGTGGTACCAAAGAATTGAAAACGGAAAAATATTTTTTTCTTATGTATTTAACCTTTATACAAAGATTCCGGAGCAGTTTTTGTTTCGTCTATATCTTAAAAAATGGCTGAGTTATAGCATTTTGAATTTCTAGCGTGGCTGACATTTTGAAACGTCCTGAATTTTGTCACGCGATAAAAGGCGTATTTATGAACCGATTTGGATGTAACTTCGTTTGTACATAGTACATACCAATGTCTCGACCGAGTTCGTTGGCCAGCTTCATCCGCCATCTTGTTTAAAAATGGCAGCCATTTAAATTTTTAAGAAAAATTTAAATTTGAAATGTGGTACCAAAAATTTGAAAATTGAAAAAATATTTTTTTTTATGTATTTGACCTTCATACAAAGATTCCGGAGCAGTTTTTGTTTCGTCTATATCTCAAAAAATGGCTGAGTTATAGCATTTTGAATTTCTAGCGTGGCTGACATTTTGAAACGTCCTGATATTTGTCTCGTGATAACAGGCGTATTTATGAACCGATTTGGATGTACTTTGGTGTGTACATAGTACATACAAATATCTCGACCGAGTTCGTTGGCCAGCTTCATCCGCCTTCTTGTTTCAAAATGGCGGCCATTTAAAAAAATTTAAAAAATTTAAAATTTAAAATGAGATACCAAAATATTAGAAAATGAAAAAGATTTCTTTTGTATGTGTTTGACCTTAATACAAAGATCCCGGAACAGTCTTTGTTTCGTCTATATCTAAAAAAATGGCTGAGTTATAGCGTTTTGAATTTCTATTGTGGCTGACATTTTAAAACGACCTGATTTTTGTCACGCGATAACAAGCGTATTTATGAACCAATTTGGATGTTACTTGGTCTGTACATAGTACATACCAATGTCCCGACCGAGTTCGTTGGCCAGCTTTATTCGCCATCTTGTTTCAAAAGTGTTGCCATTTAAAAAAAATTAAATTTAAAATTTAAAATGAGGTATTAAAAAATTGGAAAATGAAAAAGATTTTTTTATGTGTTTTGCCGTGATACAAAGATTCCGGAGCAGATTTTGTTTCTGAAAATTTGTTCTTTTGTTTATATCTTAAAAAATGGTTGAATTATAGCACTTTGAATTTCTAGTATGGCTAACATTTTGAAACGATCTTGTATTTGTCACGCGATAACACACGTATTCGCCTATTTCCATGTGAGAAAGCATGTGGATAGTATACATCAACATCTCAGCCAAATATAAGTTACTTTAAATAAAAGCAGCTTGGATAAAGCTGACTAATTTCGTGAAATTCTCATTCATAATGATTTAGTATTGATAAAAATTAGTATTGAATCTCCTATATTCGGTTTCCACTAAATTGAGCTTCGTGTGTTTGAATAATATAAGTTGGCTTTTTTAAAATAAGGTATTTGAAAGCTACCTCTTCCTCCCGGCACTGGCCGGAAGGACTTTTTTTCTACACTTCTTACTTACGGGGGAAAGAAAAAAAGCTGTATGAAGACGTGTATTTTTCTTCTCGGAACTTTTCGAAGTTTTTATTTAGTTAATTATTAGAGCTAGTGCGAGATCTTTTACAAAATCAGGAAATGCTGCTTCTAAAATAAAGTATTTAAATTTGTCTATCACAGAAATGAAAATTTTTTAGGAAAGCTTTGTGAAAACGTTGTGTGCTGAGTATGGAAATTGGTTCATCGACAGTTTATGACATTAAAAAACAGAAGCAAAAATTACTGCAATTATATACAGAAAGTGACGTTCCGAAGAGTTAAAGGGAAAAAGTACTCATAAAGGGAAAAGTTTCCCTGTTTATTAAAAAAATTATATAACATAATATATAACATAGAAAGATTCAATTAAAGCAATTTTTCTTAATATTTAGTTCACGTAATTATCACTTGGTTATGGATCCAATTTTGATTAAAGAGGTTATTAAGAATTCGGAAGTACTTTTAATATTCTTTCAGAAATCCGGAATTTTTAAAAATCTGGCTTAGTCTCGATCCCGATGATGCCGGATTTTCGAGGTTATACTGTATGTATATAATTAATTTTTTTGCAAAATATTTATTGATTTTTTGAAATTAAACAAAAAAAATTTTGATAAAAAAAGGAGAGTTAAATAAGTTATAAGCTCGTAAAATTGGCGGCAAATAAAAAGGATGTTCTGGTTGACACGATTGCAACCCTTCCGGTGTGAAACAAAATTAAAAAAAAAAAAAGATTATTAATTGGTAAGAATATTGTTATAGCCGCAACATGAGAGAAAACGGTAAAAAATATTTTCTCAAAACGGCTGCTGTCTAAAAAAAGCCATTTTCCGATTCTTTTTTTCATTTATATATATATTTTTTTTTTTTTAATAGTAAAAAAAAAGAAAAAAATGATGCAAAAATGGTAGGGGTGATAAAAATTTATACATTGAAGGTTGGTACAAAATATGAAGTAAATCCATTAAATAGAATTTGAATGTCATGTCAACCAAGTTGAATAAAGTAGTTTTGAGAAAAATGCAGTAATGTAGTGTCGTGAGAAAAATAAATGAGCAGATGTGCAGACGTAAAGTATATATTTTTATTTCATATCTTTTTTTAATAATAATAAAAAAATTTTGATACAAAAATGGTAGGTGCGGTAGAAATTTTATACACTGAAGGTTAGTACAAAATGTGAAGTAAATCCGTTAAATGGAATTTCAGATCTCATGTCAACCATGTTGAAAAAAGTAATAAATGAGCAGATGTGCAGATGTAAAGCATATTTTTTTAAAAATAATAATAAAAAAAATTTGATATAAAATGGTAGGGGTGGTAAAAATTTATACATTGAAGGCTGGTTCAAAATATGAAGTAAATCCGGTAAATAGAACTTGAGATGTCATGTCAACGATGTTGCAAAAAGTAGTTTTGAGAAAAATACAGTAATGTAGTGTCGTGAGAAAAATAAATGAACAGATATGCAGATGAAAAGCATAGTGCTGATTTAAATGATTTACACATGGTTCCATTGGTGACAAATCAAGTCGTTACAATACCAAAAAAGGTCGGCGAGTCAGTCGGGCATTGTCCACCTCCTACTGTCTGATTTGATCCGGCCCGGAGTGGCGGCCTTAGTTGCTGAGTCACTAAAATAGCTAATAACTCTGTAAATTATTAATATTCTAAAATTTTCTCCTGAGGATATTTTCTTGGAGATCTAAACTTTATGAATATCGCAAAAAGATTGACTTTTTGAAAATTTATGACTAGAATATACCCATTTAAGATGTATGGGAAGAAGAACGTTTCGAAAATGGCATATCCGACTAGTTTATTTAATATGGTGCAAAAAAATTTAAGTTTGTAAAGTTTCGGATTTTTTTTAATGCAATTCCTACCTACCTAACAAAAACAAGTTTGACTGTACTATTTTGTAAAATACCTCGATAAGGTATTTCATTTGATATTCATCGCGGTCGAATTTAATAAAAAATAAATGCTTTTGTTTCACATTTTGATGGTTGGCATTCGCTAAATTAGATTTTTTGTGAATTTGAACTAAATAAATTTTGAAGATTCATTCAATTTTAATGATATTCGACAAAACCGGTTAATCTACGAGAGATCGCTAGGGCGAAAAGTCCAGATTTACACATGGGCACTAAGAGTCCTTCTTCAGCCACGCGTCGATATTCCCAAGCTAATAGAAGCTTTCTTTGAGAATTTCTGGTTTGATTTTCAACATTTTTTTTTATTATTATTATTATTCATCAAAGAATGACTGTGGTTGATGATTAACTTAATACATTTGTGTGTGTGCGTGTTGTGTTATATATATTTCGGTCTCACTTTCATTTTGAAAACACATTCTATTAGTAAACCAAAAAAGCATTTTTCCCTTGAAATTGAAAGTATCTTGAGAATAAAACTAAAACCAAAATTTAAAAAGTACATTTATACAATGTTAGATATTCATCAGAGATATCCTATGAAAAAAGTGATCATTTAAAAATATTGATATGCAAATGAGATATTTGAAAACTACACTTCTATTGGTTTAAAATTAACTTATGAATGTCTTCGCGTACCTAAGTGTACGCTCTCAACCTGCTTTAGTTAAAAATTAATTTCCACCTTTTTTGTATTATGATATTGAAAAAAAAAAAAAAAAAAAAAGCAACAAAGAATCCTGGGAAAGTTCCATAAAATGAAACGGCCTTTGCTCCTAGGTAAGCAAGCTTTACCCTTAGATAAACGAGTTTTGTCCTTAAAAAAAATAAAATTTACGAGATTTGACCATTTAGCTTGAAAAGGTAGTATTTCTCGTAAAAGTACTGCAGCAATTTGTGATAAAATACACGTTAGTTTACGTTTTTTTTACAGTGTGATATCATCTATAACAACCCGGAAATTGTACGTCAAACATAGCAAATGACTATAACTAGTTTTATAAATATTCAGATCCTGGTGCAATAGCTGTTGCATTCTTATGCAAAAATGCATGAATACAAAATTTATTATGATTATACATATGAAATTCAGCAATACGGAAATAATAGGACTCCATCTTAAATAGGACCACCATGGCAACCTAGAATCATGTCGTATCATGGGATATCATTGAATTAATTACGTATGATACGATTTAATAGAATGAAGAAAACTTTTATTGCTATATTTTTAAGTTTTGATTCTATTTTCATAAAATTTGAAACGACTCGACAAAATTCTGCAACGATTATGTATGCTATTAAATTTCAAACCATTTGGTTGGGTAGTTATTGCGCTGTTATATGCGGACGAACGGACAGACAGACCAGATGACAACTATAGGTGATCCGTATTTATATTACTGTGAACACACCTAAAAATGAACAAGGCTTTAACTCTTAAATGCGCTATTTTTTACTTTGCTTCGAAAAAATTATATATGACTCTCTGAAAGGTTTATTACACAGGAAAATTAATAAAAAATATCAGAGATACATTTTTCATATAACACGTCAATCGTTTCCTCTGTTGCACATCTGCAATACAAGTAAAAACTACTGTCGTGTGGCTGTTTTACACTAAAATAGTACAAATTAGTAAATATTTTAATTCGTATGTCTCCAAATACCTTATTTTTTATCATTCTTTATTTTATAAAATTTAACCTTTAACCCTTTAATTCCCATGATAGAATACGTTCTAGAAATTGCACAGTTCAGAGAATCTGACTTTACACCAGAAAGTTTAAATGGTTAATTTCGCTTTATTTAAAAATGGAATGTCTATTATTATTTAAAGCAAATATTGCTATTTTAATTTTCTGGTGTGAATTAGGTATATACGAATTTAAAAAATATATATATGAAATTCAAAACTCTGCTGTTTGCATATATGCAAAGCTGCGCACTAAAGGATTAATTTACGTGTTTTGCACATTAAATTTTTTTAAAAATGAAGAAAATAAAGAGAAAATAAGAAAGAAAATACAAATGAGCGACAGTCCAGGAAAACAAAGTATTAGATTTATTTGCAGTTTTTAACACTGTATTTTATTTAATTTCGATTTCAAATGTTTAATGTCTTTATTGTACGTATTCGAAATCTAAAAACCAAATATTAAATATATTCATACACTGAAAAAAGAAGATCATATCAAAAAAAGGTATATTGACATTGGACTTTTTACTCGAACATTTATGTTCGTTCGGTGTTTTTATTTTATTTTAAACTTCAGATTCTTTTGTTGTAAATACTTTAAATCCGAAAACTAAATTTTAAATTTACTGATGCTGATGCTGAAGGAAAGACAAAATATATATCACATCACATACTAAAATATTTGCTTAAACCAATACATTTTTTACGCCTTTACTTGTCTCTATTATATAGAAAATCCAAAAACTAAACTATAACTTTCCTAAAACACTTAAATATCAAAATCTCATGTAAAATATTTGGGGCCAAATAAGCAGGATATAATCTGAAAAATCTAAAATTCAAAATTAGCATAGAGTTTTCAAATAGAAAAAAAACTCTTAAAAGTTTGTTTCCCTTAAGCAAAGATAGGTAATTAGTATTTAAATATTGACACTTCAGAATTATTCTAAAAGATAATAATATTCAGATAGGAGACTTTATAAAACAAAAACTAAGGCTTTCACATTAATGAGGTTTAAATTCTTATAAAATGAATAAGAACAAGAATTGATAATATGTGAAGATGAATAACTAACTATTCTTCAAGAAAGAAAATAATTTTATGCAAGCAGGATCTTTTTTAATCTGTATTTTTATTAGTTATCCTAGAAAGGGTTTTTTTTCTTTCTTCTTTTGAAAATTTGCATGAAAATTCATACTATTTCGCAATTGAAATTTTTAAAAAAATTGCAATCCCTGTCCCAAAAAAAAAAAAAAAAAAAAAAAATCTACTCGAAAATGATATTCTGAACCTACTCGTCTTCTCGGGATATGAAATTTCTTTTCTTCCATGCAAAAAGTAACATAAAATACAAGATTTTTCGTTGTTGCTGTTTCTTTATAAGAGATTCTTTTTTTTCTCGATGAAAAAACTTAAATTGAAGTACGTACCTTAACACGATTTTAAGCAAATCACTGCGCATGCACATTGAGCAATTTTTAATTGTAATTTCATAACGTTAGGCAAAATGTGGTCTGCCTGAATGATTATTATCGCACCTAGGCTAAACCAATATTACCGCGCCTATTCAGCTATCCAAACAGTGCTAAAATATTTAGTCCCTTAAGGGTGTATTCCGATACAAACTGCTTATTTCCCGATTCATTTTTAAATTAATTTTTGCTCTCAAACACATCAAACTGGAAAATTCTCTTATTTAGAAACTGCTTAATGTGCCGTGCTTCTCGATTTTTCGATAAATACAGAAAATATTGTAAAAAAATGCTATCAAAGTTGGTGTTTTAAACCGAATTTTCCAAAGCGGGAGATCTGGGAATGAAAAAAATGGTCATACTGAGAAAATAATTGTTTAAAACTCAAATTCTAATTAATTAAGCGAAAAATGAAATCACACGGCCTTTTATACATCTCTTCAAAAATCACCTCAGCAAGTTTCATGTTTTTACTTTTAAAAATGAGTCTGAAAATGTCTCAGAAAATTTCGAGTTGTTGAGTGTGGAAAAATATATTTTCGAATACACCCTTAAATGTACAATGATGCTGAAATCTTAGCAGTCGATCGCCGCGACATCTGAGAGATTTTTTTCAAGTTGTAATGTAAACATCGTATTGCAGCGTCTACACTAGCAATCGTCGTGCAATTTTAGCAATATCCTGCAGATTTCGGGACATGGATTCAATATTTTAGAACTTTTTAAGTATTACTGGGATAGAAGATTTCTACACTATTTATTCTAGACGCTGTAGCAATACTATGAAACGAGTGCATAATTCCAACGCAAATAATGTGCAGTAGGCACAAAAAAGAGAAATTATTTCAAATCGTGCCCAATTATCTCTAATTCATGCGAATTGCCGGTCCAAAAACTAAATTTGGACCATTAATGGACTGAAATGTTTCACTTAAAACTAAAATATAATAAAGTAATAAAGTAATTTTCTATCACGGCCGGTCGAAAGAACCGAACTTGAATTTTAAATACATCGATAGTCTGTGGTTAGTTAAGAAATACAATTCGACTCTTACTTAGAAATTCAGTTAGAAATTTAAATTTATTTGGCTTAAATTATTTTTTCGAATAATATAAAGACAAACATTTTATTTTAATATTTGGTATTCTAAATAATAAAATAGTCTGCTTATAAAAGGAAGTTACTCATAGAAAATATGTTGAAACTGGTGTGAAACAATAAGAACTAAAAGATCTTCTTAAAACTCCATCAAAAACTTTTTAATGCACTCGGCCTTCCGAAAGATCCTAGTCCTTCTTCGTCAGGCGCAAAGAAGACGTGCTTCTACTATGAAACAGCAGCAAGACTGAAATGAGAGATAAAGGAAAGGAAACAAGCTGAAGAAACAGCCAATAGGAAAGTAGAAATCCACAGCCAATAGGAAAGCAGAAGACAACAGCCAATCACAGAAGAGTATAATCAGAACAAAAGAACACAGAGTAAATAAGAGAAATAAGAAAGCAAATTGAAAAAAAAAAAAAACAGCATTGTGGAATCAGATCTGATTCCATAATGCTCTCTTTAGCTTGGAAAAACATTTTCAGTACTACCATATAATTTATTTTTTGTATTAATTAATATTAATCTGTTATTTTATATTTTATTAATTTATTTTTTAATTTCATGTGTTCCCATATTTTAATAAATGTGTGTCTTTTCATTTTATTATAATTTATTTTTAACTTAATTTAATTTTCGTGTTCTTTTATTTCAATTTGCTTCCTTATTCCCCTCCTACTCTGTGTTCTTTTGTTTTGATTATACTCTTGTGTGATTGGCTTTTGATTTCTACTTTCCTATTGGCTGTTTCTTTAGCTTGTTTCCTTTCCCTTATCTCTTATTTCAGTCTTGCGGCTTCTTTCATAGTAGAAGCACGCCTTTTTTGCGCCTGTCGAAGAAAGACTCGGATCTTTCGAAAGGCCTAGTGCATTTAAAAGTTTTTGATTGTGTTTTAAGCAGATCATTTAGTTCCATGAAGTTACTTGTGTTAGGAAAATATACATAGAGCTACGACAACATCCCCTTTATTATTTCATTACCTCAGTTGAAGCTACTTATTTTTAGGGATCTTTCATCTAAATCTAGGCGCATTTCTGATAATATCTAGGGGAAATGTTTAGACGACGTTCCTCCCAAAGTTTTAAATGAATGGGATTTCAAAACAGAATTTCATGTTAGAGACACATACAGTTTTGAAATCTTTCACTGTGAAAGAACATCGCGTTAATTATTGATCGCTAAGCTAAAGATATCAAATTATTAATTATTACGAGTTGGAACCCGTCGAAATTCGACGAACTAAAATGTTTAGAAACAAACTGTTAGATCAAATTTATGATAAACCTACAAAAATAATTACAATAAAAAAATTCATCTTACATTGTTTGTAACTTTGGTAAACAAATAATATTTTTAGCCTAAAATGAACAAAATGTTATTTCCACAAACTTCAACTGCTTAAATTATTGAAAAATTAAACTGTATTAGAATACATAATCAAGATGAATAATTATGATGAAGTTATCGATTGAGGCTCTTATGTTTGTTTTTACGGGATGAAAAAACAATAAAAAGGATTTTGCTTTGTCACATCATAAAATTTTCCCCCATAAAATCTAAACTGTACGTTATTTTCACATTCTCAAAATTTACATACGCATCACTAAAATACACAATTTAAAAATATTTTAACGCGCAATAGATTATTAATGAATGTATTTCCAAGCTTAAAGTCACGTTTATCCGATACAACTTTGCATGTGAACATTCTCACAAACTTTAAGTTCTAATCTCGGTACCCGCGAATAAAAAATTCGGAAATTTGCCTTTAGTTGCCATAGTATTGGCCATTTAGTATTGGTCAAATATTTAGTTCTATCAAAGAAAACGATCGTTTTGTTTTAAATATGACATCATTTTTACTCACTGAATCATTTTGCCTAAGCGTCTCAAACTCAGTATCAGCGTAATGTAAAAGTATTGAAATGTAACTGATTTATGAAGAAGAATGCATGTTTTTTTTTTTTTATGGCTGATGTCATTTTCTGCTAAAAAATTATAAAAAAAGTTACTTTTATTTGCAATGTGAAAATGGCATCAATAAGGATATAATCAATAAAAATAAAGTGTACTCAAGATGCCACAATTACAAAATTGATACTAAAAACTATAAAAAAATTAATATCTCAAAAATAAATTGAGATAGAGCTTTCAAACAAATTGCATTTAAAAGTACATTTTCCCCCCTGTATTACGGTGTAAAAACTGAAACTGTGCGATATTTAGAAGTTTAAAAATTCGCAGAAGCGAAAATTGCAAAACCGAAATTTCATTTCAAATTTCAGAGTGTTGCCATTCGCAGAATGACGTATGCGTTACGCACAGATATGTTTGTCCTTTATAATATAGATAGACGAACATTAAGCTCGAAGCCGCAACGGTCGTCCGATGACTTTAGGCCCCCTAGCGTAGCCCTTTCCTCATTTTGATTCGTTAAACTTATTGAATTTCGCTTTTAAATTTTTCCGGTGATGACTTTTTATTTTATTTTTTATTTATTACCCCGGTCTGGCCAAATGTCAGAATTGGGTATAGAGGCATCCGACAGGAGCGCGAACGCTGTGCTCCGCGAATTCTGCGGCAGTATATATAAATTATATATAACTATATCTAAAATATATATAAATATATGGCAGTAGATATAAGTAAAAGTTTTGATATTAAAAATTAACAAAATTATAATATTTGTATATTTAAAATTAACTTTCCGGTACTTGAAGTTCCCTGTGTATTAGATATCGCAGCATTTACTACTCTAGTCACTATGTAGTTTAAAAACATCCTATATGTTAAGTGCTCCGCAAATTTTTAATACGCATAATCTTCAGAAATTGTATCCTCTAAAAATGATTATTTTGATTAAAACAGTACCAGTTTCCACTGGCTGGGGAAAATTTTCTTTCTTTAGACCGGATTGGGCCTGGATTACATTTTTCTGCATACTCGTTCCAACCCCGAACTTTATTTTTTTTCTACAAACTCGTTCCGGTACCAAGTGTTATTTTTTTCTACAAACTCGTTCCGGTACCAAGTGTTATTTTTTTCTACAAACTCTATCGGATGAGGCATGTGCTGCATTCTTTACGGGCCGTGTTATATCAACAGTTTTTTGGGGGAAAGTTATAGTGATATTGTACATTTGTTTAACGGAATCTTTAGAAATTTATTTTCGTTCAAAAAATTATGTAGAAATATTTCCAAACATAAACATTTTAGTCTTTATGCAGTTTCAAAATTATTATCTTAACTGTGTTTTTTTTTTCTTCTAAACAACATTATTTTTTTTTTAATGAGTCTTCATTTGAATGTAATAATCTAAACAATCATTAATATTGCAATTATATTTTATTCTATTATTCTATATTTGTGCAACATTCTTTCGAATGAATTTTAATTGTAGTGTAATGTTAATAAAAAATGATAACTGATTAAATACCTCATTTTAATATTACGTTACTTAAGAAATAATAATTCCTTTATTTCTGAAAACTCAGCCTGGGCAAGTCGGATAGGGTCTAATTTAATTATTTTTTGCCCGGTTAGGGCCATGAATAACGATAAAATTAATGGGCCGAGACAGGTTTGGGTCTATATATTTCAACCCGCAATGACCATTAAAATACAATTCACAAGAAGTTCTTAATTTTGTATCGACAGACATTTTCGTCATTTATTTTTCAATTTTTTATTTGCTGTAAGAAATTAAAATTTTAACTGATACTTACATGGTAAGCATAATCCTTCGAAATAGGCTTTATTATCAGCTGGAATGAGCTCTTTGGGCTTGGTGGTTGAAGTCTCTGATCCACTATAACATTCTTGCTTTAAGTAGTCCAGAGTAAAACCTCTGCATTCATAATTAAGTTCACACTTTCGTCTGCATTCCGTTATGATTCCAGGTATATCAGGATTTCCTCGATACAAAACGGATATGCTTCCAAGATGTTGGTATCCAGTTATTTTTTCAAGCATCATTATTTCACCATGGCTACATTGACGAGCTATAGGGAAAATAAATGTAAAATATGTTCATTAACTAAATAGTCATTTTATAAAAAGTTTTCCGAAATTATGCTTAAAAAAGAACAGAGACATAAATGAAGAGCACTATTTTTTTTATGTATGTAAGGAATAACTGAGGGATGATTAGAAGAATAATTTGACACGGGACTTCACTCCTTGAATTAAAACTTCCTTTTCTTTTTCAGTTCGAAGATAAAAGGTAGAGTCGCGAGACCACCAGAGACCCCAAAAAAACATATTTTTTTCTTAAATCACATTCTGGAATTATTAGAGCAGGCTCAAATCTCTAAAAAACTGAATTTTCCGCGGGAACACGAGAGTTTTGTTAAGAACGTGAATTATTTTCCAGTTTGGATTGAAGTTGTCAATCTGGGAGGAACCTTTAATTTTATTCCATAATTAGCTCTAGATTGATGCATGGGATTTAATGACGAAACAGGGTTTGGTCAAGATGTAGGTGCAATTAACCCTTTATCTATTGAAGGCACTTATAAGTACCATTAAAATAACTTGTCATAAAATTCATTTAATACATCAATTAGTAGTAATACAGTTCAGAATGTGTTATAGATACATAACTTTATCCGGTTCCAAAAGCATTATTGGTTACACAAAACAAAAATATTTTTAAAAGGAATATTTCTTTTGCCTTCGCATCTTTTCAGCTTTCTTGTCGTTGGGGGGGGGATTTTTCAATTCCGAAATATTTCTATATTTTTATTGTAAGAACATTATATTTTTACAATTACTAATTCTAAAAAATACTAAGAAAAATATCTAAAATAAAAAAAATTGAGTGTGGTTATACATATCGCACCAAATCCCTATAAATTCAAGTTTAATTAATCCTTCAAAATCCTTCTAAAATCCTTACAAAATTTATTAAATGATTATATAAATCTTCTAATGTAGTTTCAAAATTTCACAAAAAATGATTTAGAAGATAAAATTTTCATGAATTCATAATTCAGTACATAAATTGGTAACCGCAAACACTTAGAAGGATTAACACAGCATTTTGTACTATTAAAATTTTTCAGGATCAATACTGGAACGTAATAAATGTTGTGCTGGGAAACAAACTTTAAAAAGATAAAAGGGATTATGCTAATAAATAATATCATAAGACGAAATGCAATATTCCACCTTTATTCTATCACAAAAGGCACAATAGGAACTTTAAAAAGCTCACCGCTTTACTTAAGAGACAACAAAGATTTAAAAAAATGCAATTTAACAAATTACAACGACCATTTGGAAAATGATTTTTTCAAAGACATAATTTAAGACATAAAAAATAGCACGGAGTTGATCCTACATTACGTACGCCATGAATTAAACATTAATAGTGTTATTACACGTAAAAATTGCAAGCGACAAAATTCGCCTGCGACTCGTCAAATTTCCCTGAAACTTACGTATTATCCATCTGAAACTTACGTATTATCCGAGCATTTCATTGGCTGTTCGGGAAAAGTCTTTTCCGTCGTCCAAGAAATCTGAAGACCCATTTTAAATGAAATTTCATTCTTAAACTTCTAAACATCCCACAATAATACTTTTTACACCGTCGTATAGAGAAAAAATGTACTTTTAAATGCAATTTGTTTGAAAGCTGTATCTCAATTTGTTTCTGGGTTATTACTTTTTTTTTGTAGTTTTTATTACTTTTTTGTCATAATGGCAACAGAAGTAACCATCTCTTTTGAAAGTAAAGGTTAGTGTATAGACCAATCAGAAAACGAATAAAATGCTGATTCAACCAATAAAACGCTTCAGATATGCTTTTGATTTCCTACCCTGACGAGGGCAATAACCATTTTTCCAAATGGTTAATAACATAGATGTTACAAGTTAAAGTTCATATTGTGTATTTTGTGAGGGTGTTTGTTACCCGACTGCCGAGAAGGGTTATATGTTTCACGCGTATCTGGGTATGTGGATTTCTTTATATCCTCGAAACATCCCAACGGCTGGATGGATTTTAATGAACGAGATCTCTATCGATTCGTCTTAACGGCCCGATGGTTATAGGCTAGGTTTTGTTTTTATAAATTCAAAATGCCGACCGTAAAATACAAAATGGCGGTAGAGACGAAAAAAATTTTTTACTCATCATATTGAGTGGCATATCATTGGATAGGTCTTTCAAAATGAAGACGATGTTTCATTGACTATTTTACAGTCAGAAGCTCAGTTTAAATATTATACAACCTGGAAGTTGTGTAGGTAGGATCTCTCGCTTTACTGCAACTCTACCCTTCATAGACATCTATAGGCCTCATGAAAACAGTGTTTACAGATAGGAACTAACAATTAAACACAACTTAAAAGCCATCAATACAAGTAAATAGAAAAAAATAGGTATATAAAAAATGGTTTCACATTGATGAAAAAGAATTAATTAGCTTTCTTTTTACGCAATCGGGTTATTTGATTTTTTTTTAATTTCGTTTTCTTTTTTTAAGATTTAAAGTTAGACAAAGAAGACTTGGGATTTTAATTTTAATTTTGAATTTTAAAAGATGTTTTGTTTCTTAGCCTTTCATATATAGCCTAAAAAAAGTTGCATATGTAAGAAAGGGAAAAGGTAATTTTCAAAATTCGATTGCTATTTTTTATTTAGTTTTATTCAAAAAAGTCGTTTGATTCTAAACAACTTATTCTTCAAATAAGTATGACATTTGTTGCGCCATAATCAGCATATTTAAACGAATACAAACTTTATAAATTTGAATAACAGCGTATTATTTTGACATCTTAGTAAAAAATTTAGACTCAGAAAAGAATCATATTTTTACTTTGTTTTCATAATTATTTCAGGAAATATGTGACGTTGTAATGAAATTTTAAATGTTTTAATATAAACTAATTTTAGAAAATATCCTTACATATCCTTCATATATTTTATTTAAAGAATGAAATTCCGTTAAATAATTAAGACTCAGATTAGCTCCATCAATATTTTATGCATTGTAAAGAAATATAGAAACCTTAATTTAAAGAAAATGATCTTTATTCGACCGTTCATGAATATTTAATTCATAAAATTTCAAAAATGCTCACTAATTCTAAAACATTTCTCTTACTTTTAGAAACCTTTTGAAGAAGAACAAGTGGCAATATTTTGTAAAAGTTTTTTAATTTTAAAAGCCCTTTTCTTTTCGTAATTTTCGAAGAAGTAACGTTTTCGAAAATAGCTATACCATTTTGACACCCCGAGATTTTTTGTCGTTTTTTAGAAATATTTGTCTTTTGTTTAAGAAATGTTATGTATTTGTAAAAATCTATTTGCATTAATTTATTAAAAATATTTTACTCGCTGTTAGCCAGAGGAATTTTAAAATTGGCGTTATTTTTTTTTTCTACTTCAACAATAAGTTTCATCAGATTTAAAAGGAAAATGCATTTATAAAATAAACATAGGGTAACTCCGGGAGAGTCGCCGCATACGGGATAGATGCCGCACCCCTTGTATTTCTTGTAATTATCGATAGATGGTCGTCAAACACACAGTATATGTGTATGAATGAGATATAGGCAATGAGATTATTTTAACCAGTGTATAGCGTGAATCCCATTTCGATGTTTACTTGTAGAAGTACAATCCTTAATTTGACATAAGTGCATGATTTCACTGTCCAAACCTTTAAGCACGTTATGTTTAAATACTTTTTATACACTAATTACTAAATGTATGCATGATTTCGAAGTCAAAACTAAGTGTAGCGTTTGTATAGAGTACTGTGTGTATGGTTACGCCATTCCCCTTAGCGATGGCAGGTAACTGTGATGGCCAACGTCTGCACCATGCAAAATGGGATACATGCTGCACTTCTATTCCGGTGTACATGCCGCAGTTTCTTTTGTATGGGATGATTAAGTGTTATTAAATTTCCCTTTTCTTTTTGTACAGACTAACCATGTTAGGCATGTTGTCAAGTTTACTAAAACCAAAGAAGAAAAAGGGGAAAATAAAAAATAAGAAGGGCAAGAAATATGCAAGTCAAGATGATAATAATGAAAAATTGGATTACGCGTAACGCAGGCGTTCTATGCAAGGAATGTTTAGAAAACTACTCCAAAAAAAGTGTAATTGGCTTCGTTGAATCATGTGTTTAAATGTAGTTACGTAAAGACTGTACTTTTTCGACACTTTTTCTGTAGATTGTAGTCGAAAAAACAGGTCTCTTAACCCATTCGGGATCATAGGTGCACCTTCATAATGAGCTTACAAAATTTCCTTCTGCCACCAGAAAAAAAGAAAAGTAATATTTGCTTTGTTTAATTAGAGCATTTTTATAATTATTTAAGTAAAGGTAGCTTTTTTTAAAGAAGAGATACCAACCGAATAAAATTTGTGTAAAAGCCACCGGTTCCGATTCGGTTAACAAATTATGTAAACACAATTTTACTTTTTTTTTCACTTTCTAATGCACTTATGTTACGTTATTGCTGAAATAACAATTAAAAAAATTTAATGTAAAAAAATAAGTCGATAATTTTAACAGTGAAAGTAGGCAACAATTATTAATTTGAATCTACTAATACGTTTCATTGTACTCATTTAGTTTCATTTTGTTATTACATCGTTAATCATAGTCTAGATATGAATATTTTTTTTAAATATTTTTATTTATAATTTCATTCTGTTCTTATTAAAAGCGCGGCATAACTACCGCACAAGTGCGGCGTCTCAGCCTGAATGTACGGGTGACGCGCCGCAGTGTAATGTTTTATTAAAAAAAATTGTTAAAAAATATTAATAATTTGTTTTGAATTTTGACGCATTGTATATTTAACATTAAATAGCACAGCATGAATTTTTTTATTTTATGTCCACCATGGGGCTTTATACACAACTTCAAAAAAATGTGCGGCATAAATCCCGGAATTACCCTAAATCTTTTTAACGAATGTGTATTTAAGAATTGTATAACACTTGACTGGAACACTTTATTTCAATAGAAAAAAAATGTGACGAATAATTTTCAAAACGATCGTTGGTTCAAAACGAAACTGACTACTTCGGTAGCTCCAAAACTGCCCTTTCACTTTCGATATAGATTTTAACTAACAAAATATGATTTTAATATTAATAAAGAATTTTTTTAATAACGAACCAGCTAAAGTAGCTTACTCCTTAAGCCGTTCAAACTCTCATTTATGTCACATTATAAAATTAAAAGCTAATCAAAAAAATTATTATGTATTTTAAAATATAGCTTAAGCAGTGGTTTCCGCTTGGAATAAACCATATAACATTATTTTAGAACTTTAGTTTATTTTTAGGACTGAAGAAAACTTTTAAGTGCAACAAGGAATACCGGATAAGTCCATTCAGCCCCGTAAGTCCATTCACATTTCAAAAATTCAAAAAAAAGATTATAAACGTGTCGGACTGGAGTTTCCATTATAAAATTTGTTAAAGAATCAAGTTTTTGGGAGGCAAAAAGAAGTTCAAATTTCCACCAATAGGTGGTGCTTTTTTATGTCCATGTTATTCAAAGACAAGAAATATCTAAATTATACACCACATATTTATTTGCACTTGAGAGTATGTAAATTCTCAATTGAAAAAATACCTGTTGTGTAATTTCAGTATTTTCTTATGTCTCTTCATAAGTGGACCTTAATCGAGAATTCTACCGGCGAAAATTTGAACAATTTTGCTTTCTTTTGCCACACAAAAATCCTACTCTTTGAAAAGTTTTAAAGTGCAAACCACACTGCGATACAATTTAGTATATTTTCAAGGATTTTAGATATATGAATAAAAGACACTTGGTATATGATCACAGCTAAAACTTTAAAAGTAGAATCATTCACTATTTTACAATCTGTGAAGAAAGCTCACTTGGAGGAGGCGATTCTGTTGTTGGTGTTGTGGCGATTTCAGTCGGTGGTGTAACAGACGGACACTTTCTTTCGTTGTACACAAGTCCTGGTCTTCCCTGTACGGCTCCAGTCCCTCCACTTGCTCTGTCGTCGCCGCTGACAAAACACTGTCCATTACTCGAGTAATAAGCATACGATCTGCAGTTGAAATTTCGGTACTGAGTACAAAACTGCTCACAGACTTCACTGGAGGTGATGCCCACCATCTGTATGTGGTCAGTGTAAGTTGGATATGAATCAGCCGTTTCTTCGTAAGGACAAGAAGTTAAAACTACAAGAAAAGATAATCATTAAAATACATTCAGATATGATCTTTAAACTATTATCTTATTTAACAATTACTTTAAATAATACAGGTGCGCAATGTTGCTTATTTGAATTGGGTAACATCCAACTAGGGATTATAATCCCGTGATCCCGTATTCCAAGATTCCGAGATCTCGCTACATTTTTAATCCCGAAAATCCCGGTATTATTTCTGCGAAATCCCGGGATTTTCGGGATTGTCTTTTTTTTTTTTTTAATGGAACAATATTCAGCTGAAATTTAAAAAATATATTTATACATTCCGGTTTTGGAAAGAAAATCAATTAATTTTTATGAATCATGTATCTTTGAAAAATATTACATATCTCAAATATTTTTTACATACATTTCTAAGCGATTAAATCGTTTAACATGGAAATCTTTTGACTTTCAAACAGATGTAACTCGTTCAGCTTATTATTAAAGAAAAATGAAACCATTTGTTTATTTCGATTTCGCTGCATTTAGAAAGCCGGTCGTAGCAGCAACTGGGAATCACAAAATTCGTTTTCGAATTAGAGTTTACCGATAAGCGTCACATTTGTGTTTCATAGTCATTATTATGTGCTAACTTCTTTGCTTTTCATGCGTTTATACGTATTTTGCTTTAAACATGTCTAATGAAAAGGATCTTGTAGCTCATAAGAAAGATAATGATACATCTTCAGTATGGCACTGCTATTACAACAAAAGATGGAAAAGTACTAAATGTAAAAGATGTAATGAAGTGCTTAAAACATTAGTTGGATAGACTAAGAGGTTGCATACACATTTATCTACGAAACATGGTATTGAAGTTCACAAAGAATTTAATACAACCATTCTTCCTTTCACACGTCAAGATTGCATAGAAGATACATTGCTTTCTAAAAAGCGGAAAATAGTGGATTATTTTAGTAGTGATAAGGAATCACTGGATTTAATTTTATCATTCATCCATTTAAGCTCAACTGATTTAAGAAACTTACTGATAGCTAAAGGCTATAATAATATTTTGTCAAACTCTGCAGTATCAATTCGAAATCATGTAGTGAACTATAGTTCCATTATCAAGGAGTTAATTGCAAGGGAAATAGGAACTTTAAAAATTCAGGGGGAAAATTTGGTTTGTCTTTTGGCGAATTGACATCTACTACAATCAAGCGATTTATGAATATAAATGTTCCTTCAAGAAATTTAAATTTGAACAAACTCTGGAATTTAGGCCTTATGCGCATGTATGGATCTTTTACAGCAAAAAAGTGCATTGAAATGCTAACAGAGTATCTAAACCAGTATGACATTTCACTAAAAAAGACAATGTTGCTATCATAACTGAGAATTGGAGATGAAATTTTAGATGCCCTCATATTTCTTAGATCATATTTTCAAAGGAATTTACCGATTAGTTAAGAAACAGTGAACTATTCAAACGAATCTTTTTTTTTTCTCGTGGTATGTAATTAAATTTTTATATTATGAAACATTTTCGAATTTTAGCAACTATCTCTATTTACAATTTTAAATTTAATTTTAAACAATTTAATTTTAATTAAATTTTAAACAATTTTACATCTATGTAGTTTTTGATTGTATGTGTGTGTTTGTGTTAAGTTCTTTTATTTCAGGAAAAAATGCTTCATCTTATGGATAATCTTGCAATTGCAGTATCCTAGAATTGCAAACTTTAATTACGTGGTTATGAGAATAATTAAAAATTTAATTAGTTATATTATTTTTTAATATTGTAAATATTAAGCCATTCAAAAGTTTGTTTAAAAGGAAATAAAAGAGATTATCTAGAAGATGAGTTATAGATATGTCACGTTTTTTGTTACATTTTCAAATATCAACAGAATATTTGTTTTAATTTTCAATTGTTGTAACTTATTCTATACTTTTTGATAATTTATTAAAGTTAATTTTTTTTAACTTGGTATATTTTCGTATGTAAGTTAGACTGTACTTTTGCATTAATTGTCTTTTCTAAAATATCATGATATTTAGCTATTGTGAAAATTGGCGATATTAGAGAAATTCTAATTTTCGTAATTCCGGGATTGAATCTAAGCATTATCGGGACTGGACATTAGTCCCGGGATTGTAATTCCTACATCCAACTTACCAATAATATTTGCTGCATAAAGTAAAGCTTAAAACTGAATTTCTGTTTGAGATCTTATCCATCGCATTTATCCACTTAGATCAAATTATATGGAGAGGATTATCACAGGCTACTATTTTTTTTATCTTTGAATATACCACAATTTCCAAACTATAATCTTCTTGTTAAATTTTTACAAATAATCTGTATATTCTTGTATATATCACAATTATACACTAATGAAAGGGGATTTGCTGGGACTTAGCATTCTTCTGTTTTCTTTATTTTTAGACTTTCTTTTAGAAAACTGGAAGCATTTGTGGTTTTGACTCTACTTTTGTTAATGATTTCAATTTTACCGAAATCCCTGATTCGCAAAAAATGGACATAGCACATCTGTGCTTTTCGGTGTCGATATGTAAGGAAATATAAAATTGATGATTTTTTCGAAAATTCGTATATACTTACGATTAAAATTTATTGATGACCTTTCCTGAAACATAAACTATCATAAAACACGAAAACTTATTGCCATAAAAGATTTATTTTCAGAGTATTATTAGTCCAATTATTTCGTTTTTAAAATATTCAGTATCACAATGGTATGAGGTCAAGTAAGCTGTAAGTATCTTTACTTTACGAAATAAAGGTGAGTTAAAGATGTATTAAGGGCACTGATATACAGTTACTGAGAGTTGCGTACTCAAGGAGAGTAAGTTTTGCTCGAGGCTAACGAAAAAGACAGGTTGCCGTGATGTGTTACACCTGTCCCTTTTTTCAAACCGCTTAAGTCATGTAATGCTCGAATGCCCGAATGTTGGTGCACGAAAAGAGCATCACGTGACTCTTGTGGTCTAGCGGGAAAGGTAGTGCGGCAACCTGATTTTTTTTGTAACCTTTTTTCTTCTGTTTTCGGCCAGAGTTTTGGGAAATTTCGCCAGTGTGCGTCCCAAGATCCTTCTAAAAAGGCGAAATTGAACTACAGAAATCCTATATTTTTACATACCTGGTAAACAATGATTTTCGAGGTAGTTCATTTTCATATTATTTGTCCGCCTGTAGAACGCTGGTAATGTTCTTCTGTCTTCTCTGCTCAGTTGGCATTCTGTACTATCATCGTTGTAAAGGGCAGATCTGCATGTAAAGCTTCGCTCTTCTAAACACAGTTCTTCACAATCTCGTCTACTTTGGACAAAAGGCACAGTCCTATCATACAGTTGTGGTTCTAGTTCATGTCCTAAAACACGTTCAAAAGCCCAAGCCTTATCTTTACAAGCAGTAGCAACCGGCCCTGTAAGAAATATGTCCTCTTTTACTGCCTGTGAAGATTATGAATAACATATAAATAATTTGAACCCGTAAAAGGGATACAACAGTTTCGAAATCCTACGGAAACGTTTAAGATTTATACACCTTTTTCTAGTGAAGCTATTTCATTGTTTCATTTATTTTATTATTTTTTGGTATTATTATAAGTTATATTGCGAACAATTTGTTTTTCTGGCAAACCAATTTCTTTTTATTGTAAAAAACTGAAACGTAAATTTTCTTATTGCGAAATTTTGCAACTATTGCCTTTTTTTTCTTGCCGAGTGATCATTTTATAGTTTAGCTACTGCAAACTATAAAGGTGAATATTAGAAGAGGATTATAAACCTGCTACCGCAAAAACTACTTTTTTAAATATTCCAATCGCTTCAGTAGTTTCAAGAAGAAAGGTACATCAGTATCAGCTGTTTTCCATAGCATTTCGCCAGTATTATTAACCCTTAATTTACTCAACATACTTTCATAAGAAACTTTACTGAATTAGGGGGGGGGGCGGTCTGCCCCCTACGAGCTACGCTCGCCAACCCCCGTTCAGACACTGCAAACTCTAAAAACAAGCTAATTTGATAGGCCTTAAAAATATTACAGACGGCTGAATTATAATTAAAAAACCAGTGGCGATCTCTCTTTAAACGGGCTTTTATTCATTTTCCTTTTATTAGTAGATTTTAAGGCCGAAACAGCTGCTGTTAAGACATCTAATGGCTGTTTTCGTGTTTGATTAAATAAAAAAGTCAAACATTTAAAAATCAGCTAATATAAAACTAACACAGTCAACAGAGTCTTTGCCTACCGGTATTTTTTGACAACGCTATAAAAAATTTTTTTTAAATAAGACATTTTAAATGTATCATTTTAATCTGACGTAATTTTCAACATAGTTTTCTTTTTTTTTTTAATATTCACATGAAAATATTTTTATTGTTATAAGGGAAACATTATTATTTGTGCTATCTTAGAATTGTCAACAATAGTTAAAAATGTCATTTCGAAATATGAAGTCTCGTGTAAATATATTTTTAAATTTGAACTGTTTGGCAATGTTATTATTTGGCCATTTTAAATACGACATCATTTCTCTAATTTACTGCTTTTAACACATATTAATGAATTCATTATTTTAAAGTTTTCTTTCTTTTTTATATTCACGTGTAAGTAGAATTTTTATGACGTAATTTTCTATATTTTCCTGCTTTTAACACGTAATCATTTAATTTCAATTTGAAAGGGGGTTTTTTCTGTTTATAATATTCACGTGTAAATAAATTTTTAATTGAAAGGAAATATCATTCTTTGTACTGTTTCTTCAATTGGCAACAATTTAAAATAATAACCTTTTCTAAAATATGGGAAAAAAATTGCATAACTTGTATATTCTTGGAAAAAAATATTAAATTCCTATGCATAAGTTGTGCTTCTATAAAACATTTTTAATGGAACGATTTTAACGAACTTTACCATTAAATAGCTCTTAAATAATTATTCGATTTAAAAACTGTCTACATCAGCGTGCTTATCAAATATTTCTCTATAATACTACCAAATTTCATGTTTTTATATGCAGTATTTTCCTATTATTAACGAAGAAATACTTCCAGTCACAAAATTTCATTTACCGCGGCGGTGATAGCATTAGTTACTTTTTTTATTCTTTAGAATAGAGAGATTCAAATTAATAGTTTATGTATTGCCCTAATGAATATGTTATTTTATAAAATATCTAGTTGGGCTTTTTCTTTTGTTGTTCGTACATTTTTATTTTTATCACTTTTCGAACAACAGATAAGAAATATAACTTTTCTTTTTACTTTTGCAGATCTTTAGATGATTTAAAATTTAAACATTTTAAATTAACTTTTTAATGTGTCTGGTAGACGATATGGTACTTAATTTATAACGATATTTTTCAATAGGATTTTTTTCTTAGGCTGTACAATATATTCATGCTTTTTTATTATTATTAAATTCATCTTTATCTACTGATAATTTTTACTACTGATGGTAGATGGGAAAACAATATTAAAATATATGCAAGAGAAAACTGAAAAATTCAAAAAAATGAAGAATTAATTCAAAGGTTCCACTTGTTGTAACTTCTTTTGCTTTCCAACAATTTATTAAAAATGAAAATTAAAGTGCCTTTTTTTTGTTATATTATTACATTCTCTTTTTTTTAAAAAGTCTTAAAAATTTACCTTTAAAATAATTAATTCCAAATAGTATTGTTATATATTCTACACATATGCTTTACCTCTCAAGCAAATTTTCTCAAAATAGTTTTCTCCATCTCTTGGAATGAGGTCTTGAGTTCTCCCTTGAGAATTTCTATCCAGTTTGTCGCATCTCATATTTTGGTAATTAACTGAAAATGCTGGACAGTCCAGTCCATCTCTCTGGCAGTGCTCTTGGCATTCTAAGGTGTTTCCGAGACTTCCAGGATTACTGACTAGTATAGAGTTTTGAACGGCAGATCGCAGGACATAGCCTGTCATTTTTTCATAAGTGAAGGCACCGCCAGTACATTGTTCTAGATAATAGATAGGAAAGTTAAAGTACAATTTAATAAGTATCCCCATAAAATGTAAACAAACATGTTACTTACTATATTACCCACTCACGCTGGAAAGACGTGCCGATGTTTGTGTCAGTTGTCGAGATGTTTGTGTTCATTGCACAATTGTCAAATTTCGTACAATGATGTGTTAATAGTAATTTTCGTCTTATTTAATTACAGTATTTTTGCAATCAAATAAAGAAAAAATTACTATTAAAAAATAATGATACAAGACTTGGAAACAATGCAACTTATTCGCAAAAACATTTCACCGTACATGGCGTTTCTTTCCAGTGCAAGTGCGTAAAGGGGAATTATCGCCTTTAAGCCAACAAAATAAAAAGAAAACAATATTTAGTTTTTTATTTTATTTTATTTAAACATTCCTAAAACTTAATTAAACAGAAATCTAAATTTATTTAAAAGGAAATATAAATAAACATTTCTAAATACATCTAAAACTAATTAAAATAAAATGTAAATAAAACATTTCGGAACATTTCTGAATGGTTTACAAAAACGTTTTATGGTGTATAAATTAGAACTAGCACATATTTTATGCAAATAAATCTTTTATAATGCAGTTTAATCATTTATCTTGTTTGTTCGCCATATTATTAATATGTTGTACCCGCTATACTAAGCACATATTATTTTCTTTGTACTTTCTGCATATTTTCAATGTAATTACTTTAGGTTTTTTGTAAGTTACTGGGCGCTTTTTGGGTGTTAAGTTCTTTATAAGTTATCATTTTTATTTTATTTTATTTTATTTTTGATTAAAAAAAAAACAGTAAGAATTCTATTCAGATATCCACACTGACTATTATTGTTATCAATGCAACTAAAATAATTTTAAAGGATGTTTAACATGGATGAATGCTATTTCAAAATATCTACTTAGTGTGTTATTTTTTTAATAATGCTTCTTCGAACTTGCAAAAATATCTCAGTAGTATGAAAATAGGATTTTTTTATATTGATCTATAGTTTGACTATGAAAATTTCAATCTACATTGTCTAGAATAGAATGGAATAACCGTAAAAACGAAAATATAGCAGAACGCGTAATTGGCGATTCGGAATCCAGCAAAAGATTATAAAATACCTAAAATATACATTATGCACATCCAATAAAACTGTTATAAGTGTACTAATAAAATAATTGAGATTTACATAATATTTCATAGAAAGACTGCGTACAGTATATGATATATTTCTGAAATGAAATGAAATGAAACTTACATATTATGAATATAAAAATATGATTACTGAAGAGGAAAAGTCAATTGCATGGGCCAATGTAGTGCGCAAGCACCATTCCGAAACTTCTTACTGATCATGTACAGGAAAAATGTAATAAATGAAGGAAATATCTGAGATCATATGCAAAAAATGTCTGAAAAATTTACTGCACTATGTTTTATTACTATCTTCTAAAAGTTTGTAATTTATAATAATATTAGAACTGAATTAGGCTTTTGCAGAAGGTCGTTCGCATTTTATTGAAACGATTTTCACGGTTAATTTCTATGCGAGAATTCGGTAAGTTTCACACCTTTGGATAGCTTTTATTCTTAGCTATACACTGTTTTTAAAAAAAATGCTGGTTTGGACCAACATTTGGTGCTGAAGTAGTTCCAACCAAAATATGATGAAATCTCGTTCCAATGCTTGAATCTATGGTTCGACAGGATCTACAAATGGGAACGAGGTTTCACCGTGCAATGGTTTTAATCACTACAGCACCAAAAGTTGGTTCAAATCAGCATAATATTTTTAACTCGAAATTTTCATGATGTTATAATTTCTTTTTAGTACAGTCATGTCAATTTTCTCCCATAGATTTTGGGAAGCTTTCCAATGTTCGTGAATGGTATCTTTCTAACACTTACTGTAAAAAATACCTAGCTGTTGGTAAATGAATATTTGTAGTAACACTGAATGAAGCGTGGCTTCAACAAAGTAAATTAAAACTCAAAAGAGTATCAAATAAAGCTAAAGTAAATTGAATCTATTATGGCATTTTTAAAGACGAAATTTCAGTTTGATATGGAAAAGACATCAATAACATCAAGCTCATGTAAACAAAACCTGCCGCCACATTTCCGAGTCATCTGATCATAATTCCCGAGGTAAAAATCCCAAATGGGAATAAAATGCATCCCATACGAATAATTACCTGTAAAATCCTTCTTGCTTCTCCATGGTCTGTTGTGCATTTCAAGCTATCCACGAACATTTAAAAGACTTTGGAAGTTCTCCCTAGAGGTACGGAAGAAAATTAACGTACCTGTACTAGGAAATAATCTATTACCATAGAAATTCTGAGACAGAGCTATATCCAAGAGTTTATACTATCATATAGAATCAAAACTTTCCAAGAAATACGGAATTTGTGCGTAGAAAATAACTGTAAAAAATTTTTCATAAAGTGAGAAAGACCTTTACTAACATCTTCTGTCTATTTTGTGTAATTATTGAAAAAATAATAAGAAAAGTAATTTTTGCCTGCAGTATGATTTTTAAAAAGTGTGTGATTCCTGAAATGACAACACACTTACCTAGCACACATTTCTTTTCTCCGTATGTAGCTCCTGGCTTCTCTGGTAGAACAATCGGCCCCAAACTAACAGAGTCGTCTCCACTGAGAAAGCATCTGTTGCTGGTATATGTATATGCTCTGCAGTTAAATGTTGCTTCGCTGTCACATTGCACCTGACAGTCGTCAGAAGAAGAAGCGAACTGGAGAGCGTCCATGGATATGATAGATAATCCTGGCCTGATATCATAACGACAAGATGTTGGGGCTAAAAATAAAACATAAACAATTAAACTCGATAACCGCACAGTTAGAAATTAACAAACCAAATGTAAAAATTAACCCTTAAATGCCTGGTGTTGCTTTTCGGAAACATACCCAATTTAGGCTCTAAAATACTATTAGAATAATATTGAAGCTATAATGCCTAATGTTGCCAATAAAATACATTCTGAAAATATTATTAAATCGATTTTCAACATGTAGATGGCAACACTTGTGCTGTTTAAGAATAAAGATAGATTTATTTTTTCAATTGTTGCTACTTGTTCTTTTTGTTTTGTTTGGGAGCTTGCGAAATACCCTATTTTGACCTGCAGTGAGCAAGAAAAATTTATTTCTTATTATAGTTCCTAAAATTCTTGTGTGTTTAATATTATAGAATTTTATTAAGGGAAATTATTTTTTTCAATTAAACACCAGTATTGCCGATTAGTAACAAACGGTTTTTTAGCCGTAAACTATACTTAAAACAAAATATGATTAGTATTTTTCCCATGATTTATTTAAAAAACGAAAACCGAAAAACATTATTACAAAGATTTTTGAAAAATTAGGCATTTAAGGGATAAAATAAAATTCAATGTATATTCTGATGCGAATGTTCATAAATAATTTAATTTTAAATAAATAATTTTAAGTGTAGTTATTAATGCATTATATACATTTGTGAATCAGTTAATTCTAACAAATGCATTGCAATTTTAAACAAAAAAGAAAAATCATGCATCCAGCATAGATTAAGGAACACTTTCAAATACTTCTATCTTAGTTTTTCAAATCTTCGCCGTTTAATAAAGTAAATAAGATATCTAAGTAAAACATTTTAGAAAACGCGTAACACATTTAACAACTAGATTTCAGCAATTACATACCATACCCGTAAATGTACTCCAATTATTTCGTGCAGACCTTATATAATCTATAGATTTGTATATACTCTATACAGTATGCTACAATTTAGTTTAGTAGGAAAAACTCTTGGAACACAATTGAAAATTTCCCTGTAGCAATTTCTATCAATAGAAGGAAAATATTTTAATTATTTTGAACAGTCCTGTATATTTCTTTTAGATTTTTATACACGACACATACTAAGCTAGAATTTAATTCAGGCAAAAACACTCTTAAATCTACTGAAATCACACTTCTAGGAATAATCATCTATAGGAGGCCACGTATCCAATTCTTTACGTGCCCCTGTGTATGATTTTATTTATATTCTACAAACACCTCTTCTTGAAAATGCAAAACTCGATTAAAAACTTCCTTTGATCAATTTATGCTCATATTCAGTAATGCTATCGAATTCTATTGTGTAGCCTTATGTATGATCTATAGCAGTCATACACGCCACGTAGTATGCAAAAACTTAGTTAAAACCACATGTCATAACTGAAAACGCACTTCCAGCAATAATTGCTTATAGATCGGACACAGTAATGTGTCCCAAATCTTTTGTGTGCTTCCTGAAGATGATTGATAAATCTTATGCAGATCATATTTATACAACAAGTATCTTATAATAAATCTCAGTAACGTGCACTGTAAAAAAAATCTAAGTAAAATTACGGACAAACTCCGGCAGCAGAGATTCCAGACAACGTCCGTAAAAAAAAATTTAGACCGTAAATTATAAATCACCCGTAATTTTACATTGTAGCAAATATATGACCAAACCGTAAAAAAAGGATCTTGCCCGTAAAATAACACACCTGCTAATATGGATTATGCTGTGAAAGAATGGACAACGCCCGTAAATTTAGAAGTCAGCTTAATATGTTAAATAAGTAGAATTAACCGTAAAATTAGAAGCCGTTTTAAAAATGTCAAAAAAGTGCAATTGCCCGTAAATTTGTAAATTCCTGACCTCAGGCATTATAATGGGATTTTTTTTTTTTTTTTTTTTTTTTTTTTGACAATCACAGTATTGTCAATTAGGCAGAATTTTTTTATTCCGATTGCTACAAATATTTTCGAATGGCAATATTTGTTTTATTTAACGTGATGTCAAATAAGGCAAATATTACTGTTTGAAAAAATAATAGCATTTTGAATAAAAATATTGCCCAACTGCTAACACTGATCAGATTAAATGAATATATAATTACACAATGATTTACAATTTTATTGACCAGTAATCTCGCATGAAATTATTTTTAACAATCCTTTTATGTTACCACTATATTTTAAAAATAATCTTCATCTTAATTAATTTCAGATTTCTGTGGCTAAATAAGACAAGGATTATTTTTCAAAATCTTTTCTGACAAAAAAACATAAAAGTTTCAGCTTTGAAAATATAGGTACACTCACACCATTACATCAAAATGTAGCATCTGTGTGATTCTGAATGATGTGTTATCATAAAATCACTACATTTCAAACAATTAAAAGATAACCTGCTTTGATCAGTCAGACTTGCCATCCCTTTTTTAGCATTAATAAAGCATGTTTATGTAACATTTTAAGAAACATAAAATACATTGACCAAAATATTCACTTCTCTTTAGTTTATAAAAGTTTTTTTTTTTTAATTTAAATTTTTTTCTAAGTTTTTATAACTTAGAAAAAAAAAAAATTATGAAAATGTAAGTTTCTGATGCTGAAAAAAAAAGTGAGATGAATGCCATCCTACTTTAATTTTTTTTTTTCAACACAAAAGTTGTTCAACCAATGAAATAAAATAAATAGTATGGCAAAAACAGAATCAAGAGTATAAAATATATATATATTACATATATTCTAGGATGCACATTTATCTCAATTTTTTTACTTATTTAATTACAGAAAAATACTACATATTCTGCAATAAACAAGGTATCAGCGACAATGAGAAAATCACAAATTTTAGAGAGTTTCATTTAAGATTTACATACCCTGCACCTATTATTATTATTCTTAAGAAATTATTCAACACAGAAAAAGGATATTGGAATCTTAATATAAATTTATTAAACATATACTTTTACATACACATCCAATTTTAAATACATATATTTATTAAAATAATGAGCATATGAAACTAATGAGCATATGTTGCACATGACAATCTTTTTCCATCAGATTCTATTCTTTTGGGAGATTTTGTCCTTTTTTTCACTGTTTACACCCAAGTACGTCCTATTAAAAAATAAAACAGGTATGTTACATACATATTTACATTATTACAAGAAAATATAAGCACAGTAACAATCTCAGTTGACTTGCAGTAATTGTAATTTGGTAATTATTTAATGTTAAATTCACTCTATCCAAGTAATCATTAACCTTGCTGCCTTGCATCCTTGTTTTTCAAAAGGCCTTTTAAAGTTTTAATAGGAGTTTTGAATTCTTCTGCTAAAGATTTTTTCGTCACATGGGGCATCTCTTCGCACATTTTAATAACCTCAATTTAAAAAGGAATTGGTAATTTTGTTTCCTTACTAATTTTCAATAATGTGGAAAAAAAAAATTCAGTGTTCCGAGTGAGGACAGAATCTTGAAAACAAAAAAAAACTTAATATGCATAAGTTTCAGTTGCCTCATTTCTCAAATTAAAAAAACCCATCCCACCCTTCTCCCTACTCTAAAAATAGCAAGTGCAAAGGAGTGTGGCCAACGAATGCAGATTCCAATTATTGTTCAGAAACAAAAGCAAAAATAACTTCTCTTTCACAAGCTGATTTTTTTTAAGGACACCTGTAGAATAGGAAGAAATTTTAAATTTCTCCGACTCGTGAGATAGGTATGCATTTAACGTTACCACACATAAAAGAAAAAAAAATAGCATTGTGTCACTATGTGTTTACCCAGGACTATGAAAAATCGACATACAATTGAGGGAGATGCATAAAAGAGGCGACATATAAGTGTGAGATTGCTTTAATTGGATATGTAATTTATCAAAAAAATAGGAAACATGTTTAGATTTGAAATTGCTTTAATACTTAAGCATGCCAATTTTATGATTTTATGCCCAAATATGAGTCAGGAAGTTTCACACTGTTGAGCGAGGAACTTGAGAAGCACCTTAAATAAAACTTCTCAATATCTTCAAAAAGGAAAAGCGACACTTCTAGTTTCAAATAAAATGTCATTTTGAAAGTCAAATTATTGAGAAATCGTGAAGCTGCTCGGCAATTCAGTGCAGAGAAAACAAAATATTTGTGCATGGAGAAAGTTTTCAGCTCTTGGCAAACAATGAAGGGCGCCATTATTAACAGGGCTCAAAACATGCAACAAAATCATCCCACTGTATGAGAGCGATACACACATGCAAATGCATATTGTAGTAGGGCCCTATGGATCTGGAGATCCATGTAAAAAAGAAAAAAAAATCCAAATAACTATAAATCGTAGTAAGTTTTGAATTATATATTTCTCTGCGAGAGGCTTTCTCAAAAGTTTTTGATATAGAAGGAGCCAGAAGTTTAATCTTGCTTATAATTAAAATAAATGGTAATCGGATATATTGTTAGGGTTTTTTAATCCACAAACTCGATTTATTTTGGGAGGTGAAAATAATATACTATTACAAACAATACAAAAACAAAGACATACATGATAGAGTGACCAATCCATGGGTGGTTCCAAAGAGATAGCCTGGAAGAGCTTTCATTCAAGGAAATCATTACGCATGATTTTATAGATTTTTTTTAAACAAAACGAGAAAAAATACTCAAAATTTTAAAGATTTGGGAGAGAAAATGACACCCCCTTACCTGTATTATAAAACAACAATGGGCCAGTGTAACAACATAAATTTAAAAAAAAAAATGAACTTTCATGAAAGAAGGAGAGGTTGGGGGGGGGGGGTGCTAATTTTTCTACATTTAACATATTAAAAAAGCAATTTCTATCATCATAATTTCCATAATGTTTTTTATAAAGAACAACTATAAATTAATGAAGAAACTCAATAAAACACATGATTATATTTTAAAAGTATGTTTTCATTTTTGATGCATGAAATACATTTACAGAGATTTTAAAAATCTTTCCAGCAATTAACAAAGATTTTAATAAAGCATCCTTTTAAACAGAATTTATTTTTTTAAAAAAATGCTAGTAACAGAAAACCTTCAAAAGGGCAGCAAAAAAACCTTTAAAGGACACCATGATGCTGTGATGGACAGCCATGGACTATGCTATACAGTGTGTCCGTAAACTCATGGTGCCCTTTTGACTAATCACGGGAAATCAGGGAAACAAGATGAAAGTGTGAAATCTTCACCCAAATAAAAGAAAAACTCTTCGAGTTTCATACCTGTTCAGTGCAGTTAGATGTGGCCTCCATTTGAAACAGAGAATCACAGACTTATTCACTCTGTTATACAAGATGTACTTAACTGTGTGTGGGAAGAACTTAAATATCGTTTAGATGTGTGTAGGGCAACAAATGGAGGCCACATCGAACTGCACTGAACAGGTATGAAACTTGGATAGTTTTTCTTTTATTTGGTGAAGCTTTCAAATTTCCATCTTATTTCGTTGATTTCCTATGACCGGTCAAATGTGTATCATGATTTTGCAGGCACTGTATTTTCTTCCTTTTTTTGCGCCAATGTATATTTAACGTTTTCTGCACGGGCCCGATCAAACTCAAAAAAGAAAAAAAAAATCGCCGCGGCACGGTAAAAGTTAAAAGTTCAGCTTGAGCCTGGTAAAAAATTATTGGTACAGCCTGGTGTAACAGCTAAAAGTTCGGCCCGAGTGAATTTCTACAAGACGTCGTTTCTACAAGACGATGTTTACGTCGATTTGGTTAAAAAGTTATCTCGTACGAGGAATTCTGACCAAAAATATTTACATTAACTTTTTTCCAGGTTTACAATCTTCATTTTCATAGAAGTGCCGCGTGTGTAATGTTTAGTCAACAACAAAATTACAATAACTTTGGCGTAATATAGAATACAAGATTTTTTACTGCAGTCTTTCTAGTTTTATTTACATCGATGACAACAAAACATATCATACATAAATACATATTATACATACTGAAATACATACTGCTTGGGTATTAAATGATCAGATATTAGTTTCACTAAAAGTATCATACATTTAAGATATTATTACAGAAAGAAAAGTAGAAAATAGTACTGTACTTACTAGCGTTTACACGTAAAAACAAATCCACCGCGTGTTTGTTGACGACAGCAGCCATTGAAGCGCGGACATCCTGTTTCCTGTCCTTCTTCTTCCCGCTTCTTTCTTGCGTTACAAATACGTTCTTAGACCTTCTTTGTGCATACGTTCGAGATTACGTCACTGAATGGATTCAATTGAAGTAGAGGGTAGAGGTCTGCACGGACCGACATTTCCAGGCCCGTGCCCGGCCCGACTCATAGAGATAAAAATTCGGCCCGGTCCGATACAGAAATTAAAAGCTCGGCTCCGACCCGACCCGTAGAAAAAATAATATTGGTCCGGCCCAGTCCGATAAAAAAAAATTAAAAGTTCGGCCCGAGCCTGGCCCGGAAAAAAGTTAAAATCTCGGCCCGACTGAATTTCTACAAAACATTGATTTTTACGTCGAATTGGTTAAAAATTTGTCTCGTACGAGGAGTTCTGACCAAAAATATTTATCTTAACTTTTTTTTTCATGTTTATAATCTTCATTTTTATAGAAGTGCCGCAGGCTGCGATTTTTTTTTTTTTTTTTTTTTTTTTTTTTTTTTTTTTAATGAATCTATTTCTTGTATGTAAATGTTTCAGTTATCATTAATATTGTTAATCCATATTCTATGTACAGAAGTGTTAAAAATCTAAAAAATGCTATACAGTAAAATCTTCTAAGACGGAATTGCATAGAAAAGAAAAAAAATGCGTTATAGACAAGTTCCCTTCTTAGCAAGTGTAAATGTATTATATATTATTTTCTTACTTATTAGTATATTAATTTTGCATGGATCAACACATTTTTTAGTTAAAAACAGGATTCCGTCATACGCAGGTTCCTTTTCACACATTTTACTATATTTTAATACGCGTAGAAATCTACTATTCTTTTAAAATAATAAATTTTAATGTTTAAGTGCAGAATAACGGCAATTCAAAAATGTATGCATTTTTTGCAAAAATTTTTGGGCCAGATTTAACTGACCTTTATAAATGGACCAGGCTACGCTGTGATACGATGATTTTCATACGGGCTGGCTCAAAACTAGGACTGAAAATTTTGGGTCGTGAAGACTAGGAATGAAACCAAGCTCGACTCTGTACAGAAAAATTAAGTTAGGCCCGGCCCGGCCCAAACAGAGTGGAGACCAGACACGGGCCGGCCCGAGTGCCGTGAATGAAAATCGGCCCGTGCCCTAAGTTAAAGGACCTTGCCCGTTAAAAAAAGGTTTGGTAGCAGAATTGATCGTCTGATTAAAAAAACGGGTTTTGTCCATAAGAATAACCCAATATTCCGAAATTACACTTGCATAGCGTAAATTTACGGTATTTGGCCATTAAGCTGAAAAAACGGACATTGGCCATAAAATTTTACGATAAATGCCCATGAATTTACAATTTTTTTTTAACAGTGTGTATCAATTTCATTATATTTGAAATAATGCAATATAATTAAAATACGCTGCAAATAGTTTTTCTCCGTAGAGTACTTTTTAACCGAATACTTCTGTGTGGACTTGTAAATGAATCATAAATGCATTACACTCCATATTCCCCAAAAAACATGTGTTAGTGCGCCTCAGAAATTCATATCAACTTCATTATGTTTGTAATAGTGTCACATGATCATAATAATGCACCGCAAACAATTTTTCCGCATAGACCATAATATAACGGAATTCTTTTGAGTACCCCTGTAAACTAACTATAAATACTACACATACCATATTCAATAGTAAGAATTCAGTAGAGCAGGAAATTCTTTTGAGTACCCCCGGTAAACTAACTATAAGTACTATGTATGCCATATTCCACAGTAAGCGTTTAGTAGTACACTTCTTTCGTGTATACCGATTTCAATAAACTTGAAAGACTGTATAATCAGTAAAAAATACGCTGCAATTTTCCCCCGTAGGCAATAATGTAACGACATTCTTTGGAATGCACTTGTAAACGAAGTATAAATGCTACACATTTCATTTTCAATTCCGGAGATGTAATTGTAAACCCCAATACTATATATCAATTCCATGGCAATCCGAGTATATATGGGGCATTCTCACAATCTTTTGATTTTTCAGGAATAAAAATCTGTTGAAATTAAACTTACTAAAATAACATTTTAAACTTATAAACGAATGTCTTAATGATTCAAAATAAAGAAAAAATGGTCAACAGTGATTTTTTTATTATTATTTATTTAACGGGAGTTTAAGCTAAACTTGCGAGTTTAATTTTATTTTCCATTTTACTACTATAACTTTTTATTTTCTTCTAAATTTTTACTTTTAATGAATTTTCATAGTACCCACAGGATATTCAAATAATAAATAATAACAATGTAGTATTTTTAGTAGAAAATTCTGATATAACACTGTCTTAAAGGGATGTTAAAGAAGGGACGGTAAGGAAAAAAAGGGGGATGGTATAGGAAAAAATATAGACGGTAAGGAAAAAAAGGGATGGCAAGGATGGGACGGTAAGGAAAATTACCACCTATTTTTAGGCAAATCATATTAAAACTAAGTGATAGCCACAATGTTCAATGATTTTTAGAAACAGTTATTTACATTGGATTAAATTTAAAAAAAATTAATTTACCTCGAAAAGTGCAGGAATAAACCTCGGAGACGGTAAGACTACCAATAAAGCCACAATGCTTGAAATTGATATTTAAATGCTAATTTAAATTCTGGAGTAAATTTCCTGTCAAACAAATTTAGCCATTTTTTCTCTAGCATACTTCTGTACGAGAAAAAAGTTGAAAAAAAATTCTGTGGCTGCATCTGAAGTGATTTTCTGTATAAGTTTAGCAAGAGGGACGGTAAGGAATCTAAAACGCAGAGACAGAGTTAAAATAATAATAACAACCGTAAAAATGTGGGCAGGTTAATTTTTTGCTACATATTTATATAAAACAATAGTCCTAGTTTTCTAAAAAAAAAAATACATCGAATTACTTCTATTGAAACAATTTGATACAGACAGCTCCAAACTTAAAAATCAGCAACAGGAACACGGGACGGAATAGGAATTTCGTTGTATATTTGGACCCCCAACATCGCCGAAACTTATTTATCTCGTTAATATTGTTATGCCGTCATGCAATAAGGATGTTTTCCAGTATAAGAAATTAAAAAAAACCAAGAATATGTACTAAAATTAAAATTATTATTTAGGGACAGAAAAATATAGAAAAGTCTAAAGATTGTAAGAATGTCCCATATTTGACCGAGTTACAGCACGGACAGACGTACAGATAGGCGACCAGACAAACCGAATTCAAAAACACTTTTCTACTATGTTGGAAAGTGTTAAAAATACGTTGCGTTTTCGTCTAATGTACTGATCGCTTGAACATCATTCAAGCTTCAAGTTCACAGTGGAATCCCGGTGCAGGTATCAATGAAAATATGTCCCGTATTGTATCGTATTGCGTCCCAAAAAATCCTATACTTAAATAAAGATATAAAATAAGTGAAATAGAAGCGTTATCAATTGTTGACCATGTTTTAACGATATGGAATCACTGTGGATAGTCACGAAATTTAAATATCGTGTTTGGTTACCTTATATTTTTTTAAGGCTGTGTACCATGTAGTTTTTTAAATACGCGAGCGTAAAAAAGAAAAAAAAATTAATGGATCATGGCCTACTGCGCCTCAAAATATAATATATTAAAAGCAGTGGGATTTAAAGGGAATTTCGATAAATACGAAATGTATCATGTAGTCTTTTAAATAGGCAAGCGTCAAAAAAATTAATGTATCATAGTCTACTGGGCCTCAAAATATAATATATTAAAAGCAGTGGGATTTAAAGGGAATTTCGATAAATACGAAGTGTATCGTGTAATCTTTTGAATAGGCAAGCGTCAAAAAAATTAATGAATCATAGTCTACTGGGCCTCAAAATATGATATATTAAAAGCAGTGGGATTTAAAGGGAATTTCGATAAATACGAAGTGTATCGTGCAGTCTTTTAAACAGGCAGGCGTCAAAAAAATTAATGAATCATAGTCTGTTGCGCCTCAAAATATGATATATTAAAAACAGTGGCATTTAAAGGGAATTTCCAAAAATAAGTGTATCGTGTAGTCTTTTAAATAGGCAAGCGTCAAAAAAATTAATGAATCATAGTCTACTTGGCCTCAAAATATGATGTATTAAAAACAGTGGGATTTAAAGAGAATTTCGATAAATACGAAGTGTATCGTGTAGTTTTTTAAATAGGCAGGCGTCAAAAAAATTAATGAATCATAGTCTACTGGGCCTCAAAATATGATATATTAAAAGCAGTATGATTTAAAGTTAATTTCGATAAATACAAAGTGTATCGTGTAGTCTTTTAAATGGGCAAGCGTCAAAAAAATTAATGAATCATAGTCTACTGCGCCTCAAAATATGATATATTAAAAATAGTGGGATTTAAGGGAAATTTCGGTAAATACGTCAATACAAAGGGTTGTAGTAAGTAACAGTTTAATAATAAATGTTTGGAGTGAGTATAGTTCGGGTTGCGTTTTCGGTTGACGAAAATTATTTTGTCGGTTTCCGGAAGAACGAAAGTATTTTTCCCAGGTTCGGAACGGGTTTCAGGTTTCGGGTTGACTTGAAATAGAATTTTCCGGCTTCAGATAGAATTATACCTGACCAGTGCAGCACCCTAATGTAGATAATAGTAAGGTGTTGCCACAAAAACAAAAAGCTAAAAATTTTCCCTCAAAGTGCCTATAATTTTTTTAATTACTCGTTAATGTTATAAGTAAATACTGTTGCTTTAAATAATATTTCTGTAATTTGAAATTATCTTTTAGGAGTTTTGATTATTTCATTGTTGTAAATGTAATGGAAATGGCGATAAAAATGTATTTTTATGTTTCAATTTATGGAAAAATAGCTCACAGATTATTTTATTTTATTTTTGTGAAAAAGGGGAAAGCTAACTTGAAAAGTCAATTTTTCCAGAAATTGTATAATGATGTTCATACTAATCATGATTAAAAATTATTTTTTAGAACATAAAAAATCAGGAAATTGGGATTTTTTAAACAAACTGTATTTGAAAGTACATCCCCCCCCCCCCTATTTGACGATTTAAAAATTGAATTGTGCGATGTTTAGAGGTAATTAAGAATTATCAAAATTAGAATTTTTATTTTAAAAAACTTTCAAATTTATAAATAATAAAGTGATTATATACGTTACTTAATATTTAGCTAGCTCATTTCTGCAAAATAACAAGTTTATTTTATGATTAGTATGTATGCGCTTATTCTAGTATAATATACAAAGGCGGATGCAAGGAGGAGGTGGGGCAATAAGGCGACCGCCCCTCCCTTGGGGAATAGTAAAGTTTCTCCAATCTAAGAAAATTTTAAGTCTTTTTAACTTCTCAAATGCTTAACCCGTAACTGGAGTAACAAATATTGTCGCATAACTACCGTGAGCGGTTTGTCAGACCGCTTACTCTAAAGATGAATAAAATGCCACATTAACTCTTAAAATATTATCTCTGTACTAAACTTCATGTACAGGATAGACCCGGGAGCTGGTAGCACAGACACAAACGCGCAGAGAGACTTCTGACGGTTTTTCGAGGATCCTGGGGCCACTGCCCACAAACGCCCAAAATTTCGCCTTCTTTTAAGAAAAGGTTTTCTATAATATAATACTGGTGCCAAAAGATTTTCTGGTCTGCAATATTCAAGGAGGCGTACGAAGCATGAGACAACCACCTCATCGAGTTGGAGGCTGAAATTCTAGAATTAGCTAAAACTCGATTCCCATATTAAAACGCAATCGGTCTGCCAAGTCATATCTTGCTGAAAAACACCTAAAAACCCGATTTCACCAGTTGACTCGTTGGTTTACCATTGTGTTTTCCTGCTCCCAGTCCGCCATATTTTCATACCTTTGGGTGCAGGAAAACGCAATGGTAAACCTACGAGTCGACCGCTAAAATCGGGTTTTTAGGTGTTTTCCACCAAGATATGACTTGGCAGACTGATTGCGTTTTAATATATGGAAATTTTAACAGCCCGCCATCAGCCGTGTTCACAAGGGGACCAGGCCACGAATGAACAGTAAGGACAGAGTTATTCATTATAAGTTTTATTATTTAATTGTGATTTATCGCCAGTTTTTTGGTGCTGTTTCATCTATGCTAATGGTTTTTTTGTTAATTATCTGGATAGAAAACAAGATTTTTCAAAATATTTAGGTTCCGAATCTATTGATTTTTGAGATTTTTTTTTTTTAAACATTTTTTCTCTTGTAAATGGGAGAGAGGACTTTTATATTTAGTTGTTATTACAATATACTATAATAGTACATTTTAAAAAAATAACATATAAAAAAGTGCTTAGTTTCATAAAAAATATTCTCTGATTTAAACATTAAAATGATACAAATAATAACATTAGAAAGTTCCAACATATATGTAACAAAAAATATCCCTGCCGGCCCGGCCTACAGGCGGAGCAGGTAGATTTCGAAGTTAAGTATACTAATTTCACAAACAAAAACTAAATCATGATTAGAGATAAACCCACTTTAACAATTTTATCTGGCCGCTTTTGACGAGTTTTTATTTCATTTTTATATATTAACTGGTTTTATCAGAATCATGTTAGGGCGGTATTCAAAAAAATACTTTTCCATGCTCAACAACTCGAAATTTTCTGGCATGACTCCAGATTCATTTTTAATAGGAAAAACATGAAATTTGTTGACATGATTTTTGAAGAGATTTATAAGCGACCTGTGTTTTTAACTTTCGTTCAATTAATTAAAACTTGGTATATAAAATATTATTTTCTCAGTAAGACAATATTTTTCGTTTTTAACACAATCGCTTCGGGAAATTCCGTTCAAAATGCCCACTTTGACATCATTTTTTGAAATATATTCTGCCTCTGTGAAAAAATCGATCATTACGGTACATTATATAGTTTCTGAATAAGCGAATCTACCAATTTGATGCGTTTGAGAGCAAAAATGAATTTAAAAATGAGTCAGAAAATAAGCAGTTTGGATTTGAATATACTACCTTTATACGATGATTTTTCCAACACAATCCGCTTCGGGAAATTCGGTTCAAAAGGCCCACTTTGACAGCATGTTTTAAAATATATTCTGCCTCTATCAAAAAATTGACCATTACGGTACATTATATAGTTTCTGAGTAAGAAAATGTACCAATTGGAAGCCTTTGAGAGTAAAAATGAATTGTAAAATGAGTCAGAAAATAAGCAGTTTGGATTTGAATACACCCTTACTAAGATGATTTTTTTCTTCAACCGCTATGTATTTTTAATTTGTTTTTGCTATAAGAATTGGGCCTATCCAAAACTTGTCTATATAGATGTTGTAGACAATATTAAGAAGATATATGATAAATTCATGGGGATTTTATATCTTTTGAATTGACGGAGTTATGGATTTTTTTCTTCTTCAAACGCCCTTTTTGTTTTCGTTTTTATTTTTTTTTTTGCGGTACGAATTGGTCCTATCAAAAGCTTGTGAACATAAAAGGTGTAGATAATGTTAAGGAGATTCATGATAAAATTAATTGGATTTGATATCTTGAGAATTGACGAAGTTATGAATTTTTTTCTCCCAAAAACCCTATTTTTTGCTCCCCTTGAGCCCATTTTTAACTTTATCAAAAATCTGTGATACATAAATTTTTGGCCCTATTTTTAGAAGTAATAAAAACTTTAAACTGATTCGATACGTACAAAATTTAAGAAGTTATGGGGTTTTTTCGGTTTTCACAAAACCCCTCCCTATTTCCATCCCCTTGGTCCGATTTTGCCCAAGTTATAACAATAAATTGAATTTGGATTAGTGAGATTGCCTTAAAATAGATATATTTTATTGGTGTTTACTGTGGCATGTTCAATATTGAAAATTATCTGTGTAGCGTTTATGGTTAATTTCAGGGACACTCAAAATAATTCCGTTACATTACGGCCTATGGAGAAAAATCGTTTTCAGTGTATTTTAATGATATTACACTATATATTGAAATTTGTATTTATCATTGAGATGTACTACGAATTGCTTACTGTAGAATCTGCTGTGCATATAATTGATCGTTCATTTACAGGGACACACAAAAATATTTGGCTACAGTTCAGCTTATGAAGAATAATTGTTGGAAATGCGTTTTCAGTTGTGACACGCATTTTAAAATATAACTATTTTTTTGCATATTACTCTATAATCTGTATCAGCTTCTTGGTCGCATTCTGTAACTCAGAAGTACCTAAATAATCCTATTTTCCAATTCCTGATTTCAATTTACAGTTTTTCAGAAATCTTAAACACCATGCAGTAATTCTTATTAATTTCATAAAAGAAGAATATCGATTAATCAAAGCAATATTTAACTGATTTTCAATTACAATAGATGATTTTACAACACTATTTTTCTTTAGTTGTGTATAAATTCTACAAATCATATACAGGGCTACACAAAATATCTCAAGTGCAGAGTTGGGCAATTTCGTAATGGCAATTATCTTCAATGTAATTAGTGTACAGCCCCGATTATCCGCGGAATTGGGTGGCAAGAGCACCGCGGATAACCCGAAAAAGACAGAAAATGGGGGGTTAGGGGGCTGCAAACACGAAAAAAAAGAAAATTCAACATAAAAACTGTGTTTTAGTGTACAAAAAACATAATAAAATGTTTAAAATACATACATATGGGCAGTACATCAGAAACAATTGCTTTACGTCTAAATCACTAAAATAAAGAACAGTAAACAAAAAACAATGCCATACATACTGTACAAAAAGAGCCGAGTTACGCCTTTCAAAAAAAAAAATCAGTCACTTGTTTTTGCTTCTTGCTTTGGAAACATCTTTTCTTTATTCTAAATTGTAAACTATTGTTTTTCTTTTAGTATGGAATAATTTTTATCTCGAAAAATGAAGTTATTCTTGATGTGCTCTCCTGAAATTTATCATAATAGTCTTATATTATTGTTAAATATTTTAATTGATGTGTTTACGTTTGTTTAATAAAATCAAGAAAAGACATAAAGACTTTATATCTGATATTTTAAACATGGCAACCAAATCTGGAAATATTCTTTTATTACTTTCGAATACATGAATTTTTCTATTTATATTTATTAGTAAGGCTTGTTGTATTTTCCTTACTATTGGCTTGAATTATAAAAATAATAATAATTTCGCTTCGCAGGTAAACCGCCCCGCGGATAATCGAATCTTTACTGTATAATTTAATTGCATGTAATTAATTACAGTTAAAATTACATGCCGTAAAAAAATCTTGCAGCACTGTAGTTGGAACTACCCCCATTACATTATGCGACGAAATTTCTGCGTTTGAATGTGTCTAACTATAGTCAATTACATGCAATTAACTTGTAATTTCAATGCGGATAGCTGATATTACAAATTTGCCCAACTCTGCTCAAGTGTATTTCTGTTAATTGGCGGAAATTGCTCAATGGAAAACTTCAATTGTGATCTGCATTTAATTGAACTAACTTTTACTATGTAATATACATACGAATCTACGGATCATATACAGGGCTGCACAAAAAAATTCGGATATTTTTCGTACTATTCATGGTAATTGCAGAAATTAAGCTTACAAATGCGTTATGCATTCTCTAAATTGTTTATTTAGACATCTTTCATCTTAATAAATTGTAAAGTTTAGGTACAGTATTCTGAATGTGTTGGAAAGTGTTTCATCTAACAAACGAACAGACGGGCAGACAGACAAACTGAATTCATAAATACTTTTCAACTATGTTGGAAAGTGTTGAAAAGTAAACTTTGACGGATGCACTGTAAAAACTTTACGAAAAGAATGGCCATATAAATCCAAATTCAATTTTTATTGTTATAACTAATATTATGATTATCTATTAATACACTCTAAAAAAACTGACTTAAATTCGGAAGTTGTACTGGCAATCAAGAAGCCAGTACTAGGGTAATTTTTCTGTAATATACGGGAGGAAATTACCGTTAAAATACGGAAATAATACGGGTGTCTCGATTGCCAGTACAATTTCCGTTTTTTAGTCCGTTTTTTTTTACAGTGTATCTATTGTTATTATTATTATTGTTATTGCAATTTTAAAAGATGCCCCTGAAAAAAAGAGCTACAAAGAACAAGTTACTTAAAATTACAGACTAAACTATATATAAACTATATATAAACTAAAACTACATATAATAATCTTCTTTCTCGAAAATTTCATTCTGTTTGATTTTTTTTTATTAAATATATATTGCAACTTTCTAATGTTATAATTTGTATCTAGTGTTAGAAAACTATGCTGGAAGCATAATTTTTCGTTCTTTTTTTTTTTTTTTTTTTTTTTTCGTTATTGTTGTTTTACATTGGTTTTAAATAAACGATTTTTTATATTACTGTCCTTTGGGTCTAAGCAAAAATAACTTTTATAAAAGTTACGAAATTATCTTTTTTCAACTTTTGTACTATTAAAATATATTTCAGTTGAAAGTGTGCTCTGAATAACTCGATCGTCGAACAACGCATTCGTGCGAATCTACACTAGTTTGCTTTCTCTTGATTCAAAGCTTTTACATCTCATGTAGAGGAAAAGGTTGTAAAAAGATCAATACCCGCACGACAGTTCTTTTACATGCTCAGTGACAAAGGGTTACCGAATCATAAACATTTATTTTGGATACCAGAAAAAAGGGAAAAAGAATATTAAAAAAAATCTGAATTGTTCCACCCTGTTCCGGTATATATATATGAATATTATACATAACACTTTCTATTAACAGGAATTCTTCCTTTCACTTTTGCGAGTATGATTTCATAACTTTCATCCGTAGTAATATAGAATTTTTATTCGAGGTTGCTCCGAATTTAATAGATTGAAACTCTAGTTATGCGGAATAATGCGGAATTTCAAGTGAATTATCTTTTTTTTAATTACAGGCATCCCCTGACTTACGTAAGTAATAAAGTTTTACGTAACTTGAATTTTACGTAAGTCGAATTTGTAAGTTGCTTAGGTGAAATTTTGACAGAAACTGCAATATTTATTATGTATAAATATGTATATCATTTACACCGTATTATTTTATAAATAAGGCATCTTGCGACACTATTTACTCGTATATAAACTATAAACGTATGAAAAAATATAAAAATAAATTTAAAGAACACTTTACAAATATCTTGTGGAATACAGGATTTATAAATCTAACATCGATAAATTGATATATAACAATTTTGAATCTACATCAAAACGACTATAAAAATAAGAAATAGTTAAAGACTAATTTAACCTATGCTCCATGAATTTTTGGTGGCAAGACAAATGAATAGCACACACAAAATAAAATAATCCTTGATAAGCATAAACTGTATTTATTATGAATTAGATTACTACTATGAATAACTAACAATAAAGATTCAGTTGTTTTGTTATACATTTGATTGTATATACCAATAAAAATATAACTCTATCTAATGTATAAATTATATTACGATTGTAGTTTATATCTATGTATTTTATTTATAAAATAGATATCAAAAGTATGCAACTGCGCTAATATGTTCACAAATGTAATTTTTAAGATTTATTACGTAACTGCAAATTTACATAAGTCAAGGGATGCCTGTATATATATATATATATATATATATATATATATATATATAGTTTAAAATTTCGGTATATGATCATGCTTACCTTATTATAGCTAATTGATGTACGGGTGGATGGAGTTGATGAGAATTGGTTGGTTTAGTTGATTTATTTGGATTTATTAGTTTTTTATTGATTTTGGCTAGTTTGTTGAAGTTTTTATGATTGTTTAATTTAAGAGTATTATTAGTTCTTTCGAGTTTATGTTATATGTTATATTGTTATAAGTTTATTTAACTTTCTTATAGATGTACATTTTTTACACATTTAAAATATTTGGAATTGCTTATATTGTATTTACATAGAATAATTAAACATTTAATATGAATAGACAAAATTATATTGTAAAAGGTACCGGCAAGATACGGAATTTTTACAAATTTCGTAGTGCTCGGTCGGCTCCAGAATCCATGGTGGGGAGCGGATCGTCAAAAAGTTACCATGGACCAAATGTATTTAAAAATGTGGATGTATTGGAGAGTAAAGCTAGTGATTATGGTGAGATAGTGAGAGAAGGGGAAAGGTCATGTATGCAATTTTTATAGAAAGCAGAGTTATATAGATGAGAGTTCGAAAGATGATTGTTTAGTAATGAAGAAAAATTGTGAATTGTGTTATAAGTTAAATAAGGACAAGGGTGTTTATAGAGATACAGAAGTTGTTAGGTATCGGACAAGATATGTTTATAATACAAATTTAATGAATAAACATAAGAAAAACATAGATTGCATCGATATAGTGAAAAGGTATAAAACAAGATTGTTTTATAATAGGGGTATAAATATTGGAAAAAATATCAATGGAATAAACTTAATAAAATGTAGTGACAAAAGATGTAGAGTTTGTATTTGTGCCGATACGGATAATAGAGACAAAGTGATTGACGAAAAATCTTTAAAATTTTGTAAGGTATATAATTGTGTGTATTGTTTAAGATGTAATGTGTGCAATCAAATGTACATAGGAGAGACTTCTACTCCTTTAAATAAGAGATTCAATAATCACAAATCAGAAATTAGAAATCTTAAGTATAAAAAAGAGGATCAAGAAATAGAAATTTCACATTTTTCAGAACATGGCATAGATAACATTAGGATTTCTATATTGTGTATTATACCTAATAAAACGGAAAGAAAGATTCGTGAAAAGGATATGATGATAAAGTTTGGTACGTTCTATCCATATGGACTTAATGTTATGTTTAACCACAGTAATATAATTAAAAACTTTAAAACTAACAATTTAGATGATACAATTTATGACAAAATTAATCATGACATTGGAAACGAGTTGATTAGAAATAGTAATCAATATACTAAGTTGAATAATTTAAAAAAATTAAATACTTGTACAGACATAGTAAATGAAATAATTAATTATAAAGGTGAGCGAAGAGTTAATGTGATTAAAGGTTTGATTTTCAACATTAAGAAGAAATTAATTCCCGTAACTTTAAGAACTTTACAGTCTAGGGTAGAAAATGGGAATGTTGATCTAGGTTTGGATTTGTTGAGATATAGAATCAAGACACAAAAATTACAAATGTATTGTAACATTGACTATGGCCATGTTAGTGCAATAAATAAAATCTATTTTATAATGGATTATTTGGGTGATGGCCATAGGGGTGTAAATTACAATAAAATGCTGAATAAATACAATGAATTACTACCAGTAGGTAAAATAAAAATAGTTAAGGCTTTTAAATATGATAAGCCTTTGGGGAGAACTATTTTTAATTATAATTTATTTGCTAAAGATCTAAAGAAAAGTATTGCAGGGAGTATCTGCCATTGCAATGATTCTGAATTTGTTAATTATAAAGACAAGTATTATGGACATGTTATTACTGGAGATCTAAAGATAGTAAAGGATGAGGAGTTGAGGAGGTTAATGGAGTACGGAACTAAATATCGTGTGAAACGTGCTCTCACTAAAAATGTTGCAATTAAACGTTTTACTATTAATATAGATATATTTATAAATAAACTAATGTATAGATACAATTTGCCATCCAGTGTTTTTGACGAGTGGAAGTATTATATATTAAGAGATTTTAAACGAGAATTTTCCAGAGATTTTGACGGAGTTAATAGAGAGAAATACAACAAACTTACACATTCAATTAAAGAGATTCAGGAAAATTTTATAATCACCTATGTGGATAAAGCAAATACAAGTTATGCACTGATATGTAAGGTACTTTACGGTAAACTTTTGAATGATTGCTACAATAATAAAAATAGCTATTTACCATTGAATTCGAAAGCTGCAGTAATAGAAAATAGGATCAAAGCGATCTATAAAAAAGTTAAGCTGAAACAAATGAGTCAAAGTTTCCCTTATCTCATACTAGTGCCTAAATTCCATAAAACCCCTATCAAATTCAGGAGTGTGACCTGTGGATTTGGTTCATATATTGGTGCCGCTAGCAAGGCTTTGCTGGGGGTGCTGGAGGGGGTGTTTGACGGAGTGATGGGGGGAGAGACGACTTTTATTATCAAAAATAGCTATACACTATTAGATAATCTGAAAAAATTAAAAAATATTACTGGTTTATTCGCTTACGATTTTGCAGACCTCTATAATACAATTGATTTGATAGATTTAAAAGATAAAATAGTAGATTTTTATAATACAAATAGTACTTTGGATGTTCATTATGATTTTTTCATAAATTTATTTCAGTTAGTAGTACAAGAAAACTACCTTTACGAAGGAAATACAATATTTAAACAGATTCGGGGTATTCCAATGGGGGGGAGTTGCAGTTCCATTTTGGCAAACATTTACTTACATATATATGAAAGAAATAATAATTTAAACAGTAACACATTATCCTACAGATATATAGATGATGTTTTGATAGTTAAATTAAACAATGATATTGAAAATGTTGATTTTACATATTATCCTACGTCTCTGAGTCTGGAACCCTCATCCCAGAATTGTAAAAATATTAATTTTCTAGATGTGAACCTGAGCATAGAAAGTGAAAATTTGATATCTAAGATATTTGACAAGCGAAATGATTTCAACTTTAATACCTTAAAGCTGATATATTTTGATTCCAATGTGCATGTTTCGATTAAAAGAAATGTACTTAGAAATGGATTAATACGAATCGAAAGACTGAGTACTAGAGTTAAAGATATGTTTAGTGATATTTTAGAGTGGTGCCGCTTGGGATTCAAGCATGGTTATCCTCGCAATTTCATCAGGAGAATAACTTGTGATTTTATTAAGAGTAGCAGGTACGGAACTGAACTGAACTCAGTGATGGATGAGAATGGAGGTTTTGATGAGTTGATTGATCTAATGAGTTAGAGAGATATTTTGGTGGATGTTGCAGTTCTGTTTAGTTTTTCATAGTTTTTCATTTTTTCAATTTTGGTCTCGGCGAGTGAAGGGGGACGTAGCATGCGTAAAGTCTGACTTAACCCTGCAGTGTATGTCGTTAGCCATACCGCTCGCCTTCTGTTCTGTTCTGTTCTGTTATGTCTTGCAATTATATATATTTTCTTTAGTTTGGTTATTCAGTTTGATTTTAAGAGTTAAGTTTATATTGGTTATTTATAATATTTTTGATGTGAGTTTCAATGCAGCTATGGTGAGTGATGGATTTTGATATTTTGTTTGTGGTTTTAAATATATATATATATATAGTATATATATATTTAATTCTGAATTGTTCCGCCCTATTCCGGTAAATATTCCGGTATATATTACTATTTCACAAAAGCCGCACTCTCCATAAAATAAACATAAATTGTCTAATTGAAAGCTGAAACATAATCCTATAGATCTTTAAAGATTTATCGTAATTTTTTCGAGTAATAATGTATCGAGTAAAGATTAAAATCATAATGTTATGAGATACTGATGAAAAAAGATACTGTAAACTAACTCTGTTTGTCATCTTGAAATGAAACGTAGAATATAACAAATATTACCTTTTTGAACACAATTCTGTTATGCTAGGAATCAAAAGGCAATCTTGAATTTTTTCAAAGCATATTATGGGTTTATTGATCTTTATGCTTATGCAATATTGTTTATGTCTGACGTTTCCTTAGTTTGATTTTTTGTACCTATATAAGAGGAAAAATTGTGATTTTTTTTAAGTTTCTAAGCTATTTTGAAGATAAAGGAACTAATTGGTAACTTCCAAACTTGAGCAATCTGATTTTGATATATAAAACTACATAAGGCATCAATTTCTCACAGTTTTTCAATTTTTTTGACGGTTTTAATTTTCTCAAAATTGACAAATTTTATATTTTTACAACCCAATTTAAGATTAACCCCTTGGGGACGAGCGACACGTATACGTGCTGCATGAAGCGATCAGAATCCTTATTTTTTCTCACCAGTAAAATTTTACTGTAAAATTTGTGTTATTTAATCAGCGCATTTTCTCGATTCAGGAAAATACAAATTTCTGTTTTTAAAAAACGGCGACAAAAGATTAAAAAATTCGTAAAAGGCTCCCATCCCGAAGGGGTTAATCATAGTTTTACCAAATTATAATTACTAAATAAATATGAAGATATTTTTCCAGAGGTTACAATATGATATAAATTTTTAATTTATGTTAAATCGTTTTTAAGATACGGAACCTCAAACTTGCAACTTTGAACAACTGCACACATACTAGTCTCTGCTACAAGTTTTTTAAATATCCAGAACTGACAAAATATTTTATTTTTTGTCAAGGTATTTTGAATAGCTCTATTTAAATATGAATTGAATCTATGTACCAAATTTTATTAAAATAGGTTAATATGTAGACAGGGCTTTTTTTTAATTTTTCCTTATTTTGTATGTTATGACCCATATATGAATATTATACATAACATTTTCTATTAACAAGCATTCTTCTTTTCTCTTTTGCGAGTGTGATTGGCAGTAATTTAGAATTTTTATTCGAGATTGCCTCAAATTTAATACGTTGAAGCATAATGAGTCATCCGGGATAATGTGTAATTTCAAGTGAATTATATATTTTTAAATTAAAATTTATATAATTTGATTTTTTGTTAATTCTGAATTGTTCTTCTCTGTTCCGGTATGTATGTATATGAATATTGTCAATATCACTTTCTATTAGCAGTAATTCTTCTTTTAACTTATGCGAGTATGATTTCATAACTTTCGTCCGAAGTAATATAGAATTTTTATGCAAGATTGCCTCAAATTTAATAGATTGAAACTCCAGTTATCCGGAATAATGTGGAATTACCTACTTTTTTTAATAAAATGTACATGTAATTTGAATTATACATTTTTAAAATTCTGAATTGTTCCGCCCTTTTCTGGTATACATATATATGAATATTATTCATAACACTTTCCTTTAACAAGAACCTTTCACTTTTGTGAGTGTGGTTTCATAACTTTCATCCACAGTAATTTAGAATTTTTATTCGAGATTGCCTCAAATTTAATAGGTTAAAACAACAGTTGCCCGGAATAATATGGAATTTCAAGCGAACTATACATTTTTTAAATAAAATTTATATAATTTGCTTTTGTTTTTTTAATTCTGAATTGCTCCACCTTGTTCCTATATATATATATATATGAATGTTATCCATAAAACTCTCAATTAACTTTCACTTTTGCGAGTATGATTTCATAACTTTCATCCGCAGTTATATAGAATTTTTATTCAAGATTGCTTCAAATTTAAAATTGAAACTCCAGTTATCCGGAATAATGCGGAATTTCAAGAGAATATCTGTGTAATGGAGTTTCAAGGGAATTGTGTATTTTTTAATAAAATTTATGTTACTCGAATTTTTTGTTTAATTCTGAATTGTTCCGCTCTGATTCGGTATATACGCTATATGGCCAAAGGTGACCGGTCACTTGCGATTTTATACGTTTTGTTAAATATCTAGAAAAATACATGAGGAATTAACCTGAAACTGCAAGTGTGTAAACAGTATAGTATAGGTCATATATTTCCGTGAAGATTTTTTCCCGAAACCCCATAAGGGACCGTCAAGAAATTGAAAAAGAACGAATATCTTTTGGATAACCCTGTAAAAACTAATGTAGTAAAAGCGTTTAAACTCGAGATAACTCGCCATTTATTAATAATAAATGGCTTATTGTAATAAACTGTGTTCATTTTTATGAGGATAGCATGTATACTCGTAGAGAAATTAAGGTTTTTATAAAAACAGTCCAAATTTCGCCAAGTTTTTTGCTAATAATTCTTATTGTAAAAGTTCTTAATATAAAAAACAGCACATTTCAGAAAATATGACAAACAACATTGTACATAATACCCTCCAATCAGAATTAAAAAATAATAAAAATTGGATGAGAAATGAGCACGTTTACTAAAAAACGTTTCACTGCGTATGCGCGAATGCAATCAAAATATTTTGTGCCTAATGTATTAGCTAAGTATATAGAGCAACTATTGTGAAAGTCTCAAAATCATAGCTTGAAAATTATGAAAATTATCGTCGATAAAATAAGCTTGAAATCCGTTGCTCCCAAAAGGAAGCAAAAAGATGAGGGGTTGTATCCAAATATAGTAATATGTGCAATATCGCTATCTTGGCACTAATCAACAGATATTTGATACAACCCCTCATATTTTTGTTCTTTTTGGGAACAACGGATCTCGAGATTATTCTATCGACGATAATTTTCAGAATTTTCAAGCTATGATTTTGAGATTTTCACAAAAGTTACTCTATATACTTAGCTAATATATTATGCATATTATATTTTGATGTCATTCGCGCATGCGCAGTGAAACATTTTTTAGTAAACCTGCTCAATTTTTATCCAATTTTTATTATTTTTTAATTCTGATTGCAGAGTATTGTGTACGATGTTGTTTGTCATATTTTCTGAAAAGAACTTCTTTTTATATTAAGAACTCTGCAAATTATAAGCAAAAAACTTGGTGAAATTTGGGACTGTTTTTATAAAAACTTTAATTTCTCTACGAGTATACATGCTATCTTCATAAAAAGGAACACAGTACATTACAATAAGCCACTTATTAATGATCTCGAGTTTGAACTCTTTTGCTACATTAGTTTTTACAGGGTTATCCAAAAAATATTAATTTTTTTCAATTTGTTGACGGTCCGCTGTGGGGTTTCGGAAAAAAATCTTATCGGAAATATATGACTTATACCATAATGTTCACATACCTGCAGTTTTAGGTTAATTCCTCATGTATTTTTCTAGATATTTAACAAAACGTCTAAAATCGCCAGTGACCGGTCACCTTAGGCCATGTAGCGTATATGGGTAGTTCTGATATTAAGTGGAAATTTGAGTCCCAATCAATTTTTTTGTACTTTTATACAAATATTTGTTCAACTAAATAGATAATCTATGAAGGCACGTCTAAAACTTGTATTAAAAATACTTTCGAATAAATTTGAAATTTAAAACTATTTTAATAAAATTAAAATCATACTAAATGTCACCTCCATGGTATGTCCCTCCATGCCTATTTTTACTTTACAACATGAATGTATTGCATAAGATAAACGAAAAGAACCGTATCAATATATTAAGTTAAAAAATGGACATACTTTACTTACTTTTTAAAAGAAAATTTTGAGAATTTATATATTTTTAAAAATACAGACCAAGACACTTCAGTCCCCAGAATTATAGATACTTCCATGGCATATTAGTTATAGTTATATAAAAATCTACTAGATGGCAGCATAATCTAAAACTTGGAATACAAAATAACTGCAGTCAGCTACTTATTGTATGAAATGTTTCTGAAGCATGGTAAGATGTTACTTCATCTAGTATTAATTAAAACTTTTAATTACCATAGTCTGCAGTAGTATATTTTAAGTGCTGTATTTTCTATTTATCTATTAATCTACTTATTTTTATCTAATTGCACGTTATTATTTTTAAATACTTTTTAGTTATCATGACTGGAGCAAAAAGCAAAAAGATTTCTGTAGAGAAGAAAGAAAACTCAAACGAGAAGCAGAACAGAAAAGACGGGATAAAATTAAAGAAAATCCAGAATTGTATTAAGAATGTAAGAAAAAAGAACGCAAAAGGTATTACAAGAAGAAAAAAGAAGGAAAAATTAAAGCTATTTCTCATTTGAGTGAACGACAGAAGCGTGCACAAAGAATGAATTGGGTACAAAAGACAAGGAAAAGTAGAGAGAAGAAAGCAAATAAAGAAAAATTACAGCAAGTTCTTTTAAATTCTATTACACCAGAAACAGATGATGATCCAGAAATTATAAAAAATCCTATTGCGAATGTATGTTAAAGATGTGATAGGAAGAGCAGGTACCAGTCGGGTAAAAGTAGTCTAAAAATTGTTAACAGAAACAAAACAAAGGCATACTAAAGAATAATATTGCTTGAAAAAGAGCTTAAAAATGCTATGAAAAGTTGAAATATAAAAGAGAAAAAGATTTTTATAAGAAAAGATATCAACGCATCATAAAAGTAAAAGAAAAAATTTAAACAGTCCAAAAGTTTACACAAGTAAAGAAAATACAGGAAATATTGAAAGGTGAAAATGTTTCTCCTAAAGTCAAAAATGCCTCGAATCAGCATTGACCATTCAAATCGAGAAATTTTTTGAAAAAAATGAGAAGTCTCAAAATTCAAAGAAAGCCTTTGGACTTGTCCTTTGTGAAAAAATAACAAAGAAGTACGGCAGTATGCACAAGATTTCAGTTAGGTCCTGTTAATCTGTATTTAGCAAATGTGACCTCAGTTGAAGATTACGTAGAAGTTAAATTTATGCAAAGATGTTCGGGATCCAAGAACAAATTTGTTTTCAGTAAAGAGCAAGAAGCAATCGTAAGATATGAAAAATAAATTTGTGTGGTTGAAACAGCCGAAAGTGAACAATCGGTTACAATATATCTTTGATTTAATCTCTCGAAACTGCAATATTATTAAATAAAAAATTAAATTTGATCTTTTTTTCTTTTTTAACATGTTACTCAAGAGTTGTGGTCTTTACCTGTATTGTAATCCAGCTTTTGTTTTGATGTGTTATTTGACTTGCTGTATTTCATTGAAATACCATGTTATACCTCTTAAACAATAAAACAACCTAATATCGCAACCATAAATGTTTTCCAATCTAGTAAATGGACAATAAAACTTATATTCATCATTAGTATTAAAGGTTATCACCTCCATGGAATAATGTGTCACTTCCATGTTTATATGAAAAATGAAATTTAATTTTTAATTTAAAAAAAATTAACCTTGACCTCTAATCATGATTTATTTATCTCTAAAACCTTAAGAAAATGCTGGAAACACAACTTAAAAGCAACAATTTGAACTTTTATTTTTTACAAATTACCAAAGTGAAATTTCCACTTAATTTCAGAACTAGCCATACATGAATATTGTCCATAATACTTTCTATTACCAAGCATTTTTCATTTACTTTTGCGAGTGTGGTTTCATAACTTTCATCGGCAGCAATTTAGAATTTTTATTCGAGATTGCATCAAATGTAATAAGTTGAAACACATGTTAGGAATTTGAAGAGAGTTTCTGTGTATGGAATTTGAAGGGAATTGCGGAAACCTTTCGAATATTCCAGCTGTTTCCCCAAACAGTTGCAGCAGCGACTGAAAGCCTTGCAGTGAGATCCTTATCAGAGCCTATTGGTGTCCCGTTGGTGAGACACCTGTAATTTTCGAAAATATACGTCAATCACTGTTAGACCTTATAGACGCTGCCACGTCCAAATCGACACTAGTGGCGGCACATTTGCACGCTTGTTGTAATTGTTATGTCACTAAAACGCTCGTTTTTATTTCCTCCGCATTTCTTGTTTTTCGCCAACACTTTTCATTTTCGACCCCAGATTGCTAGACCAAAAATGCTTCTTTATGTGTATTTTGCATTCTCTTATAGTTTGGCCCATGAGTTTCGGGGCATCCTGTATATATTAATTATACGAGAAAAGATGCTCTGTTTATTGCTTCTTGATAAAGGATTTTTT